>OX345691.1:10025000-11245500 GCA_947044815.1 Apomyelois bistriatella
ATACTGTTACAAAATTTATATTCAATGCTCAGGCCTACTAAATAGTTTTTACAGCCATCTCTGTTAATTAGACCATTATTTGAAAGTATGTGTTGTACTTGTGCTGTATATAAAGTTTAAATATATAAAATAGGAGATCGTTGACATTCTAAATTTTATTACATTTGAAATCAAATTATGTTGTGATCCAATCAATGAAGGCGGCTGAGTATTGACGTTGCTACTTCATTGAAAGGATAGCGTAGATAGAGTAGAATATTAGAGAAATGTCAAATTGATTATATAGGCTTCTTAATTGGTCGGTTACTTCCCTGTGATCCGTACGTTTGGTTGTATTGAACGTTTCACCGAAGTCATCACTGTGTAAATAAAGAGTCATCGAATGATCTGAATGTAAACTTTGTTTTATTTTTTGCTCAATTTTAAGTCTAGTTTAAAACAAAGCAAGGTATAAAAAATTTGGTTGCATTTTGTTGCATTGTTTTTAAGGCCGACCTGGGGCCCCTTTTTCCTGATATTCTGTTCCACTACTACTACTACTAGTTAAATAGCCACGAGGAAATTTGAACTTCTTTTTCTTAATTGCCTTTTATCACATTTTCGAAAAGAGATGGAGTGAGTGGTTATAGTATGAATGTAAGCCGCAAACCAGTAGTAGTAATCGTCATCATTCGACCATGTGTCGAAGTTACATCCTCAACTAGCTTTTCTAAAGAATAGTTTCCAGGAGTACATTTGAACCTGATATCTAAATGGATCAATATAAGATCTTTCTATAAATAAATCTTACTTACATCAAACATGTAAGACTAAAGTTTAATCAAAGCATCAAATAGATTATCTTAATCTCGAGCCTCAAAATAAAGAGCGTACGGCAGAATCACTGTGTGATTAACAAATGAAAGTAATGAATAAATAATATTTGTAACTAGCTGTTGCTCACGGCTGCACCCGCGTGGGACTTAGATATATCGCACCCAAAAATAGTCTATGATTGACCTCTGGTCCCTAACCATATCGATCCTTATCAACGTTCATCAAAACCTGCCCAGCGGCTTAATCGTGAACGCGTAACAGACAGTCAGACAAACGGAAACAGACTTTCGCATTTACAACATTAGTATGGATGTGCCAAATAATTATATAATTCATGCTTCATAAGACATAAACGCCTAAGTATAAGCCATAATAAAACCAAAAATTTTAGCTGACTCTCGAGATATTCTACCTAAGCAATTTTGCTTCAAAGCACACCATTAAACAAAAAGTATTATTTATTACTATTCATACCTTACCTACCTAAGACGGTTTCTATTACAAGGTATTATTTTGGAGATAGTGGCATATCTCATGTTAATTATTCTCGAAAATACTATTGCCGTTACCTAGCTTAAAAATCGTTATTTTGAAACCACGGTTCAATTAATTTTAATAACAACAAATAAGGAGTAGTATCGTAGCACGCTATCTTAAAACTGATATACAAAATTGAAGATGAAGAAGTTCTTAATTCGGTTGTATTTTTTATTTTTGTTACTTGCAAACCGCCGTCATTTGTGGTTGCTTGCTCATACAGTTATTTCCAATTTCAAATGACATAGTCACAGTATACCGTAGTAACTGAGTTCCAAAGACAGAGCTCCACGAAGATTTTTTTGACGTCAGTTTCCCTCGGAAACATTTCCGCAAGAACTTAAGACAATTAAAAAAAAACATTTAATCGTAATGAATCAGTGTTTCACAGAGGCATATTCGCGTAGTCCAAGGAAAATAATCCAAATATAGAATAAGACTAAAAAATAAATAGTATGCAAACAATATACCTACTTCTGTGCTCTCGATGACTTGTGTTTGGGTTAACTTCACAAACTCGTTTGGGAGATACCATTAGATGGTAATACTTGATTCCAACAACTTAAACACATTGTGTGATACGCTAGGCATTGTCCTTTCGAAACCCTGAGTCATGCTTCTACTTAAATAATGGTTGCCCCATGTGTTGACGGCAGGCTGCCTCAGGCAGTACAAAGGGCTCGATTATGTTTTCAAGAACAAAAGCTATTTCACAGAGTACTTTGGACTGGATGTAAGCAAAACGTTAGAAGCATAAACTTACAATCTGTGAAAGATCGATACTACGGCCACTGTAATACGAATGGTACACTGTAAAATTATTCTTTTGGGTTCCTGTACCACAATAGGAATAAACTCTACCATTGTAGGATCATATTCGTTCGCATGACCGTCAATAATTTTTTTCTCAGCAACGTATAAAGGTATTAAAAATTAAATTTGTAATAAATATACATTTCAATAAACTCGGACACCAGGGGGTGCATAGTTAATTGGCTATGTAATCCACACGATATGCTGATGATGAGCGGCGTTTTTAATGATTATCATGTTTTGTGTACTATTTGGCTATTAAGCAATTCAGTAATGAGGAAGGAATCTTTGCTTCATTTTCAGGTTAAAAAGTAGTTCCGCGACATAGTATATCAGCGTTAGTAGCTCTTTTTTTCGTAAAAATACTTTGTGATAGACTAACTAAGTGCTTCGAGTATTTTCATGATAAGTGGGATCCTAGTCGTTTTAAATATTCATTGACTACGAGTGCGTTTAAAATGGGTACTCTCAGCGAGGCAGAGAATAAACGACACGGCTTTTTCGCTTTGTAAAATACTAGAATGCAGATCCCTTAATTTAGTAGAGCAAGGAACCATTGACCACGGTCACTGGCAGCATACAAATGAGAGCCTTGTACAGTCAGACTCAGTTCTGTTATCATTTCCTCTACATCCCTATATGAACAGATACAAAGACAAACGTAAGCGTCACGTTTGTTTGAGTGTTTGTTTATAACATACTTATTATGAAGAATTTCGTAAACCTGCAAAAAAATTACATTTAAGCAAACTACTTGTTGCGGTACAAAGCTTAGTAAAAAATGATAATAAATAATTCGAAATTATGAATTCTTTTGAACCATAACCTGATGTACGTGCATTCCTAACACGAGAATTTACGGTCAACAACTATACTATTATCGGACCGAATATATTTGTGTTCTTCTTAGATTTATTTCAAACCTTCTACTTACTTGAGTGTATTTTGGTGGAAAAGGCAAAAGATTTTTTACACAAACCCTACCAATCCCGCAACTAATTATAAGGGAACGTGATCGTTGATTTAAAATATGAAGTAAACCTCAAATAATTTTTTTCTCCAAACTTAATAAATTATGAATATAATAATTCCAATATCAATAAAATAAGTAAATTGGTAACTTATAAAAAAAATGTAAACGTCTTTTGTAGAGCTTCTGCTAACTGGCCTTTTTAACTCTTTTTACAGAGAAGTCAGTACAATATGATCATGATCCCGGAGAGTGAGTTGTTATATAAGTACTTAAGATAAATTATGAAGTTGCAAATAAATGTTATTATCAATTCTAAAAAATTAAGGAAGAAAGTTACTTATTTAATTTATCAAAATCAATTAGTTGCAAATTATTTGTGCACCATTCTCTATTTTTTCTAATCTAATTTCCAAGTTATGAAGCCCCCTTCTATGATTGCTGACAGCTTAGATGCTAAGTTACACAAATGATTATACCTCATGCTAATATATAGGTGTTTGGTCCTCGGTTCCCTATGGTGTTGTTAGACCTGACAGCGGTAAAGGAATCGGCAGAACGGAGGGTGCGAAGAATCTCTGGGAGTCATACGGCTCTCAAAGAATTTACCTAGCTACGTATAATGTAAAAACGATTTTAAGAGAGGACAGGTACAAAGAACTGGAATCCGAAGTGCTTAAAAAGCTAAAGTGTATTAATTGGCCTCAGTGAAACTAGACGACGAGGAAAACAATTAGTAAAGCTCAATTCCGGCCTACTGTTCTACTACAAGGTACCTATATGAGGACAGGTCCGAACATGGAGAAGGATTTCACATAAATAATTCCATGGTCATAAATCTGGATTGAAAAATAAAAATCGAATATACCTACCGAAAACATGTACTTAGTAATACCAACAAGACCAATAAAAAAACAACCTTTAAAAAGAGAACAACTATAAAAATTAAAACTTATAACTGCTTGTTAGAGAATTTCGTTCTTCGAGAATGATAAAATAATTTAGGAAGTTTGAAACTGCGTCGTTTCTTAATTTCCCGAATCATAAACTCGAACGTAATGTAATTAGATCCTAATTTAAAATAACTTTACATTAATTGATTTTTTTTTGTATAAAATTAGAAATGGTTACTTCTGGTCAACTTTACAACCTGCAGTATCTTTCATGTTTCAGTAAATAAATAGTAGTAGTACATAGATTTAAAAAAAATTTGCCTCGGAGACCGCACGCGATTCCAAATTCTTTGTAGTAGTATTTAATTTGTGATAGAATGCTATTCTATTTGTGATAGGATGTCACTTATGTCAGAATTCGGTATCAAGCATGCAGGTTTGTTTTTTAAATATTGAATCTTTCGGCAATTACTTCAGTTTTGTTTGTTTTTATTTCAGTGATATATATGAGTAACGAATGGGCATTTAAAAATCGAACTTGACAAATCATCTAAACATTTATTCGTATAGAAACGCGAATATTTTCCGTCGCTAAAATATTAGTTGTCATAGAACTCCACATTGTATACAATATTAATCTCATTCTATTTTCCAATTCAATTCCCTCTTCATTCACCTAATGGACGTGACTCAGATAATAATCCAATTATGATTTTCGCAAATGGTCTAGCTTCTTACATAATAACGTTTCATTTGGCATATCATCGCTTTAGGAATGAAAATCTCTGTGAGAGTGGATAATACAATCACGTCTTGCTTTTCATTCGAGACCCGTTTTGGTAACTCTACAAATGTAAATTAATTCTTGGTGATTATCTTTACTTTTAATCTATTAATAACATAGCATGTGATTCGTTTGCCGACATCTTTGTATTTTTTTCTTTTTTCATTTTCCAACCAAATACCCACAAGCTGAATAAGGTTATAGGTGACCAGAGGGCTGGCCTATGCCTCGCACAAAAAATAAGCATTGTCATTCAACGTTGCAATGCTGCTAGTCTTCTGGGCACTTTACCTCGAGGCAACGATCTGCATGGGTTTAACTTTTTGTAAATATATTAAGTAAGTATAGCTATTTTTAGTTTACATTTATTTTTTTTGTTTATACATACAGTGCCATATTAGTTTTTTTAGTAATAGTACGTTAGTAGTTAAAATAAATATAGAGGTTTGCAATTTGGATGTAAGTATTTTAACCTAGCGTGGATATTTTTAGAAGACAATAATTAGCATTATTTTCATAACTTTATGTTAGTAGTCCACTGCAAACTACTTAAGTGATCTGTGGCCACAGTTTGTCCCTTGATCGACATGGTATTAGTTTTAATTGACGAAAAGATCTTATGATCAATATTAAGTAAAAAAAACGAGAAAAATAGAAATTAAATTTTGTAATTTGAATTATTCCGTTTAAGGTATACTTAGTACTCAATCATATATAAATATTTTAGCAGACATGAGAGTATCACTCAGCCATCATTAAAACGCCCGAAAGTTAGCCGCTTTACTCTGCTCAACCAACCATGGCTGCGCTGAGTAAAGTATCAACTTAAACAAATTCTTTACTTTTCAAACACTTTTGTTAAACCAACACATTTTCATTGGCGTGAAATACTTTTTTACGTAATTGAGCAAGCAAACATGATTTACTGTCTAATCTGATGATAATTAGATACTTTTTATCTATGTACTCCTGTTTATTAACTTATAATTGTATAAAAAAATGCCCTGAATTGCTATGCGAATATAAATTGAAAAAAAAAGTAATCGTATAAGCAATTACAGATTTATATATACCAAGATATTATATCACTCGACTCATTTTCGAATCCTAAGCAAGATTTTTGAAATAAATCCACTGTTTCAAAATCATTGATAAAACAAATAACACACACACAACTATATGTGGAATTCTCGCCATATAAGACAGGTGAAGCCCCTAAAAGCAGATTGGATTGCATGTTACGTCCCTAAAGTAATGGAAATTTTCTGTAATAGAACATGGGGTGACACAGTTTACACATTTCACGTCTATTTCGATAGGTCCTATCCACCTATCGAATATTGACGTCAAATAATAATATAAGGGTAAAGAAGGTACTTAATCGAAATCTGATGCTGCTGAAAGTTTTCATAGTTATTATATACTTACTAAAATTACTTAGTAAAATTAAAAGTAATAGCAAATATTTCTGGTCATTTGTCAAATCAAAAAAATCCTCACCCGATATTCCGGACAGAATGTTTGTAAATGATGTGTCCTCGTCGGATGGTGAAGAAATATGTTCGCTTTTTAATTAATTTTTTAACTCTGTATATGAGAGCCCAGATTCTTCGAATCCGTCATACAGCGCGCCGCGAGAAACCCAAACTTAATAATATCTCACTGGCTTCCCTTGATATCCCTATCTCACTTGTTGAAAAATATTTAAAAGCTTTAGATGTTCTCAAAAGTTGCGGACCGGATGTCATTCCTCCTTTTTTCTTAAGAATGTGTTACAAAACTCTGGCTCCGCCCTTAGCCTATTTGTTTAACAAGTCTTTGACATCAGGGAAAATGCCTTTAGTATGGAAGCAAAGCCACGTGACCCCTATTTTTAAATCAGGCGATAGACATGATATTCAGAACTATAGAGCAATTTGTAAGTTAAGTATAATACCAAAGTTATTCGAAAAAATTGTCAATGACTTAATTGCCCCGGCCTTAAGACCAGTTATTGTGGATCAGCAGCATGGTTTTCTGAGTAAAAAATCCACAGAAACAAATCTTTGTGAATTTGTCCATGAAGTGGCTACTGGGATGGAAGATGTGGGTCAGGTCGATGCTGTTTATACTGATTACTCCAAAGCATTCGACAAGATACCTCACACTGCATTGATTGTTAAATTACAGGATGCAGGTATACACGGTGACTTGCTTCGCTGGCTCGAATCATATTTAAGAGAGAGAAGTCAAGCTGTAACTGTGAAAGGCTTTTGTTCATCTTTTTTATCTGTTTGTTCAGGTGTGCCCCAGGGATCTCACTTGAGTCCACTGCTTTTTAATTTGTTTATAAACGACGTTGTTTCTATCTTCAAATCATCTAAAGTATTGTTGTACGCAGATGACATGAAAATTTTTAAAACCATTAAATCTCAATCTGACTGTGAGCAATTGCAGGATGATCTTCATCAATTAAGTAAATATTGTAAGAATAATTTTATGAACTTAAATTATAATAAATGCAATGTCATTTCCTGAAGAAGAAAACGAAGTCCTGTTATATTTGATTATAAAATTAATGATCAATCTGTTAAACGTGTCATCGAAGATCTGGGCGTGTACATTGACAGTAAGCTTACATTCGAAAATCATATTTGTAATATTGCCTTGAAGGCTATAAGAATGCTTGGTTTTATTATCAGAGTTGGCAAAGACTTCAAACATGGTTCAACATTTTTAATTTTATACAACTCTCTAGTCAGATCCATCCTTGAAAATGCATCTACGGTCTGGAATCCTCTGTATAAAGTGCATGAAGATAAAATTGAAAGGATTAATCGAAAGTTTATCAAACATCTTAATTACAAATTTGAAAATTCAGGCCAGGTTTCTCCTGGTAATCACACCGTTCCATGTTTGAAGGATCGCAGAGTTGAGAGAGATCAAATGCTCCTTTTCAAAATAATTAATAACTTGGTTGACTCCCCATTCTTAATTAGTAGCATATGTTTAAAGTGTCCCCGTACAAGTGCGAGAAATCCCCGGCTCTTTGAATTGCCTTGTAATAGAACTAATTATGTAAGAAACCTTTTTTTGCATGGATCTTGTAGGGAATACAACAGTCAATTTTATGATATAGATCCCTTCCACTGTAATATCTTACAATTTAAGAAAAAGCTATATAAAGAATCTATTTATAATTAAGGATAATTTCCGTATTCCATAAAAAGTAACAAATCTTGTTTTTTATTTTTTTCCTGTATTTTGTCGTGTTCTATTTAGCAATGTTATATTGTTTTCTTGTGGAAACTTTACTGATTTATGCTCTATGTAAAACTCCTAGCATTGTTTGTAATATCAAAATTGTGTGTTTCCTAAATAAATAAATAAATATACTTTACATATTGATACTTTGGTACTCACGATTTGAACAATTTTATAGTTTTCACGCTACACGGCCAGTGTGGCAAGTACCAAAGTTAGTGATATATTGTTAAAGATATGGTATTTATGAATAATAAAAATATGAATAATAAGATTTTATCCATCCTTCAATATCGAAAAATACAGCAATGTAAATACATCAATTCATCTCGTTTTATGACTTTTTTTGCCGAAAGGCTGTAGAGTTCCTATAACGCCCCAATATCGGTGTGTGTTTACCCAAAGTTGAGGAAAGGATGTCGGGAAATTGAAACGAGGGCATCTGCTAAGTACCTACTTATGTCGTTGGGATAAGTGAAAAACAAACCAACGACAGATGAGCTAATTTACTTCTAAATAAACTGTTTCAAGCCACAAATACTTATATTCTTTTGATGGTTTAAAAATATTTTGTGAAATAATGTTTATAGGCATATCAAATTGTAGATTGTAGATCTCTACTTTCTTTATACGTATATGTATTGATGTTATTTTGTAAGTAGACGAAAAGTGACATTGTAGAGATAAAAACTCTATTATAAATAATGTATTCCGGAATAGGTAAGGTTATACGCAAAATAATAGATTTTTTTAGATGTAGCCTAAACGTTTCCGAGGGGAACTCCAGGGGAGGGCCATAGGAAATGACACACTGGATAGGAAGTCTTTAAGACAGTGGAACGACTTAATGACTCTAGACGATACACAGTTTATGCAGACGGCCGACCTCGGTCTACCAGACTTTGTAGGGTTCCGTACACGTATATTGTTCACCCGTCTATCATTCAGCGGGCTGTATAACATAAACCGTAATGGGTAATATCTTTTGCTCAAATTTGATTTTTCTAACCGAGGTCTTGTAAACTTTTAATTAAAAAAATAGTCAACTATCAGTTATGTAACAACAGTAAGAATGAATTTTAATGAAAACTTTTGATAAAGAATGCTTATCTCTTAGTTACTTTGGAAAATAATAAAAGTAGCGTTATATATTATTCCTTATCAAAATGACAATACTCCGCAGAACTTCGGCTAATCAAGAACCGACGAATCAGCATTTCAGCAAGATCATAAGGAATGGCATAGATTCTCAAAGTTTCTGTGACATCTTTTACTAACTTACTAGTCATGCTCGAAGTAATGATAAGGAACGATCGTGTTTTTTCTTTATGTTAAGTAAATATGCTTAAGTACTATCTACGAACGTCGGCAAAATCTGCAGTAAATACATAAGCGCATCACTTACCCTTGAGATTCTTTTTTAATCATATTCATTTATTTATTCATCATTTCTATTGTACCTTTTCAGTTCTAGATCGGGCATAGGTACGTAACTTTTAACTAAATAAGCAAATATTGGGCGGCTCAATTAGAGTAATACGCTTTATAAATTTGTGTTAAAAATAAAAAAATAAGCATTTACTAGATGCTATACCTACTAGAATCGGTAAGGACTTGTAAAAAAAATAGAATTTCAGTGGGTAAATGAAACTCATTTAAAGTAACTTTACGTTTGTAAGGATTACTATAGGATTAATATGTCAACTTACTAACGGGTACACTTACTACCTATAGAATACTATACTAGTACCGATATTCAACCGCCATACAAAGATTTTTATTATACAAATAATGGAGTCTCCCATACTGAGACATATTAACGTCATCAATCGATCACTTGACTTGAGACACTGATTCTAAATCCAATAACTTATTAAATAAAGCACTAAATCAATTTATGGTAGGATGACCATACTAAAAAATAAAAGTATAAAAATACTTAGCATCGTGTTTTAATGATTCACACTCTTTTTTACCAAGAATGAGCGGGAGCGGGATCTTAACTAAAATGATATTTTTAATCGTAGCGTCACCTTTTAACCAAGTAATTTACCCTGTAACCAACGTGCTACAGGGTAAATTACTAAAGGCCCAAATTAACGGCCTCGTTATTAAAAACATAGGTACTATATAAAAAATGCAAAATTTTACCTATTAGCATTATTTTTATTATAGCATAATTTTGATAACAAGGCCGTATATGTGGCGTTCCAAGCAAAAGGGTACCAGTGGTACTTTTCCTTGGAACGCCACATTTTTTCATTATCAAGAAGTTTGAAAACCACTGCCCTACAATACAAAATGTACTTTGTACGCTTCGTTTGATTCAGCGAATTTCCGAGGGCAACAAAGAGAGAATCGAAGGAACGAAACACAATCGTGACACGATAATAAGTATGTTTCAACCCATCACAGATCGCAGACATGGTGAAGGAAACCCACAATTTTTTTTATACAATGACACCAATATTCGGACTTATGCATATTCTTTTATAATGACTAAAGTAGGAAAAAATAGCTTAATGATAATTTTTTAATACAAACTGTGGAATTGCCCTCAGAATAATCACAATGCACTTTATTTTTTTATTTATATAAAGTGGTTTTTGAAAAGGTGAAGAAAACCACATTACAGTTTTAATAAGTAAAAATACAAATAAATTATTTAAAACCATATAACTAGGAATCAGCGCGGAATTTTTCTTTTTTAATCTATGTTCAAAACTAAACTTTCTTCGGCAAATAATGCCTGGAGTAAATCATAGATAAAAAATGGCCTGGCGGCGCGATTTCCTAATTCTATGCTATAAATGGACATTGCGTATCTATTACGTAGAATACAAATGAGTGTTGATTCTTTTATTACCTACCAAAAGGACAGAGACATCTGGTGTATGCCTCCCTCTAAACGATAAACAGTCGTAGCACGAAATTCAATTTCGAAAGTATAAGTCCTACAATGACGGACACTCGTTTTTCGTCCATGTTTATTTGGGTCAAGCCCCTAACTACATGTGAAAAGTTCTTGCGAATTCTGTGGCGCGTGTAACTACTTACTAAGTAAATATTGAACTTTCGAGATTCCAATAATATGGATGAGATTCTATTTGCTGTCATATTATTTGGCTCTATTGCTCAAATGTTATTGTTAACTTCAAGTTGTTGTTTCATTCTGGGTTGAGGATTATGGTCTCATTTTCATGTGATTACATATTTCCGAAATAAGGAAATGAAACAGTTTTTTATACTAAAATCATTATTTCTTTGTAAATAAATACCATCATCTTCATTTCAGCCGCAGGCTGTCCACGGCTGGACATAGGCCTCCCCCAAGGATTTCCAAAATAAGTACCGATAGAACTGAATGAGATTAATAATACTTTAACTGAAGAGATGCTAATAACCAACAAGGAAGATACATAGATATATTATCAGCATTATTCCTACTTACTTATATATATAAGAAAAACTTTATGTGCAAACTAATTTATTACTTCTTACCTATAGGAAAAATATCTACACACACTTTCAGGGATCGAAAATTGTTTTCCCGATAGATGAGATGGGAAACCCCTATTTTTATATAATGAAAAATTCGTTACACTTCTCCGCAAAGGTTTCCAAGGAAATATACGTGTGGTTTCAATTGAAAGACCTTTAGACGTTAATAAATAACAATATCACCGTCGTATCCTGGACATTTCGTTTTATCGAGAGTGTACAGACCGACAGAGGTCACTGTAGTAATATAACGAGGGTTCCTTTTTATAGTGCCTTTGCGCTTTATTAATCCAGTTTTTTTATAGGTTTCTACACATTATACAAAGTCAAGTAACAAAGATCAATTTTAGTAATTAGTATTTTTTTATTCACTCTAGCGTGTTTCCCGGTTTCCACTTCAGCTTTCTGATTGAAAGCCCAGAATCCGCTTTTCCGCTTGTTCTTTCCACTTCAGCATGTTGAGAGACCGTTTTTACGCATAGCCTCCAATTGCAATAATCGCAGTAACCGCCGTTGTGGTTTATCGTAGGACAGAGTATATTAATAATACACCTAACAATACAGTGTTGCCATATGGTGCCAATAAGTAGTTGAAATCAGTTTCCTTAGGCATATTGTATTTGTATTCAACCGATATTACTAGTGCCGTTAAGGCATGTAGACAATTGTCTATTTCAATTGAAATAGTAAGAAATAATTTCTCACTATTTCCATATAACTAAATGTGGGTGTAACTAGTAAATATGATTTGCTCCCGAAATCACTGTCACTATCACTACATAGTATAAAACAAAGTCGCTTTATCTGTCCCTATGTACCTTTGTATGCTTAAATCTTTAAAACTACGCAACGGATTTTGATGCGGTTTTATTTAATAGATAGTGATTCAAGAGGAAGGTTTTATGCCCATGCGAAGCCGGGGCGGGTCGCTAGTAATCAATAAAGGTCTTGAGATTTATTATCAGCAAACAAACCATAAAAATGCTAATAGGAACGAAAATATCTTCCTTACGATTGCGTAACATGCAGTCTCCGTCAGAATCGTATCTACTTGCAGCCCGCTTGACTACGAATATTTACACGCCGTGCCCAACCAACCACACTTTATCACTCAAAGAAATATCTCCTTCTCAATCTTCATATTTATTCATGAAAGTATGTTATATGTTCTCCCAAGTTATTGATATATTGCAAGCAAACTATTAAATGTCTTATTTATGTATAATGTACAATTCTTTTGTTGGTAGGTACCTAAGACTTATTAAGCTATTGCATAGCTTTTATCGCGGGCTTTGAGCGCGGCGAACGAATCAAGAAATTCCGTAACAAAAATTAAACCGTACTGGTATCAGAGTATTATAATAATCAACACCTGAAGACCTCTGACGTGATTAGGCGTCAGGTAGGTGTGTCAGTACTTCTTGTTCATGTCCTTTGAACATAGGCCTGGTATCCTGGTAAAATATATATACCTATATAAAGGCCTTAATCTAGTATACGATGGTACTTATATGATTTCAGTGTGTCCAAATTACGAGGAAACAAGGTTTCCACAACAAAGTTTGTTCAGAGCCCTGAGGGCGCGAGTGACACTACAAGTATTTAGATAACCAAAGCAGTGTTTGGTTGTTGTCAGGAGCTTTCTTTGTATCTTCATCTATGTAAATATAAGTACATATACTACTTTTCCTTTATACTTAGAGCTATGGAATTTGTTTCAATTTCATAATCTCTACATCCACTTTATTAAACTTCTCTTGTAATTCATAGAAGCAGTGGCAGCGACATCTTGAGTGCCAGGATGGAAAGTCCTATACTGTAGCACTGGGTAACAGTCCATCTTGGCCTCAACAAGTCAATAAAGTTAGTTACCCTACCAAATGAATATAATTACAAACATAGTATATAAGTAATTTACTAACATCTTGTATGGATATTTTTCCGAAATAAAGATTTTAATATTATAATTATAGAAATAAATTCTTTAAAAATAATTGTTTAGGGCTCGAAGCTGTGAATGATGTTTTCATTACCGACAGGAAAAACTGTAGGGTGAACCTAGTTACACTATATGAGCAAAAAGTAATCAATAACAAAAGCCAGTCGAGGTACTTGAAGCTAAATTGCGTGTGCTGAATCAGAAAATACACACGTACTCTACAGGGTGTCCCATTGTATTCAGATCCAATCGTGTAGGATAATACGCTTAACATCGAAGGCACCAAAGGGAACACCTCCCTTCCCTTTTTGGCTCGAGTGAATATTTAACCTCTCTCTTTATTCTTTAACGTTGAATAAACAGACTTTTCTTGAATAATTCGTACCTACTTTCAATACGCCACTCTTTTCTAACAAATTAAAATATTCTTGAAGTATTTATTACTTTTCTTGCTGACATGGGAAAAAATAGATTATTTTTAGAAGCCATCAACCAACTAAAAATTTAAGGGGGTTCATCTGAATGTATTGTATCATAAATCCGTTATTATTAATTAACTTAAATGCCAATTATTTGTAATTCCCATACCATCACAAAGGTACAATTTTCAAAAAAAATCAATTCAGTGTGAAGGTGAAAGTGTCAAACAGATTGAGATACTTCTGCATTTAAAATATTAATGTGTATGTATTGCAGTATCAGTTGCTACTGCACGTTTCTGAGACTTGCTAGCGTTTTCATTGAATTCATCGTGTGACGTCGCGCATTCTCCTACGGCGGTCCTTCCTCGCTGCCCCGCACCGCATCACCCCCGACGGCCATATATAAGGCTGCGCGCGTCCACTGGAAGACCTCTTTCGGCTGATCTCACCATCTCAAGTTAAGTGGCTGGCTATTTCATAGCGGCTGCCTGACTGGATCTCGTGCCTACTTTGATCTCACGACCCCTATAATCTCTCATTAACGGTTATCCTTAAGAGTAACCTGTTGTAAAGTACAAATAATAAATATTGTGCGATTCGCTGAAACCTGGATTTATCTTCTCTCCTCACACATACCTTAAGTAATTAGTAAATTCTACCTACGTTATAATCGGGTAAAGCATTCAATTAATATAAATCACGATTCACGACTCAACGGCTCGGCTCCGCGGGTTAAACCAATCAATACCGGTTACCGGTGCGCAACATTTAAACCGGAATTTGTTTTGGAATTGATACAGTTTCTATATAGCGACATGCAGGATCTTGATTCCAAACGCCTCCTTAGAAACACCAGGCCTAAGCCCTCATATAGCTACACATACAATTTAATGGGTCAGTTGTACTGCGTGCGCTGCAACTTTGGATTTGCCAGCCATGTCCGTTCCCATTTACGAAAATAAAGCGTGGTTCGCCGATGACGAATACGTCAAGGAGGACATCATCATCATCATATAGCGACATGGATTGAGCAACAAATCTAGATAGTTCTTATGCTCATCAGGGAAACCAGACCAATAGGATCATGATCCGGGAACTACGGCTCAGAAATCGACAATCGACATTCGTTCGTTCGTTCGTTCGTTCATTCTCATTTATTGGAATACAAAGGATCGCGTACAGTGCGTTTTCAGAGGAATTTTCTCCCACGTACGCTAAGGCTGTGGAATGAGCTCCCTGCCATGGTGTCCTTTAGATACTACAACATGGGGTCTTTTTAAATCTGTACTGCGAGTGTACTCGTAGATGGCAGAAACGTGTTACTGTTAAGCGCTAAGAATCGTAAACTATCAAGCTCTTACTTTTGAGTACTATTCTATACTGCTGGACTGGAAAGTGGTGGCCATACCAGAGCTTCCCTATATTATCATATAGGTATATTTTATTTACTGTAACATACGCACAGTAGAAAAACATAAAACTGTGACAGATTTTAAAATGCAACTATTGGGCTTTGTTTTGGTCGCAACTTTTGTTTGTCGACGTTAATCTGCTTCGAGCATTGAAAATAAACATTCCAGCTACATTGTTGTGCAGTCTGTATTCGAATTCAAAATTTGTTCTCAAAATTTATTAACGTGAACAATGTCCAGGTTTTAACAAAATACCAGTGCTATTTCCAGCAGTAGTAGAATCTGGGAACATCATATTGAAAACGGAATGCATAAATAGCACACTTTACTGTAATTCGTCTACTTACTCGTAGATGTAAATTAAGTTAGTTATAGTATAACTTATATCCTATGTGAACCTGGTGTTTATGACTTTGAAATAATTAAGTAGGTACTTAGTAATGAGGGTGTCAGATTTTAGGGGTGAAGGTCACCCCGTCTGTAGTAGGTACTTGTAATTCAAGAATCTACAAAAATGTAGTGAAATATTTTCGAAACTTCTACCATGATTGCTTGTGAGTTACATTTTGATTTTATAAACATAACATATACTAATAACTTAATTTATTTAAATGTTTTCAAAGTGAAGAAGCACTTGCCCTCATTTCCTCGAGAGGCCTACAGCGCGAGCTTCTCTGCCTTTGTTTTCTCAAGTAGACATATCATAATTTACGACCTAACCTTATATTATGTGACGTAATGCTAAATTATACATTGTTTAATAATAACCCATACTAATATTATAAATGAAAAACTGTCATCTCTCTGTCTGTCTACTTTCACGGCTAAACCGCTGCACCGATTTTGAGGAAATTTGGTATGGATACAGTTAAGGACCAAGGGACAAACAAAGGCTACATTTAGGAGCGATATATCCCTCGTGGGTCATGATTATAACCGAAACCCACGCGAGCAAAGCCGCGGGGAACAGCTTGTTGTATAATAAAATACAAAACATAGCATCGTTGAGTGAGTATCCCATAATACAAGTCTCAAACTTACTATGGGGTTAGTTCAATCGGTATTATTTGTCCATGTTTAAATAATTGAAGCCAGCTTCAAAATGAGAATATAATTTCCCATTTCGAAGCCAGCTACGATATCTAGCTACGAAATGGGACTAAGGGAATCGGATGCATTATAGGTAGTTTTATAGAACAAGAAGTAATTACAAAAACAATTCCAAATTTCCGAGACCACACCGTGGCGCCGTAAGCCGCTGAATAAACTGGAGAATGGCTAAGCGAGTGGCGAATAGCTTTGCCTACACCTTTATCAGCATCTCCCAGCCATCCTAAACAAATTTTAAAGCAATTAAAAATTTGCTTTAATTTCACAAAGTATACCTACTTATTAATTACTAGCTGTTGCCCGCGGCTCCGCCCGCGTGTAGTTCGCTTTTCGCTTAACCTGTGGAAACTACAACTATCCAGACCTATAGTTAAATCTATAAGTAGTATCCTATTCCCGTGCCAATTTTATAAAGCCATTAGCCATTGCTACGATATCAAACTAAAAATATTAACATTCATACTATCACATCTTTTTCTCTAAAAGAGTAGACGCAGCCTATTACAGGGTCATTAGAACCTAACTCAATAAATAGTATTATGTTAGTTAAATTAGACCTTACGACACGACCGTATGTTCCGTCGAACAACAACTGAACTGACTTGCTGGTTTGATTATTTTTTAAACCAAAGCCAAACCAACCAACTAATCAATTCAAATAGCTTACAATACAATACAACAAACGACCGATAAACAAACCAACCAATAGAACTAAATAAACAACCAAAATTTTTTTGAAATAATTAGAATTAATTGCTGGAAAAATTTCAATCTGCTATAATACCATATGAGAAAAAAATAATTAAATTAACTTCAGCGCCATCTATTGATATTTTATGTAACTAAATTATACGCCCCACACACATTCAATGTGTTAATTTTTTAAAATTTAATAGAGACTGCAGTGTGTTTTTGTCTTCATTGATATCGATAAAACAAAGTAGAAATTGTAGCTTTATCTATATTAAATACGTTTATGTAAACCGGATTCAACTCTGTTAAAGTTTTGAAACAGTGCTAGAAGTAAACTTCAATTGACCATAACTTCTTTTTCCCTTAACCGATTTTGACGAAACAAAGTTTTGACAAAACTGTTGAACGTATATGTAATCCACCTGTGAAAACCGCGTTCGAATCTGTTGAGTAGTTTTGAAGTTATAACGTACCAGACATACAGAAAGACAGACAGACAAAAATTCCAAAAATTGTTTTTTTTGGTTTCTGTTACACGTCTTTCTTTAATCGCCCCGTATCAGTTTTTTAGAAAAATATTTAATGTACAGACATTCAATTTTTACTGTCCGATTATATGTAAAGATAGATAGATAAGTACAAAATCCATATCCATACTAATACTATAAATGCGAAAGTCTGTCTATCTGTAACCTCTTCACGGCTAAACTGCTGGACCGATTGTGATGAAATTTGGTAGGGATGTAGTTAACGACCTGAGGTCAAACATAAACTTTTGGGCGCGATATAACCGATTCCCACGCGGGGCGGAGCCGCGGGGAACAGCTAGTACTTATATATTAACGGACTTAACGCTAAGAGCGTTCTCTACCAGTCAACCATTTGATTAATCTTCTTTTTCAATGTCGTCAATGACAAACTATTAGATATGATTTGTAAGGGGTTGCGATATCGTTTATCCTGAAATAAATTTGCAAATGAATTTATTTGTTTCTTTTCAAAATTATAAAAAAAAGTAAGAAAATAATTCTAGAAAACAAATAAAACCCCAAATCATAAAATTATTGTTTGTGATAGGATTCGATCCAGGTACTTTCTTGAAACATTTCTTTACTAAAGTATTAAAAAATTCTTAAAAATTAATACAAAACGAAAAAAAAAGTAAATAAAAAAAAGTAAGTAAAAAAAGCAAGTAAAAGAAAGTAAGTAAAAAAAAAGTAAGTAAAAAAAAAGTCATCTATAGCAGGATTCGAACCCTCGACTTAAAAATATGATCTACGACCTCTACCGATAGGCCAACATACGATGCTAGAGATTGGCGAAATTTCAAATGGGATTTGTCTATAGGTACGCAAATTCGCGCCATCTATTGAGATTTTATGTTACTAAATTAACGATCAAATTCAATGTGTTATTTTATTAAAATTAATAGGTGCAGTGCGTGTTTTCGTCTTTATTGATATGGATAATAAAAAGTAGAAATCCTAGCCTTATCTAAATTAAATTAAACGTAAGTAAAAGCATTAAAAGTTTAGAAGCAGTGTTTGAAGTAAATTTTCAATCGACCATAACTTCTTTTTCCCTTAACCGATTTTGACGAAACAAAGTTTTGACAACGCTCCTAATCATATTTAATCCAACTGTGAAAACCGCGTTTAAATCCGTTGAGTATTTTCGAAGTTATAACGTACCAGACAGACATACATACATACATACAGACAGACAAAAATTCCAAAAACTGTTTTTTTGGTTTCTGTTACTCCTTTTTAATCGCACTCAATCAGTTTTTTTGAAAAATATTAAATGTACAGACACTCGCATTTTAGTGTCTTATTATATGTATTGATAAATTACCTTCATAATATATATAGGTACATTCATTGCCGTAAGGCTGATTATGATGGTCGTATTATGAATGACACTTACCTATGCCCATATATAAGGAAAAAAAATCAGGGCATTTCTTATGACGATGCAAAAAGGGCAGAAAATTATATATGATTCAAAAATCTCGTCAAATCCCATTACCTTTCTGCCTTGTCCTAATTTGCTTTGTATCTGCTCAGTTATTTATTGAGATATTTAAGTATGCTCTTATTTATATGTATTATATATATTTATATGTATATATATATATATATATATGTATGTATTTATGTTTGTTTTATTTGTTTTTATTTATTTTTATTTAGTATGTGTAGGTTATATTATATTATTTTATATTTATATCTTTGTGTGTGTATATTTATTTACGTATATATACTGCGCCTTCGCCTTTTGATTTGTCTTGGTTTTGTTTTCCATCCACCCTAAGGTTGACTGGAAGAGATTGCATTAGCGATAAGTCCGCCTTTGTACCTTACCTAGTTTTTAACAAAATTATGTATACATTTGTATGGTGCAATAAAGAGTTTTTCTATTCTATTCTATTCTATGATATCTATTTAGATTTAAACTTTTTTGCCTTTGTTGCATCGACATAAGAAATTCATTCATTATTTTCCTTATTAACATAGGCAAGAGCCTATGCGTCTTATTAATTAGATAGAGCACCTATCTATCAAACAAAATAATGTTCAAGTGTAATTATATAAATCGTATTAAAAATGATAAAATTTAATCACCATTGAATTTTAAGTGGAATTTACTTTTGGGGTAAATCTAAAGATAATTTTCTAATTTATACCGTGCGAAATAGTATATATTTATCAATTGACAGGGCTTATTGTGAAGATCTCATTTTTATAAATAAACAGCTTTCATTACAGTGAATAAGTATATGAACAGACACGAACCAGTCCGTTATTTAGTGTCCGACGTGTACCGAGAACAGGTAAAATATTTAAAATAGAAGAGCGACAAAGCACGTACGGTGCTGCAATCTACCACGGCCGCTTTTTGTGGAAGCCTACTCCATAATATATGATGTGTGTACAGTACGGACAACCGTGAATTTCAGCAAGAGGCCAGGAGTGCTATTTTTGAAATGTATGACATACTGAAAATCGGTGAGTCGGATGATTATCGTTAGTTTTCGAATGATTTTCATGCGACATAACCGGTGACTTGAACGATAATCATTCGATTCACCAGTTTTGGGTGTGTCATTTTGTCATTTCAAAAATAGCACTCCAGTTTATACAAATACATGTTTATTATAAAAGGCTTGATGGTGCACGTGCCAACTTCAGAATAAAACGCCATAAACATTACCTTACTACGAGGCTGGTCATAGTTTATTCTTTTTTTTTTTTAATTGATCTGTGGTAGGTATAACTTTAATCTAGATTAAAGTTATACCTACCACAGATTAATTAATAGGCCCTACAATATACTGCGTAGTAGTAAAAAGATACTTATGCAGAAGCAGTACAAAAAGAAACTGAATTTGAAAATGTTTCATGTAGGTAATATTGAGCTTAGCAATTCCAGCTCCACTAGGAAACAGAAGAACTAGCGGCAACGATGGAAACCGAACAAAATAACGGTATTTAACCTGGTTAGTGGAAAAGAGGTCTTATGTAGAGATGTTCGTTATTATAAAGATAGCTCGAAAAATATATAGGTAGAAAAATCAGATTCTTTAGTATAATATTTAAACTAGATTCCCAAAAGCAGGGCTTGGCAAATACTAAAAAAATTTGACCCCGACGTGATTTGAACACGCAACCTTCTGATCTGGACTCAGACGCGCTACCGTTGCGCCACGGAGTCGCTGAGCGTAATGCATCTAATAATGTAATATGTCAATTTACAATTATAATCAGGATAATGTAATCGTATACACAAAATATGATAATACCTTGTATGAGATCATCTTTTATCTAGTAGCAGCGTTGCACAAATAAGAAACCTCTACTTAACATAGTCAATTTATCACAGTAGTTACTTAGTAGGTTAGTAGTTTAGTATACAATAGGGGTTAGAAAGATAAATCACACATTTTTTATCATAAACCTAAAATAAAACCGATATCAGTTATTAGCATATCATTACCGTAACGTAGGTATCATATCACACCTATACTTACTGTTCTGTACGAATGTCGGTGCACGAGAACTAGGTTACCTACCGAGTAATAAAAAGAATACATTTTATAAACATTGAAAGGGACGTAGGTAATAGGCCTCGTTAATCGAAACATCTGAAAAAGGTAAAGGGTGCTTTTAGCCAAATGACATTACGCTTGAAAATGTTACATTTTTATAGCCTCCAGCAAAATTTGTGATACGTGAATTAACATGGATTGCAACAAAATTCTAAAAGCAGTATAAATAAAAACGTTATAATTTTGTAGGGAAAGAAAAACTGAATTCTCTTAAATTCTGTAAAACTTTAACCCCCGTATTAAGAAACGTTTGTTAAGCCTATTTTAGTTAAAATGTGGTCTCGTTCTTTCACATGAAGTGTCAGGTAAGAGAGAAAGAGCCAAAACATATTTTATTTAAAATGGGCTTATCAAACGTTTCTTAATACAGCGGTGAGAGTAATACACATTTTATTAGTAAACTAGCTTTCGCCCGCGTGAGATTCCCTCGGGAACAGTGCCTTTTCCCGAGATGAAATGTACTCTATGTCCTTCTCAATACTCCTATCTATGTGTAGATTAAATACAGGAAATTGGTTCAGTAGATAGGGCGTGAAGAGGTAACAAACCAACAAATAAACAAACAAAAAAATATACAAACTCACTTTCGCATTTATAATATTGGTTGGATATATAAAATTAATAAATGTATAATATATTTATTGATTTACTATATTATATAGTCTTGTAAAAGCCCGTTACCCTTTTCTTCTCGTTTTATCTCTTTGGCCTGCTGAAGGAGATTTCTACAGAAAAAAGCAGTTCCCTTGTAATCATGTTATTTTATATAGTAGGTATTAATAATTGAAATATCTATAATCCATACTTCCATACTAATATTATAAATGCGAAAGTCTGTCTGTCTGTCTGTCTGTCTGTCTGTCTGTCTGTCACCTCTTCACGGCTAAACTGCTGGACCGATTGTGATGAAATTTGGTAGGGATGTAGTTAACGACCTGAGGTCAAACATTGGCTACTTTTGGGCGCGATATAACCGAGTCCCACGCGGGGCGAAGCCGCGGGGATCAGCTAGTATTACATAAATATTTATATTATTATGAAATTTCAAAATATGTTCTGGTGAAGGGATTACTTTCTTTGTTTTAAACATTTTTTTTTAAACTACACTTATAATTAATAAAAACAAACAAAAAATGCTTAAATGGCCTCTAGTAGCCAGAAACCTAAAGCTGAAATTTGAAATTCTTTTAATAAGTTTTAAAAATATTTCTTTTACAAACATTCGTCAAAATGTTTACAAAAATTATACGCAACATGCTTCATCAAATTATAATTTTTATGTATGATTATAAATAAAATTCCAGAAAAAATGAGACGCTTACTAGCTAGTGACAAACATAAAGTGAAATCATTTAAAGGCCAAAAAGGTACGAATCCCCCAAGGAAATTGCTGGAAACCTACAACTTGAACTAACATTGATTCCACCGTAGCTCTGTAATTGAGATTGGAAAAAAAAACGACCAAAACGAAACTAAATTACATACTTTCCGATACGCTTGTAAAGCTATTCCCCTATGAAAATATCTTAAAAGGACAAAGAAAATGTGTTAACCTGCTGTGTAATAAGGCAAAATTAGTGTCAATCAAGAATATTGTTTTCAACAAAATAAAATCTGAATTAATATTTAAATTATTCTATAGGAAGCTACTAACTATGTAAGTATATTATTTTGGCTTGTCATAGGTATATGTGTTACAGTCAAATCTCATAACCGGTCAAAACCTAGGCAAAAGTGGTTATATTTATGTATTTATATATATATTGTATAATGTTATATATAAAGAATAATTCACGTGCGATGTATTTAGACGATATTCCGAATTCAGGAGTTATTCCTTTTACCTGTATTAAACACTACTTTTCAATTCGAAATATCGAAAGTAAAACAGTAGTTTTTCTAAAATTTATAATTATAATAAAAAGTTGAGTAGTGCTTACTTAAATTATATTTTGTTGGTAATTTAGTTTTAAATTTGGAACATACCTCGCGCGTCAGGGGGCAGCACACACCAAGAGCATTGCAGAGGGGTTACCATCAACTGTTTTAGAGAGTTTAGATTTATCAGAAAAATTAAAATGCAAAATTGAATTAACCTCTTAACGTGATGTTCAGGACCATCGCGTTTGTACATGTGTTTATTTTGCATTGTATGCCCATATTTATACCTAAAGTTAATATTTTAGTGTTATCGAAAATACATTGCTCTTGGAGAGTGCTGACCCTAAAAAGTATTTTTAAAATTCACACTGGGTGTTTATATTTCCACGTTTTTTTATGAAATTTTTCGTTGTCAATTTCCTTCCAAAGTCACAGACAAAATATAGTTCTATTTTTAAATTTTATTCCTTATTATTAAAGTAATTAGGTAGTATGAGTTATTTCGGCCCGTGGGAGGGATGAAGAGTTTTCCACCCTATACTCAGATCAAACAAACACTACTTTCCGAGTATGAGAAATGAAAATTAAATACCTAATTACTTACCTACTTACTGTGATGGCTCGACGACGACGCACAGTGGATTCTGGCCTCCGACACAAGAGCTCTCCACACACAAATTAAAAAACAAAGTAAAATCCTTATTTTTATTGATAAATTTATTACATATCAAATGATATTTAGTGGTGATTACCAAAAAATGTCACACAATTTTCGTGAAATGAAACTTGAGTGAACGAAACGTGAAACGCCTCTCTTGAAAAGGTTGCTTCGTTTGTATTAAGATTTATGGAAACAAAAGGGCGGAACACGGGGTAAGGCCCATGCAAAACCCTCTTGTAAACAAGTAAAGCAACTTAATTCAGCTGAATGGTTGCTAGTTGAGATTTTGAATGAAAATAAAGGATATAACTAAACCAAAAAACATGGTAATAAAATGAATATACCACTAGTACGAAAAATTAATCTTACTTTTATCAAAAAACTAAAACAGGTTTTCCTTCAAAAAATATTTATTTCGCCGTCAATAAAGCGTGCGTGACACTTTTGATGTGGCAGGCGCTCATATGCTTGGGTAGCATAGATTAAAAAAAAAATTGCACCGCGCGCGATTCGAACTTCTTTGTTGGGTAGCCATATGGAGAATTGGCCGTAGGACAACGGTTGCGGAATCAGGCAAATATAAAAATTAAAGGCCCACTAAAACACTAAACACTCTGTCCATTTTGAATGTCATAAAAAGGGCCCAAAAATATTTCACGACGTGAATTGATATTATATATCCAATGTAATTATATAAAAAAAGTTGTACATTTATCCTCTGATACAATTTTATGCTGCATTAAGTTAAGCTAGCTACTTAAGCTGAATCGGGTGGTTATAGGGCAAATAATAGGAATCTGACTATGCGATTTTGTCATTCTATTATAAGGGGCTGTTCTGTCTGGGGCGTCGATATGATTTTACGGATATTGTTAACCAAGCAAATCCCCTAGTTTGCTTAATCGTTTTTATGTATCTCTGTCAGTTAATTCGGCAAAATAATAAGGAAACAGATATTTTTTTAAGAAAAACTAAATTTCATTTTTCGATTTCTCTGTAACAAATATTTATATTTGGATTTCGTGTGGTCTTAACAAATAATTTAATTAGGGTAGTGGCAGCATCATGGGAGATTTTGTTCTTCGTTTTGTCTTTGGCATTTTACCTCTTGTATGTGTATTGTAGGTATTCATTGGTAGGTGTGCATGCCAATGTAAAGGCAATTATTATATTCAAGGTCATGTTATAAAGGTGAATTTAAAGGTCTAAAAATATAAAATACTAAACACACAGAGTGGACTCGCACACCTGAAGGCGGCGATTGGTGCTGTTGGCACTTGCTGGCATAGAAAGATCAGAACACAGACAAACAACAATAATAAGAGCTCTAACGGACATTGTGAAAACCGCAGTCAACTTTTAAAATTAAATCTCGTCGTAACCCTGAATGTAAAGCATGTTCAAAAGCAGAGGAGCCCATGGGTCCATGACCATGAACCACATTTTGTGTTGTTCTGGCTCACTGGCAAGCATTAGAATACACCTGGAGGATCCAGGGCACTTCGCATCAGGTGATGTTCTAAAGTTCTTGCAGCCTTCTTTAAATAAACCCCAGTGTGGGTGTGTAAAAAATGGGGTAAGTACTAAAGGACCAAATGGTTCGAACGTGCTTCCTTTATTTTAGGCCCATTAGTAAAACAAGGGTTTGTAGGTATATACTAAGCGTGTTAATCAAAGAAAATTATTTTTCTATAGCTTACATTACGTGGCAGATGGCGTAGAATCGTGCAATTTACAAAATTAGTTTTTAGTCGGCGTTCCTCCGGTGCATAGAAACAAACTTATCGGGAGAAGTTTGCAGTTTGTCCCGCCGGAAACAAGTTCTGCTAAGTAATGTCTGTACTATTTGACGTAGATAAGCGTTCTACAGCGAATAATGTCATTTTCAACCGACTTCCCAAAAAGGAGGAGGTCGTATCGGCTGAATATATTTTTTTAAATGTTTGTTTACCTTATATCACCGTCATTTATAGACCGATTATGAAAATTCTTTTTTGTTCGAAAGAAATATTTGGCCAATTGAAATTTTATCAAATTTGGAGTAGTTTGGTTTAAAATCAATATAACTAAAATACGTAACTAAGTCAAATAAATTTAACATTTTTGAGTTTTGGTATGTTTTCAAGTTGATGATTAGTAAGTTTTAAAGGTCAATCGAACTAGTATGTCCCGGTGTCAATGTTTAAAACGGCCTCACTTTTTGCCAAGTGTCGCTTTTGACACCTTGTTACGGCTACGGGTACTGATCACATAAGTATTCTGATTGATAAAATTTCCCAATTGCAACGTATTCTACTTAGTATCACTTCAGACTGAATACTAGGCAAATTGGGTTCGGATGTATAATTAGTTGGGTAGTAATTGGAATCCGAGCAGTGCCGCTGTCGCTCACTAATATCGTTATAGCTGGAAACATGACAGAATATTATATTATTTCCAGGTACCCGGACAGAGTAAATATACCTATATTTACTACCCCTCCACCTCGTCGCTTAATTAACAAGCTACGTTCGAATTTTATTAGCAAAAGAAATGGTCCACATCTTTTCTATATTATATATTTAAATATTACCACTATGTACTTAGCTACAATCTGACCTTTTTTTCAAGAAATACTTATAAAAAGAGAAGAAAATTTCTTTTATATTGGCGATTAGTTTATTCTACCTTACCTACAAGGCATTTTATAAAATGCAAAAGTATGTACGAGTACCTATGTATCGAAATACGTTTTACACAAATCGTCAGAGTACTTAGTTTCAGCATAACAGATAAGTAAAAATCATATACTTAAGTACTAATTAATAATTTTTTATGGGTACTGTAACGTGTAAGTAATTGTTTAGTAAAACAAGAAAAAATCGATCTCGGTTTCCTCCTAATAATCTTTCAAAAATCTGAAGGCAAGCTGAAGGCTAGTACTCAGCCAATTTTTCATTACATTATCCACAACACACTTTCTAAGCTTCCATACCAATTTTATAAATAAATGCAAAAATAACCTTCTCACGCCTATTAAACAAATTTTCATGAAATTAGTTCCTTTTTAGCGCATATAAAGTAGTCTTTAAAAAAAGGTGGACAATACTATTTTTCGAAATCTTATTGAGCAAGTAAAACTAATGTTCAGGAATGGCCGTCTCTGGCAGAAAAGACGAGAGTCCATTTTTAACCGACCTAAAACAAATTGAGGTTGCCAATGCTATTGCTTGTACAAGCAGGTAAAACTGCGCAGATTGCGAATCGAATCCGTATTTTCTTTTTAAAAAACTCCTTACCCAAAGGGTAAAAGCGGTACCTTTGAAATTTTCACATGTATTAATTTATATGGATGCTAAAAGAAACCAAAATAAAAATAACTGTGGCTGAAAAGATTTTATTCATACAAAAAAAGGTTTTACTTGGAGTCATACACTCTTGGTTCATGAATCCGCCTATAGCGGTTTTTTTAAACAATTTAGTAAGTAGACGTCCCAATTACCATCAATTGGTCGGGACGTTTGATCGGTTTTCTTTATTCTATTATCGCCCGTTATAGATACTTATACAAACATATAATATATACCTACGACCCTTCGTCGTACCAAATGTGTCTTGTATTAAAAGACGTAAGGTAAACAAGGACTAGAACAGTATGAATAAAATTTTCCTTGGGGAATTCAGACTATGTCCGAAGTAACCTTGAGCCTGGTTTATTTATTACTTTAGCAATTTATTCGCTTTGCTAGAGTTTGTTTAGGACTTACTTATAATCAAATAACTAAGTTATAAATGTACCTAATTATGAAGACTTTTAGGCGATTACGCCCCAGAGATTAGGTATAAGAATAGTTGACAATTTTTTATTTAGTTTTGCAGTTTAAGATAATTTTATTATAAACCATCCTTCTTAACAATTAAAATTTTATCAAGAAGTACAAACCAGTCGTGGTGGAAGCCGAAAACTTTGAAACCAGGATATGCATGGTCAATTGATATTGTAACCCAATATAAGTTGAATTATTAAGTGCTACACACGAATGAAGCAATAACAAGGAAACAAACCATTTGTTCTTCAGTTGTCAAACCATTAGAACAATTGTTAGAAGCACAAAAGAAAAAAAACAAACACTAGGCGTGACGATAGAATAAATAAAAAACATTTTGGAACCGTGTAGGCTTATATGATTAGAAAGGTAAGCCAAACCGAAAGCAAACGTTGAAACATTGTACGTGCAGAATTTCAACAGAACTTCTCCTGTGTTCGTATTTTCCGAACATGGAAATCCAATATTCGAATATGCGAATGTTTTTGCGGCACGCCCGTTAAGAATTTATTACGAAAACGATACAGGCAGGTGGACAAAAAAACTATGGTTATATCAACGTAATATGAACGGTATTGAATGTTATGTCAAATGGAATATGAAAAGTTACATATTGATGTAACATTTTCCTTAACGTACATAAATAAATGGGGTCTTTTAAAAAGGGCGTGAAAAAAATTCCTCTAGGGTCGGCAATGCGTACGGGACACTCCTCGTGTTGCAGGCGTCCATGGGCTACGGTGACCGCTTACCATCAGGTGGGCCGTATGCCTGTTTGCTTACTAAATTGTAAAAAAAATTGATAAACAATATCACTATCACCACTGCTTGTTTGCTGCGATTTTAACATAATGTGAAAGTACGAAGTATATCGTACTTTCATGTAGGTAGGTACCAGTTATACCTATGTTAGAGGAGAAAAGCAAAAAAGCGGATCCCGGGCTGCAGCTCAATCGCTACAAAATATGATAGAAATCTCATAAACACCCTGACCACCTGCATCCTGTGTCTGCCTCAGCCTGCAGTAGGAGTATACGTATATGCTATTATATGATAAACTTTAGGCCCTTACCCTTACGCCCTCGTAGCTTGAGTAAGCTTCGAGGCGGGTGAGTGATATTATTTTAAATGATATAGTGATTGAAATTGAAACTACTTATACATATACTATTTATTCATTGGAGACGGAATAACTTGGAGACGGTAATAGGTAGAAGAAACCGCGACGAAAAACTAGTATATAATAAATAGAGTTAATTTTAATTATGCACACTGTACACATAGAAATCAAACTAACCTAATACTTAAATATAAAGCTTATATTCCTGTAATTATATAGTAATCTTATCATTGTATATACGTTATGCGGCGATAACCGAATCCGCGTCTGAGTTTGGGTTAAACAAGTTAATTGTGGCCATAACTTCGAAAAATAGTTCATTGAAGAGAAACACTCTTTATTTATAAAGTTCTCTACAATTGCAAGTAACTACTTTAGTTTTGTTATCCATTTTCAGAAAGCACCCTCACAAAATCCTATCGCTGCAATCACTCATGCCTTACAAATTAACACTTACTTTCATTACACCTAGTATATTTTGAAAACATAATATGTAACATACTTATTTTACCTTTTGCGTAGGGATTTTATTCTCGTCTACTTATATAACTACACAAATAATGCGATGAATTAATCAAGGGAATTAATTGACGTAAGCTATAGCCGAATATTTGATAAAAATTAGATAAAAATACAGACATCAGTTTACAGATAATACAAGAAGATACGAGTATATATACATTTGATTGATTTGCATATGGTGTGATTAATAAAAAGTAATAATAAATGAGACGGATCCTGTGATATGATTTAGATAGTAGTAGCAGTAGTAGGTACATAATAATTTTGATCAAACTCTAAGATAATAACCAAAAGATTCGGACACATTCAAGTATAATCATTTACCTAGAGGTCAAGATGTATAATTATCGTTTTAGTCCTGAAAATCTATATACCTATATGTAATAAAACAGTGAAAATATTTTATCTGTACATTTTGTATTTTTGTCGAGGGGAGGGACACGAAAAGTTTCTTTCATAGCTCACTAATATACTTATAAAAAAAAGTAATCAAAGTTGTACATATACTCGTACCTAATATACAAGTGAGGCAATTGACCGTACTCATACCCAACCTAGACTATGCTACATCGCTACAAGTGTAGGTTATGTACGGTCAATTGCAACAAGATTAAGTGTAATTAAGTATTAATGTAATGTAAGTAAACAATCACGTATGACTATTAAAATTGGGCAAGAAAATATTTGTAAATAAACAATGTTGTTTGCTCTTAATACAAGTCGTATAATTATAATTATTATTCTATAATAAATAAAGATTGAAATAAAAATCATATTTATTAACTAATTATTCGTAATATAACAACATACAAGTATAACAGTCTTAAACCTAACACATGATGATAATGATAAATGGTTCAGGGCTTTCTATAATCGAATCATTCTCACTAGTTCTATTGGCAAATAGTTCCATGGCAAAAGTAAGAATTTTTTTTCTCAGTAGTTCCATTGACTTCGATGATGGAACAAGTGAAACAAAATTTAATCAGACTTGTCTCACTAGTTCCATCGTAGTTGTCCCATAGAACTAGTGAGGATATTTTTTTCTCAGTAGTTCCATTGTTTTTTTTAATGGGACAAGTGAAACTAAAGTTAAATAACACCATTCTCATTAGTTACATTTTCTAAAAATAGGAATATATTTTGTGCGTTTTACGCACAAAATATATTCCTGTGCCCCTTGTATGAGTTTTTCTTAATGCAGACGCTAGCGACTGCGTTATAGGATTTTGTATGGAATTTCTTAGTTGCCTTACTATCCGCCAGAGGCGCTGTACAGGTTTGCCATACTAAATCGCTAACGCAGTCGCTAGCGTCTGCGTTAAGAAAAACTCATACTAGGGGCACAGAACTCATTTTAATTACGTATAATATGAATTATGAGGGGTGCTATCTATTTGGCAGAATCTTAATTCTCCGTATTTCTGTAAACTGCTGTTATGCACCATAATATTGTAACATAAAAAGTTCTTCTATGAAGGGGGGACCCATTATGAGTTATGTCAGTAACGCAATAGGGTACTTGACTTATATCAATTTTGATGCAACAAATGTTTATTTCTTACAGTATTTGACAAATGGTTGTGGCCAGCATTTAATATACAAAAAGTCTATGACCGTTCAACAGGGTAGTATAACGAGTCTGATGTTTAAAAATTATACATAACTTAAACTGAGTTCAGGAATATATTTTGTGCGTTTTATTAAATTATTCATTCATACGGGATATTTTTAGAAAATGAAACTAATGAGAATGGTGTTATTTAACTTTAGTTTCACTTGTCCCATTAAAAAATACAATGGAACTACTGAGAAAAAAATATTCTCACTAGTTCCATGGGACAACTACGATGGAACTAGTGAGACAAGTCTGATTAAGTTTTGTTTCACTTGTTCCATCATCGAAGTCAATGGAACTACTGAGAAAAAAAAATCTCACTTGTTCCATGGAACTATTTGCCAATAGAACTAGAGAGATGCGGTTTCAGAGATGATTAAAAATAAAAAATATCCGAATTGTCAGCACAAATGTATGATTTTTTTCGGTTTCAGAGATGATTAAAAATAAAAAATATCCGAAATGTCAGCACAAATGTATGATTTTTTTTCTTTTAAGTACTTCTAGTTCGGCAATTCTTATTCATACCAGTTCTCGCATTTCACGCCTCTCGTACTTTCATGCCGCATACATAGACAATGTGCGGCATAAAGTACTAGATACTTTTTTGATCCATCTCAATTTAATCTTTTTTTTTTGGTGGGATTCCCATGTGTGAACTGAATTTTTATTTTGTATCTGGGTACGTATTTATTTCATCAAAACAACAAGTTTTTATTTATTGGTTTTTTCATTATTATTTCAACATTATACATATCTTATGCTATCTATATATATATAAAAATGAAACCCGTTTTCCGTTGTCACGACATAGCATGAAAACGGCTTGACCGATTTGGCTGTTTTTTTTTTTGTAGTTTTCTAATACTCTGTACAAGGTTCTTACGGAAAAAAATATTAAGAAAGGCGGTACGAAGTTCGCCGGGTCAGCTAGTACTTACATATTTTATTATTTCTTATCCATTTATAACAATTTCCTTATACACTACGTATTAACAAGAAATTATCCTGCCTACTCGCACCGAGTGAAGTTTTGAAGCTTATGCAGACATTCTTCAGAAATCCCAGTGTGGGTAAGTAAGGGAATGAGGGATAGGGTATGTACAAAAGCGCGCCATACTTAAGATAAAATAATTAAGTACATATGTTCGGCCAGAAGCGGCCTAAAACTAAATAATGATGTGGGGAATCGCGATAATCAAATACGAACCACTAATTAGACTTTTAGATTAGGTAGGTACTTTTTTCCTCTCTATAGCCTTCTCTATACCGATGTTCCACTTTAGTTACGGAACACTGAAATAACACAGTAAAACAAATAAAAGCATTGAATTTCATTACCATTTGTGGCACTCGTAATATCTCAAACAATATAGAGTCTTAACTCACGATCATTAGATTACTATTCGCATAATACGAAACTCGAAAAAGTTGCTTGTGAAAATTTCGCAGTTTGGATGTTCGGTCGAATCCACCATTTTGGGGCACGATTCGCGCGTGACCAAAATTTAGGCGCGATCTAAAAATATCATGTTATCGTGCCCACTGTCAAAACAACCCCATAAATATTACCCGCTGGCTGTTTGCACTAGTTAGACGACTGTTTTACAGTTTCGCCTTCCTACCCTGATGGAATCATGCTGTTTGTTCCCTTACATTTGATCTTTTTATTAACTCTCCGACTTTTTCCTAGTCGTGTTTAATATCGCTAATGGTATGACGTCAATTTATTTTTATTGACATTTTAAATATCTAAGAGTTGAATTTTGTACCGTGATAATGTTAACTCTTGAAATTTTTATGTTTCTACGTAAACTATATCTGAACTTCAAGGAAACTTGTAGATGCGCAAGATTGAAATTTAACAAAAATACCCTAAGTTTTATTAATGAAATGTTTTAAAGTAAATAAATAAATATATTCCACAAAGTTCCGGATATCGTGGGAATTTCCCGGGAATCCCCCTTTTCTATGCAAAGTTTGTCATGACAATACAAAACAAAGAATTATCCGATTTAGTGCATTCGTTCGAAATCAAGCGTACCTTGAGTTCATTCAAATGACGGTAACTTTTTTTTATTAACCGATTTTGATAAAACAAACTTTAGATGTTCTTTCGAGTTAAAACAAAACAATTGGTGAAAGTTTTAAACAAATCGGTTCAGTACTTTCGGAGATAAGCGTGATTATATATACAAACAGAAAAAAAAATTAAAAGATATTTTTTTTGCTTTCCCTTATTCATTTTAAATGTCCCTCTATCCATTTTAGTCAAAATAACTAAATGTACAGACAAAATATTTTTACTATTTTATTACTTATATATATATCTCTTTTTCTTCTTCCCGTGGATATCTTAAAAGGCTATTAAGGTATCCATACATAATAGAGGTAAATTTATTTGTTCCTTTCTCCGACTCGTTGCGACTTGCACCATCAAAAGCATAGCCAATAGGCTACTTGACTCATATCAAAGTAGAAAAATAGCCTACAAATGATGCAACAAATTTTCATTTCTTCAGTATTTAAGGCGCGGTGCATCAGGGGAATACCTTAAAACGTATTTTTAATTCGTCGCGCACTTAGCTTTATTCTTCATGGAATACAAGCATGAAAAAAATATGAAGTATAGTTCAAGGATCAAAATAAATGATTACATCAAAATATTTAAAAAAAAAATAATTAAAACCCAGCTAAATAAAATAGCAAAAAAGCTATATCCAGAAAAGGTTTCGTCGCGAATTACTTGATATCTTCAGCGACAACTACCAATTTTTTTACGTCTATAAAAAGAATAACATAATGACCCAGAGGGATACCTAAAGAAAATACAATATTTAGTCATAATTATTGAAATATTAAATTAAAACTGAAAAATTTCACCCGTAATGGCATTGAACGGAGACTAGTGACAGGCCAACCCAGTATCGCCACTTTCAACCTTATTTCATTACGAGTACGTACTATAATCGCACTTCACTCCTCTTAAATACCTAAGGGTTGGGGATACAGCGCCTTAACCCACGAAACCAAAATATACCGATCTCCGTTAAGAAAAATTCAAGATAGTAGGTAGTCTAATTTTAATTTCGAATTTACTTAAAATTCGGAACTGTCAAAACGCGCGCCGGTCTTCATCCGCCATGACGTGACGCACAAGCGTTGTGGTAAACTGTCAGTTCAGACAGTCACTAACTCAAAGTGCACAATGAAAATAATTTAATGACCAGCCCCCTTATTCATAAAAAATAACGAACGTTTCTCAAGCCCGTTTTAACTAAAATGTGTTTTGGCTCTTTCTTTCACGGTAAATTTTGGTAAGAGAAAAAGGGCCAAAACATATTTTTGTTAAAATGGGCTTAAGAAACGTTTATAATTTTTTATGAATACTTAAGGAGGATATACTTAAATAGTTACAAATTATAAATGAACGCTTATTTTTACTCATACAAATCTACATAGTACAAGTAGTACATACGTAGATACATGTACCTATAATTTAAGTGACCTCACTTGTAAAATAACAGAGGATTATAAATCATAATCAGTCTTCTATCATATCTTGCCAGCCCTCACAATATGGATATGGTTCATCAATCGACCAAAACTATTTAAATAATAATTAAGGAAACAGCAGTCACATTAACTCTTTAGACTTAAATGGAGAAAACTTTCCAAATTGAACTTGGTGATGAGATCATTAACACTAATTTCGTCTTTCCGCTGGGTGCCTTCAAATAAGATTAAATCCAGGAAGAACATGACTTGAAATGTTACAAGTTACCAGCCTGTTTAGGAGGTAAGTATTTATAATTTGATACGGTTTCAGGATTCGAACTTGAATGTCATTAAATAAAACATGAGAAGCTGAATACGGTAGTCTTTCCTAACACATGACGTGGGATCGGCGCAAATAGTGGTTAAAGTACTTATTATAATACGTATATTGTTTACGTATGTCATAAAACAGATTATCGGTTGTTTCTGCTCGATAGGTTAATTCTAATGACTCCAATCAGCGACACTATCTAGGTTTATCACCATAGGGTAAACTAATTTCACTGACATCGACTGCTAATAATCTCTTTTAGCAGACTTCCGGTTGTATCCTCTACCACACCACTTTAAAGTCTAACAAAATTAATGAATATTTCTAATGTAACTAGACTCAAAATCTTAACCATTTTCCCCCTTCTCAGATATTCACATCTGTGAATAATATGTAATGTGAATGGATGTGAATACAATGTTTGTATTACCTACATATTGGTATTTATTTCACAGATTCCGTTCAACCATTATATAACGGATGACTCCTTAAGTCATCCGTTTACAATAATGAATTTGCCTCTGCTAATTTTATATATTTAATAGATGAATTTGCCTAATTAACATTAAAATAAAGGTTATTCATTCACGTCAACTTTACCTTAGATTTCTATTTTTGATTTAATTTTTTTTCTCTTGTACTAAAAATCTGTAAATATTAGTGGAAGTTTTAGGTAAACTTTTATAATTAGTAATTTTTGGGTTGAACCTTTTCATGCTAGTTATAACTAAATAATAATAATGTCATTTTGTACTATATTCATTGGTATTCCCTCTTAGTTCTTACAACAGAATAAAGCTATGATTGCAGATAGATTTGAATAGTGATCACCACAAAATAAGTGCTATTCTCTGTCCGAAATTGGGTTGGTTTACGGTTAGGCTGGCTTGCTTTACGACTAGGCAAGGAGAACCGTAAAACTTTTATGTCCGCCGTGACATCAGCGCCCCTCGGCGGACCATGTTCTTGCGCTCTACACGCGGATGTCATAATAATGGTTTGTGTTTGTTCATATTTATATTTAAAGAAATATAAAGATATCCCTTATAGTATAGGATAAAGATCCTTATCACAGAACAAAGATTTTATTTTCTAAATTCTGTGATCCTTATATTTTATTGTTAAGCAGAGAGAGATTTCCCAGGCGCATCCCTAGTCGAAGTGGCTAGTGTTGAGTGAATCCAGTCTGAGAGAAATTGCGAAGAAAAAGCGACAACCATAGATGAAAGATAGTGGGCTGTTCTTACGCTAAAAACTTCAAGTCTATATTAATAACCTAACCTAGTTTTGACCTCCCTGAAACGGCTTCTCTCTAGCATTTTCTAACAACATAAATAAGTAGCACGAATATCTGGTAGATTTGTACAGGCATGGCAAAGGAATGCTTCAGCTTTTTATGCCCTAAATTAAGGTCCTGTACCGCTGTTTTTCAGGAACACACCACCTGCCACATTTCCACTGAATAAAATTTTAACTTTCATTACCTATTTGTTTGTAGTAGCACATATCAAATTAAAACACCAATTTATAACTTAAAATGCTTAAAACTTACCATCAGGTAGGGTCATGATCAATCGCTGTTCATTAAGTATCTAAGTACATAATAAAAAAATCAATACTAGACACCATTAGCGATTGCTTTGTCTATTTGTTTTACGAAGCGTTACCAAAATATTTGTTGATATTCTCTTAGAGTGACTCAATGTCAGGGATCAGTTTTGTATTTTATAGTAAAAAAGACTTGTATGTTCAGTATGTCATAACTAAATTATTTTATTGTTGGCTAAGTCGCAATAGATGACCGTCTAGTGCAATACCAATGTCAACATTTAGCTTCGTGGCCATTCGCAAATTTTTATAAACCTCGCAAACCTTCAACCAAGAAACATTTAATAATCTGTTTCCGCCATTAACATGTTACGCAATGCAATTAAATAAATAAAGTCGTTTTATAAACATAATATTTTTCCCAAACAACAAAAACCGACTTTCTTTCGTTAAAAGGCTTGGAATAGGTTACAAAATTATGAATAGGTACTAAGTTAATAAGCATCACATGGGTATCATTATTCCATATTAATGATATGCTGTTTTGGGGAAACTTTCGGCATCAATGCACGCAGGGACAAAACTGTAATCACTACAATCATCCCTGGTATATCAGTTACTCTTCGATAGACAAATAAAAAATCTGTGCTTCATTTTATTTTATCAGTTCATGTCCTTAGATGAGCTAGTCTAGCGAGTACGTTCATTGGGCCTATCTTTTATTAGTAGCCACTAGTGGCATTTCTACCTACCGCCAAGTCTACCATCATCATCATTAGTTCTTTGTTTGGTTTTCTGTAAGAAATTGCTTTACCGATAAAGCTGCCATTGCATATCACGGCTTGTATTATATCTGTTTTCTGTAATTGTATTTCTTGGTGCAAAAGAGTTTTGTTATACATATTAAGTATGATCAAAAGCATACTCTGGGCTTTAAATCGTTAGCTAAATTGCAACTGAAAAACAAATTCGAATGAAGAATACATGAGCAACGCGATCTTTTCCAGTAATTGACTTTGTTCTAAGTAATTCTCGAGCATTCCCTGAAGTCAGCAATTAGTTACGTAATACTTTATCTTACAAATAGTAGATGTAATAACTAATATAAGTTGCTAAGTAGCCCTAGGCAATGCTTATTACTTTTTTATTTTAAGTAAACAACGAAAAAAGAAACAACTCTATTACAAGTATTTACAAGAGATAAGAGACCTTTGGTGACCTATTATTTATAATTTTCTAACTTGATGTCAGTGTCAGTAATTATCTTTCATTGTTGTGAAGGTTGTAAGTTTAATATACTAAAACCTGGACTCGAACACAAACACATTGCACCGCTAATTAAATGGGCGGAATATAATATTTTAAAAACAAGATTACTTATAACTCCTCTATAAAATATATTGCTAAGTACAGTATCTACTAACTGCATGTTAAGTATTTGTTATAATAACGCTTATACGACAACCAGGTGACAAATTATAAAAGGACATACTTTATCCATAATCTACATAAGTTCCTATGCAATTTGTCGTTTTATGCTACCACAGCTTACAGAATACTATGTCATATTTTTATAGATATACAGAAATTACGTACAGATATTCAACCGCCATATAAAGAAACACGCCGATTTTTTGTGTACTAATAGAGTCCTCCCCATACAGAGACTATTATTCGCGTTTTTGAGTACCTCAATTTTTTTCTGAAAATCAAAATTTTATTACACAATTGTAGACAAAAAGGAAAAAGGTTTTTTTTTTAAAAAAAACAGATATATAAGTTTTTATCTATGTGAGGCGGGTCCCCAATCTCATAACAGATTTAAGGAACGATAACCGCGATAAAAGCACTATCGCGCGATGCAAATAGTTAAGTATTACTGATTCAGAATTACGTCGACGTGAGGGTCAGCCGATAGGTAGATAACAGGCACATAGAAAATCCAAGCTAGTCATGCCCATTTATATATATGAATTCCGTACATAAAACTTTCAAGAGTATTCACAAAATATTGGTTTCGATACACTCAAAACGCGCCTATCGATACAACATGTAAGTATAAAAGATGCGAAGGTCAAATCGCTCTTCTCTTCTTCCTTATCGAGAGCCCTGCAAGGACAACCAAACTTGCTTATCCTGATTATCTTAATTTCTAAGCTGTCTTAATGTGTGCAAGCAAACGTTGTTTGTTTTTACAAGCTTTTATTATAAAACGTAAAAATTATAAACTTAACTTAACTTGTAAGCATACAGATTATTATATGTCTTAAATGCAATATAATTTTGTTTGTATATGTAAATTCTATGTCTGCTATATATCATGAATACTTAGATAGATCACAAAGCTTAACAAAAACCTTAAATTTTCTACAAATTGAATAGTAGTTGAGTAGATACAAATATTCGATTATCCGATTGCTCGATGATTTTATTCGTCCTAATTTTCTAGCAATCCATCCAATGATAGATCCAATGAAATTTCGAAGTTTTACTGAATATGACAATATTTACAAAAACATAAACATTATAGAATTACTACTTATTTTAAAATATACTTTAAAATATACCAATAACTATATTTACAATGGTAATATAATACGGTTTATGATTCAAATTCAAATTCAAATTCAAATTGTTTATTTTCAATATAGGATATTCTTATCACTTATTGACGTCAATTGTTACTTATTTTAAGTTTACCACCACTTCCAAAGCGCAAGTGGAGAAGAAGTGGCGCCACAAACTCCACAGCAGCATTTTCTTCAAAAACGTCAATTCACAAAATTTGAGTCAAATCAGACGAGTTTACATTTGCCTGTCTTGTTAACACGAAATACATTATTATTACTCTTCAAAGAAAAAAGTATATCAAATCAACCCATCGGAATGACCGGAAGTTCATGGACAAGGATAACTCAAAATATTTACTAAATAATTTATATTATGTAGTTTAATAACTTCCTAAGCGGTTTTGGCGTGACAAACTGCACATATAGCCTTGATTGAATATCGTTGGCTTTGGCGATATCCTCATATATAAATGATGCCATATTAAATTTATCATACGGAAGGAAATCGAGGCGAAGTGTGGCAAATCTTCTAATAAATTTGTGAACTGAACCCTTCTCTGATAAGGACAGTTGTTTTACGTTATTGTGTCAGTGTGAACGCTACCATTTGGTGAATCGATTGTGCACGTCGCGATACTGACTGCAAAACATAAACATGTGGGACACGGTGTTTATGTTTGGTTTCCTTTGCATACTGTCATACTTTTTTTGGAAAATTACGCAGAACGAGCCCAACAAAATCAAGTTCAACTTTAAATTTTTCATCTTCTACTTCGTCACATCAGTTTATGCATTATTCGTTTGGCCTATATTTTTGATACGACCTAAAAATCCAGAAAACATATTGTAAGTATTTTGAATTTGTTAATTTAAAAATCATGCATGGTTCACTTATATTTACTACCGGAATCATAAGCAGGTTATACATATATATATATATTTCAAAACAATTTCAAAACAATATGCTTTCCTTTGTAAAGTTTTATCCATATAAAACGTTTTAATAGGTATCTTAATCATGAAACAACAACCGTTTCTGAACAACTTATTTACTTACTTATTTTATTTAAATGTATGCTTTATCTATTAAATATTATTATCATAACAGATTAAACTAGACATAATGTATGAAAATAAGTCTTAAACTTGTTTTATAGGATCCGGAATCAACGATATAATTTTTTTAAAAATATTTACAAAAACATAATATAGGTAAATAATTGAGACATGACAATTAGAATATTCGCTATATGCATAGCATTAAGAAATAGCGCGCGGTCTCTACCGAGGCATATTTTCTTAATCTTTTGCTATATGGCAGTCGTTGGCTGAAATTCGTTGAGTAGAATTTACTTTCAAATTGTCTGATATGACTTAATAGTTTGTTTGTTTTTTAATCAATAGGCATGTTCTGTGCTTGATGGTCGAGTAGTTTTCAAGATGAATGGAGATAAAAAAAATGGTATTTTATAATATGGCGTGGTGGCCCCGGTATCCTATCAGATTGCCTAAGACTTATTATCCGAATGTCATGATCCATAACAAGTTTGCTATAATCCTCAGTTATAATAATGTTCAACTCACCGTATCAGTTGGTAACATAATTATCATTAGTCATAATACTCTTGTGTCATAATATCGGGTGCTAGAACAATAGCATCTTATAATTAGTAATGGTATAAAGTCACATGCCATATCTGTTGTATTGTATAATGTATTAGTCCGAATGTTAATTTGTCATAATATTAATTATGGTGCCCTTCGATTCACATAAAATTTTGCATCTAATTTAGCTTCGCCGAACTATAAATTTCGAAATATTAAAACAATTATTACATCTTAGATTATATTGAAAATATTTAGGGTATGATAGAGAACCATGGATTACAAATCCGACTCAGAGCACCCCGACTCCACGTGGCTCAACTTTGTCATATACTAGAGTGTTATTCCTTCGCGCGGAACCAGAAGCTCGCGAAGGAGGTCGACGAAGCGAGTCTTCTGGTGGAGCCACCCAGAAATACTTGCATGTTTGCTTGCATGCATGCTGCAAGCATGCAAGCTTGCAGCATGCTTGTATGCTAGCTGCATGCTTGTATGCTAGCTGCATGCTTGTATGCTAGCTGCATGCTTGTATGCTAGCTGCATGCTTGTATGCTAGCTACATGCTTGTATGCTAGCTGCATGCTTGTATGCTAGCTGCATGCTTGTATGCTAGCTACATGCTTGTATGCTAGCTGCATGCTTGTATGCTAGCTGCATGCATGCTGCATGCTTGTATGCTAGCTGCATGCTTGTATGCTAGCTGCATGCTTGTATGCTAGCTGCATGCTTGTATGCTAGCTGCATGCTTGCTGCATGCTTGTATGCTAGCTGCATGCTTGTATGCTAGCTGCATGCTTGTATGCTAGCTGCATGCTTGTATGCTAGCTGCATGCTTGCTGCATGCTTGTATGCTAGCTGCATGCTTGTATGCTAGCTGCATGCTTGTATGCTAACTGCATGCTTGTATGCTTGCTGCATGCTTGTATGCTAGCTGCATGCTTGTATGCTAGCTGCATGCTTGCTGCATGCTTGTATGCTAGCTGCATGCTTGTATGCTAGCTGCATGCTTGTATGCTAGCTGCATGCTTGTATGCTAGCTGCATGCTTGTATGCTAGCTGCATGCTTGCTGCATGCTTGTATGCTAGCTGCATGCTTGTATGCTAGCTGCATGCTTGTATGCTAGCTGCATGCTTGCTGCATGCTTGTATGCTAGCTGCATGCTTGTATGCTAGCTGCATGCTTGTATGCTAGCTGCATGCTTGCTGCATGCTTGCTGCATGCTTGCTGCATGCTTGCTGCATGCTTGCTGCATGCTTGCTGCATGCTTGCTGCATGCTTGCTGCATGCTTGCTGCATGCTTGCTGCATGCTTGCTGCATGCTTGCTGCATGCTTGCTGCATGCTTGCTGCATGCTTGCTGCATGCTTGCTGCATGCTTGCTGCATGCTTGCTGCATGCTTGCTGCATGCTTGCTGCATGCTTGCTGCATGCTTGCTGCATGCTTGCTGCATGCTTGATGCATAAAAAAAAAAGTTCATAGCAAAAGCATTTTTACACAATTATTAAATATAAATAGGACAAACCAATTATATTTTTTAAATTTTAGGTATTCCCCCATTAGGGTACAATATTTTATTTAACTTCAAATTCGGGTTACTTTTCATTCGAATAAGTGATTAATATAGAAATATAGATTGGCTTTTATAAATATTATTGATTATGATATTTATCACGCACAAATTTATAGCATTTTATGTTTCGGGAATCCAACTTTAGGGCATGTCATATTATGTGACATTGATATCGGGCTAAACACCATTCGGACACAAGACGATTATGGAAAAAACAATTATTCCACCTTAGATTATAGTGAAAATATTTAGGATACCCGATAGAGAACCGGTGGCCCCGACGTCAACCTTTCTAGATCGCTTCTTGGTCAGTAGATATTATAGGTTATTGGATGCCTTATTTCATTTTATAAACATCAATTAATTTTTATTTATAGAGAGATAAGTAATTGTTGGGGGACCTCCGGGTATTGATAATCGATAAGATCAAGAACTTGATAAGTTATTCGGATAATTACCTACATTTTACGGTGCGTAAATATATCTAGCAAAGTGGATAAAACATTGCTTAAAATGAAACATGGCTTACTATTAGCAAAGATAACAGAATATTTTTCTAGTACATATATTCAACCACCATACAAGGCGCGCGCCGCTTATAGGTGTGCCCATACTTCGACTATTTTCACCCTAAGTTTTCACCATCTGTCGATCACTTAATAAAATTGTGATTCTAAATCCGATAAATTATGAAATAAAGCACTAAATCAGTTTGTGGTAGGATGACGATCCTTTAAAAATGATGTTTTGACAATTCACACATTTTTTTGTCGCCAAAAACAAACGGGTTCCTAACTAAATTTTTTTTTTCAATTCTTGTAACGCCAACTATTACCAAGAAAAGGAACTAAATCTTTTTCTTAGGCAATAGGATCACATGCTATTAGTAAATTATATTTTTATTTATTGTTACAAGAAAACGTTATATTGGTTTCAATATAATATTCGCCTTTAATATGTGGCCTAATTTCGATAGTGATAAATTAACATATTCATGGCCATTGCATTGTACGCCTGGTGTTATTATCTGTTTTTGACACAAATTATGTATACTTAAACCTGTCGACCGACATATTTCTTCTTCATACAATATAGATTATGTCCTTATTTGTCTAAATGCAATTTGTCTGAGCTTTAAGATTAAAAAACAAATTTGGCAAATCATGGGCAATAAAATATACTTATATTAAATGTCAATAAAAACACAAAATCGGATCCTGGTTTTAAAAGCGGAAAAAAATGATTTAACCGTAAAATCTCAGAAATGAGAAACTTCAAATTAAAAGACTGCTTAAAATTTTTGCGAAGTATATATTTTGTATAAGATCTGAGATATAATCACAGAAAAGTAGCTGATATAACAGATTTTATTACACATATTAGTATTTTTCGTAGAATTTCGAAATCGGTCTCTACCCATGGTCTCTACAGGCAATTTTGTCATAATCTATACTATTTTTACTCTTTGCAGAATAGGCGTTTGGATACCGAAACAAGTGACTAAACTATACGATCTAACATGGAATCTTCGAAATGGAGAAATACTTTCAGAAGACCGTGGAGCTGTCATAGTATCCAATCATCAATCATCTCTCGATATCTTAGGTAACATTAAATACAATATAAAAAGTCATTACACAACCTTACTATCACCTATTAATGTACTTTTATGCTGTGTGTGTGGTCGGACGATATTAAAAAGACAGGACCGACCTGGACCAAAACCGCTACATTAAGAACAGAATGAAGAGCCATGGAAGAGACATATGTCCAGCAGTGGGCGCAAATAAGTATTTATTATCATGAAATATGTGGCAACCCCAAAAATTGATCTAGCTTTCAGACCATTTCGTTGCTGGCTTTGATATACTGAAAATAAAAATCTCATTTTGTACTTTTGAAGCTGTCTTAGAAAGAGAAACCAAATAAAAAATCAAAAAAGTCTCTTAGGACAACTCTATCTCCAAGTCAAATTTATAAAAGACTGCACTTAGCATGTTATTACGAGCATCTTAAATTTTACATCAGCTTATAAATTGTACTTTATTTCGTTGAACACACAGTCTTCGTGGTTTTAAATGTATAAGCTAATATCATTTAAGTAATTATTATTAGAGTGCAAATTTTAGTTACATAAATATGCCTATATAAGGTAATTCTTCCAAAAATCTTACATTTACCAAACGTTAGGTATATACCTATGATTAATATTAAACTAAAACTAGAATAATAATCGAAACAAAATAAATTAACCGTTTTATAAGTTACTACATCACTACAGTCACATCACATCATACTATCATAATTCTTGTAAATAGCGTGTAAAAGGCACGCAAGAATTGAAACACTATTTTAAACGATTGCGACTTACGTTAGCAGAATCGACGCCCAGATGGTATCATATTAACATAGAGTTGTCACCAAAGAGGAGGACAGGCTTGTTCGTCCCGACCTAAGGGATAGCATCCCGAATTACGGCTAAGGCCCACATTCTGCATCCACAGTGATCCCCTCCGTACCAATACTAACTAATGTAAGATAACTCGAGCTAAAAATCATGATTCAAACCAGTGCAGGCAAGTACACCTGACCGAGTCAGAGCCAAAAATGACAAAAATAAATTGAGTTTTTTTTTTGTCTTTGTAATGATCCAACAATATCAGCTTCTAAAAGCTTACATCGAGAAAATTTTAGGCGAGGGCTTGACGCCATTCAACCTTTTCGGCAAAATCGCAAGGGGCTCCGAGGTGGGACGAACCTCGGCCAGAGTTTTGCATTTGATCGATGCAAGCTCGAGCGATGCAACGCTCATTGCCTTAAGAGCCTACTAAATAGAATTAATTACCTATTCAATTTCAAATGTACCTAATATTTCATAACATTACAGGTTTGTTTAATTTGTGGAACACTGCTAATAAAATGACTGCTATTGCTAAAAAAGAGCTGTTCTACGTGTGGCCATTTGGACTTGCGGCATATTTAGCTGGCGTCGTTTTCATAGACAGATCTAATTCCAAAAGTGCATACAAGACATTACAGGTCACTTCTGAAGTTATGGTAAAGAATAAGGTAAATGATTTGTTATTCTTATCAAACAAACTGACTAGACTGGGTGATATTTTACAATAAAATGTATGGTACTATAAATTTGCTTTATAATTTATAAGTATCTACAAAAACAATAAAAAAAAATTAGAAACCTGGCTTATGTACTTGCTTTTGAACTTGATTTTTCGCTGGAACCAACATTTTGATTAATTTATACTGTAAATTAGCAACAACAATAGCGACATCTTCACTATCACTAAATCTTTGTAGCATGAAGGCATTATTATAATTATGCATTTGTGGCTTATACGCTTACTACGATCATCTTCTCTATATTTGCACAATTTTAATTTTATTTCAGACTAAGATCTGGCTTTTCCCTGAAGGCACCAGGAATAAAGATTACACAAAATTTTTGCCGTTTAAAAAAGGAGCATTCGTGATGGCTGTGAACGCACAAGTTCCTATAATTCCTGTTGTTTTCTCTCCGTACTACTTCATCAACCGCAAGAAACACATATTTAACAAAGGTACGTATAAACCTACCCTGTTTTTATTTACTTTCAATTAATACGACGTATTAAAACAACGGTTCTTACAAAATAAAATATCTTAAAATAAAAACAAAATTTTATATTTCAAAAATATTGTAATATCGAAACGGCCAAGCCACACATATTTTGACTAAGTTGCACAGTTTGTGAAGTCTAATAGAGTTAGGGCGTGTAACCAACCTTGTAACCAGGTTACAAAATGTTGCCAAGACGAGACCATACTTTGAGTTCAAAGTATGGTCTAGTCCCGTCTTGGCAATATTTTACTTAAAAATGTTTTAATGGGATGGTATTTCAGGCTGCCTAAAGGCATCTGACATAACCTGATGACTGCCATCTATCGATAACTGCCGAGATCGACAGCTTAACATGCCTTCCGAAGCACGGAGAAGCTCAAGATAAAATGCTGCTAACGATGGCCGAGGGCTCGACATCGCTTGTCGCGCGCTATCGATACAAACACGCACTTTGTTGTTGGTTAATCAGGCAGTCCATCACCATTTTACTATAAACGTTTAATTACAAATATCGTTATCTTTCTTTATCGAAAAAATATCTATTTTTCAATTATCCGTAATTACGATACGACAAACGATAATATAATTTTGTTATTTGTATTAAATCGTACTCATTATTTTTTTAAGACAAGTTAAGATCAACGATCTTTTTACATACATTATGTGTAGGAAAGTATGAGGGTAATTAAATATTTTTAGAGATCAAATAAGTAACATAATAATGAATCTTTGAAAAATTGTAAGATTTTAAAAGCGAGCTTATTTGACATTTATTCTTTTTATTTCAGGTCAAGTCACAATCCAATGCTTGGAGCCCATCCCAACGAAAGGTCTAACATTGGATGATGTGCCAAAACTCATTGATACAGTATATGAGAAAATGGCGGCCACATACAAAGAACTTGCAAAAGAGGTCCTCAGCTCATTGCCTTCAGATTACCCATATACGACTATAGGATAGTTAACTAATTACAGTACCTAATTGTAGTTGGCAAAATTTATTTTAAGATACGATTAAGGAGTCATTTTCATCATTTATACTTCTACACAAAGCCAAAAATTCAGTATTTTGGTACGATGATGTCCATCAGTTCATATCATTTTATATTATTTACCCACCAAAGATATACTTAGGTTTAACTATTTAACAAAAAGGTCAAAGGATGAAAAGGTTTTTCCTTGGGTCACTACTATTTTTTTACGTTAGATACTTATATTGTACTGTAATGTATGGTTGTTGTGCTCTACAGTTTGTATTTTGCACAATAAAATAAATAAATATTAAAAAAAATGTAAACCGATTTGAATAAAAAGTTTGCACTCTCTCAGTTCTCTAAGTTGAACTTTATGAAGTCCAACTAGAAAATGGGTGTTATGAGATTATATGCTGACAAACAAATATACATTCACCTATGACTTTTGGCATACATGTTTAAATTCCGATATAGTATGACTAATACACAAAAAATGAGAATTTCTGTCAATTTTATATAAAAAGATCGTATTGATAACCAATTGAAAACCTCCATGTTTGATGTCCATAAAAAACATCTCCCCATTCATATCACTTGTTACGCAATTTGATTTTTAATAGAAATGAAAAAATTCAATTCCGTTTCAGTACATGTTGAGTGCAAAGTATCTATTATGTCAATAGTGACGTAAATACAATAGTTTTAAATTATGAATACTTAAGTCATATTTCACCATAATTTTTTTTTTTTCATTTGATTGTCTTCCTTTTGCTTAATTAATATTTATTACTAGCTGTTCCCCGCGGCTTCGCCCCGCGTGGGACTCGGTTATATCGCGCACAAAAGTAGCCTATGTTTGACCTCAGGTCGTTAACTACATCCCTACCAAATTTCATCACAATCGGTCCAGCAGTTTAGCCGTGAAGAGGTGACAGACAGACAGACAGACAGACTTTCACATTTATAATATTAGTATGGATATGGATATGGAAGTATGGATGCACAATGACTTATTAAGAACGCCATGGGATGAAAGAAAAAAATGTGTAAATTGTAATTTCCTGTCTTCGAAATTGAAATGACAAAAGTGTAAAAATCAAAGTTATCATATGGAGTTCCCAAACTGTAGCTTATAATTGAATATTTACTTAATTATACTAACATTCTTTAATTAAATTAAATATGTACAATCGGGGACACATACACCTGATCAAACGATACTAATGTAGGTACAGTGCGAGCAATTTTACCTGCACGCCTGACTGTACCCGTAGACTGTACCCACAGGGCTGTACCAAACCTTTGCTGTAATAACCCGTTTATTTTTTATCCCAAATAAGAAGAAGAAAATGACTTGTGCTAGTTTAGGTATTATAAAATAAAGAGAGAGAGAAAAATAAAAGAGCTAATATAAGTAATAAGTATTTATGTTAACATTTAGCTAACTCTATTTATGGTTCAAATCAATAATAAAATATAGATAAGACTAATTTTCAGTTATCCTAGATCCTGGACAATTTCTATACCTACTTATGTAAATACAATTTTTTTTAATAGTTAAATGTGTATTAATTTTGTTAATAATGTTACCATTAAATCTATAATATACTTATATATGAACAGGACGCGGCTAGAAGAGAAATCAAATCAATGAAATGAATATTCTTATTATGGCCTAACAAAATGTGATATGATACTTGGACTTTGAGGTCAAATTGTAAAGACTGGCTTGGTTAGTGAAAAAATTCGTTTTTGCCAATATAAACAAAATAAAAACAAAACAATCTGATAAGCAAAATTTACACTATATGAGATACAAAATCTACATAAAAGAGGTATTTACGTCTATTCCGCTAGTAAAATGTAATTCTCGTATAGGTAATTAGAAATCAATGTCAATTTATGTTAGGTGTCTTTTGTGCCTTTTCCTAAAGACTGAAGCCATTTGTAAAGGTTACAAGACACTAAAAAATGCTGAAAATGACCTATGCTTATTACGACATTTTAATAATACCTATAGGCAAACTGGTTCGACTTTCCAGATTGCCCAAAAAAGTAAAACAAAATTCAAAAAAAAAATTATGCCTCTGGCACCTTGATGTCTTAGACCCACGCAGGAATTATGTAATTTCTCTGCGCTTAGACCATTATGTGTTGATCTGAATTTCTGTAGGGCAAATCCAAAATAGTTCAGGTCAGTATACTAATCCTTATAAATAATAATATGTATATAATGTTTTCATTTAGTCAAAAAATTTAACTAAAAGAAAACATAAGTTGAAAGACACACACAAGAAGATTTGTATTAAATATTGTGATGTAATTTTATTTTCAAAACGGCGCAATAAAAACATATGAAGAATGGTTGTGACATTAATTTATTTCCAAATAAAAAAATGTTTAATTATCATTCAACCACATGTCATTCTGTCCATTTTATTATGTTTTCTGGTTTTCTGCTCATATAATTATCGCAAGTAGGATATATATATATATCTCTCCTACTTGCTATATATATCCATACTAATATTATAAATGCGAAAGTCTGTCTGTCTGTCTGTCTGTCTGTCTGTCTGTCTGTCACCTTTTCACGGCTAAACTGCTGGACCGATTGTGATGAAATTTGGTAGGGATGTAGTTAACGACCTGAGGTCAAACATAGGCTACTTTTAGGCGCGATATAACCGAGTCCCACGCGGGCGGAGCCGCGGGCAACAGCTAGTATATTCATATGTTAAAAATGGTCAGGAGTGCTATTTTTTTTTTAAAAGAGTGACTCACCTAAAACTAGTAAGTCGAATGATTATCGTTCGTTTTCGAATGATTTTCATGGGACATAACTCGAACGATAATCATTCGTCTTACCGGTTTTGAGTAGGTATGTTATACATTTCAATAATTGTTTTTGCCAAAAAACCAAACCGACTTCATTTCCTCAACTAAAAAGGATGAAATAATTAATACATTGTTGTTTAAATATGCTTCATATCAAAAATTTTAATAAATCTGAAGTCGGTGCCGATTATTTTAATAAAATATGCTAATTAACGAGCCAGCAGCTATTCAAAGAATTTGTCAAATTGGCACCAACTTCAAATTTATTAAAATGTTTGATATGAAGCATATTTAAACAACAATGAATTAATTATTTCATCCTTTTTAGTTGAGGAAATGAAGTCGGTTTGGTTTTTTGGCAAAAACAATTAATTTTTACTTTTTAGTTTTGAGTACGCAATACCTTATAACTAAAAAGTTGTAAACACTTTGCATTTTGGAAAGTCGGGTAAACGTCATCAGCGTCGTCTCACCTTATTGACATGGAATATATCAAAAACGACCCAAATCGCTATAAAACTTGAAGAGTTCCCTCGATAACTACATGATTCCATCATCAGATCCTGATCTGATGACTATGGAACTATCTCAAAAGTATACCCTTTCTAACAAAAAAATAATTTTACCAATCGATTCAGTGGTCTTCGAGTAATCGAGCAAGATATATTACAATCAAAAAGTTGTAAATACGTTGCATTTTTGAAAGTGGGTTAAATTTTCCAGCATCGTCTCACCTTCGTCTCACTTTAACTTGGAATATATCAAAAAATACCCATGCCCAATACAAAACTTGAAGAGTTCCCTCGATTTCTCCATGATCCCATCATCAGATCCTGACCTGCTGAATATGGGACCAATTGGAAAGTAAACCCTCCCGAACACAAAAAAAAATTTCAAATCGGTCCAGCCGTCTTCGAGTAATCCGGTAACATACATAAAAAATAAAAAAAATAAAAAACAAAACATTCCGACGAATTGATAACCTCCTCCTTTTTTTTGAAGTCGGTTAAAAATAGCATTCCAGGAATAATCTCGACATCTTAGTGCTGTCTACGTATCATATCAGTACTCACTGTATTTGCTATTTTGTGAGTCGGTGTTGTTTACAAAATAGCTAACCAAAAAAAAACCTGAAGTCTTCGTCTTTGGTTTCCATTTTTAACAGACTTAAAAAAAGAAGGTTCTCAATTCGGCGATTTTTTTAAGATATGAACCATATTTAAAAACCTATTAGTTATGTCATCCTTTTTAGTTCAGTAATTGGAGTCGCTTTCGTTTTTTTGGCAAAAACAAGTAGTTCCTAAGAGTAATTCTGTAATTCGTCCCATGTACCTACGGCCCATTTGGGACGAAACGCAGAAAATCAAAATTAATCAAAATCTCATTCTGCAATTCGTCCCATTCTTTTTTTGTATGGAAATTTAAACCTTATCAACGCTTGGTACAGTCAGTGAGACAAGAATTAAGATAAATGTATATTTCGTTAGAATTGTTACATTTTGCTGTGGTTTTGTTCATAGTTAAATATAAAATAATTGATTGTGAAAAAAAATGTTATTGCTGAATGTTTTATCTAAGACATCAGGTAATTGTTTCATTTAATAAGAAAACGCACAAGTTCAAGTGTTACCGAAATTAATACAATTGGTTGACATGTATGGCTTCCAGATAAGTAAACAATGGATGCGATGGTCACTTTTGAAGAGGTATTATTTGTTCATTCTTTTGATGAAGTCCGTCCCTATAATAGAATGCAGATACCAATGGAAGATATAATGAATTCTTTTGTTTTGACTATTTATGTTTTTGCGGTTGTTATCAGTAAGTAAACAATGGTTATGGTGATCACCCTTGAAGTAAAGTATGCCAGGATCAATAAAGCAATAAAACTACCTACTTATCTTTGTACACGTGCATGACTAGTAGAGGGAGTATTTTGTAGAATTCAAATAAGTTACTTAGTATGGTTTACACTTTCCGACAGAAAAGGTCAGAACATCATTCAGTAGATGTAAAAAAAAATGTATATTTTATTGTTGTGTTGTGACATTTATTGTGACTTGAATCTGTGAAATTTTGTGACTTATGTGACTATGCAAGCGTCTGCGTTCTTAAAAAAGTTGTTGTAAGTATGTATTCTTTGTTTTTATATTAATTAGGGTTCCGTACCTCAAAAGGAAAAAACGGAACCCTTATAGGATCACTCGCGTGTCTGTCCATCTGTCTGTCCGTCCATCTGTCACAGCCGATTGCTCTGAAACCACTGGACCAATTGAGATTAAATTTGGTACATATATGTAAGTTAAAGACCCAAAGGTGCATGTGTAACGTAAATAAATAAATTATGAATTTGGGGGTCACTTTTGGAGGGTAAATCACAACATTTAAAAAAAAAGATTCGCTAACCATATCGTGTGACATATCAAATGAAAGAGCTCGTTATCAGGATCTCAAATATATTTTTTTTTTATATAGGGATAAATCACACAGATTGAGTTAGCCCCAAAGTAAGTTCGAGACTTGTGTTATGGGATACTAACTCAACGATACTATATTTTATAACAAATACATATATAGATAAACATCCAAGACCCAGGCCAATCGAAAAAAGATCATTTTTCATCTTGACCTGACCGGGGATTGAACCCGGGACCTTCTGAGTAGCGGTCAGGCATGTTAACCATTACGCCACGGAGGTCGTCAAATTATTGAAATATAAATAGTTTTCATTTTATTCAGGAAAGAAGACGAAAATTGACCATTCCCCCCCTGATCTCCGAAACTAATGAGCCTAAAATTTTGAAAAAATTATATCATTAGTAGTTGTAGATTACAGGAAAACCTACAAGAACTCTGTCAATTGACAATTAAGTGGTAAATTCAATATAAAACGTTTTAGTTCACTAAAACATCACTAGATGGCGATAGTAGTAGTTAGTTGAAATACCACAATTTGTTCAAAAAATAAATTCAACAATTTAAGCTACTGGCTGAAAATAATGTTGTGTAAAAAAATAATATGTTTTTTTCCCGCCGTCTCTGTCAATGTTTCTCTAAATTGATTATCTTTTGATTTTCACAAAAACTAGATCACATTGTAAGATCAGCATTTGTAAAATTGATCACAAATAACTTAGCAGTTCAGTATATCTTGTATAAGTACGAACAGTAAATAAAATATAGTTCAAAATGAAATACCTTAAAGTGCATTCTATTTTCTTCTTTCCTCATCGTTTCCGTTTCACAAATAATTTTCAGCATCGGCAGTTCATTTTACATTGGTTCTTAATCGAGCCATATATTATTACCCCAGCCCTATTCCAAGCCTACATAATACCCATTTGTACATAATTTGTGCTTTGTTAGTTCATAATTTTCCAATTCTGTCTGTATATAATATACTTACTTACAAATCAACCTTTATGTTCTGTACAGTTTATTGTACATACTTTCATTATATGCTTATTCTAGTTGTAGACTATTCTATGATTATTATATTTCTTAATGAAAAATTCAACGTTTATTATTTCTACACTAACACTTTTTTTACAGATTGTACCATTTATAAACATGGGACGAATTGCAGAATGAAATTTTAATTAATTTCGATTTTCTGCGTTTCGTACCAAATGGGCCGTAGGTACATGGGACGAATTACAGAATTACTCGTTCAAACAAAATGTAGTTTGACGGACCTTGCTTTTAGGGATTGTTGCAATATTTGATTCCAAACATAGGTACCTACAATTTTTCAAGTCAATAATTCTATTGTAAACTCTACATTTCGATCGATCGATTTTTATAAGATATTATGTAGGTATGTATGTATGTGTGTACTTACTAACTTTTCTTATTGTTCTTAGCAACAAAAACGATATTGAAACTTCAACCTCAAAAGAAGACATGGAGGAATAGCAAGCGACAACAACACAGCCACAACAATCCAGCTCACTTACACAATATAATGTTAACATTATTTCCAAAGTCATCGATATTTTTATGTATTGTACTCATTTACATGTAAGTAAACCTATTCTTTTATATAACTCTATTTACAGCTACCTACTTTATATTCATTGACAAAACAAGTTATCACCGATCATTAACTTACAGTCTTCCTCTTACTCCTTCAGTAAACTTAGTGTATTCTGTATAAAAATTATGTTTTCGAAAATTTATAATGGTATATTCTTTTTGTTAGGAAAAATTTGGCTTATTTCTTTTATAACCATAGTAAGTCTTGTAGATTTTGTCTATAAAAAAACAATATATGATGAAAAAAATAAGAAATTACGTTTTTATTATAACTTTTTTATAGAGTATTTGTGTATAGTTTTGGGATCAATTTCTGTATTTTTCATCTTCATTTTAAGACCTGGATACGAGGGTAATATAAGGTGAGTCTTTCAAATTGTATTACAGAATTTGATTAACTAATCTTCTTTTTTACTTACATACAGGCTTCGTGATCTCTTAAAATACGACTCTATAAGAGATGATCATAATAATGCCGTATTTTATTGATTGATAAATTAAAATTCCTATGGCATTTTTTCAGTTAAAAGATGACTTTGAAGTTCGTCTACACCTTCATTTTTCACTTTTATGTGTCTGTCTTTTCTGGTAGGCAACTTAAACTAACTATTTTTGGATTCCGTTGCCAAATGGCAAAACCCTTATAGATTCGTCATGTCTGTCTGTTCGTATGTCACAGTCATTTTATTCACAGACTATTCTTACTATAAGGTTGAAATTTGGAAGGTAGGTTTATTTAATGAAGCTACAAAATTGTGCAATATGATTTAAAAAAAAAATTATTAAGGGTATCACTTCATACATGTAACTGAGGGATGATTTTTTTAAACATAGCCTTGTTTGGTATCGTTGGATATGAATGGACCTCATAAGAAAGCTCAAGGTCGCCCAAAGAGCCATGTAGAGGGCTACGCTCGGTGTTTCCCTACGAGACCGAATCAGAAATGAGGAGATTCGTAGGAGAACAAAGGTTTCTGCCATAGCCCAGCGGATTTGCTCTTTGAAGTGGCAGTGGGCGGGACACATAGCCCGACGAACCGATGGCCGATGGGGTAGAAAGGTCTCGAATGGCGACCACGCTCCGGGAAGCGCAGCATCGGACATCCACCGACCAGATGGTCAGATGACCTGAAGAAGGTCGCAGGAAGGCGCTGGATGTAGGCCGCTTCCAACCGGTCATTTTGGAAATTCCTTCTGGAGCCCTATTTCTAGCAGTGGATAGCCTGCCGCTGAAATGATAACTGTATAACTACAATATAGAGACATAATATTGATATCTCTGCTATAACCACTAGTTGATCAAACTGCTAAAAAACCTTCCAAATAAATTGTCGCTGTAACAAAATTCGCGGCGATAACAAGAAACCCCTATTTTTTTACTTCAATCAATTTATTAATATTCGGCTCTATCTTAAGTAAATAAATAATAAAAAAATAAATTGCCACAATTAGCATTCCAGTGGCTTTAGAACCTGATGGTTTGATTCGTATAGTGGCAAGAGTCCGGATGAAATGACATTGGTGACTTGAGGTTGAGGCGACCGTTCGTTTGGGACGCTACTCGTACATGCGTGGACACTGGCGCCGTCCCACCCAAGTCACTAAATCAAAGGCAGGCACTGCTACAGCTGCAGCAGAGAACCTCTAAAGGCATAAATATTTGGGTTTTGGAATATACTATATATTAACTACATATTTGAGCCTTTTGGAGCAGAAACTCTGGGTCTATGGGGTCCATCAGCTCACGAGCTTTACTATAAAAGATTGGTCAAGATATGCCCTGGTAAAAGGACTGAAATTTTTGTCACACAGAGGATCAGCATTGCTTTTCAACGTGGCAATGCTGCTAGCTTTTTGGGCATAACTATTACCACGATGTAACGACTATCTAGGACTATACAAATCATAAACATTTATAGGTAATTATTTATAAGTAGGTTTATTTTATATTTAAGTAGATATAGTTATTAGTCTAGTGTATTATTCTTTTGTTCCATTATTTAGTTTTTTTTCAACCTTTCAACTTATATAAATACGAAATAAATCTATAGATACATTTTTTGTTTCTGTTGATTTTATTAAAAATTAAAAATCTTACTTGATTTAGCTAAGATCGAATTCATGTCGCAAATATAGTAGGTACACAGATACCTAGTCAAAGTTCGTATAACAATAATAGATCAAATGCCAAGGATGGTTTTAATACTAAGATTTTTTTGTTTATTTCTTACATACTAAGACCATAGAACGATGAAATCGCTTACAGCGCCCGCGATTTCATATTTGTATCTACTGGACAAACAGGCGTCCACTTATTATTTAGTATACTTATGATTTAAATAGCACTAAGTATTAAAAAAAATATTTGTACCTACCTAACCTAAAATTATTTAGTTCTTCAAGTTCATTAAAATCTTTGATATAAAGCATGCATATTTAATTAATAATTTATGAAGAGAATTTTCATACTTACTCTATTATATCCTCCGTGATCAAATCTATTATGGTCGTTTTAATGCATAAGTTACATTTATTCTTCCAGCATTACCGCCCCAGCAGCTAAATATGTTTCAAAAATGTTGGGTGTTCCAGTAACCATAAGAAACAGAGAACATTTGGCCATAGACTCTGCTGCCATTGCCACTATTAATCATCAATCCATTTTTGATCTAATAGGTAAGAGCCGCGGACCTTAGCGAACATTAGTTTACTGTAAACATGAGCTTACCTAGTCTATTAAGCCAGTTATTCTGGAGTAGCACTGCAAAAAACCGTTATTTAAAAAAATATTGTTCTTCTGCATAGTTTTAGGCCTGTAAAGCGTTTATTGTCGCTTGAATACAGATCTTCCAGCTTGCAGGTCTCATCATAATAATTATATTTTTTCAGTCACACTTAACTTTTGGGATATCCCGAAAAAGATGATTGTACTTGGTAAGAGCGAATTGAAGTATGTACCGCCGTATGGACCCATAGGCCTACTCGCTGGCCTTCAATTTATTACCAGAAACAACATTGCGAAAGCACGCGAGCAATTGAAGAAAGTAGCGTATATTTTAAGGGAGAGAAAGGTAACAACACCAGTCAGAAATACTACATATATTTATAGACATCAAACATTAAAAAAAGGACATATTTTTTCAATGTATTAAATGCATGTTGCATATATATTATACCAAGATTATACCGATTATACCTACGTTTTACTACTTCATACAACGTAACGTAACCGAAGTACCAATCATATGTTGACTAACTCATATTATCATCATCTCAGCTTTGTCCCGTTTACATTCTTTTCTTCACTATCACTAAATACTACGATTTCTCTGTCCCTATGTCCCTTAGTATGCTTAAATCTTTAAAACTACGCTACGGATTTTGATGCTGTTTTTTTTTTTAATAGATAGTGATTCAAAAGGAAGGTTTTTATGACCACGCGAAGCCGGGGTGGGTCGCTAGTAAATCATAAAGCTTTTGAGCCCAAGTTCCGCTAACACGCTACCACCTAGTTGGCTTTGCAACGTTTAAGGGAATAGGAGGATGTGGTTTGGTCTATTTCTAAGCAGGATACTTCTCAGCTGTCTACTGACTGTAATAGGTTGTTTAAAATATAGATTTACGTTGGTTACTGTAATTTCAGTTCTTTGTATAGATATCTTACCAAATACTTAGTATTTTTTTTTTCTCTTCTAGGTTAAAATGTTGGTGTATCCGGAAGGGACCAGGAATCAAAACCGGGCAGAATTCTTACCATTCAAAAAAGGGGCGTTCCACACTGCAATCACAGCTCAAATACCAATTATCCCAATGGTCATCTCGCCTTATTACTTTTTAAATAGCAAGAAGAAGATCTTTGAACCAGGTGAGATTTTTACCTTACCTACTCATACTACCCAGACATTCTCCACCCAAACTCATATTAGCTACACCACGAAAAAACTTCTCCAACTTCTCGTATGTAAAATCACATCGATATACGAGAAGTTGGAGGAATTAGGTATCTAAGAACGGTGATCGATGTTTACAAACACCGAACAAACAGTATCGATACATCGCATTATGAAGTCTTCGCAGTTTGGTTGACAATTTACGAAGTAATGTGTTTCGCATACACATAGGGGACCCGTTTTTGATATATTCACAAAAACAACAGATTCTGTTGCGAGAACGTTACGCCAGCAAAACCTTTTTACAATTTAAGACATTGGGCGCAAAAAATTGTGTGTAACAAATGGTACTTAGTAGGTAAGCAATAGCCAAAATTATCGGATTATTGGCAGTTCATGTATTTTTCAAAAATGTTGTTCACAGGTCGCGTAATAATTCAATGTTTGGAACCAGTGCCAACAGAAGGTTTGACATCGGCAGACGTTCCGGCTCTTGCTGAGAAAGTTCGCAATTTAATGTTCAACACCTATCAAGAGCTCACGAAAGAAGTTCTTGAAACTGAAACTCACTCATGAAAACTGTTGATTAAGGATTTTAAAAAAAATTGTTTTTTCTGCGCACTGTTTTATATTATCCATACTAATAAATGTTTTTCTTTTTGAATGATTTATTTCTATGCTTGCAATCCTTAACTTTTTCAGCCGCTATTCACAAGCGGCACCGGCTCTGTTATTGGTTCCATGTAGATGGGAAGGGGCCAGCGTGTCTGAACAGATTGCATCCCATACCAGCGGTCCATCTTCTATGGAATAAAACCCTCTACCGTCCGGTCTATTGCCATTGTCTCTTGTAATACCAGTTGGCTCAAGTAGACTTAGCACGTTGACGGTAGCAAGGGACCGGCATGTCTCGAGAAGCGGCCTGCACTTTTTTTGGCATTTTTAATATTGGCGACAAATTTATATCAACATTATTTCAATACTCCATACTATTATTTTATAAAAGATACCTATTCACAACACACAACACGCGGCCATTTGATACAGAGAAGACAGAACAATTTATTTTTCATAATAACCATTATAAACCAAATAAAAATAACATGCAGTAACGTCAACCTTCCTTCTTGGTTAACAATATGAATGTTACTATTCTAACAGGCATGACAGTCCGTGATGTCCTAGCTTGTCGACATCACTGCCACAGGGACATTTATGAGGAGCGCAGACCGGAACCCCAAGTCGAAGACAGGTTCCGATGTGAAGCGTGTCAGGCTCAAGAAATGTTCCACGGCCAAAAGCCTAGCACGCGCCGAACCTGTACTACAGCCATCTCAAAAGATTGTCATAAGTCATGTAGCATTGTACTTGTACAATGTAGCTAAAGCACTATGCTCATGCTATGTGAACGATGCCTTCCAGGAATCAAGATCCGCATTCTATATCCAAGACCCGGATCCTCTAATCAAGACCTGGATTTTCTAATAAAGACCGGGATTCTCTGACCAGGAGTCTCTAATCAAGACCAAGATCTATATCGATCGGCTACATAGAAGCTTCCAACGACTGCTGAAGAGGTTTCAGGACGTGTCCTGTGTGCTGGACAGGAATGCTTAAGGCCAGTACCTACATTATTTCTTTAAAAGTGTATAATCTGAGAGAAGCGTCGGAAGACAATTATCTTGGGATAAATGGTTAAGGAGATCTCAAGCCTTTCCATTTTTATCCACACTACCTACCTATCTGTGTGCAGGGTCGGCTGCTATAACCCTTGCTACAATCAATTTGCAGTTTATATCGTCCCAGCTCCTCTGTGACTTTGTAGAAACTGGAAAATTTTGTCCTGGGCATGAAAATAAGAAAGCGTTTGTAGCTTCTTCCAAGCGAACAATCTCAAATACCAAATATTCATACACATAAATATATCGTCCACTCATGGTCAAATAGGCAAAGCTATTTGTAAATCAGGTAGGTACCTGCATGATCTAAGCCATCCACCAGACCACCACAGAATAGAGAAATTATCCGAATAGAATTTTTTTGACGCGGATTTAGTTCCAGGATCTGTGTGGCAGTGTATTCTCTCTTCTTATCTTCAATTAATACATGTAAACCCATGTAAACCACGCCACACCTTATTAGAAATGTATTACGTAGTAGTTTACAACAAAGCCACCTAATATTATCGACCAATAACAGGTGGCAATAAATGACGCAATCAAATTCCCCGCCCATTTTTTCTGTGTGGAACGTTGGCTTGGAAGCCAAACTAGTGACACGTTTTTCGTGCGCTGCCACTTCTTGTTAATATTTCTAAATTCTGTGCCATCCACACTCATGGAGATTATTTGCCTATTAGGGTAAATAGGCGAATATTGACAAATAACCATGAGATTATTTGGGTAACTTTTATCTTTATAGCAACATTGAAACCAAAATCGATCGATCAGTGAAGTAAAGGAAATGTCAATCAATAAGACTGTCAAAAGTCAAGTGAAGTGAGTGCAGTGATGCCAGATTGGGGGGAATCCCCTTAAATTTGGGGGTATTTTATGGTAGAGGATTTTCGGAGGCACAATGGGCTAGTTGACTTATATTTTGTTTTTGTTTGAAAATAATTAATTTCTGTTTATTTAGATTGAATTGATCCAGTGAAAGGCACCCTTCCACTTTCCCTCAAGCGAAAGCTCCTCGATATATACAATCTACCTATCTTAACCTACGGGGCGGCTCAATTTTAAGAGATGGTAGTAAGTATGGATGTAGAAACGAAAAGAGCGAAACTGAAATGGGACTGGGCAGGACATGTTTGTCGTATGCGGCCAGAAAGGTGGGCAGCATTGACAACTTTTTGGATACCGGACAGCCGGCTAAATATAGACAGACCATGGAGGATGTAGTGTGACGATCTCGACAACTTTTTTGACAAGTAGCCAGAGGTTTTCATAGATAGGGATATGTGGAGGAGAGAGGAGGCCTTTCCCCAGCAGTGGGACACATTAATAGTAGGCTAAAATAATTGTTAAGATTGAAACTATTTTTTTATAGTTTTCTGAGCCCTCTACGGCAGCAAAACTTAGTTTTAAACGTTCGCTTTTAAATCCTGTTGAAAACACCGTCGGCCATTTTTTGCAGTTTTATGACGTAATTATTCTGTAAGGTGCTATTTTTGAAACCTGATTCTCGATAAGAACCACAGAGTCGCATGAAAATCATGCGATTCCAGTCTTGTCGAATGAAAATCATTCGAATTACCGATTTTGAACGAATGACAGAAGTCAAAAATAGGTCTGAACGTCAGTTTACCGTTACAACAGTGGTTGCACGGGTTGCACCACGTCATACATGGCGGATGGCGGATGATGGCCAGCCCGCGTTTTGACAGTTCCGAAATCAATTTGAAATTTAAATTATAATGCCATCTTAAACTTTTCTTAACGGAGATCGATATAAGTTTTTCGGTTTCGTGGGTCAAATACAATACAAAAAAAATGTTTTGTGAATATGTGGGTGGGGGTTTTTTCTTCAAAACCTGAATTTCTGGGGGATTTCGTTGAAGACCTGAGGGAAAATATAGAAAGTCATCTGGCAACACTGTGAGTGATCGACTGATTGTGGCGACCACCAGTTCAACCATTTGTTATCGTTTTAATCAGTTTTAATCAAAAACTATTATTTTATCCCTTTATCTAAGTACTGAATTTAAAAATTGGCTTGTTCGAAAATATATAGGTATTAAACGCAGTCAAAATGTGGGATACAGTGATATACGTATTTGTTATTATTTTAGTGACTTACATTGTAAAACAATTGTTTTCGGAAACACCGAATTTCATAAAATTTAAATCAAAATTTCTTATTTTCTATATTTGGGCTTCAATCACAGCTATAATTTTGATGCCGTTTTTCGTATTTAATCCGAAGAACGTCAAGAATTCTTTGTAAGTATCCCATCATCCTTTATACATCATCCTTTTCAAAGAGTGATATAGTAGTACATAATATTTACATGACTCATGCGTCTGAAATGTTAGACGCATTCGTCTAACATTTCAGAATTTCATTTAGGTAGGTATACAGCGGAAGAATACACCACCTCCATTCTTCCCGTGGATTTTTAGGGCTCTGTTACTCAAAACGCATAATCGCAGAAATCTTATAAAGGTTCTGTACCTTTATAAGATTTCTGTTCAGTGCCCCTAGTATGAGTTTTTCTTAACGCAGACGCTAGTGACTGCGTTAGGATTTTGTATGGAATTTCTTAGTTGCCTTACTATCCGCCAGAGGCGCTGTACAGGTTTGCCATACTAAATCGCTAATGCAGTCGCTAGCGTCTGCATTAAGAAAAACTCATACTAGGGGCACTGTCTAACTTGTTTTTCGAAGGAAGGGGACCTAGGGTTGCCAACTCTCGAAAGGACTAACCCGGGAGAATTTGTATGGGGGGGGGGGGGGGCTAAAAGAAAGTCATTCATTAATGTTTAAATTTATTTTGCTTACGAGCAGCATCCAATATTTGACGGTTTTTCATCACAAAATCGATGAAATGAGACCGGCAGCGGAGCGGTACACGATGTTGTGGCCGCAAAATGAGTGAATAGCAACGATCGAGTGACGGATGCATTAATTTTTTAGAAATACCGGAGAAATTATTGCTCTCCGGGAGGTTAACCATCATACCGGAGTCTCCCGAGCAATCCGGGAGGGTTGGGAAGCCTATTTAGAGTATACGAAAGGGTGTGCAAGACAGAAAATTTTTCGGAGTCATTTCACTCGTCATAGCATCACTTTTGGTCATGTGAAGATTTTTCGTGCGACGCTTATTTTCCGAGTTTTTCCGTATTTTCGATTTCGGCGACCCAAAAAGGGGTGAGGGGATGGCGGCATTTTTCACAAATCCGACTTTATGGAGGGTCATAGGTTAGGTTATGGTTATCTTGCGACCCCCAAAATAAGCGAGCGAGCGAGCGTTCGACTTGTGCACCCTTTGCGACACTGACCAAATAATTATAATTATATGTTAATGCGATCAAAAGATATGAATGTAAATGTTGCTGAAGGTGACCACAGATTTTTTTTTTCTTTGTTAGTACATTTTGACTGGCAGTGTGTGATATTTGTACCTTTTTGATTGTCCTGGATCCCACCAACAGTAACATTCCAAAGGTTTGATGTCAGGCAGGTAACTGTTCATAACAAAACTGAACATTTAAATGTCTTTAGGAGCGAGTAACATCTCAGATTAGGTACATGATAGACAATTTATGTACTAATCTGTCCAACCTATTTTACTCAAAACTAGATATATATTTAACAAAAAACCAGTGTGCTAAATTATTCTATGATATATTGTATCACAAACTATCATTATTTTTTCAGATTTGGATCTCAGATAATAAAGCATGTTACCAAAATAATAGAAGTGAAATGGCACTTAAGAAATGGCAAAGTGCTAGCTGAAGACCAAGGGGCTGTGGTGGTTTCCAACCATCAGTCTACTATTGACATTTTAGGTTTGCATTATAACATTTATAATCGTTAAAATAAGACAAAAGCAAAGTTTTGGCCATTGAAAAACTAGAAGTAAATTTATTTTATATTCAGTAAATTCTTATTATACAATCTGACCAAGATGGATCATAGAATTGATCTCTTCAAGATATGGCCATACATTTTATGAAATGGCATATAAATATACATTCACATCATTTTGCAATCTGACATCTTATGAATTATAATTAGATCTAGCAATGAAATAGACAACATATGAATTGTATTTCAGATTAATGAGTTTGAGGCAGATAAAGTTATTGGGTATTGTGGTGAAAGATCCTAGGCTACTAGTTGGCAGCCCAGGAGTGAAACGCCTCAAAATGTCAAGTGTATAAAGGCCATGGTATTTGTGAACCCACGGTATTAGGATCCTGCATATGCATAATTGTCAAAATAATCAACAAAAAAAAAGTGGTTTTATGTTTATTAGACTACATCATACATTAGATATTACATGAATAAAATGTATCTCTGAAGCTCTAGGCCCATATAACCTAGCTAGATAAATTGAATCATAAATAATTTTCAGGAATGTTCAACATATGGCATGTCGCAGACAAAGTGGCTGCAATAGCAAGGAAAGAAATATTCTATGTTTGGCCTTTTGGTCTTGCAGCATATCTCGCTGGTGTAGTGTTCATAGACAGAAATAATTCTAAAGATGCTTATAAACAACTTAAAGTCACCTCTGAAGTGATGATTAAAAATAAGGTAAGTAATCAGAACTTTTGTTTCAATTGATGAGATGGAAATCATAATGATTGTTAGACAAAGTTCATTATCAATTCACTTTTTGTCTTAAATGTATGTAGCTATATCAAGTAATCTATGAATTATTTCTCAGTAATAACTTAATTTCATTATACCAATTAGTGTTGTCTTAAGAGAAATTGTTGAAACTGGATGTTTAAAGTTAATATTCTATAACAAGTTGCATTGCCGCATATCCCGCTTTAATAATAAAATATCTTTACTGCCTTAAGAATAATTGTAATTTATTTTGCAGACTAAAATCTGGCTGTTCCCTGAAGGAACAAGAAACAGAGACTTATCGACCCTGCTGCCATTCAAAAAGGGTGCATTCAACATAGCTGTCGCCGCACAGGTGCCCATCATACCTGTTGTGTATTCGCCTTACTATTTCATCAATAGAGAGAAGAATATATTTAACAAAGGTACATCTTTTTACACCTGTCTAATTTAGGATTGTATGGTAAATTAACACAATTTATTTGGTTCCATACACAGATTTAATACCTCACCAATGGGAACACTTGTTGTAGTCTGTTCATCTGCTTTGCTCTGAATTTACTGAAGTTATAATTTCAGATAACATTTTAAAAACTAGCTTTACAATGTGACAAAACATTTAAAGCATTTATTGTGAGGAACCCAAAATACTAATAATAATAGGAATAAGGTGAAGCTTGATAATAAAGCGAAGCATGCGTTTTCATAACGATAATGCGTGTCAAGCGACGACGCGTTGGAATTGCTCGCCACTCGTTGTATTTATATTTAAAACTGCTTCGTGCTTCCACAGACTTCAGCTGTTATCGCTAGATGTGTTGGAAGACGTAATGCAACCTGAATAAATCTGACAATTATAGCCTCTAACACACCCAGATCATGTTCCTATTGGTTTGGTTACATATACCCGTAATACCGCAAAATCTAGGTCCCTGATTAAAAGCGTACCGTGGGCCATAAGGATTAAGCTGAAGATGCAAAAACATGTATTATAACAGTGTTATATAAGTAGTTGGCGACATGGACACAAAAATGTTTGTCGACATCGACGAAGCGTTAACAATTTGATTATAATACATCATTGAAAATTGGATAAAAAACTAAACTTGCAAAATATTGCCACATTTTTGTATTACTTCAGATCCAGTATTGATATTATTGATGGTCAATATTGCATGCATAAGGACCCTCGTGCCCTGAGTACCTGTGGATTACGATGAGACCCCAGTAACAGCACACAATATGTGAAAGATTTGCCAGGTTATATTAAGGACAGGGACTTTTCATAGGTTTTCTCTTAAATAACCGATTATTTAAAACTAGCTTTTGCCCGTTATATGTTTGACCCCCGGTCTTTAACTATATGCGGTTAAGCCATGAAAGCATACAGACAGACGGACGGACAGTCAAACAGAGAGACTTTCGCATTTATAATATTAAGTATGGATTAACAAAAACTTAACAGTTTCCAATTTTCCCCTTATACTTGTGCTACAAGATATTGCTTGTTTTTGGTTCCCTTTGCCAATGTATCGGAAATGCAACATAAACGACCATACCTTTTGATTGTTTAGTCTTAGTTGTTTTTAACTTAGTAACCGCCGACATTATTTTGTATTAATTACAAGATTATAGACATAAGCGTTAATGAGAAAAAAGTCTTAAACGAACAAACAACACGACAAGAATGTGATTTTATTAGAGGTATGAAACTTTTAAAAAGGTAAATGTCTGGAATTTATACATGAAATAGGTAAGCAAGAAAAACAACAAACAAGTCTAGATTATAACTTGTATGTAAATTGATTTTCCATGTGACTAGTTCGTTTGATTGAGAATGCCAAGAGTAGCGTGGGTACTCACAGGAAAATATATCACGTAATATCGTATCAGACGCGGGTAATGTTCCACTTTACATGACATATACTCGTAGATACGGGAAAAAAATAGGTATGCTGCTCTGAAATATGATTAATGAGATTTTTTTTTAATTTAGAGTTAAACACGTCATTCATCTTAGGTAGATGAATGCAGCTCTCATACAAAATCAAATACGACATCCGGTGCCACGTCTAGTCAACGTCATTAACTATTTACCTACATAATAGTCATATTTTAACATGATACTAATAAAAAAAGCTAAGGAGTTCGTTTGTTTGAACGCTTATAATATAACTTTAGAACTACTGGTCAGATTGTGAAATATATACCTAAGTACTAGCCTTCGTCCGCGGCTTCGCCCGCATGAATTTCCCTCGAGAACAGTGCTTTTTCCCGAGAAGAAAAGTACCCTATGTCCTTCTCAATACTCCTAGCTATCTGTATGCGAAATTTCAGGAAGATTGGTTCAGTAGCTATGGCGTGAAGAGGTGAGAAACAAACAAACAAATATACAAACTCACTTTTGCATTTATAATATTAGTTGGGATTTCTACATATTAGCCTGATATTTGGCGTTATAGGCTGCTACACACACACTATACGAGCGAATGAGACAGTTTTAACATAAACTGTCACACACGCTGTCGGCGCAGACTCTGAGCGATTTAGAGTAAAATAAATATACACTTTTTCTTTCACTAATTTAGTAGCTCCACTTTGCATGCCGCGGTCGTGCATCTACCATTACTTAATTATTCGAAGTTTGTTTGTCAATCCATATCCATCCATACTAATATTATAAATGCGAAAGTCTGTCTGTCTGTCTGTCTGTCTGTCTGTCTGTCTGTCACCTCTTCACGGCTAAACTGCTGGACCGATTGTGATGAAATTTGGTAGTGATGTAGTTAAAGACCTGAGGTCAAACATAGGCTACTTTTGGGCGCGATATAACCAAATCCCACGCGGGGCGAAGCCGCGGGGAACAGCTAGTGTTAAATAAAGATGTTAAAAACATTGTACGTTTTACCTTTTCAGGTCACGTAATAATTCAGTGTTTGGAGCCAGTGCCAACGAAAGGTTTAACAATGGACGATGTCCCAGAGTTGATAAACCGTATATACAACGCCATGGACGCCATGTACAAAGAACTTTCCAAAGAGGTATTGAGCGCCCTCCCGGCTGACTACCCATTGCCTACCAAATAAGATCAAAGCAAACTATTGTATAGACAATATACTTATATAAGTGATAATATGCATCCTTATGATGTAAGTAGCATAATATTTGCCATGTGTACGCCATGGTGTCTTAAATGTCTGTATAGGGAAACTACCATCTTATAGATGATTATAGGATGAGAAAGTGTTCCAACAATCAAACATTACTTATAACGTAATTCTTTCTAATATTGTTTACTATAATACAGTGTTCGATTGACTGCAATGCAACCCACCCAGCGAAGTTGTATTTTTGTAATCGTTTTAATATTTAAAAACTAAACGTCACAATCGGGGACTATTTTTACCAGGTATGACAATAAGTATTACAATATTTCTAGTTAAAGAACAGATCTCAAAAACTGAGGCTCATAAAAATAAGACACATGTATTTGAAAGACTCTTCGGTCGAAGGTAAGAAAACATTAGTATTGTTTATCAGTGAAATCAAACATCGTAAAATTGTTTGCAGTCGATATACAGAGTAAATTGCGACGCGTAACAGTTGCGATTACGACAGCTGACCACGTACGCACCTAGTTTGTATACAATAGGTGTTGCTTCGTTTACATTCGATTGCAATATAGTTTCAACTTGAATATCAAACATTTAACATACTTTAAATTGCCATTATTTTATAGTTTAGAATTATACTTTATTTATTTATGTAAGGGTTTAAACGGATGTACTTTTGTTACTCAATCACGTCAGAGTAGCTAACCAGATGAAATTTGGCACAGAGATAGTTATCGTGTGGAGAATGACACGACTAACTGGGACCGCGGACTTTAGTTTGTTTATATGTTACCAACGAAATATTTTATGAATCGTATTGAAATAGAGACTGCTAGTATTTCTTTATTTTTACCAACTATTAGTTATATATAAAGAAACTGAAACAGTATTTTTGCCTTCTAACGTTAGTTATAAGTATATTTTTTATTCATTCTCATACAAAAATCTAAAATGAAGAAATACTCTTTACTGGCCTTGATAATCTCCGCGGCGTAATGATTAAAATCGCATTGAAAGGCTGGTTTGAATGTACTGGGTTCAATACCCAGTCAGGATAAATTAGAAAATGCCTTTTTCAGGCTTTCGTGTATACCAATATTTGTACTCATTTCCAGTTTCCTACTAATATTATAAATTCTGTCTGTTTACTCACCGCGTATATATGTACTTAGATAATTGCTGTTTCGAGGAGACATAGGCTACTTATACCGTATCGTATAGTATCCCGTAATACAAGTTTTAAACTTTCTATTGGGGCTAGATTTGTTCTTATATATTTAAGTATTTAGCGTTCGATCAGAATATATTTTATCTAGTCAATCTTAATCCTGTAGTAGTCACAGTATATATCTGGTTGACGTGAAGCCTTTGGTTCCTATCTTATTATATCACCTTCCATATCAATGCATAGACCTCGCGTTGGTAAGTGCAATCCTTACATTGCTAATTAATCTATCACGCCTTTTATCAAATGCACTGAGTAATAGCTATATCCAAAAGTTGTGCCAAAAGTATTGGGATATTATTATATACGCTTTTTAAGTATTTCTTAAAATAAAAGTAATTAAAAAAGAGTTAATAGCCTCTTATAGATTTGCCTCGTGTCTTTATTTCATAACTCCAAACTACGGACAGACTTATTTTTATTAAATTTGTTTCCTTTTGTTTAAACTTATTTGAGACCAAGGCGACTACGCTGTTAGATATAGCGCCTGTAGTGCAACTATATCCCGTGAATCGAGATTGTGTCTCAATTTATTGGTTTATGTGAACCAACAATAAAATAAAAAATGTGCAAGTATGATTTAATTGTTTTCTTATACGTATATGTTTATTATTTAGTTATTTAATTCGGATGTAAAAAACTGGATTGCCCGAAAGTTATATTACATCTTAAAATTGAATTAAAATTTGTGCCATGTTTGAATATGTGTTATTTGTTATATAAAAGTCATACTTACTTAAAATTATGAATGTAGTACCGGGATCACAAATCTGAGACCGGGATCAGTTATATTTTTGTTAGTCTACTGTATAATTGTCACTAGTTTTATATTATTGTATTATTTTTCACTATTTACTTCATAGAATTAAGAAGTTCGTCCCGATTCTATAGAAGTGATTACTCTTAAAATGTGCATGCGCGTGTAACTACAAAATTAGTTCATAATATGTCCTTTAAGTTCACCATAGAAATGATAATTCTATAAGTTATTAGAATGAGTACTTTTCATAAATATCAGGGATGAGCGATGAATTGTCCTTCCAAACTAACTACATTTACCCAATACCCCAATCTGATTGGGGTATTGGGTAAATGTAGTTTCCTTTTGACCCTTGTATCCTTAAATGTTTCTTTAAACAAACAAAAATGTACGTAATCGACTTGCTTGAATCAAAACGGACTTATAGACTCAAACAGACTCCACAACTATAGGTATATACATAAATATATTATATGCTAGGCTAAGAGTATAAAATAATATTGTAAGTATCATGTTGTACGAAGAAATATGAAAACGAATAAAAAATGCAATATTTTAAAAATAACCGGATATCCGGAAAAAGTCGATGTCTTTAAAGTTTCGACTAAAAAGTATAGAAATTGTTTAACTATATGATTGGGAATCATTAATTTACTACATTTATTCGCAGAATGTACGGCGTACTCGCGTTTGAACTATGTACACGCGTACGACGACGTGCGTTCAAACTAAGTATTTTTACTGAGCAGCAGTTTTATTAGGTCCAGTGTTGCTTCCATTCGTTGATTGAAGAAAAGTCAAATACCGCTTATAAAAACTTAACAAAAAAAAATTGGTTGCCTGTAAAGTCGGTATACGGGCGAAAGTTTTACGTGACAACGACTGGAAGGGACGCGTGCCTCTCACTCGCTCTCATTGTGAGCGCATAACGTGAGCGGAGCGTAACGCAGTTTCTTGAAGTGTCACCCGGCAAACCAATTTATAAGACGTTGTCACGTCAAAACACAAGTTTTATAAGATTTTACGTAATTTTATTCATAAGCTGGTATTCTAGCCAACGTTAAGAGCCTTTCTAGAGGCGATTTACGCGCGATGAGACTGGCACGTTTTAAATTTCTGTTGCGCCCAGATGACGCGTTTTATATTTTGTACATGCCAGTTGCGTGCGTTCATTTTGACGACGAATTCAGGTAGCAATATGAATAATTTAAATTCCGCTTATTAGATTACATGTGATGTGATTTATATATTTCAAGTTTAATATTAAATAATTTAAAACTTGGTAAAATTTGATACATCAGGAAAGCAGGCAACACTGGATCTTAAATCCCTTAGGTGTTTTATTCAACTGTGATATTATAAATACTTTTATTGCTCATTGTTATTTCTACTAAGTGTGTTATTAAAAAACAATTTCAAGTTTTCATAATACGAGTACATCTGATGTAGATATATATATAATATACCTGTGAACGTTTAAAATTGGTAGATATTAAATTAAACTATTTTATACGGTTTTCTATCGCGTTTATTGCTTACTTATTTATACCTAACGTTTCAAGCACTTTACAGAGCTCATGGTCGCAGGCAGACTGAGTTGACATTCGTCTGTGTCATTTGTTTCTGATGTCACAAGAATACAAAACCATAGCTCATAAATCATTGAAAACTATTTCGATTCACACAGTATTGGCTGACAGTATCAAAAACACTTGCAGTCTTCCGATGAGTTTGAGATTTTATTAAATTGATAACTGGGTCCCAAGCTGGTGGTACTTGCCATCCATCCTCTCTATTGAAATTAGGATGTTTTTTAATTTCGATCGCTTCACGTATCATCCTTGGTATAAATCTGTTTTCTTTTGCAAGGACTTGAGGATTATCAAAACGCATGTAGTGGTTGGATTTGTCAAGTGAGTGTTCACAGACTGCAGACTTGGTTGAGCGTCTATGTTTCATGTCAGCAATATGTTCTTTGATACGGGTACCAATGCTTCTCTTTGTTTGCCCAATGTATGATAAACCACAGTCACAGCACTCGTCCTTGCAAAAAAAAAAACAGATTTATACCAAGGATGATACGTGAAGCGATCGAAATTAAAAAACATCCTAATTTCAATAGAGAGGATGGATGGCAAGTACCACCAGCTTGGGACCCAGTTATCAATTTAATAAAATCTCAAACTCATCGGAAGACTGCAAGTGTTTTTGATACTGTCAGCCAATACTTTGTGAATCATAGTTTTCAATGATTTATGAGCTATGGTTTTGTATTCTTGTGACATCAGAAACAAATGACACAGACGAATGTCAACTCAGTCTGCCTGCGACCATGAGCTCTGTAAAGTGCTTGAAACGTTAGGTATAAATAAGTAAGCAATAAACGCGATAGAAAACCGTATAAAATAGTTTAATTTAATGTGTAACAATCGCGAAAACATAAGAAATCATTGGTAGATATACTTTATTTATGGTTTTTTAAATAATGCATAGGTACAGTGGCTCCAGAGAAATCTGACCCCCATGCCACAAGTATCGCTATTGAAAGGGGGTCAGATTTCTCTGCAGCCCGCTGTACATTTAGTGATGTGAAAGTAATTATAAAATTCAGAACTAATTTGATGGTTTTTCGGACGTATTTGTATAAGTATGGCACATACTTAATTAAAAAATAATAATAAGCTATAGGAGATAAGTTATATTATTAATATTATAAACTATTAGTGTGATCATGACTTTGTAACTTGTGACATTCAAAGCATTTTACATAAACTAAGTAGATTTTACCTACATACATTGTAGTCATATTTGCATTCTTCATAGTGCATATTACGTCTGTATTATTCGTATACTTAATTGTAAAAATGTTAGCAGTAAATATATCTTGTGTATACTATTATTGAGACAAAAATAATGAAATGTGAACTATTTTTCCATATTTTCATAATGTCTTTTAATAAAAGAACGCACAGGATTAACGTTTTTTATTCAATAAAATATAAACTGCAGTTGAATAAATTTATTGTATAAAATATATACACATCTATATAACAACAAACGTAACCAAAATCACTAACTTTCAGTTTTCTATGTATTTATCACAGCTTTTTTGGGGATTATAATTTTTAAATATCTGAAAATAAAACGGCGTTTAAATAGTTATGTTGTAAATTGTACAATATTATCACCTAGTCAGTTAGATTGACTAGCATAATGTTAACCGGACTGGAATAGAGTGAGGATTCTATATTCTATAATCCTTTTGATAACTTTGCACGTTTAATTTTTACGACCTACCTGACTAACTTAAACCTTTGCTACAGAACAACTTTCCCAAAGGAAACAAAAGTGAAACATACGTAGATAAATAAAAAATCAACTTCTCATTGTAACTTCACATTAAGCTAAGTATTTGTACATTTTTTTGTTTACATTTATCTATTATATTGCATAGAGATTTTTTTCTATATAACGAACTTAGTAAACCTAATTATCTATATGGTTTTAGTTTCTCAAATAATAGTAAATAGTTCACGGTGTTATTACTTGGTCACATAACGAAAAATTATGTGTGCAATAATGGTTGTAATAGAAATAATGAATTTATGTCTAGATAACACATGGTTACTTTTTAACAGAAAAATTATTGTACAGAATACAATTGCGCAAATAATAATCATTAGGTACACTTTACCATGTAGATATTCGCCTACTAAGGCTTCAGGAGTTGTTCTTGTAAACTCTTCTTAAATATCTGACATCATGCAAAGAGTTTCAACAGATGTCAAGTATTGATATCACTTAATGGCCTTTTCAAATAAATCTAAAACATTTGTTTACATAATACTAACTAACCTAAATTATTCAGCCTTAGCACGGAAGGCACGTCGCGCTTTCGTCTCTGCCGTTGTCCTTGTAAATTCTTCCTGCATCCTGGTTTGAGCCTTGTCCACTATTGACTGGATGCCATCCTTCGCTACGCCTTCGGTTTCTATCATCGGCAAGATCGTTATTATTATTTCACCTGAAAAACCAATTGCAAAATCTCAGATCTCAATTGGTATAGGTCTAGAAGAGCTCAATAGCAGCGTGTTCATAACAATCGTGAGTGTTAAGCTAGAACGAACGCGGCCGGACTTGGATTGGTCTTCACTAAATTTATTTGTATCAACCGCTTCACTTAGCCCTCTGACTTGAAAGAATATTTATTTGCATAGAAAGTTTAAAAAAAGATGTTAAATAAGAATAAGTCCTCACAATCAACCTGTTTAGGTATACAAAATACAATATAAGTTTAAATTATTAACGGATAAATAAAATACATTTTTAATAGTCAAATATGATTGATGTCCAAAAGTATTTAGTCTTATGTCAAATTACTATCTAGAAATTCCTGAACACTGTAGACTAGACATGACTCGACTACTGACTTACTTGACCCTGTGAGTTGACCAAATGGAGAATTTGAAGAAAATTCAAATAAAACTTGAAACTGGCAAAAATAAGCTATAAGTTTTATTACCTAATGCCACAAAAAATATATATAGGTATATTTGGACTTCAGAGGGGATGTAAAAATCCGGCTGGTAACGTAACGACAGTCGTTTTAGGCTGTGTCGGATATATTAATGCAGCCTGAAAATCTGTCAATTTTGGCCACTAACATGTTCCTAGTCTGGTTTCCCTGCAAAAGTTTTTCCTTCACAGGTATGTTATCAAAACCTAAGAGAAGAACTTACCTACTTACCTCTTTTTGATAAGAGGCGGTTTCCATCAGTGCCTTACATTATATTATCTATATCTATACTTATAATAAATCTGTAGAGAGGTCAATTCTGTACATGAAATATATTTTCAAAATAACTATCAGGGGGTGATTAGTGATCGATACTGATGCCAAAAATGCAATCAGTAAAATTTTTGTCTGTCTGTGTCTGTCTGTCTGTCTGTCTGTCTGTCTGTATGTTCCTTATAGAAACAAAAACTACTCGACGGATTTTAACGAAACTTAGTACAATTATTCTTTATACTCCTGGGCAGGTTATAGTATACTTTTCATCACGCTACAATCAATAGGAGCAGAGTAGTGAAGGGAAATGTTGGGAAAACGGGAGAAGTTACTCCATTTTTTAAGCTTCCGTCGCGTGTGCAGTCTTAATCGTTAAAGTTACATAAAAATCATGTAGGTATGACGGAAATGCAACAGGATATTGCAAAATTCCCATGGGAACGGGAGTTAGCGGGAAAAAACTTTTGTATGACAAAATCACGTAAAATGTTTTCAATCTAGCATGCATGCATACCTTAGTAAATATAAAGTTTAGCTATGGCTGTATTTTGAAAATTAAGTTAGCGGGAAAAAAATGTTGTATGAAAAAATCTAATCTTAGATGCTTGAAATATGATATGCATATACCTTAGTGTATGCAAAGTTAAAAATTCCCCTGGGAACGGGAAGCGAGTTAGAGGCTTGAAATTTATAGCCCGCGGTAGTGGCAATTAAGGAACGTCGCGGCCGTGGCGGCGGTTGTGGGGCGGTGAGGTGCGTTGGGGCAGATACCCGAGTGAGCAACCGGAACACGACAGACGCGTGAGGGCAGACGTCGTTGATGGTCGTGTCAAATATTGAATTTTGCGGGCGAACTTTTCACTATTCTTGGACGGTTTAAATCTTTAGTAGGTAGTTTTCTGTTGTAGATTACCGTAAAATGTTGCAACTTTGCCAAGAAAGCCCAACTTTGCCTTTTTCGTTTCGATTGTGATATTTCGCGTTTGCTTCGTTTTTTCCTATTTTTTACCATGTAATAGTAATTTCACATTATTAGGGCAACATATTTTTATTTTTTTACAATAACAACTCCATTGTTACTCTGTCAGTTGTGCGACACAAACCGGCCCGTGAGGGTGAAAAATTGTAGTGTCCTGTAACTTTTGCAGTTTTACGAAGAGAATAGATGATTTTAATCAGAAATAACGTCCCAAGGTAAGACAACATTGTCTATTTTCCGTATTATTTAATATTTTTATGAAAAGGACACCATTTCATCAAAATAACTTAGTAGGCAATGTTGTGCACTGTTTTGGAAACTTGAGTGACACAACTTTGCCTGGGTCTAGGGTTATCACTTGTCGGATTTCATTAATTATACATTTTTAATGTGATTTCATGGAACTGTATTGTTCACTACATTAATACTATTATATTCTTATTAGGTACTAAGTACCACACATTAACGTTTACGATTTCATAGCTGATATTGTAATTTGGACAAAGCATATTTAAGTATTTTTTTAATATAGCAGTCCGGAGTTTGGAATTGTGTCCGGAATAATATAATAGAGTTCCAATTTATAACCCTGACCCTTCAATGAAGAGTGTAGCCACTAAGTTTCATTTTTTTTGTAGTTATATGAAAAATGGAAAGTATCAAAAAGAGAAGCAGGAGAAAACCAGGAGCTCATTGAAAAATGACTTATAAATTAGTATTGTTACGTTATCTACATAATTAACGTTGTTTTTTATTTTTATTTAAATTAATGACACTCAAGTATTTTGTTTCATTTGTAATTTAAACTTACGCAGCAAACTGTTAAATTTTTGAAAAATATATAAAATTAGTTAAAATATATACTGCTTTTATTTAGGACAACCCTGGAGTCAACGATATTTTTGTATGGAAAGTTTGTGGTACCTGCTACAACTTTGCCTATTAGCTGTGAAAAATAAAATATTACCTATAGGGCAATAGTGTAACTGCCGAGACCAACAATGTGCCCTCAGTATCCGGATAAAAAATCCTGCAAATTATCGACATTTTATTTATTGAGATATCCTTCTAGGCAAAGTTGCGTCTATTACCTACAACTTTGCCTACGACTTTGAGTTCTTGTTATTCAGAAAAACAGCATGCTTTTAACGTATTTGGACCCTACCTGGCAAGATATAAAGTCTGTTTTCCGTCTTAAACTCATGAAAAGTCGTAATAATAAGAAGGTTCAGTTGTACGAACAAAAAACCTCAAAATCCAGGCAAAGTTGCAGCATTTTACGGTACTGTAAAATTTTTCAGGCGGACGTTTCACGGCCCTTGAATTATCTTATAATTTTATTTTGTAATTTCTAAATTTTGTTTAAATAATTGTAGGTTATATAAGTCTTTACAATGATTTTTTGTTAATTTTGTACGGAACTCTTCGTGCGCGAGTCCGACTCGCACTTGGCCGGTTTTTAGTTTTCATGTGGTCAAACTTTTACTTTCATACCGACTGACATCCACATTCTCACCTCTGAATTCCAGACGAAAGTCTATAGGTACTTTAGGGTTAGCCTCCACTGATCGTATTTTCCTAAATTTATATCAAACCAAATTATCATAAACTAATAACCTTTAAATTAATAACAATTCATTACTCAACTGAGCTAGGTACTTATACTTTAACCTCATTTAAAAATAATAAAATTAAGCATATTTTAACCTTTCTCCCACACACACAAAGATCTCTCTTTTATAACACGCCACGCGGACGAAGTCGTAGGCAAAAGCTAGTAGGAAATATAGGTACGTTTGAAAAACCAAAAATCTAACAATACAAAAACATGGCGTTTAACGTAGTCAGGTTTCAAGTAAGCGGAGGATATGCTGGAAAAGCGGGGGAGAAGTTGACTGTTTAATTAAAGGCAGTGGATTGTATTTTTGTTACAAACATGAACAGTCTATAAATACCTGAACCGAATCGTCGTCGGTCGCTATCCAGGAAATGGTACTTGGAGACTACGATGGGAAGTATCGGCGCTCCCGCGTCCATTGCCACGTGGAATGCGCCTTTTCGGAACGGCAACAGTTTGTCACCGCTGTGCCGCGTCCCTTCAGGAAACAGCAACAATTTACGCTGAAAAATTAAAACGAATATTACATATTTATTTGCATGCGTGATCACAGACTTGATTTTTGATGAATGTCGGTAGAAAATTAGTTAAGATGTCACAGAAAATAAGTGGGTTCCCACAAATTTATCAAACTACTTTGTATGTAATTGTACATAAGTGTTTATCAATCTTTTCTATAGCCTATAGGTACCTAATCTAGGTAAATAAACCTACTTAATAAAAATACTTTTCCTTTAGGTAGGTACCTCTTAGACAAGTAAGGGATTAAGGTTTCATCTTAAGTGAAAAGTGGTAATTAAGTCAACTTAGCTTTTAATTTGAATTTAAGACAATAAATATATACCGACTTGAGTATAGAAATATTCTAGAAAAAAAAAATATTTTAATGGAGCGATAGGCAAAAAAAGGAAAAAAAATGTACCTATTAGCTGTTGAGTTCAAAATAAAAGTGCGAAGTTACGTTAATGCGTTCGCTTTATCTCTATTCTACACCATAAGGAAGCGTAAAGTAATGGCATGACAGTCATCTCATCATAATAAACAATATTAAATCACTTAATGATTAATTTCGCTCTGACATTAATTACCTTGTTGAAAAATTCAAAGAAAATATACGTAGGTACCTGCACAAGTTACGCTCGGCGTTAGTTTTTTTTAAGTAGGTATAGTCATAGTCAACCAACATAAAATCATTAAAATGCCTATTTGATAGATACTTATAACTAGTATTTCGCCGGTTAATATCGGTAATCGGTTTGGAAAAAACGGATACAAACATAATTACATACAAACAATGTGTTTTCGCCCCCAACTCAATTTAGAAAAATATACTAAATGGAAATAGTAGATTGTTATACAAGGCAGGAAAGGAATAATTCCCGTGCGAGGCATTTAGTACGGCTATAGTCCGAGCAGGAATTATTCCTTTTACCCGTGTTAAACACTCTACTTTTCATTTCGAATATAAGGAAAGTAAAAAAAGAAATTTTTCTATAATTAATAATAGTAAAAACATGAGTAGTGCCTTCTTAAAAGATATTGTGTTGGTAATTCAGTTTTAAATTTTAAATATAGAACATACCGCGCGCTTCATGGGGGCCTCTCCGTTCCACTTAAGATGAGCGCACACCAAGAGCACTGCAGCAGAGAGGTTACCATCAACTGTTTTAGCGAGTTTAGGTTTATCAAAAAATTAAATTGAAAAATTAAATAAACCTCAACTTGATGTTCAGGACCGTCGCGTTTGTACATGTGTTTAATTTTTCACTGTATGCCCATATTCATGAAGTTAATATTTTAGTGTTATCAGAAAATGCTTTGCTCTTAGTGAGTGCTGACCCTAATAAATATAAATTAACACTGGCTGTTTATACTTCCGCATTTTTTTTGTTGTTGAAATTTTTTGTTGCCGATTTCCTTCCAAATTCACAGGCAAAATTATGTTCTAATTTTGAAATTTCTTTCTCTCTCTCTTTTTTCAAAAGTGATCACTATGGGTTTTTTCGGCCCGTGGGAGGGCATGAAGCGTTTTCCACCCTATACTCAGATCAGGAAAACACTACTTTCCGAGTATGAGAAATGAAAAAGTATATACTTACTTAATACCTATATTTGACAGTACACACATAAAATAAGCGGAAGCAGTTGCAACCGCTTTCCATCAGGTTGGCCGTAAGCCTAGTTGCCTACTTTTCTATAGGTAATCCTACCTAGCTAGAAAGATGGTCAGATGACTTATACTTTGAAAAAGATTGGAAAAAGTAGCACAGGACAGGGATGCATGGAAAAAAAGAGGGGAGGGTTTTGCCCAGCAATGGGACACATACCTACATCTAGGAAAAAAATGACCTCCGAGAGAACTTAAACTAGTAGATATGTAGGTAGGTACGTAACGTAAGTGCAGGTGGTATAGAATTATAGATACTGATATGGTAACAAGATTAGAAATAATTAATGATGATAGCGCGGAAAAATACAATCTAATATTTCAAGATTAGATTTACAGACCTACGTAAGTGCTTTATATATGGTTATACATGGTTCCGGAGCCAAACAGCAAACACAGCCCCGGTTCTTATGTATGTATACATGTAAGTATAGGTATCTACTTAATTACCTAAGTTAATTACTTAACTATAATTCTGCCCACTACATACCCTACCCGGGTAGGGTTACCATCCGTCCGGATTTATGGAATATGATTAGATAATAAAACTTTTTTACATATTATATCAAATCAGTATTTAATCAACAACGAACTTCTCATTTATCAAAAAACGTAAGATTCTTCTTTACAACAAAACAATCAACTTAACAATAAATTTTCTGTGAAATTTGCAAACAATCAAAGTTTCCAAAAAGTCCGGACTTTTATCGAAATGTCCGATTGAAGTAAAAATATAAGCAACAATAATACAGGTGGGTTATCGTAAACTTGCCACAAAGTTAATTCGTCACGAAAAAAAGTATGCGTAAACTTGCCACACTTTTATTTTTTTATAGTTAATTCGTCACAGTCTAATATTTAGTATAGTAAATTCGTCACACTGATTATTTTTGTACAGACAGCAAGAAAATTAAACAAAAATTTAAATAACAACATTTATTTCTTTCATCACAGTTTTGGGATATTAACCTTACCTACATCTATTACAAAAATCACAGTTCTATCTGAATGATTTACTTAAATATTACGTACAAATATAACCAAAGAAGAAGCAAACAAAAATAAATTTGCTGTTAATTTCTAGGAAGGTTCTCAAAATTTACAGCTGTTTTATTTAAAATATTATGTAACAATTTGTAAAAATCACAGTTCTCTTTATAAATAGAAAGCGGCTGATTTGCCTAGGTAACATGCACAACCTACCTACTACCTACCTACCTTATTGATATACCTTACGTGTATAACATAAAAAAAAAACAAAATATATCTACTTAATGAATCACAGATAAAATCACAGTATTTTTTTGTCATAATTCATCACTTGCCTTCCCCTAAAATCAAAGATTAAAGTCGTAATTTAAAACTTAAGTATAGGATTAACTACATCTATGTAACAAATTAGAACAACCTACAATAAAACAATAGTAAAAAGAACTTTTATTATATAAAGTAAAGATATTGCTTTTTGTTTATAACATTAGTTTTCCTTTGAAATCATACATTAAAATTATTAATTTAAATCTTAAATGTAGAATTAACTACATCCATGTTACATTTCTTTAAAATGCTGCATATAAGAAATTTTCAATATAAATTCAGACAGGGGCATGTTATTATAATTTTCTAAAAGAGTTTTTAACTCCCTGTCATATGCAATTGACCTGCGCGTTCTTAAGTTTGATGGTATGGCTAGATTCAATTTTTTTATTTTAGTATCTACATAATCAGCTTCCTTTTTGAGTGTTTCCAGAAACTGAAGCATTCTAGGTTTTTTTTGAGGCATCATATTGTTCAAACGCTTATGCCATGCTTCTGCGAGATTTATTGTCCTATGACGAGAACCATGTATATTCCAAATAAAAAAAAAAAAAAAATTTTATTTTCTAACCACTGGGATACGAAATAATCATTAAATGTTGTTACTGTTTCACTCTGTGGCGCATCTTCCATAATCCACAACCAACCGTCTTCAATGTCTTCTAGCTTTACATGCGCCAATGCAGCACACAAAGCCAAGTGTCTCTTTTCGTTGATGCTGTTCATATTTAAGGCGTGAGCTTTTTTAGCCAATGCTTGTTTGAAGTGGAAGTTACATCCTTGTAGTTTAATATGTGGAAACATTTTTTTTATGACGTTGATAACTGCAATTTCAAAATCGACAATCATTGTCACCGGGTTCCAATATGGCAAATTTTTCTTGAGAGCAATAAAAAGTCGCTCATAAGACCGTTCTTGCTTATTAGGCATTAGAACGTATATGAGAGGAACTACGTTTGTAAAGTTTTCGTCACTTCTCACATCACCATGTATGCAGTAAAGCTGATAAAATGGTTTACAGCAGCTTGAAAAAGTTCCATCCGAAAAATATGTTCGAATATTTCTTACAGCTTCACGAGCTGTCTCAGTACAGAAAGCTATTATTCTGTTCTCAGGATCACTGTCGTCGTCAAATAATAAAAAACAATCTGTATATTTGAACGGGATTATTACATCTTCACATTTAGCAAAATGTGTTTTGGGTACGTTTAATTCACGATTCCTTACGATATAAAGTGATCTTGAAAAGTGTTTAAATTTCGGTAAGGCACTTAATAAATCGTAACCCGCGTCTTTTTTTGGTTGAAAAACTTCTTCAAATAGTTGAGGCATAGGTGTGCTGGTGTTTGCTGCTGCTTCTTTACAAAGATTCTTTGTCTTGATAATCTCTGTTTTCACTACATTTGGTTTACACTTATGAGCCGCTTCATGCAAAACTCGAACGCTATGATTCTCCGAAATTTTTATACTTGCACTGCATGCACGATTCGTACATCTCCAAACAGTTCCAAGCTTAGTTTCCCGATGAAAGGTGTACATATAACCACCTCTCACAAGCATTCTCCGTCCCCTTTCAGTTTTCGTAAATGTGACCTGAAAAGGTGTTGAAATAGTATCATAAATTTATCTATACTTAATACTATAAAGAGGAAAAAAAGCTACTGGACGGAATTTGATAACTCTTTCAATATAAGAATACTCTTTACTCTTAACAACAACGGAAATAAATGCCGCAATTGAAGTCACGGGAAATAGTCAGCATTTTATAAAATCACCATAAAAATTACTACATGCTTTAAAACTAAACGGGTATAGTATAGAAATTTGTAACTGTGTTTGTCTACAGAAAACAATAAGCATAATACATGTCAAATTTCACAATGTATGATTAATCACACCACCGCTGGCGTCTGAGCCGTCGGCCATTTTGTTTAAAGTTTGTCATGCGTCATGTCTAGTTAAGACAAGCAGCATAAAACGGTATGATTTAAAATTATATCTAAAGTTTTAAACTGTACCTTTGCTAATAAATAAAATAAGAAATGTGACTCTTTTATTCAAATATTTATTTAATTATAATTAATAGTTCGTATTAGATCTAGTGCAGTTTAACTTGCAGATTATAATTACTAGAATCAATTAAATAAACACTTGATTAAATTGACATTGCTGTGAAAATAATGAGGGGTCAGTTAAGTATTAATTTTGTTTTAAAACCATAGGCTATCTAAAGTTAAATTAAATAAAATCATTGTTTAATAACTGTTATTAAAATCGAACTCCTTTTATATAAGAGCATTTGAGAGACAAAATAATAAACAAATAGCACATATTTTTTTTTGTATAGAATTAAATTTAAAAATACTTACACCATGTCCTCCCGTACTTGTTCCCGGCTGATTATCCATTTTTTCAAAGATGCACAAATTACAACATTTAAAATTGCACAGTAATTTTGCAAAACACGTCACCACCCTCTCGCAAGGTCATGTGAGTCACTGGACTGATAACAAGAATGCATTGACCGAAAGGGTTAGTTGTTACATTTAGAAAGAGATAGTTGCAGCGAGCGAGAGAGATAAAAGCATGTGCAGGAGTGCTACCTAGCTGTCTGATTGTAAATTTTCTCATCCTCATATAAAGGATTATTTAAAAAGCACCAACAGCCTCCTAGGGTATGAATGAACTCAAGATAACTATCAACATTTTGCAGCTAAAAAAAAATGATGTCCTATTTGAATTGATCAAGTGATCATTAATTTATTCAATAATAATTCATACATTGCATTCCAATACATAGATCACATGACAATAGAAAAATAAAATTGAGTAATATAGAAAATTAAATTATATAATTTGGCCATCATTAAATTCAAATAAATAAACCCCTGTATGTAGTTGAATACTTTAGACATTTGTAGTAAATAAATGTATTTAACTTGTTGTCCGCTTCAGTTCCGCCCATGGTACATACCTTCATCTTTACAAGAGTGGTTTTTTTTTGTAAATCTAACCTGTCGTCATGTCATAAAACCAAATAAACAAACTCTTCGGCATTTTTCATATTAGCGTAGATTTAAACCACTAAATAAATAAATCACTTTGCTTGCTGTCGGTACTTTGCTAATTGTGGCAAATTAACTATAACGCATACCTACCTGTGACGAGTTAACTAATACTTTTTTATGCATGTGACGAATTAACTTTGAATGTATGGAGTTTTAAAAACGTGACGAATTAACTATGTGGCAAGTTTACGATAACCCATACAGGTAAGTAGTTACTTACTTTTATTTTTTATGTTTAATATTAAGTATATATAATATCTACTTAGAAACTCAAACGTCTAAAAAAATACCTAATTATCATAAAAACACCATAAAATCTAAAATTAGATTTTCCGGTAATAGGTAGTAGACACTTATTACATAAATAGTAAATTTTATATTTTAACGTTTAACTTTCGCGTTGCATCATAAAAAAGTAAATTAGTTACATAATAAATATACTACATAATATATGACTGACGTACCTATATGGCCTATTTGAATCGCGTCCATAAATATTAGGTAATAGTACCTCTTAGGTATCCATTTACCCGCGGTTTATCATATACTCGTACTTACAGCAGCGCATATAATCTAAGTACTTCTAAGTACTTACTTTATAAAGCGCCATATTTTGACCAAACCTACGGGAATCGCGTATTTTTCGGGATAAAAAATATCCTGTATGATTAACACAGCATATTTTAGGTAGACCTCCATACCAAATTTCATTAAAATTTCCCCAGCCAGTGAAATAGTTCCGTTAGTGTTAGTACTATTATAGTTGGCGAGGCTTCGCCGCGTGAATTTCCCACGGGAACAGTGCTTTTTCCCGAGATGAAAAGTATATCCTATGTCCTTCTCAATACTTCTCTATGTGTAGGTATGCGAAATTTCAGGAAGATTGGTGCAGTAGATAGGGCGTGAAAGCTTATCGAACAAACAAACAAACTCATTTTCGCATTTATAATATTAGTTAAGATAGTTAAGATTAGTTAGGATGACATAATAATCATGCTTTGGATACGGAACCTAGGACTTACTCGTACCCACCATAAACCTATCTTGCAGGTCGTTGACAAAAATTCTGACATTGGCGTGACAAAGGTTGGAAGCAATAAAAAAAATTAAAAAACCATCAGATTTAAAAATGTTTTTAAATAAGTAAATACTTAATTGTTAAATTCATATGTAGTTCATTAATGTAAATTAAGTAAGTACCTATTAAAAAACATTGAGTTAACCACAGAACAGAGAAATTATCCAAATTAATAATAATTCTAAATTCTGTGGAGTTAACCTACTGACAAAAACCATTGCTTCTTACTAATTTTCTTGATTCCAGGTTAGCAGAAAGTACTTTTAACTTCTTTTAGGTATAGGTTATATATATATATAAGGAGGACACAAATTTTAAGGGCTGTTTCAGACCGCTATTCTTAACAATATATAGGTTTTAATTCTATCTGGTCTGAATATGGAAAATTTCGTAATTTTACAACATTTAAGATTTATCATTTTTCGGGTCGCTTTGATGGGGTTGACGTTTTAATAATGTTCCAGCCGAAAGAGATGTAAACCTAAGTAAGTATTTTAACTTTATGCATTCCGGAGAAAAATATATATTTACATACAGTCTGGGGTCAATTTTTACTTTTCGAGATACGGAATGGATAAGGACGACAGCACAAAGACGACGTTATAACGCCCCTCTTTTTGCGTCAGGGGTTACAAATAGGTATTGTCGATGACTGACTGACTGTACCATTACATCACAATCTAGAACTTATTCAGTCTGAAATTTTCTTGTCTGTGGTTATGATTGATCCTTTGCATGGGAGTTTTTGGAGGGAAAGTAAACTGTCGCTATGTCCGCGCTGCGCTTTTCGAGTATTTGTGCATAATATTGGTGGATTATTATTCGCAGTGTTCGTGAACAAGCGTGAGAATTGGGAAGTGGTACAGTGTCGATTACGTGACTTTTTATCTTTGTCACCAAAATCTCCAAGTTATAGCTAAGTGAAAATTTTCCAACGCTTCACTTAGCCATCTGACTCTGACTAGACTTAGGTACTTACTTGACTAGACTAGACTAATGACTTGACTGACTTAAGTAGGGTAGGACTGAAGAAGATTAATAAATTCAAGAAAGGCCTTAAAGGACTAGTTTCCGTAAAACTACTCAAAAAAAAATCTTTGGCTTGATGCGTAGAAACTTTATTTGAGTTGATGAGAGTTTTTGGAGGGAAAGTAAACTGTCGCTATGTCCGCGCTGTATTTAATTTCCAAAACTTAGGTTTTATCGAGTATTTGTGCTTAATATTGGTGGATTATTATTCGCAAAGTGTTCGTGAACAAGCGTGAGTGTTGGGAAGTGGTACAGTGTCGATTACGTGACTTTTATCTTTGTCACCAAAATCTCCAAGTTATAGCTAAGTGAAATTTTTCCACCGCTTCACTTAGCCATCTGACTCTGACTCACTTGACTAGACTAGACTACTGACTTGACTTTTTGACTTGACTTGACTAAAGTAGGACTGAAGAAGATTAATAAAATGAAGAAAGGCCTTAAAGGACTAGTTTCATGGCCGTAAAAAGTAATAAAAACAAAATTTAGTTGATGGATTGACCTGCCCACACACCCATGTGAGTTTTTGGAGGGAAAGTAAACTGTCGCTATGTCGGCGCTGTATTTAATTCCCAAAACTTAGGTTTTTTTAGACTATTTGTGCTTAATATTGGTGGATTATTATTTGCAAAGTGTTCGTGAACAAGCGTGAGTGTTAGGAAGTGATACAGTGTTGATTACGTGACTTTTATCTTTGTCACCAAAATCTCCCAAGTTATAGCTAAGTGAAATTTTTCCACCGCTTCACTTAGCCATCTGACTGACTAGAATTACTCACTTGACTAGATTAGACTACTGACTTGACTTTTTGACTTGACTTGACTAAAGTAGGACTGAAGAAGATTAATAAATTGAAGAAAGGCCTTAAAGGACTAGTTTCCATGGCCGTAAAAAGTATTATAAAAAAAAAACACACCCATGTGCTCATACTATTTCCACATAGGTATTGTAATCTATACTCTCGGTGATACACATGTTCCTTATTTCGAAATACCTTATCTTCGTACTCACGGCCTCATGGATAGCTCTGTTTGCATTCGACCTAGGGACATTCGTGCTACACAGGATACGATGTATGTTTGCTAAATACAAACAAATAATTTTATTGACCATTTCAAATGTTGGGTTGGGTTCGTAAATGGCACCTACTTAATAATATACCTACCTATATTGAACATATAAATTTACCCTGCTTTGGCCGTATGACCCGAGCACATAACTGGAGGAGTTAGACCCCCATTCCGCGATGGCCTCAGGCTACCTGGCACCCAACGACAACGTCAGCAGCCGCGAGCACCCGTTCAGTTTATATTTTTTGCAAAAATCTCGAGTAACTGCACAGTTAAGAATAGAACTTTTAAAAAGTTATTGTTATTTTGTAATTCTTTTTTGTTTTCAAAATCGGTACAGTAAGGTTTTAAAATCAAAATAACATGAAAAAGAATACCTAGCGGCGAAGGCAAATGTTCCACGTTCATTTGACTCTTGATGTCAGAGGGTTCAATCGACCCTGTTTACCCTGGTATCATTGTTACAAACATCGCTGCCACTATTATCTATTTTTTATTTAATGTCCGTTGCTAATCGATCCTGCGCACCTAGGAGTGTGAGTTCTTCTAAAGCGTCTCTCGAACCTAATAGTTGTTTAATAATTAAACTTAAAAATTCGTAAATCTGCATCCGTAAAAACTCTGCATCGATTGATGCGGACGTAAATGCGGATACAGATGTCTGAATTAATGCGAATATTCCGCATTTGCGGATGTGGATGCGAATATTTGTAACAACCCTGGCTATAGGTGCTTACTTAGGTAAGAAGAGTTTCCTATCACGAATTTTGTGACGTCAGTCGGTTTACAATCAAATTACGTACTTAGCATACAAAGTAGGTAGCTACGCAGTGAGTAAATAAATTTATGATGAACTTAGACACATTTTTTCCGAGTTTTGCTAAATTTGAACTATGTAGGTATATCTAAGTAATTAGGTAAGCACCTTTTATATGCCTCATCTAATCGGCATACAAGGCTGAATTCAATATTGCTTGTACAAGATAATTAATGTTAATTAAGTAGGTAAGTGTAACGATTGCGACCGCGACCACAGTATAACAAAAACCAAATAAGTAGGTAAGTTGCACCATCGTACGATCCACAGAGGTACGAGTAGGGACGATCAAACCCAAAATTTGTAATTTAAAATTCCGAGAGGTCTCAGGTCGATCTACTCAATCTACTTCCAAATAACGTTTCATACATATACTTACTTTCTCTATATATTTAAGTAAATGATGTAAATTATATCACCATTTTTTAATTTAACAAACAGTGTACGTTTAGCCATTTTCGTTGAAATATTATATTTTCCAGAATTTCTTCTTGATCCGTGCGTGTTTCTCAGTTAGATAGGTAGGTACCTATAGTAAATAGGTGGATAAAGTTTTGTGCCGATCGTAATGGCGCTAATTAAAATCTACCTAATAGGTAACAAAGCTTCCTAAGTTCCACTTGAAGTTTTCTAAGTTCGGTTTTTAGCCAGCGGAACAGACTGACCTCGTCGTCGACTGCCGTCTGACCTCCATAACCCTTTTTACAGGGAAACCAGACCCACAGGAACATGACCCGACCCAGGTGTGTTAGTGGCCAACACTGTCAGATTTTTCAGGCTGCCTAAAGGCATCTGACATAGCCTAACGACTGCCATCTACCGATAACAGCCAGGACCAACGGCTTACCGTGCCTTCCGAAGCACGGAGGAGCTCAAGATAGAAATGCAACTAAAGGCGACCAATCCAAACATGGCCGCGCACTCGCCGGCGCCGTCGCTTGACGCGCACTATCGTTACGAACACGTTTACGGCCCTGACCATCCTCAGCTTCCGCTTCAGAGCTGTATAAGTGACCCCACCATTATTATGGCTGTAGCTGTACCTAACTGTAAGTTTATTTCAAAACCACATCACATAGGGAATTTTTAATATTCTACTATAGAAATCTACGATTTAACAACCACTAACGGAAAAGGGAAAGATGGACCAAAGAGCAGAGCACAGAACAGAGATATTCCTAATCTGTGAGAGGGACATACATCTATTGTGTTCCTTATAGAAAACGTATAGGGGTATGTTTTGGTGGCTTAATGTTCTCATACAAAAGTATTTAACTACTGCCACAGAATGATTACAAGTACAGAAGAGATACCTAACTCTGGTGTACGATATAAATCTTGCGATGACAAATTTACCTATTATAACGCCGCTATTTAGTTCGTTAGCATCTAGCACGGAAATAATGGTCATGCTACATCGCGAAGTACCTAGGTAGGTAAACCAACACAAGACGTACCTAAGTATCTATCGTTCCGCCACAACCAAATATTTGCCCGGAATAGAAAATTGTGTTGTCTGACATCATCACGGTGACTTTGACGATGTCGTACTTATAACAAACATTATTTAAGAGATCATCATAACAGCCCTGAGTATATCCACCCCACTGCTGAGCCTAAAAACACTAAGTCTGGGCAAAATTTTATTTGAAAAGCTAGGTGTGGATTTGGGAATTAATGCATAACCTACAACACTGTGTCGATCACAGTTACAGATGTCGATAGATTTGACATTTTGAGATGATGATGATCATGAGGTTAAGACTCGCTCTTCCCCCTTATGAGATAAACACATTTTAATTCTGTAACTAATACTTACTTACATATTACAGTATTTCTTTAAAAGTTAAACTTAGAAAATGGTAAATTACCACCATCACTCCATTAGAAATTGTCTTTGATAAGTGTTCGTCATGATAATCAATTAGGTACCTTGTGATCTCTTACGGCCTCTGCTTGCTTGTTGAGCGCGTCGCGCGCCGACTGCGCGCCCCGGTCGATGAACACCGTCCCCCAGAGCCAGGCTGCCGTCCCGAAGGGTACCAGATACTGCAGGGACCGCTTAGATACCACCGTGCATCGCTCCATCAGCGGCCATAGCACCGCCAGAACTGCAAGTATTGGAAGATGTATATGAGTTATTAGTAGGTATACGGTACCTAATACTTAAACGCTTCTTTATAGTAATTTTTCTGTGTTAACTAAGTTTGCTCGCGTGATACCTCATGGATAATAACACTCGAGCATATAGTTAACTTTTATTTTGTTTTAGTTTAAATAATTATTTCATATTTGTTTAGGTTTAAACAACAATTTTTCTGAACCCTCTAAGGCAGCAAAACTTAATTTCAAAAGTTTACTTTTAGAATCCTATCGAAAACACCGTCGGCCGTTTTTGCCGAGTTTTGTGACGTAATTATTCTGTAAGGTGCTATTTTTGAAACCTGATTCTCGCCAAGAACCACAGTCTCACGAAAATCATGCGATTTTACAGTTTTTTCAAATGAAAATCATTCGAATTACCGACTTTGAACGAATGACATAGTCAAAAATAGGTCTGAACGACAGTTTACCACAATAGTTGCGTCACTTCATGGCGGATGACGGCCGGTAAAATTCGAAACAGACAAAACACGGCCCGGTCCGTTTTTTTTTGAAATTGAAATTATATACCATCTTGCATTTTTCTTAGCGGAGATCGATATCTTTCGGTTTCGTTGCTCAAATACTATAAGAAATAAACATTTATTGCATCAAAATGTATATGAGTCAAGTAGCATATAGCCAACAAATGGCGCCTGTAATATTTGGCAACAGTTCAAAGTATCTACTACGATACCCCCTATAAATTTTACTACCTTACGCCCTACAACCAAGTAGGTACAAAACAATTTAAACGATAATTTAACACACCATTCGGCCATATTAACCTTGGCCAACAATCGCATTGACTTGAAGATTCGAAAGCGCGCGCTGTTATCTAACTTCTTTCCAGCAATGGTTACCTACTTTATGCATGCATTTAAATGTGTTCTTATAGTTGCACTGTGGAATATATAAATTGATTTAAAGATTCAGTAGGTGCCAGTGAGAGGAATCTTCTTAATAATTGTTTTTTAATTAAAATTTGGCCTAAGTGCCCATTGAAAATCCCGTTTCCGATAAAAAACATTAAATACTTAATACGTATATCGCGGGTCTGCTGGAAGGAATTTCTATACAAATGTAACATATGACATTAAATGTATGGGAACCTAGCGCGCCGTTTGCGGGGGGAAGGGCTGAGGTAAGGGAGGGTAGGAGGGGGGGGGTCCGTCATCAAATACACACATTATGGAATGAGTTCACAAACTTTTCTTATTGCAAAATCAAACAAAAAAGGCTTTATGACACAGGATTAAGGCTTAGTACAAATGCACTGTATTTCCACTCCGACCAACTAAGCAGTCTGAGCCTATTAGACCCAGGGGTCGTGGGAGCTTATTTAGTTGTTTCCAGTTTGGTTAGGACATTGCAGGCTTGAATCACCTGACTGTCTGATAATAAAGATGATTCTGTGCTTCGGAATGCACGTTAAGCCGTTGGTCCCAGCTGCCCTCTGGTAGTCGTTAAAGGAACCATGTCAGAGGCCGGGAAAGCCTTCCGACGAACTCTGACACCAGGGTATGCATGGCCAATTGATCGTGTCACCTACACAAAAAGATGAGTCTGAGCAGGAAAAGTTTCCATGTATATTCTCGAGCAATAGAAAAAAGTTCACATTCGTAAAAAAGTTCGAAGCGTACGTACGGTATTGCCGTTTGTAATGTTTGAGCGTAGGTTTTGTTCTGGTCTGGAGATAAAGATACCTTCTCGTTCTCAATACGACTGTTATTTACCAAGTATATACTATTTTTTTATTTATAATTACTATTATATATAAATAAATATGACACATAGGTCAGACGTCAATCGCTTCATTGAACCATGATTAATAGCGTACCCTGGGCTCTGAAGCGTAAGCTGAAGACGCAACCGGGAAAAACACGCTAGAGCGAAGATATAAAAATAAATATATAGTATATAATCATAATATAAAATAAGGCCGGGAAAGATGAGCGCACAGTTATTTACGCTCGTGATACCACAGAATAGATAATAGTACTGATACATGGAGTATCACTAGCGTGATATTACTAGTAATTACTATTATTTATTGTTATGTTTGAATACATGATCTAATTAAATAGATAGACAGGAAAACGAAGCCATTTCATCCTCGAATTTATATGTACCTACTTATAGATGAGTGTACTTACAATAAAATTCTCTTTTGAAATTCTGACTGGAAAATTGGTATAAATTTATGCCCGATATATGTCTTATCTATTAGTCACAGTTTACTTAATTTCCATAAACTAGAGCAACATTATAAAATTATTTTTACTCGCTCTTTCAAATAACAGCACTAAATATGATAAACTGAACTAATCTTAATGAGCTGATATCCATAGGTCATCTAGGCTATGGCCAAATGTTAAGTACCAAATCTGTTAATAGATTTGCAGTTATATCAGAAAATTGCGTTGTTGCAGTCAGAGCAAGAATCTTGGAGCGCGGTAGTGGCACTGCAGCATATAAATAAGCTTCAAATTTAGAATGTAATTAATGTTTAGTATATAACCCAAGGGAAAACTAAAATATTTCGGTCCAGTTTTCTAGATACACCAACTGCATAAATAACTTTGTAATCCCATATAAATATATAGGATAAAAAAGTTACATTCGCAGTGAACGAATCAGTGTACCTGCATAAGTACTTATACTTCGCCCGCGTTATCAAGAGGCAATATGTATGTCGTAAAGTAGTTCTCTGTAATCTACAAAAAGAAATGAGATACCATCAAAAACAAAACTTATAAAAATTCCAAGTCTCGCTTAGTTGTTCTACCGTCAAAAGTTATGAGATCCATGTAATACCAAGCCGGTTAATTTATTCAGTCCCTTCTTAAGCGGACCTCTTGTCTTCGGTTATCACTGTCCTATATCCCTTTGTAAGCTTAAATCTTTAAAACTTCGCAACGGATTTTGATGCGTTTTTTTTTAATAGATAGAGTGATTTAAGAGCAAGGTTATTATGCCCATGCAAAGCCGGGCGGGTCGCTAGTTGCATAATAAGCAACCTAATAACATCTTATAGTGACTATATCCATATTAAAAATCTGTTATGTTTTAAATAACCAGGACGACTTGCCAATCGCACGAAACCATATAATTAATTATAATTAACAGGTATGTATCATTAGTGAGATAATAATGTGTTTTCACGCGATGGCCATATATATATTTTTCAGTGACAGAGACACGATGTTCAATGCTTATCGTCACTCTAAAAAGTAATAACTCATTCCATACGTAAAATTATTACGTCTATTTGTTGCCATTCTGACATGACAGCAGGCAAAATTAGTGAAGTAACAGATTCGCGTAGCATCGATATATCGAGAATACGTTGAATTATTATTGTTATTTTTTTATTGGTTTTTATTAATATTTGATTTCATTTCACTATTTAAATTTAATCATAATGTAAGGTTTATATCTGTATGGGCTAGCATGGTCTGACTTGAAGAATTCTATTTATTAAACTATTAAATCACAAACAATGCATTGTCAGTTCGGGAGTACTATTTTTGGCGGTGGTGGTAATTAGCCAGACTCGACACGATAAGTATATCATGAAACAATATGAAAAAATAACCAGAAGTCGAATCAAACAGGAGCATGAGCAAAATAGCCTGAGATGGCTGGTTTCACTTGTGATTCCAGAATGCCGGTCAGGTTCAAGAGTCAGGTCTATAAAACCATCATTAGAACTGTCCGCCGCACTGGATGTGTGAAATATCGCGGAAAGACCGCGTTATAAATTCCCACCACGTTCGGGACAGCCTTCATGTCCTTGACATAGCAGATAGATAGCTTCTAAAGAGTAGCCTGCGATGGTACGATCACGTCTCGTGGAAACAGGTGTCTTGACCATGCCACCTCCCCCGAGGCTTGGTATGGTAGAAGGGGCAAACCCTACGCGTGGCGGTTTGACGTCGTGGGGCATATTAGTCATGCTTGATTTAACGTGATCAAGTTGCTTGCATAATGTATTAGTGGCTTCTAAAGTCAATATACTGTAGAGCTAATATTTAATAGCTGCTGTAATGTTTTATTTGGCGTCCGTTTCCTTTTTTGATTATTAATTCATATCAAGTGGGTAAAAGCTCAATTCACCCTGCACACTCTTGCGTCACAGAGGTCATTGGACGCTCTAAGGCCTGGCATCATTGTTTTGATATTTTTTTATTATATATAAATTTTGTCTGTAGTTCGACTTATTTCTCCCCCTCTCCCCCTCACCCATATATTTTCCAGGCATTAGGTGTTTTCCCCACTAATACCCCTAGAGCTTTTTCACAGCTTAACCTATTTTCATTGAACATTTTATTTTGTACTGTGGACGTGATGCGTTTTCATTTCAGACCCCACTCGAGTATATATTTGCAGGCATGCGGTTATTCTTTTCCACTGTTATGATTTTGTAGTCCATTGGACCTTGAAAATCCAGTTATCTGTTTTTTCTTAACCATCTCTGTGGGTTTGACGTTAAACCCCACGTCTAGTTTTACTTCATCAGATGTCACAGGGAAATAAGAAAACCAGACATTTCGTCTTTTCTTTTCGGTCCCGAAGATTGTCATATAATATGTAAACATTTTTAGTAAGACGTTACAAACAAGAATAATTGGCATCTTCCAGAATTTTATGGTAACACTAGCAATTTCGGAAACTGGTTTCTTCATTCATTTCCCGTTGACATTTACCTACAAGAATTATGTTGATAATTAATCCCGAATTTTACTCCAAACTCGCCTCCTAACTTTGTTTATCGATACTTGACGAAAGAAACGTAATAGCAACAACACTATGCTTAGCACATGCTTTTGACTGAATAATATTTTTTTCATTCAAAATGGCGTTGAATGTGCTGTAGTATTTTACATAATATAAGGCTTTAACTTGTATAAAACGGAAAAAAAAGTATCAGGAGAACTCATATTTGGATTTATACAATTATTTTTACATATTGTGAAGGCATAAATCGGCATTAATACCCAAAATTGATTTTTTTTGTTGTCCTTGTATATACTCCGCAATAGACATTAGTAGACTGTGAACCCAAGGATGGCATACACGTAAATATCGTGTATGAGTGGTAAGACAGTTTAGCTTGTCATGCTACTTCTATTAGAGCCGCGTTCCTAGTTCTATGGAAATTACCAATACTCCGTGGTAGTGGTAGCACCCTTTTACTAAATTTCCTAATTTAAGTTTCCTGTTTGTATTTGAGTATACCTGAATTAATCTTTATCTATACATATATAATAAAACAGTAAAAATATTTTGTCTGTACATTTAGTAATTAATTTTGACTGAAATGGATAGAGGGACATTTAAAATGAATAATAGAAAGCAAAAATTTTATTTTTTATTTTTTGTCTGTCTGTATGTATGATCAGATCACACTCAAGTTCTAAACAGATTTGCTTAAAACTTTTTGTTTTGTTTTAACTTGGAAGAACATCTAAAGTTTGTTTCATCAAAATCGGTTCATTATAAATCGACATTTGAATTAATTCAAGGCATGTTTGATTGCGAACGAATGCACCAAATTGGATAATTCTTTTTTTTGTTGGTTATTGTCATGACAAACTGTATAAAAGATAATTGGGGGATTCCCGGGCAATTCCCGAACAGAAACCAAGCCCACGCGCACGAAGTCGGGGGCTACAAGCCAGTTAATAAATAATAAACAATTTTTTACTTATCGCATTAAGTTTTGGACAATAGATTATTTAACACCTCTCTAATTTTTATCGCATCAATTTATTGAACTTTATACCTACTAAAACAATGTTTATAGCATTCATTTTTGGACTTTGAACCTCCTTGTATTCAGTAACTTGATACAACGTTAATTTTTATCGCATGAAAATCATTTAATGGAGATAATGCAGTCATTTATCAAGAACGCACGAAATTCGATACCACTTTCGTAGGTGAAACCTGTTTGGTTCTGGTTTCATTTATTTTGAGTAAGTATATCTAATTTTGACTCGTAAGCAATATATTACTAACACGCTTAGGATGCAACCAAAATAATGCAAAGTCAGGGACACTTACTATATAGATCAATTACACTCTGATGATTGAGTAATACAACAGCTCCTCGGGAGTTGTCTACGTTCTCCAGACCTCGAACAGTCCAACGAATACCCAGAACCCTAGCAGTAAACCGCAAAAGCGCTGCTGGTATCCTGTTAGAAGAAAAATTTCTGACATAAGTACCTATAAAGCAGTAAGGTAACTTATGGTTGGTTTATAGGTACAAATAAAAAGGTACAGTTGGCCCAATAGAAAATTACTTATCTATACCATAGGTACTTACTTACTAGCTTTTGAAATAGTACTTTTATAATTTCATCAAAATTGTACAAGTAAATATAAGTAGGCTAAAATATATTATACTTGGCAGTTTGGCGACCCCTCTCCAAGCGAGTTCCATGAGAAAGTTGACTAGCTTATTGTACTACTATTATTTGGTAGTTAAATAATTATGTAAAATACATTCACTCACAATGCATTCTTCGGATCAAAAGGCTTCAACAGCATCAATGGAAGAGGGGCTGTAGCGAACACCAGGGACAATACAGCAAATAATTTGAACTGTAAAAAAGAAAAAAATAATTTCCTAATAATTATATAAGTATCCATAAATCTATCTTATTGGTTTTCCCCAAGTTCTTTAAACATAAATTTTAATCTAGACTATTCATAAAAAAGCCAAGTGCGTGTCGGGCCACGCGCAAGTAGGGTTCCGTACTTGCCCATCATGGTGGAAGGCTCATAACGTCTAAATACGGCCCCACAGAGGATGATGGTTATTGAAAAAGAGACGAATTTTGATAAAAAAATACCGATCAAGTGAGAGTTGAACTCGCGTGGAGAGGGTTCCATACAATGCCAATGTCAGTTTTTAAATTCAATTTTGGTATGTCAACAAACTACTACTATCGCCATCTAGTGGTGTTTTAGTGAACTAAAAAAACTATTTTCCGTGCACGTTTTATATTGAATTTACCACTTAATTGTCAATTGACAGAGTTCTTGTAGGTTTTCCTGTAATCTACAGGCTATGAACAATGTTTTGTATTTTTTTCAAAATTTTAGGCTCAGTAGTTTCGGAGATCAGGGGGCAATGGTCAATTTTTGTCTTCTTTCATGCATAAAATTAAAGCTATTTATGTTATAATAATAACAAAAATATATTTGTAATCCTCATAACGAGCCCTTTCTTTTGATATATAACACGGCAAGGTTTGAAACTTCTTTTTTTAATTCCTAATTTGTCCCCCGAAAATGTTATCTACTTATTTAATAAAAATATTTATTTACTTTGCACATCTGTGTTTGGGTCACAGGATTACGCCATCCTACCAAATTTCATCTGTTTTGGTCCAGCAGGTTCGGAGAAAATTGGCTGTGACAGACGGACGGACGGACAGACAGACGCACGAGTGATCCTATAAGGGTTCCGTTTTTACATTTTTGTACGGAACCCTAAAAACGGCTTATACTTTCGTCAAAATATCCATATCCATACATATAACAAAATTGTAACTGGTCATATAAAAATTGTAACTGGTCATGTGGTCATACTGGGATTTTGATCAGCCTTTGATTAGCATTTTTATTTTGCAACGTAAGCACACAAAAAATATGTATTTTATAAGTTTACCAACTATAACTCGTAAACTTCTGTAGCCTACTTGACTTGGCTGCGATAGTTTTCCTTTTAAATTTATTATATTCCTGAGTTACAGAGGTTGGACTGACGGCCAGACGGAAACTATAAGGGTTCCTTTCCTTGTGGACTACGGAACCCTAAAAATGGGTGGCTTACTGCGTACATAATCTTCTTACCTTTATGTAGTACCTGGCGATAGAGCTAATTGTGAAGAGTATGATGAGCAGGGCCATCACACAGCCCAGGACTACGTTGATAACATTGAAGACGGACATGCTTCAAACACTTTTTGGAACTGCAACAAATAAAGTAAGTAAACGAATAAGTATCTAAGACGACAGGCAGTATACCTATGTTAGAACTTCTGTTGATAGTAAGAATTTCACATTTCACACAAGAACAAATTATATCGATTTATTATTTTGAAATTAAGTCCGAAAACTCACTAAAACCAAAATAATGTATAAGTGAGAAACAAATTTATAATCACCTCCCTTAATGAATTAATAGCTTATTAAGGTTTAAATTTGATGAAACATCCGCGGCAATCCCAAAAAATATCAACGGACGTAGTTACGCACCAACATAAAATGGAATTATTTTTAATTAGGTAAGTACACTTTATCCGTTGACATGGTCGTGGTGAAGGACTCACAGCACTGATGAGATAAAGCAAATGGCAAATGGTCGATGCCCACTGGATAGTGACGATCCTAAACTTTGCCCTTATTTGCATGCTCATTTACTATCTAAAGGCGTCTACAGAATGAGTAGTTATGTAGGATAGAGAATTAGTAGCGATAAGTCGAATCCTAGTGTTCCTTGGGGAAATAAGTACTATAGTTAAGTATTATATTTGATTTTCGTGCTCTAATATACCTAAAAACATCAGGAAATTAACGTTTACTTAGACATTTTTTTTTTTTTTTTTAATATTTCTGGATCATATCATCGCGTCATGTATATGCAATCTCGATGTCAGAAGCACCAGGTAATCCAGGAATGCGTTAATCACTATCTTCGACATTCAGTTTTACAGTCTCTCCTGTTTTCACACTTTCCTACTAAAGTAAGTATCAAAAGTAAATATTTATATCTATTTTTGTTATCATGATATTTGTGAAAGTGATTTCTGAGATTTACAAGCCCGAAAAACATAAGGAAGTAGGTTTTTTAAGTTACATAGAAAATGGTTTTCCTTTCGACATAAACGCATATTAAAAAAAATTGCAAGCAAAATATGCCCTCGGTGTCTATCTAGCTTTATAAATGCCTTATCAGAAAACAGCGATATTATAATATGTAGATACCTATATCTATGTTAGTTTATAATATACTTATATAAAATTAAATTTTCTTTATTTATTAATTTTCTTAAAATTTTACTAACACTTAAAATTTAACAGTTTTTAGATTTATTCCTAAATTTATATGTATACATAAGTTTAGTAAGAGCACTGAATAAGTAATAGTACTAGTAAGAGTAAGATAAGTTCTTACCGAATTTCATGATCCTATAGTGCTACGGGAAGAAATTCCCTCATAGGTTCTGATTCCCATTTGAAATCGCAAAATTTAAGAAAATTTGCAACATGATGGGTCCAATTATTAGCAGCATTAGCATCAAAAGATCTTTTGATTGCATTGACGTATAGTAATTTTGATTATTTTACAGCTGAAAGGAACCGTAGACCTGAGTAAGTATCTTTATCTTTACATAGCATAAAACAAAGTCGCTTTCCGCTGTCTGTCCCTATAAACTACGCGACGGATTTTGATGCGTGTTTTTTTTATAGATAGTGATTCAAGAGGAAGGTTTTTATGTAAGTAAAACCTATAATATCGCACTCGTGCGAAGTCGGGGCGGATCGCTAGTATGTGATAAATTTCAACTTGTTAAGCTCAAGCGTTCCTCAGAAAAAAAAAATTGTCAGAGAGATGGACAATAAGGTGATCTTATAAGGGTTCCGTTTTTGCCTTTTGAGGTACGGAACTCTAAAAACTCGATGTCAATATGTCCTTACTTATAGTACCACTCGGATAATCGCTTCACGTGTAAATGAGTCACGTGTTATCATTATCAACCTAAATAAGTACACATATAATATTAAACTTTATCTAAGTAGGTACATTTATGAAGGAATAGGTACCTATACTTATTAATTACACGTATTTTAAGATTTGACCTATTATTACGTTAGTCTATTATCTGTTTTGTGCTATTAGTTATATAGGTTGTTAATTAAGTACTTTTTACATAAGTTTATTCTTTCTCAAAAGAATAAAAACAGACTTCCATTCGTTTATTAGGATGAACTGCCTCTGTGGTCAATCCTTACTAATATTTTAAATGTGAAAGTGAGTTTGTATATTTGTTTGTCTGTTACCTCTTCACACCCTATCTACTGAACCAATCTTCCTGAATGTGTATGCGAGGAGTATTGAGAAGGACATAGGGTACAATTCATCATGGGAAAAAGCACTGTTTTTGTTGAAATTCATGCAGGCGAAGCCGCGGGCGAAAGCTAGTACTTAATGCGAAAGTGAGTTTGTTTGTTTGTTACGCTTTCACGCCCTATCTACTGCAACAATCTTCCTGAAATTTCGCATAGATACACATAGATGGAATCATTGAAAATTGAGAAGGACATAGGATAGACCTTTTATCCAGGGAAAAAGGGCTGTTCCCGTGGGAAATTAACGCGGGCGAAAGCTAGTATAATATAATGGTTATAATACCTAATCGTACATGGTCTACACTACAATATACTTTGCTTAGTTGTTTTCAGTTTAACAGTTTTGCAATTTGTAACTAGGTATATGGAACTATAATTAATAATCTAATATGATTATAATTAACTTCAGATCCAGAACCTTAATTACATAACAGGGATTTTTGATAACTTATGTTTTCAGTGAATAGTGATTTTAAGTTGACGGTGGCGCTCACAGAATTTAGAAATATTAACAAGAAGTAGCATAGCGCAAGAAAAACGTGTCACTAGTTTGGCTTGCAAGCCAACGTTTCACACAGAAAAAATGGACGGGGAATTTGATTGCGTCATTTATTGCCACTGTTATTGGTCGATAATATTAGGTGGCTTTGTTGTAAACAACGTTATACATTTCTAATAATGTGTGGTGTGGTTTACATGGGTTTACATGTATTAATTGAAGATAAGAAGAGAGAATACGCTGCCACACTGATCCTGGAACTAAATCCGCGTCAAAACATTTCTATTCGGATAATTTCTCTGTTCTGTGGTGGCGCTAGTGTTCACCAAGGCCTCGTCTAGATTTAAGTATGTTTACCTGCAGACAATGTCAATTTCCGAGATCATGCAATCCGAATGATCAGTAATGGCATGCACATGATACCAATAAATAGCACAGAATAATAGTAGGTACCTACCTACTAACGCCGATAACAGCGATAGCCCCGCCCCGTCCGGGGGCATCGAGATGCTCGCATTTTGCAAGACAACAATTTAATTACCTTCGATTAGGTATCATCAACCTCAAGTTTACAATGTAGGTACCTACTGGTTTTATTAGTTGGTCGGAGTGGAAATACAGTTCTAGCTTGACAATCTCTGAATGGATAGGACAGCACACAAGATAAATCATTGGTCACGAATCTGATACATGACACGGTCGTTTTCTAACTAGGTAGGTACAATTGTATCTACTTACTTACCTATCTAAGTTTGTAAACATTGTATAATTGTATTGATAACTGTTAAATTTAAACTTTCCCGACTGGAACGAAATCCTCAATTCGGAATAAAGTAATTCCAAGGTAAATGTCTTATTTAGGTAGATACCTAAGTACTTTACTATTATTATTTAGTAATTAAAAACCTTAGTTAAAATCTTGAGTATTCTTTCATTCATATTAGTAATAGGCCAACCGACCGACTGCTGTTTATGTATTACTAGCGACCCGCCCCGGCTTCGCATGGGCATAAAAACCTGTCTCTTCAATCACTATCTATTAAAATAAACCGCATCAAAATCCGTTGCGTAGTTTTAAAGATTTAAGCATACTAAGGGACATAGGGACAGAGAAAGCGTAGTATGTAGTGATAGTGATAGTGAAGAAAAGGATGTAAACGGGACAAAGTTGAGATGATGATAATATGAGTAAGTCAACATATGATTGGTACTTCGTTACGTTACGGTGTAGTGATAGTGATAGTGAAGGTAGACAGGTACCTACCTACTTAGGTACCATGGCAGCAATAAATAAGTACCTACCTGGTAGGTACCTAATCAAAGCTGACCAAGTAGGGAAATTGCTATGCGATATAGAAACGTTTAGTGATAGTAGGTATAGTATACCTCCTAGGTACGTTAGTACTAGTAACTATATTATAAAATGTAGGCTTTTTGATATCAAATATATTTTATTCACAACATCTAAACTCATACTCATAGGTTTAGATCAACTTATAGGTATGAGTCATGATTATGACGTATCTCGAGACAAATTATGAATTAAGTTGGTAAATACTTACAAAATTTACACCAAACTTTTGAATGCGGTTCAGACACAGAGCGTATTCACACAATTTGCAAAACTATACTTAATAGAACTTTGTTCTTTTATAGTATAATCCAGCCTGAGGAAAGTTCAGACTATATTGCGCCACAAACTATATTCAATGGTCCTTCGGCAAGTTATATTTTCGTATTGTGATGATGCGCGCGAATTTGTTTTGTATTCAAGCAGAGGCCGTAGAGGCCTGCGGCAGGTTTGTACTCGTAATGCGATTGACACCGTCAACGCATTGAATGGCACTGACTAAGCGGAGCACTCGGACTGATACGCTGCCGCTCTTCAACCGACTTCATCACATTCTTATTTAGTTTTTTTTTTTTCTTATCACAAAATGTCACAAAACCAAACAAGCAATCGCACGCGGTTTCACCTGAGCGATAGTGACGAGCAGGAGTGTTTATTAAAAAAAAATCGGATAAATTGGCGACGAATCCGATGCGATTCATTGTCTAGGTAGAATTTAGTAAAATAAAATCCTATGGAAACGAAAGAAGTTAAAGTATTGAAGTATTTTACTTTATGCATGTATCATAGTTGAATAACTTATTCAAATCCATACTAATATTATAAATGCGAAAGTCTGTCTGTCTGTCTGTCTGTCACCTCTTCACGGCTAAACGGATGGACCGATTGTGATGAAATTTGGTAGGGATGTAGTTAACGACCTGAGGTCAAACATAGGCTACTTTTGGGCGCGATATAACCGAGTCCCACGCGGGCGGAGCCGCGGGGAACAGCTAGTCATATTATAAAAAGATAAAAGGTTTATAAATCTATGGAATACCTAGATAGTGCATGTTGCAAAGTGAACCACACTATGGTTTAATTTTTAGTTTTTCTTGGATGTTTATCTATACTATATGATTTGTTATAAAATATAGTATTTAGTATCGTTCAGTTAGTTTAGTATCCTGTAACACAAGTCTCAAACTTACTTTGGGGCTAACTCACTCTGTGTGAATATATCTATTTAATTGTTTACATAACGTATTTTAATTTTTTAACTTCTATAACATATAGTTAGGTACCTATTAGGTATCTTAATACCAAAGATGCTTGCTTTTAAACTGAAAGCATGTTTCCTCGCAAACTAATATACCTACCACGTTAATTAGTTTGTGACCCTAAACAAAACTATTTGATATTAAATATTTTTGGTCAACTATTCATTGTCGAAAAAAGGCACCTTTAAAGAGTAAAGTGAATGTCTAGTTTCTTAAACAATTATAAAATAGTAGTAAAAAACAAATTAAGTTTACACAAAATTAATATATTTATATTTGTATGTCTAGTCATAGCATGTAAGAATACATTTTTATCTTGAAATACAGAAATGTTAATATTATGTACTTATTAATTTTTTTTCTAGCTGTATGTGTCCCAATACTGGGACAAAAATGACCATTGGACTTTTTGTTGAATCTTTGGTCATACAGTTATAAAGTATACATATATCCACATATTCCAAACACTGGTTACAAGTAATCTATATCCCACCAAAAACATAAATGTAAAAAACGAGAGCCAAGTTCAATACAAAAATTATGCTTGGCGGTGAGCTTCGCCGCAAAAAGAATGGCGATCTAAATGAGTGCCAAGTTCTATGCAAAATCGAAATATGTTTTTATAGGAACAAAATAACATTATGAACAAGTATTAAACTCTATTTCTTTGCTTTATTAGATACCTATAACAATTGCTGTTATTTAAAAATGTGAGATCTTGAAGTAGGTTAGATTTGACTTGGCCAGTTTTTAACACAATTAAAATGTTGAATAACTTTATAAAATGACTTATGTAATGAAAACTGGCCAAGTCAAATCTGACCTACTTCAAGATCTCACATTTTTAAATAACAGCAATTGTTATAGGTATCTAATAAAGCAAAGAAATAGAGTTTAATACTTGTTCATAATGTTATTTTGTTCCTATAAAAACATATTTCGATTTTGCATAGAACTTGGCACTCATTTAGATCGCCATTCTTTTTGCGGCGAAGCTCACCGCCAAGCATAATTTTTGTATTGAACTTGGCTCTCGTTTTTTACATTTATGTTTTTGGTGGGATATCATTACTTTTTGTAAAGTTTCAATTACACGTGAATCTTACTCCTACGGTCCTACCTAATAAACAAATGACAAATTAACCTAAAAGAGCTACAAACAAATGAGGTTTTGAAAGAAACGATTTACGTAATATTAAATAACTCACAAATGCCGTTAAAGTACAATACTAAAAAGAAATAATTTATATCTGGACTATTCCAGCTATAACTCAAATAAATTTAGTCGAACGACGCAGCATTAAACGCAATCTAATAGGTGTGTTTCCGCTAAACAACCGGGCATAACGAGGACGCTGGCGCGAATGAGCGCCGCTAAGAGCATACTTTGGTTCGTTCGCATTTTAAGTCGTATAGCGCTGTGAGCCGCGCACAAGTGCAAGGCGCGAGCGAGTTCAAGCAGCATTCTTAGACTAGTCAATACATACATATATCGGTACCAATAAGACTTCGCTATTGCCTTGACCTTGGTATACATACACATTGGAGTTTCTTTTAGGGTACAAAGAGTTCGAACTAACAAATTTATACCTTAAAATATTATTTCTTATTTTCAAAAGAAATCAGAGAAACGAACCTTGGGCACTGATCTTTGTTAATTTAGTGAGCCGTGGACTATAAGATAACTACTATGCAGGTATAAACCAACCGACCCGCTAAATTTTAAGTAAATCGCTACCGCTTATAATTTTGTACCATAAGTCAGAGCGTGACGCTGATTGGCTGGTGTGCTGCCGCGCGCCGCTGACGACACACCGTTGTTGGCCGGTTGTTTAGCGCGTAGGTATTACAAGTTTTTTGTATGGGGACACCACTTATTTTTTGACTTTTTTTTATTTTTTGATTTTTTCCTACGCTTACACATAATTTCCGAGCTGGATTCCAAATTTCATCCTTCTAGGTCATCTGGAAGTAGGTTAGGTTTAGGTACTATAAGTCAGTCAGTCAGTGCTAAAATTTACAACTTTTTGACCTTCATATCTTTATAACCGTTTGAGCTAGCTTCATGAAATTTGGGCTTCTACATGTCCTGATGGATCTTATTAAACACACGTAGTTTTATGTGTTTACATTAAAGAGGTTTCGAGTTATAGAAGGGTCAAAAGTGGCACCAAGTGGTTCGTGTAATATTACACTCGGCGCTGACTAGCCAGTTCCTTTGCTTGAACTTGGCTTGACACGCTGCCGCGTGTCTAGATATAAGCAACATTGAAATGTGACATTAATTAATGTGCTATTTTTATTTGATTTTAAAAAATTATGATAAATATTATATTTAGATATATATATATAGAGATAATTAAGTGAATTTTATAATAATAATCATATAACTATGACATTTTAAACTATTACAATCACAAATACTTTCATGATAACAGTGGGCATTTATTATATACATCCTTATTACTCTTCTTCTTAAAAGTTGTATCTTCTAATCACATTGGTGAGCAAAAATATCCAAGGCAATACAAAATAGCCACAGTAAATCCCATAACATTTTTACAGGACTGAACATTACATTACTAGGGTTGCAAAATTGTTTATTTTATTTTTGTATGTTAGACTTTAAGGTTTTCATTAAATGTGGCATTCCAAGCTAAAGGGTACCAGTGAACAGATTCTAGTTTCCGAGATATTTGAGTTTTTGTGAAAAAAGGTGGAGAATAAGCATTTTGCAGATTGACTTTATTGCAACATGTGAAGAGCAACGTTTTTATACAATAAACATCTTTGAATCATGTACACAACATGCAATTATATGCTAAGTGAAACAAGGGCTGAAACTGTGAAGGAAGGTTTATACTTTCAATGTCTGTTTCCCAACAATTTGATTTTTGTAAGTATGTTAAAGTTAATTGTTTGTTTATTTCATATGCTCAACCACCTATTTAACTCTGAATACAGTCTTAACTCAATACCACCCAACTAGTAGGTACCTAAACACTTGGAACACCAAAAATGTAAATTTATTTATGTGGTTTCATTGTCATTTCCTTTCTTTGGATTTTTTTTCCATCTTCAAATCTACAGGCGAAACTTCATATTATGTATAATATCCTAAATTAATTATACGAGTAATTCAGCAATTCGTCCCATGTACCTACGGCCCATTTGGGACGAAACGCAGAAAATCAAAATTAATTAAAATTTCATTCTGCAATTCGTCCCATGCTTATAAATGGTACAATCAGTAAAAAAAGTGTTTGTGTAGAAATAATAAACATTGAATTTTTCATTAAGAAATGTAATAATCATAGAATAGTTACATACAGAAAAGGACTTAAAAAAAAACAGAAAACATAAAATCAAGAAGTATTTTTACTAGTAAACTAAAACTGACATAAGGCCTTACTGTCCGTTTTAGTTTCTTATTTACGACTAGCTTTTGCCCGCGACTTCGTCCGCGTGGCGTGATATAAAAAAGAGATCTTTGTGTGTGTGGGATAAAGGTTAAAAAATGCTTAATTTTATTATTTTTAAATGAGGTTATAGTATAAGTAGCTCAGTTGAATAATGAATTGTTATTAATTTAAAGATTATTAGTTTATGATAATTTGGTTTGATATAAATTTAGGAAAATACGATCAATGGAGGCTAACCCTAAAGTACCTATAGGCTTTCATCTGGAATTCAGAGGTGAGAATGTGGATATCAGTCGGTATGAAAGTAAAAGTTTGACCACATAAAAACTAAAAACCGGCCAAGTGCGAGTCGGACTCGCGCACGAAGAGTTCCGTACAAAATTAACATTAATCATCGTAAAGACTTATAATCTACAATTATTTAAATAAAATTTAGAAATTACAAAAGAAAATTATAAGATAATTCAAGGGCCGTGAAACGTCCGCCTAGAAAATTTAACAGTACCTAATCTACAACAGAAAACTACCTACTAAAGATTTAAACCGTCTAAGAATAGTCTAAAGTTCGCCCGCAAAATTCAATATTTGACGAACGACCATCAACGACGTCTTTCGCGTTCCGGTTGCTCACTCGGGTATCTAACTTACGTGATTTTGTCTTAGATAAAACATTCAGAAATATTTTTTTTTTCACAATCAATTATTTTATATTTAGCTATGAACAAAACCACAGCATAATGTAACAATTCTAACGAAATATACATTTATCTTAATTCTTGTCTCACTGACTGTACCAAGCGTAGATAAGGTTTAAATTTCCATACAAAAAAAGAATGGGACGAATTGCAGAATGAAATTTTGATTAATTTTGATTTTCGGCGTTTCGTCCCAAATGGGCCGTAGGTACATGGGACGAATTACTGAATTACTCAATTATACTTGTTTTCAATAGCATATATTATATAATATTCAACTACATATTTTTTTAAATTTTGATGCCAAACTATAATAGTAATGTGTACAGTGCAGTTGACATCAAAACATTTTCTTTTTCATTGCTGTGTATCTTTCTGTGTATTCATTATATCCTTCCAATGACGCCAGTTGCTTTGCTTCAAACAGGTTGCCATCTAAGTTGATTGTATGTATTTTGGAATCTCTCAATAAACTTGGCTGAATAGCATCTAAGCTTAAACAATTCTCTTCTAGTCTCAGGATCTTTAGTCTAGGTGCTTGATGCAAGTCATCACCAAGTGATGATATCTCATTTTGACTTAAATTTAATTCCATAGCAAACAATTCAAACATGCCACTGGGCACCTCTGTAATTTTGTTGTTAGATAGTTCAACCACCTCCAAATTATGCAGCTTTAACAATTGAAGAGGAAATTCTTTAAATTTGTTATTGTTTAAGTATATTTGCTTTATATTAGTTAGATTCATAAATGTATGTGGCAATGAAGATAGTAAGTTGTTTGAAACATTCAACATTTCTAATTTTTTCAAATTGGATAATGAATCTGGTAACTCCTCTATTTTATTTGTATCTAGGTTTAATTGTTTCAACTGCTTAAACTTAGATAAATCTTCTGGCAGAATATTTATTTTGTTTTTAGATAAGTCTAAGTTTCTTAGTATATCACATAAACCTAGGACTTCTGCAGGTATTTCTTTTAGTTTGTGGTCTGCTAGCTGCAAAACACCAGTTTTTGAAGCAGTCTCATAGTGTTGTTTTAACCCCGAATTACCCATTACATACGAGTACTTGAGACACAAACAAAAGTAAAAGAAAAAAGTAGAAACCAAATAAATTAATGAATAATTATTTATATCGATCGGACGGAAGAATAATCACTGTCAGCAGGGCACGCACAGAAATCACAATCATGTACAATAAAGATCCATGTTGAATATACTTCAATCGATTTGGAATTAATATAAAATTATCTCATCACATTTTACTGGTACCGATGACGATATAGATTGAACACAGTAGTATGTAAATAAATTCCATCCATGCTTTGCTATTTACTACCAAGGTAGAAGGTACTTCGATTGGTAGTATATTATTTAAATGGTACAATAAACGTAAAGTCAAGTCCGATTACTTTACAAATAATAAAATAATTGCAATTGCATTGCATGATAAAAACTCAGATTGACATTGACACTTGACACTTAGTTCCTTTTTTTGTTGTGGCCAGAGATTTATTATATGTAGATGTAGCTATGATTTGTCATTTGGTGCAAAAATGAGATGGCAAAATTCAGTATAATCTTTAACCCCCGACGCAAAAAGAGGGGTGTTATAAGTTTGACGTGTCTGTCTGTCTGTCTGTCTGTCTGTCGGTCTGTCTGTCTGTCTGTCTGTCTGTCTGGTATCATAGACGGATGAAGCGATTTCAATTTAGTTTTTTTCGTATTGAAGGTGACATACGGGCGAGTGTTCTTAGACATGTTTGATGAAAATCGATTAAGCCGTTTAGAAGTTACGGGGGTGAAAGTGGGGAAGAACAACTGGAGGGTTACTACCGTCTCTTAAAACCATGCAAGATCCAGCGAGTTAGCGGGATAGCGCGCTACGTGATGTAAGGCGACATATCCCTTACTCAATCGTTCTTGCATGGTTTTAAGGGATGGTGGTAGGCATGCTAAATGTCTATAAATATACTTGAGTGGGGTCTCAAATGAAAGCGCATCACGTGCACATTACAAAATAATATATTTAAGGCACACATTACATGCTCATGCACGCATGATGGTTTTCCATCAAACAAAGGGATGGTACTCGAAAGGTGAATTAAATCGACTGATTTCCAAACAAATCAATTTTTTTTTTTTAATTTATATCAAGAATTTTGCGATGAATTGTTTGGAAATCAGTTGATTTAATTGTTCCATCGTAAATCATCGCAAAATTCTTGATGTAAACTTAAAAATTTAAGATTTTTTTACTTGGAAATCAGTCGATTCAATTCACCTTTCGAGTACCATCCCTTTGTTTGATGGAAAACCATCATGCGTGCATAAGCATGTAATGTGTGCCTAAGGCGCACCCTAGACGCTCATGCGCGCATGATGGAAAACCATCAATCAAAGGGATGGTACTCGAAAGGTGAAATGAATCGACTGATTTACAAACAAAAAATCCTAATTTTTTTAGTTTAAATCAAGAATTTTGCGATGATTTACGATGGAACAATTAAATCAACTGATTTCCAAACAAATCATTGCAAAATTCTTGATATAAATTAAAAAAAATCAATTGATTTGTTTGGAAATCAGTCGATTCAATTCACCTTTCGAGTACCATCCCTTTGTTTGATGGAAAACCATCATGCGTGCATGAGCATGTAATGTGTGCCTAATGAAAATCGGTTGAGCTTTTACAAAGCTCTGGGGGCGTAAGTGGGGAAAATACCTAATGTCTGCAAATAATATGTGGGGGGTAAATCAGTCGACCGTCCCCAGCCCACTAAAAAGAAAATGTGTTGTGGGTTTTTTTTTAATTTTAAATTTAATGTTTTTATTAATCCTTGTGGCCTACTATCATCTCTAAAAATCATGCAAGTTCCAGTGAGTAAGCGAGACAGCGCAATACATGATGTAAGGTGACATCACCCTTACTCACTGGAACTTGCATGGTTTTAAGAGACGATAGTTCCCAGTGTGCTAAGTACGCATTTTGTGTTGTGTACTTGTGTGTGATGCGGCCAGTAGGTCGACCGCCTATCTCGATTCTCTCCTCTCGTAATGGGTACTTGTATCGCTATCGCCACATTTCGATCCGCCTAACACACAAAACGCTTAAAAAAAATATTTTTTGTTAGTGACAACGTATTTTTTTAATGCGTTTTGTGTGTTAGGCGGAACGAAATATGGCGATAGCGATACAAGTAGCCATTACGAGAGGAGAGAATCGAGATAGGCGGTCGACCTACCAGCCCGGCACGCTGCGGTCCGTCAGTGTGCGCCTACCTTAAATTTTCTTTCTCATGCATGCATGATGGTTTTCCATCAAACAAAGGGATGGTACTCGAAAGGTGAATTTAATCGACTGATTTCCAAACCAATTTAAATTTTTTAATTTATATCAAGAATTTTGCGATGATTTCTTTGGAAATCAGTTCATTTAATTGTTTCATCGTAAATCATCGCAAAATTCTTGATATAAATTAAAAAATTTAAATTGGTTTGTTTGGAAATTTAGGATTTTTTATTTGGAAATTAGTCGATTCAATTCACCTTTCGAGTACCATCCCTTTGTTTGATAGAAAACCATCATGCATGCATGAGCATGTAATGTGTGCCTTATGTGTGCCTATGTCTTTAATTTAATGGCAACATTGCAGATCTGATTTGATTTTTTTGTGGATTTGATTCAATCAATGGCGAATATTGTGCATTGTGGTTTGAATTAATTTTATAGTGATTTTTCTAATGAAATATATTTTTATATGTATTAACTTAAACATATATATATAGCAGTTGCAAAAACATGTATTCTTAAGTATACACTATATATTATTAGTAAAATTTGTTACCGCGGGAAAACAGTGAAACGTTTGACTACTCTAATGGCCGCAATAGCGCCAATGCTGTTGGTTGAGTTTGCTGTTCTAAAATGAAATACAACATGAAAAGTACGTGTTCATTTGTTGTTCAGCAGTTAAGTTATCGTTATTGAGGATGGACATCAACGCTGGTGAGTCTCTAGAACAATGTTTAAATTTCTATGCTTGTTCATTTTTTGGTAAGATATCACTTGTGCTTTTTCAACGTGTATATTTTAGGTTTTACCTTCGAATATGTATAATTTTATAACTGATTATATATACATATATTCTTTATAGGCAAAGTATCGTCTATATTTTGTCATATGTATCACCTTATTGTTTTGTAGTGATTCCTTTCATGTAAAATCCTCTTATCAATCTGAATTTAACACCAGCAAACTAAGTAGGTACCTACTTACCATGATCCCTGGTTGAATTATCCAATATGATGACACAATTTCCTTAAAATAATACATTAACTCAATAGTTTAAAAACCTAAACATGACACTAAACTTGTCGAATAGATTAATTTTGTGTTTGGCTGTTTGGCATTGATTGTTCCAACGAAAGGAGTATTCATATAGAATCCACATAAAGTACAATACCTTTGGTTTTTAATCAAAATAAAAGAACTCTATGGTGGGCCACACTAAATAAGTTATTTTGCCCTATGCTTATATTTGTTGACATAAAAATGAAACATGAAAAGTCATGGTGTCATGGGAATCTAATCAGTTTGTAGTACAAATGTTCTATTGCTGTGTTTATGTAAGCAAAACTGCATCTAACCCAAAATCTACAGCATTGTTGTCTTTATAAGATAACATTCAGTGTTCACAATGGTTGCTTTATCCAATGTTACTACAAAACATTTATTGATAGAAAGAAATTCACTGCCTGCCTTAGAGTCTTAAGAGCCACTGGCCACTGTAAAAGTGAGTAGATTTACACCCATATTCTTAAACATTGCCCCATAGTTTGCCTCCACTCAACCTTATTCGAGGAGGCCTCAAGGAAGTCCTCCAACTTTCCTTGAAAATAGTATTCTTGATTGTTTCCTTGAGGAAACTCCAGAGAGGATGAGTCAAGGAATGATGTCCCGTTTCATTTCTGTATGTTGGTAAACTGCTTAACTTTTTGATGTAAAGGTAGTTTTTACAAAGTTTCTTTTTCAATTTTAGCTTACGGGAATAGATTTATTCTAAAATGACAATGTTCGAGGCTTCCTTAAGGTAGCTCTCTATCAACCTTATATTTGACAGTTTGTTCCTTAAGACTGCGCCGAGCGTACGACGCCGGCGGTGATTAGGTATTTAGCTGGGTGTGTGCTTGAACGGACAGATGCGGGTGTCTGTGTGCGTGTGCCTAGCTTAAATGGCGGAAAAGAAAGGAAATAACTCCATTTTCAAATATTTTGGATTAAAACAAAAACAATGCAATTGTAATATTTGTAATAAAATTATACTAATACTCGTATAACATGTTTTGTTTTACTTAAAAAAATATTAATGAATTTTGAACTTTCGATGTTGCAAACGTATTTTTACCAATATAATATGAAATATTGTAATATATTGTGATGTGTTTAATGTGTCTGGGTGTTAAAATAATTGTCGTACCCTTGCAGCTGTAGATTGAGGTTAGTTTAAACACCACTTTTAAACAAATTATGTTAAATCTAATAAGAAATTAATATGTACATCATTCAGAGGACGAATAGTACGTCTTATTCATTTGACACCCGTCAACACCTTATAACCTCCACCAACAATAGTTACCGTTATTTTACCTGTTTGTAAGTATCAAACTTAGTGCATGTAAAGGGTCTTTCAAATAGAGCGGGCCGATTAATCTGTGGCGGCCATTTTGTTTTGGCGGCATCTGTCTAATCTGTTTTTTCTTATTCAGTCACTGATGCCAAATCACCATGGTAAGTCAAAAACCTATATAATAACCGATGTTTTCTTTTTTAACCAACTTCAAAAAAAAGGAGGAGGTTCTCAATTCGTCGGTATGTTTTTTTTTTTTTTTTTATGTATGTTACCGGATTACTTGAAGACGGCTGGACCGATTTGAAAAATTTTTTTTTGTTCGAGAGTGTTTACTTTCCAATTGGTCCCATATTCAGCAGTTCAGGATCTGATGATGGAATCATGGAGAAATCTAGGGAACTCTAAGTTTTGTATTGGGCATGGGTATTTTTTGATATATTCCAAGTTATTAAAGTGAGACGAAGGTGAGACGATGCTGGAAAATTTAACCCACTTTCAAAAATGCAGCGTATTTACAACTTTTTGATTGTAATATATCTTGCTCGATTACTCGAAGACCACTGAATCGATTTGTAAAATTCTTTTTTTGTTAGAAAGGGTATACTTTCGAAATGGTTCCATAGTCATCAGATCAGGATCTGATGATGGAATCATGGAGTTATCGAGGGAACTCTTCAAGTTTTATTGCGATTTGGGTCGTTTTTTATATATTCCATGTCAATAAGGCGAGACGACGCTGATGACGTTTACCCGACTTTCCAAAATGCCAAGTGTTTACAACTTTTTAGTTATAAGGTATTGAAAAAAACGTAACCGACTTCAATTCCTGAACTAAAATGGATGAAATAATCAATACATTGTTGTTTAAATATGCTTCATATCAAAAAATTTAATAAATTTGAAGTTGGTGCCAATTTTACGAATTCGTTGACTAGCTACTGGCTCGTTAATTAGCATATTTTATTAAAAGAATCGGCACCGACTTCAGATTTATTAAAATTTTTGATATGAAGCATATTTAAACAACAATGTATTGATTATTTCATCCATTTTAGTTCAGGAATTGAAGTTGGTTTCGTTTTTTTGGTAAAAACAATTATCTTATAAAATAATGCTAGTAGCCAATATTTGTTATTACCAACTTTTCGTATAGGACCAATGCTGGGACACCAAAACAAAATTACCATCCTATACAGTAAATTTACGCCGATCCGGCAAAAAGTGTGGGTATGACAAATTTTTGTTCGATTTTCCAGCTTGGGGCCCATAGGAAAAGTTGTTCTTATTGACGGTCCGACTCACTCCCACGAGGGTTTTTTTTTTGTATAGTCAATTACATATTGTATAATATATGGTGATAATGATTTAGCAAATGGCGTCAAGTCACAGGCGTTACATGTGACGCCAGAATGCCACTTAAACTGAAAGGAAAGGTGTATAAGACGATAGTAAGACCGGTGATTTTGTATGGTTTCCGAGTGTTGGTCTACCAAAGTGATAGATGAAAGAAAACTGCATGTAGCCGAAATGAGAATGTTGAGATGGATGTGTGGAATGACGCGAAAGGATAAAATAAGGAATGAGTACATAAGAGGAAGTTTGAAAGTGGCTCCCTTGATAGAAAAGTATAGAAATAATAGGTTACGCTGGTATGGACACGTTATGAGGAGGGATGAAAGTCATGTTACAAGGCGGGTCCTGGGAATGCAAGTTGAAGGGCGTAGAAATAGGAAGGCCGAAGAAGAGATGGATAGATTGTGTGAAAGATGATATGAATGAAAAAGTGTTTTAGATGAAATTGCCTGAGATAGGAGAGAGTGGAGAAAGCTGACATGCTGTGCCGACCCCATGAAACGTGGGAAAAGGTAAAAGAAAAAGAAGAAGATGGTGATAATGATTTAAACACGCAATTTATTATCATAATATTTATTTTCTCGGTGTAAACCATAGAGAAGGTAAAAATCAACAGTTTGTTATATAGCACAGTTGCTAGATAAATAAACGCTACCTATCTTCGATTTTGCGCCCATGGAAATAAGCAGTAGCTTTTCTTAAATTGACAAAATGGCATAACTGTAAATGATAATTTGTTGTACTAACAATAAATTTTTACTAACGATAAATTAACTAAACGACTTACTTATTATTAATTCTTTTTTTCTTGAATCTGGATTTGTTGATTACTTTATAATATTTTTCTTTTCGTTTGATTTCCCATTAATATCTGAAACAATTAAGTATTTTCAAACATCTCCAATGATAAAAAGATAGTAATAAAAATGTTTATTTATTCTGATTATTTTCCATTTTCTTAGTAGCACGTTATTCTTAAGTAACAAATTTAAAATTTCCAAAACAATACTTACCTCGTTTTACTACGGCGTTCACGAAACGGCGCGGTCGTGTGCGTGTAAGTGGGTCGCGCTGCAAAGCGACGTGGACTCACTCCGGACACTAGGGCACGACTGAATTCCCGAGCTCGCGGCGCGCGTGTTTAAACCGATGCGCGGCCGCCATAGTAAAAATGTATGAGAAATTGATGGCGCTTAATGATACAAATGTTACATAGTTGTCTGACAATAAATAAGAAAAGTAAGACGGACAAACTGTAATTTACATATTCAGTTTTGTTGTTTATATAAAAATTAGGCTTGAATTCGACTGTTATGATATAAAATTCTCCTTAACGGCAACCCATGTTTTTGCCATTTTTCATTAACTTTACGTAATTTTTGTAGTATAAAATATAACTTATTTTAATATTTTGTCACGGATAAATTGTAAAGATATTATCAGTGATGGTTTATTTTATTTTTATTTATTTTTTGAACGAATTCTTATCATTTTATCAACTAAACCGTGAGTGCCTATTTTGACGTTTTCGCTCTGCGCAGTCTTAAGGTCAGGAAGCTAGTGTCGACTATGAATAACATTGAAGTCAAGTGAGGATGAGTCGAGTTTGAGGAAATGTTTGAGAATATGGGTGTCAGTGTTAGTTTTCTACTAATGTTCTAGTATGTTTGTCACTTCAAATCCAAGTTGCAAGCCAATGATTCCAGTTTTTGCATAATTTTAGAGTAAACCAAATAAATCTTCATTTTGAAAATATCTCACTGCTTTTGTGAACTCTGTTTGACAAAAACCCTTGTCCTTTTGTGTATGGTACCTTAATGTTTTCAACTGGTTTACGCACAAATATGTCACATAACCATAGTTTTTCTATTGTGTCTGTAATCTGCACTCCAGATTTATAATCATAGAATAATATTTTTTCTAAATACACTAATAAATATTATTATGGTTGGTTAATTTTATTAACAACTACCTGTTGCCTGCGACTTTGTGCGTGTGTACATGGTCTTTGCTCTCGTTCCTGTGGGATATTCAGGTCCTTTCCCAAAATTCTCGCATGAATACCAGAAATCCCCATTTAGAATAAAATCATTTTCATGACAATAACAAACTGAGTTCATTCAAATGACTATAACTTTTTTTTTCAATAAACCAATTTTTATTGAATAAACTTTAAATGTATTGCTGAGTTGAAACAAAGCAATTGGTGAAAGTTTTAAGTAAGTAAATTGATTTAGTACTTATGAAGATAAGCATGATTATACACACAGACAGACAGAGACAGAATCTCTAAAATTAAAAAAAAAATTTTTGCTCTTTTATCCTAAGTGTCTCTCTATACATTTCAGTCAATAATAAATGTACAGACAACTTTTTTTATACTGTTTTATAATATGCTAGATATAAATTATAATTTTTTTTGCAATTTTTGCTTCTAACCTGGAAAACATTTCCAAGTAAGTACAAATATCATTCATGTTGAATGTAAGTATGTACCTCCCTCTAAAATGATCCCCATTTCTATATTTAGAGAGATAGTGTCAAATAAAAGGAGGTCAGCAGCTAGTAGTTCTCAAAAGGATCATATCAAATTTAACTAGTTAAATTGGTTTTATTCAGCTGGTTATATATTTACCTAACTTTTAACTGATGCTGCAAGATCTGTACCCCCTAGTATGAGATAACATTAGAAACACAGATGCTAGCAAACGCATTAGAATTTTATATGGAATTTCTTAGTTGCCTTAATATCCGCCAGGGGCCCTGTACAGCTTCGTCATACAAAAACGCTAACGCAGTGGCTAGTATCTGCATTTATAAACTCTCATAATAATATATGGCACATAAGTTGGACACAAACAGAAAGCTTAGGCTTACTGCCTTCAGTTGAAATGATGATAAAGCACCTAGGTATAAATTTATTGTTGTTTCTGCATCTTCCAAGGTGTTTATGTGTGTAATGTAAAACGACAGTGGGACATGGTAATTTCTATTTTTTAATTAATAGTTGGACCCTACAAACCCTAAGCTAGTGGGGACTATGAGATCGGTGGGACATTATTAGTGAGACCACTAGTCAAAAATAAACATATCAACACTGCATGTAATTTATGTGTATGTAATAATTAAAGTATTGGAATCTTGATATTTTTCTCATTAAAAATTGTTTATATTTACAATTATTCAACAAATATTTTCCCGAACAAAAGCCAGTAATAGCAGTAATAATAACCCTAGTCCCTTTTGTCTTGGATACTATTTTAGTTATTAGCTTAGTAATTTACTTCACTAATAATGTTTACCTAAATCTTTTTAGTAATCACTTTTTAAGTAGTAAATAAATAACTTTATATAGCTGTGAAATATTGAATGATTGATGAGAAAAAAAGGAGAAAGTTAAACAGAAGTAAATTCTTGTCTTCTATGTTATAAGTTTTGCTATGAGAACATCATTCTTAATTGACAAAAATATGTATAATCTGAATTAACTGTTAATTTAATTCCATTTAAGACTACTAACAGCATCATGATAATATTAGCTCTTCCCTCAGGTCATCTTGCCTGGATTTTTTTTTATGTACATATGTACATCACCCTTACAAAAGAAAATGCATAATAATTTAAAAAAGGGTAAGAATAACAATAATATAAACAAATTTATATATAAAAAACAAATACGCAAAAAAAAATGTAAAATAGGTTTAGTAGTAATTATAAATCTTTGGGTGGGTAAACTAGATGTATTTTAAACACATTTTAGTCATTTTTAAGTTTTCTATGTGTAGTAAATGTTTGATTGTTTATTAACCATATCTACATTTAAATTAATACTTTTATAACAGTACTAACATTTTCTAAAGGTACTCTTAAATTTAGGATCCAATTTGATTAGGTATCCTAAATTAACATAAAATGGAAAAATTACAAATTTTTAGTGTAGTTATTATATTTTATTTTCTTTTTAATTTGAAGAGGTGTCAACACAAGCTCTCATAGATGTAATTCTGAGCGACCTTCACAAAACGATACCACCATGCGCTAGTATAAAGAATGAGAAAAAAGAAGAAGAAACACAGAATGCCATGCCAGACTCTACAACCAACACGGAGAAAAACAATGCAAACCCTTTCCATTGTGGGGATGACGTTCTTGTTCCTAACAAAGATGGACGATATTATTTAGGTAAGTTATGGGTTGAAATGTTTTTTCGAGATTATTTTTAAATCGTAATGTATTGGTCATGATAACTAGTCATGCCCATCGTGAAAAGTGATTTTATTATAGAATACAGCAATGCCAATTTGTATATTATTAATATTATGGATTTATACACTTATGGATGTATACACGGTACATATACCGAAATTACATTTTTTACAATTTTTGTCTGTGTCTGTTTGGGTAATCTCTGGAACGGCTGGACCGATTTTGACGGAATTTTCACTGGCAGATGGCTAATGTAATAAGGAGTAACTAGGCTAATTTAATTTTACAAATTTTTTCGTTAACTGCGAACTGAACAATACTTTTTAATAAATTCCACCCGGACGAAGTTGCGGGCACAGGTAGTTGAAGATATAATTTTAGGGGTCTGCCAGGATTGTCAATTACTCCAATAGTATTGAGCCCATTGCTGAATCAATGTCTGCTTATAAACATGTATAGTTGTGTATATTGTGTATATAAAGTAGTAAATCTAAAAGAGTTAACAACTTGCCAGGAACAATAGTTGAACTAAGCACCAGCAATGATAACGATTCTTGCGACGTGGGCACGGGTGTGGCCCAGTGCCTCGTCAAATTCGGCGACGGAACGCATTCGTGGGCGCCCGTGGCAACGCTCAAGCTGCTTAGCGCTCCACCAGCAGACGATGGCCGCATCATGTGCGTGGTCTGCAAGAGACGGGAGGGCCCTGCGGCCAGCCCGGCTACTAACGCCATTATCGCCTGTGACATGTGCGGTCGGGGATACCACGCCAAATGCCATTCACCGCCGGTGGACTCCTGGATCAATGGTAAGTATTATTACCAAACTAAAAGCAAATTATCTTCAAGAGATGGGTGCAGCTAGTCCAAACTAACATTAAAAATGCGAAAGTCTGCCTACATATATGTAACGCTTCCACGGCTAAACCGCTGAACCGATTTTAATGAAATTTGGATTGGATCAAATAAACGCTACTTTGGAGCGCGATTTAACCGAGTCTCACATCGCGGCAAGTAATATTATACTTAAAGGCGAAAATCTGTATGTTTGTTACTTCTTCACTCAACTTTGCCCAAATGGCTGAGCTAATTTTATGTTTATAGAGATGGCTTCTACATCTTTTACAGTTACGGTTTATCATTACTAGTGCCATATGAGGATTTTTCTAACGTACCCCAAGTAATTAAGGAGCTGTGCATCAGAGGAATACCGTAAATCGTCGGTTTTTCTTTGCGAAGTTAGCCTTATTTTTCATGGAATACTAGCATAAGAAAAATATGAAGTCCAGTTCAAAGATCAATATTAATAATTACATCAAAATATTTTCAATATTAGGTTGAATTATGGTCATTTAATTAATTTCCGTTTACAAAAACCCACCCATTTCTTTACTGGAGCCATTTTTGTTGTTGAACTAGTACTCTAATGGACAAATGAACGATAACAGTTGTAACAGTGCGCCATTAAAAAAAAAAATACAACACGAACTTCTGCACCGATTTTGGTGATAATTCAATAGTACCAAATTGAAAGTACATAATAAATTAAAAACCTCCTCCTTTATTGGAAGTCCGTTGAAAATAAATAAGTTGTGAATTAATAAGTAAATTTATTTTGTTGCAATTGCAGTGTTTTAACTTAATTGAGAGAGTAAATAGCATTATTTTCCCCGAAATACACATCACTTTACAATTATTCATTAATTTATGAACACGTCACGATTAATTGTTTTTGTTTACATTGTCGAATTCGTAGTCACTAACAAAAAAATTTTTTTAAGCGTTTTGTTTGTTAAGCAGAGCGAAATGCGGCGATAGCGATACAAGTAGCCATTACGAGAGGTGAGAATCGAGATAGGCGGTCGACCTACTGATCTTAAGACAATACCTTGGTAAACAATAGCGCCACCATCAGTTAAAAATCATTATTCACTAAAAACACAAGTTATCAAAAATCTGTGCTATTTAATTAAGGTTCTGGATCTAAAGTTAATTTTAAACATATTAAATTATAATTCCCTAAAGTTACGAATTGCAAAACTGTTAAAAGTGACCGTTTTAAGCAATATTGCAATTTGTTACTATAGGTATATAACTATAATTTAATATGTTTAAAATTAACTTTGGATCCAGAACCCTAATTACATAAGACGGATTTTTGATAACTTGTGTTTTCAGTGAATAATGATTTAACTGATGGTGGATTGGTGTCGCTAGTGTTCACCAAGCTATCATCTTAAAGGATGTATGTTTTATCATGTATTGTCAGCAAAGACTCCAGAAGGGTACCACAATCGCTGCTACTCACTTAAACCACTGTCACATGTGACTGACGAGACATCTTCATTAAATCTATATACCTCTATAATTCTTGTTATTTTAATCATATTACTCGTACATCGCCTTAACTGGATATTCAATTTGCAGGTGCATCATGGCACTGCAAGAGATGTGTGGATCAAAGATACCGAGTAGCGGCGGCCGAGAACCGTGCCTCCAAGCGTTCGGACTTGTTCAGATTTAAGGGCGGCCCGCAGAGACGGCAGCAACAGGAGTTGACGCCTCCCTGCGATGTATGTTTAACTCCCTTTCTGAATACCAATTTTCATAATCTTGTACTGTAAATATAGAACTCTGACTGAGATATAAACAAAACCAAACAGTAGATTTTTTTATTGTTCTGTAAATAGTGTTACGAGCTAGGGGTTCGCAATTTGGAGACGAAAAGCACCTGGTGACACTGAGGAGACTTTATTCACCTTCCTCAATAGTCCACACTACCACTTATGGTGACAAATTATCCTAAAGTACTTGCTGAACGTTGTCCAAAATTGTCGCCGAAGTCGCTAGTTATCTCCTTAGTTGTGGCTTCGAAGTCACTTTTGTCGTTACTCAACTCCAACTGACTCCCTTCGTCACGATTCGATATTTTTATATTCTATCGGGTATTCTTCAGAATGTTCGCAACGCCTCTTGAAAAGTAAGAGATATAGAGATATTCTCTGTTTCGCTCTTTTATTTCTCAGTCTTTCTAGGTACGAGAATCCGCGAGCCAATCGATTTTAAGCCTTATGCCAATACATATAAGGTTCATGAGTATACCCAGAGTACTCTACGGCGAATGTTCGATTGCGGGAATACGTCCGTATGTTGCGAGAAATTTCTACAGCCAGTGCCGCTTAACTTTTGCCAGTGGTTGACAACTATGGGGCTGCATTATTTGAATTTCGTAACAATATGTATTTTAATCTTGTTGTTTTGATTTTAGTTACTTAATCAAATGATACCCCGACGGAAATATCTGACAACACTGACCAACTTAAAAACAGTATAAAATGTTATTTGAATTACCGGATCTAGTTTCTGTTGCGCAATTAGTATAAATAAGCGTAAAATATTCCTCTATATTTGTAATACATTACAGACTGCTTCCACAACGTCGTCGACTGCCTCCGAGGCAGGGAAGGATCAAGATGAGGCTCATTGCTATTGTGGAGAGAAAAGCGATTGGCTGGCACAGGTAATATAAAAGTGCTCATAGAATACAACTACAATTTATATGTGGTTCTTTTACATTGATTAGTATTTTTTCATATAAATATTATGGTATAGTTTAAATATAATGGTATAGTTTTTAAATACAATGGGGTAGGTAATCTGTTAATTTTGATGTTGTTTATCCAAAACCTACTTGTATTTATTTCGAAACATCACTGTACCTTCCATAAGTAATTAAAAAATTAACCCAACCTTTGTTTACTGACGATAAAATTTAAAAATGGATATTTATGCTTTTATATGATGTTCTATTTTATTTATGTATAACTATGGAGATTGAATTTCCAGATGTTACTATGCTGTCGCTGCTCTCGTTGGTTCCACCAAAGATGCGTGTCAAGTTTACAGTATCCATTATACGCTGGTGATAAGTAAGTGTTTGTCTATTTTTATATTTGTCTGCGTGTCGCGGTTTCGTCCGCCTCTGTAATAAACATATAACCATACTGAAGAAGGCTGTCAAATGTAATCAAATGTTTTTTGTATACCTGTCTTCTTCGTCCGAGCGTGTTTCTCGGTTGCATCTTCAGCTTACGCTTCAGAGCCCAGGGTACGCTATTAATCATGGTCCTGATTTGGCGGAACTAGTTATTACAATGGAGCGATTGCCGTCTGACTTCCGTAACTCTTTTTACAGGGAAACCAGACCCACAGGAACATGACCCGGGTGTGTTAGTGGCCAACACTGCAGATTTTTCAGCCTGCCTAAAGGCATCTGACGTAGCCTAACGACTGCCATCTACCGATAACAGCCGGGAACAACGGCTTAACTTGCCTTTCCAAGCACGGAGGAGCTCAAGGTAGAAATACCACTAATGGCGAGCAATCCAAAGATGGCCGCGCACTCGGCTATCGTTACGTACACGCGCGCTGCGCTAGGCTATCGAGCTCCTCATATTTGTATACCTGAAGGTATAGATTAACTTAATGATATCGACACCTTATTCCCTAGTGTTAATTTCTCGGGCTTTCTTACTTACTGGAATCAAATTTGTTACCATGTAAGCCTATCTTCCGGATGCATCCGATAGACGTGTCCCGCCCATTCCCACTTTAACTTAGCCGCTATCATTCCTACATGCATAATTTGTTATTACAGAAATAAAAATATAATATTTGATTTCAGATTGTACATATTTGCGTGTGCAGATTGCAATGGAGGGAAGGAATACTTAAGACGGCTAGAGCTTTGCTGGCGGGACTTGGCCCATCTGGCACTCTACAACCTCACTGCATATAATGCACCAAACAACTTCGACTTAAACAATGTTATAATGCCTTACATAATGGATAACTGGCACGCGTTACAATTACCTGAGAAGGTAATATTTAAACATCGCTTGATATAGCATCAGCTTTAGCAGCTGCCTGTCAATTAATAAATAAATAAATATGAATTCATTTTCTCATGAGCTTTTTCCGAATTGCATTCTAAGCAGTATTATTTCAGAGCCCGTATGGTCTGCGGGGTATTCAATCGATTATTTTTTTATTCAATCTATTTATCCTGTAGATGTGGCGAACACCTGTGAACGAGCGGCGAGAGCGGATTTTGACGGCGCTGACGTCATCGCGCAAGCGTTTCAAATGCGGGCGCGAGATGAAGAAACGAGCGACCATCTGGGGACTGCGGCTACGGCGACCACCGCCGCCGCCGCTGCAGCTCGCGGCCTTGACGCAGGTGAGCAGGAGGAGGAGATGAGGTCTATGAGGCTTGTTACAGCCAGCTAGCAGGAGATGGAGCAGCGAGCCACCATCTGGGGCTGCGGCTGTGGCGACCACCTCCTTGACGCAGGTGACGCTGCTTGTTACAGCCAGCTAGCAGGAGATGGAGCAGCGAGCCACCATCTGGGGCTGCGGCTGTGGCGACCACCTCCTTGACGCAGGTGACGCTGCTTGTTACAGCCAGCTAGCAGGAGATGGAGCAGCGAGCCACCATCTGGGGCTGCGGCTGTGGCGACCACCTCCTTGACGCAGGTGACGCTGCTTGTTACAGCCAGCTAGCAGGAGATGGAGCAGCGAGCCACCATCTGGGGCTGCGGCTGTGGCGACCACCTCCTTGACGCAGGTGACGCTGCTTGTTACAGCCAGCTAGCAGGAGATGGAGCAGCGAGCCACCATCTGGGGCTGCGGCTGTGGCGACCACCTCCTTGACGCAGGTGACGCTGCTTGTTACAGCCAGCTAGCAGGAGATGGAGCAGCGAGCCACCATCTGGGGCTGCGGCTGTGGCGACCACCTCCTTGACGCAGGTGACGCTGCTTGTTACAGCCAGCTAGCAGGAGATGGAGCAGCGAGCCACCATCTGGGGCTGCGGCTGTGGCGACCACCTCCTTGACGCAGGTGACGCTGCTTGTTACAGCCAGCTAGCAGGAGATGGAGCAGCGAGCCACCATCTGGGGCTGCGGCTGTGGCGACCACCTCCTTGACGCAGGTGACGCTGCTTGTTACAGCCAGCTAGCAGGAGATGGAGCAGCGAGCCACCATCTGGGGCTGCGGCTGTGGCGACCACCTCCTTGACGCAGGTGACGCTGCTTGTTACAGCCAGCTAGCAGGAGATGGAGCAGCGAGCCACCATCTGGGGCTGCGGCTGTGGCGACCACCTCCTTGACGCAGGTGACGCTGCTTGTTACAGCCAGCTAGCAGGAGATGGAGCAGCGAGCCACCATCTGGGGCTGCGGCTGTGGCGACCACCTCCTTGACGCAGGTGACGCTGCTTGTTACAGCCAGCTAGCAGGAGATGGAGCAGCGAGCCACCATCTGGGGCTGCGGCTGTGGCGACCACCTCCTTGACGCAGGTGACGCTGCTTGTTACAGCCAGCTAGCAGGAGATGGAGCAGCGAGCCACCATCTGGGGCTGCGGCTGTGGCGACCACCTCCTTGACGCAGGTGACGCTGCTTGTTACAGCCAGCTAGCAGGAGATGGAGCAGTGAGCCACCATCTGGGGCTGCGGCTGTGGCGACCACCTCCTTGACGCAGGTGACGCTGCTTGTTACAGCCAGCTAGCAGGAGATGGAGCAGCGAGCCACCATCTGGGGCTGCGGCTGTGGCGACCACCTCCTTGACGCAGGTGACGCTGCTTGTTACAGCCAGCTAGCAGGAGATGGAGCAGCGAGCCACCATCTGGGGCTGCGGCTGTGGCGACCACCTCCTTGACGCAGGTGACGCTGCTTGTTACAGCCAGCTAGCAGGAGATGGAGCAGCGAGCCACCATCTGGGGCTGCGGCTGTGGCGACCACCTCCTTGACGCAGGTGACGCTGCTTGTTACAGCCAGCTAGCAGGAGATGGAGCAGTGAGCCACCATCTGGGGCTGCGGCTGTGGCGACCACCTCCTTGACGCAGGTGACGCTGCTTGTTACAGCCAGCTAGCAGGAGATGGAGCATTCAGCCACCATCTGGGGCTGCGGCTGTGGCGACCACCTCCTTGACGCAGGTGACGCTGCTTGTTACAGCCAGCTAGCAGGAGATGGAGCATTCAGCCACCATCTGGGGCTGCGGCTGTGGCGACCACCTCCTTGACGCAGGTGACGCTGCTTGTTACAGCCAGCTAGCAGGAGATGGAGCAGCGAGCCACCATCTGGGGCAATAATCTTGTATTAACGAAAATGGAAACTGCCTCACCGCCTCTGACGTTGTTTTTTATCGTCCACCAGAGATTCAATGTCCTAAAGGATACTACTAGAAACAACATACAAATGACCGAGTAATTATCTCGGATTGCGTCGTACTACGTTTTATGGCGCCAAAATAAAGATAATTTAAACAAACTGTAACTTATGGTAATCCACAGGGCTTGAACATACCAAGTTCATCTTAACCAGTTCAGTTTTTATACATGTATGTATGTACCATTATTAGCCTATAACCTTCTCCAAGAATCAGGCTATCGTATGCAGAAAAAAAATTTCAAATCCGACCAGTAGTTTTAACATTATGAGAAACAAACAAACTCTTCAGTTTTATTACATTGTATAGATATTACATGCATTGTAAACTGTGGTAGGATTCCATACGTTAAATAAACATATCATTACCATCTTTATTTCTCCCGGGCTAGCGACCCGCCCCGGCTTCGCATGGGCATTAAAACCTTCCTCTTAAATCACTCTATCTAAAAAAACCGCATCAAAATCTGTTGTGTAGTTTTAAAGATTTAAGCATACAAAGGGACATAGGGACAGAGAAAGCGACTGTTTTATACTATGTAGTGATTAACCGGGATAATGTTGAAAATTTCCGGCAGTCGTTTTTTAGTGTGTTTATTGAGTGCATTGCATTGTCAATTGAAAAACAAGATTTACCCACTTAATTCATATAAAAAAAAATGTTTGTAAAGCCTTTTTTATCTGAGTTTTGTCACTTTCTTTCACGGTAAATTTCAATAGGGAGAAAAGGGCCAAAACAAACTGTTTTTTTTTATGAATATGGGGACTTGTTTTATGTTGTATATTTGTGATATTTTTTCACAATACATGATTTTTATCGTGACCTTCTATACCGCATTACTGTCACAGATGTTTCGGACCCACCCACAACCTCGAGGCAATATAGCAAACGCCTATGCCACAGACAGTGAGTCATTAGTTAGAAATTATTTGTTTTTCAGATAAAGAAAGGAGAGCCACTGACTGACGAGTTAGTACGGACGCACGCGCCTAGATTACGCTTTCTGCCACGAGCATCGTCGCCGCAATCTCACTCCTCTGTTGACGATGGGTAAATATTTCTTATACGTAATCATTCCTTATATAAACTTAGCCGATAAGCTTTGTGAAGCTCAGAGGTAGCGTGGCGTACGTGTTCGTAAAGATCATGCGTGTCAAGTGACAGCGAGCGTGGCCTGACTTAGATTGGTCATCACTAGTGGCATTTTAATTTGAAGTCTTCGAAACGCATGTTAAGTGCTGGCTGTTATCGCTAGATGACAGTAGTGCAGTGCCGTGGACCTTGAACCATATCATGATCAGTGTAAACTGAGGATGCAACTGAGAAACACGCTTTATTAAATTAACGATGAAATAAGCATTATTGGAATAACATAAAGCATAAAAACAGGACCACATCACATCTGCATCATCGTGAAGAATAATAGTAAACAAAATTTAACTATAGATTACTAGCTGTTCCCCGCGGCCCCGCCCCGCGTGGGACTCGGTTATATCGCGCCCAAAAGTAAGCCTATGTTTGACTCCAGGTCGTTAACTACATCCCTACCAAATTTCATCACAATCGGTCCAGCAGTTTAGCCGTGAAGAGTTGACAGACAGACAGACTTTCGCATTTATAATATTAGTATGGATAACCAGTTTATTTTTTATTCTGCCGGGAGTTATGTTCTCATGCAAATCTTTCAAATTCTTGATCCTAAGGATTCATAATTACAATCCAATCAATGCATCCTGCCTGTATAAGCTGAATTTAATGGGATTGTGTATTGTTTTGTCAAATAGAGATTCTATATTTTTTTACTTTTTTTTCATTACCTGGTATATAATGTTTAAATGAATAAGACCACCCGAAACAAGTTTTGTCCATACCACTCTTAGGCAAAAACACACTACTTAATTTACATTTCTAAGCTCAAATGTTAACCTATATCTTTATATTTTTATTGTAATAAATAATACACTTCTGTTGTTTTCAGTTCACAACCACCAACGTCAACAAGTAGTAACATAGTTAAAAGTTCCTATAAACGCCACAATCAGCAAATGATTGTGCCCATCGATGGCCACTGGTTGAATTTAATGATGGGAAAACGATTTCATGAAAACCTCAACTCCAATTCTAACTCAGAAAATGATTCAACTAGTTCCTACGAGTCTCCTAAACCCCCTGAGAACGAAGAGCAGCATTCTCCCTCAGTCTCCACGTCCACCGCTAGAAAGTCCGAAGCCAAAGATGATAATTTAGAAAATACACAACTTAATGAAAGTGAACTGAATGAAGCTAAACCGCTGCGTGAAGAAACTCAAGTGCCATCACTCGCAACGTCGCTAGTTCCGTGTTCTGTCAAGTTAGATAAAATTCCAAAAGAAATTGATGGAACTGATAAAACTAACAACATCAACATAAACACACATTCAACTAGAATAGCGACAATGAATTTAGAAATTTCTAAGCTATCTACTAAGAATATTATTGAACATTCCAAAATAATGTCCTTGCAGCACATGGATAGTATAATACCTTATAGCAGCAACTTCTGCCATGAAATTGAGTCCTCGGGAGACGAGACGTCGAGCCGCGGCACGCTGGACGCCATTATACCTCCGCTAAAAGACTTTCAGGGCAAAAATAACCCCTTTCTTATGCAACATACCTCAAAAATTTCTCTCTCAAGTGTAAGCAACAAAAAAATAAATTCGTATTATTCAAGGTTTTCATTACCCTCTCAATTGAATCCCATGATGGGCCCTATCATTAGACCTCTCAAAAGAAAACTTAGCGAAAAAGATATTGTAATAGGACCAAATGGAGAAGTGAAACGTAGAAAATTTAGACGGCCCAGAAAATACTTACAGATGCAGGTTAGTGCTGCTGCATAACTTTATTTATTAAACACCACCATCATTTTATTATGCAGGCTTATGTATAACTATCACTGGCTGTTGCCCGCGACTCCTCTCGCATGGTACATAATACACATGATATTGCCAAATTCCTTCCTTTTTATTCGTAATATTTTAAAATTACTCTGTGGAATAATGGTTAAATTGGTTAACATGGCTGACTGCTAGTCCCTGAGGCCCTGGGTTCATTCCTCGGTCAAGTCATGATGAAAAATGATCTTTTTCTAATTGGCCTGGTACTTGGATGATTTTTGTTATATAGTATAGTTATTAGTATCCTATAACACAACTTTCGAACGTACTTTGAGCTGACTCGATCTTTATTTATAATCCCACTAACGTTAAAATTTACCTTACAGCTGAACAAGTCATGTCCCCTGCCAGACGACAACAAAAATGTTCAAGCCCAAAATGAAAACGGCGAACTCACGCCCCCGAGCACTCATAACAACGTTAAGTTCCACGGCAGAAGACTGAGGCAACGACAAGAGAAAAACTATTACGAAAACGCCCGGCGAAACACTAACAACAATAACTCTAGTAATAACAATAGTGTGAAAAGTCTGCAACTAAGTCCGCACAAGATAAATAGCAGCGTGCCAGAAGTGGACGCGCAGCAGCTGTCGGCCTTGAAGTCCAGCGTGCAGTCGTACTTCCGCGCCGGACAGACGTTCCGAGTGCTGGCGCGCCGAGTGGCTCCCGGGGCTTCCCCGGCTTACCTCATCGAGTGGGACTCCAACGCGCAGTAGCCCCACTGCGACGTTACATCAATTTATTTAAATATACATATTATTCTGATAATATATTGTAAGTGCTTGTCTGTAGTCTAATTTAGTTGTACAGTAAGTTCGAGGAATGTGATATATTATTATTCCAATTTGATTTTGTAGTTTCATTGGAGTTTTAGATAAATACAGACAAAGTTAAATCGTTGAACCAGTGACTTTTCTCAATAGTTCAACTTTTGCAATCCAATCGGAAGAAAAAAGCAATTTACGGCTGAGTAACAATGCAAGGCGCAGCTGACGCCTTGTCAAGTGCTAACGTAAATTTTCGGCCGAGGTTTGTACGGTACTTTTCTTCCTCTTAAGACGAAACAACGTCGTATCAAATTACACAAGCCAGTGCTCGCTTTCTTTTTTCAAAATTTTGATATGTTCATACATAATAAAAGAATGAATGTTTAGTACCAACCTAACAAAAAGTGTCCAGCAATTTCCTTTAACGACCGCTTAAATAGGTTTTTTTTTGTTGACTGGCTAGAGTATATACCGTATTATTAAAAGGCTTCCTTCGTCTCGGCCTTGCAATATAACTCGGCCGTAAATTGCTTCATTTCTGGCCTCGACAGTAATGTACTATTTTTTAAATTACGTAGTTGGCCTAGGTCAGAAAAAAAGGTCTCTGTTTTTAATAGTATAACTATTTCCGAGCAAGAGGGGAAAAAAATATTATGTGTTCCTATTGGTCTGTTTTCCCTGTATAAAAGGGTTACGGAGGTCAGACGGCAGTCGCTCCTTTGAATAATCAGTATCGCCAAATCAGGACTATGATAAATAGCGTACCGTAGACTAAAGCGTAAATTGAAATAGCTGTAGATAGCAACCGGGAAACACGCTCAGACGAAAAAGAAGAGTACTAGTCCAATAGAACCTGCACACCTCTGTCTGGTCTGAGTTTTTCTAATCTGACGAAGTTCAAGTAGGCCCAAATAAAGAAATCGTAAATAATAATTGAAAATAGTTAAAAACTAAAAAACACGCTTTTAGCACGCACTTTTTACAAATCGCCATCTTGGACGTCCGCCATATTGGATTTAAGTCACGTGACTTTTTTTCGTATTCCAAACAGCAAACCGTTTCATTTGATACCCATATCATGGGGGTGGATTTCAAACAGCCAGTCCGCCATCTTGGGGAGGCCGCCATATTAATGACGTTTGTTAGCTAGTCATGTATTGTCACCAGAACTCCGAGCGTGTGCAAAATTTCATCCTAATCGAAGACCGGGAAGTGGGTCAAATTAAGATTCCAAGATTTTCTTACATTCATAGTTACAAGTGAAGCTACTAAAAGCGTGTTAAAAAGAGATTGTAACGTAATTACGCGTTACCTACTTAGGAATAAAAAAAGAGTAACTAAATTTTTTTATATTAAATTAAATTATCCAATAAGTAATTAATAATAAAATAAGAAATAAATAAATAAATTGAAAAGTAAAGACCCATGGTCCAGCAGTTTGACCACTCTCACGCACAGCTTGTGTTGTTTGTAGGTAACTTTAATTAAGTTACCTACAAACAATATTTGCAAACTAGGTACTTTTTTCAGAAGAAGAACTTATTGGATAATTTTATTTTATATAAAAAAATTATATATTTGTTAGTAATTTGTCCTATCCTATGTTAGTAAAATAATTATTTTTAAAATAATATCGATTATTTATAAATGCGAAAGTGAGTTTGTTTGTAACGCTTTCATGCTCTATCTACTGCACCTATCTTCCTGAAATTTCGCATACACATAGATAGAAGTATTGAGAAGGACATAGCATTCATCTTTCTTTACCTTTTATGACGGGAAATCCAATCAGATCCAATTTTAATGTATGGTCCAACTATGTTGTGCCAGTTGTGCAACTTTAAAAATAATTGGATGCTTGACCCATTTCTTTTTAATAGAAGATAAAACGCACACTATACGCTAGATGGCGTGTAACATATAAAACAAATCACCACCTCAAATAAAATTTAAAAGTAAAATTTTAACTATGGCAAGCGGAAATAGATCAACTTGCAAGATTAGAACATGGGGGAGGTAAAACGAAATAAAAGCTTAATAATTTGTTGATGAATATCAAATTTAAACAACAAAGTACAATATGGAATGTCAATATATTTTACTTCATATCTACATTGGATTTTGAGAAGAAAGTAACTGAAATTAAAATTTGCTTAAAAACATACAATGTTCTTGTTTTGGCCTGATATCATATACTAATAGGTTCTTATACTTACAGGCATGGAGAAATTGGCTTACCTGTACTACATATTCCCACTGGAGTTTATCTATCTACAAACACAAAAGACATATTCCAATGTAAAATAAATATATTTCAAATCAAATGTATGACATTTGATCTGTTTTTAAACGACAGACTGATAAAAAATCTACTAACATTAAGCAATATTTATCGAAAATCGAATACGTAACAGAATTTCTATTTACTAATAAATACATAATAAGCCGCGTCTTTTCCCACTGCATGTTTACCCCGGCAACTTTAGATATTATAGCATTAAATATAAATATAAACAGCGACATGATGTCGTGCGCCATCAATATGTACACATGCAGTGACAAAATGCGCAATTGACAACAAATTTCATGGTTTAGTCGATTGTCTATTAATCAATTGCATAAAATAAAGCATTCTTGATTTATTTTCTAATTTTCAATCACTACATTTACTATAGTCATTAGTATATTCTATAAAACAATTATGGAAGGTAGAAGACGCTTCTAGAACAAAATATAAATATAGACTTACAAATGTAAAGAGAGTTAATTAGTTTAAGAACTTAAATACAAGCTTACTATAGTACACGATATTTAAAATGCAACCCCCTAGAAAGGCCCGTAACACGACCACAAAGTCAAGGTGATGGTACAACAGTTAATTTAAAATAAGTAATCTATTCACAGCACTTAACCACATGTTAGTCAATGTTTCACACACAAAACGATCACAAATCACTTTGGTGTCACATTATCACCATACAGATTGCATTGCTATAATTATATACTCTATGTACATTTATTTATCGTTTTTGAAGCACATTACAACGATTCTTCAAATGCGGCCATCAAATCACTCTGCAGGTTCATATCTATCTGCCCTGCCATCTGTAACAATAATTTGCACATAACTAAAACTTCATAATGATCACTTCAGTGTGTCTGTTTTTAACTTTGGATCGGACAGATTAGAAATATATGAGGAAGGCCTATGTTTAACAGTGTACGTCTTGTGGCGGAAATTGTGATGATGTATAAATTCCAATAGACGTTATTAAATTGACTTGCCATTTGACATGACTCAAATTCCAAACCGGAAAATAGTTTTGCCGCTTGATAATCAGCTATTGATAGCGTTACGATAAACTATCGATAGTTTGAGAAAAAAACAAAACTATAGATACTATTAATAAAGAACATGAGTGCAGAGACGATTCAGAGATCTCCTGATTGGCCAGGGTGTATATGTAGTGTACTATCCATAGTTTATGTTATATTGAGAAGCAATGAACATTTCGTAATCCCCTTATTTCTCCATCAAAACTTAACCAATATTTTTTCAATCAAAATAAACAAAAGCTATGGTTGTGTTCTTATCATAGGTGGACATCAAATTTGTTTCCTACATAACTGAATAAACTTGATTTTAAAGGTTCTTATATTTGTAATTAAAATAAATAATGAAATAAAAAGAGATACCTATATGTACATGCCAATATATACCCACAGATCTATTTTGGAAAATATCATGGCTTTTGTTTTGTATGTATGTAAATACGTGCTAGATATTAGTACGTACCGCTTCCCGGCGGCGGCGCTCCTGCTCGCGCTGCCGCAGCCGCTCGCGCTCGCTGGCGGCCGGCTTGTCAGGCGCGGCGGCGGCGGCGGCGGCGGCGGCGGCGGCGGCGGCGGCGGCGGCGGCGGCGGCGGGCGGCGACGCGCGCGCCACCGGCGACACGCTCGGCGACGCCACCTCCGCGCTCTCCGCTTTGCGAGCGCCGACCACCATCCTGCTATAATAGTAAAACCGGACATCACACACCACGACAATCACTATAAAATCTTTTGTTGCTCTGTAATAGCTTCATTATTTATAGTAGACTAGCTGTTCCCCGCGGCTTCGCCCCGCGTGGGACTCGGTTATATCGCGCCCAAAAGTAGCCTATGTTTGACCTCAGGTCGTTAACTACATCCCTACCAAATTTCATCACAATCGGTCCAGCAGTTTAGCCGTGAAGAGGTGACAGACAGACAGACTTTCGCATTTATGATATTAGTATGGATGTAAAAGTATTACGTCTAGTATAAGAACATAAAAAAATAACATTTCATTATTTCCCTCGAAAACTGCTTATTAATTTACGAACATGTCAAGAGTTACACGTGTGAATGATAATGAAGAATGTTCTGCACTGATCAGAGACCGCTTTGATAGACGCATGACTACTTGGCTTAATAGGGATGACGACAAAGTTTTTTTTTTCTTTGTCTACTAGATTATTAAAATGAATTGTACAAGTAATTTTCCTTTTTTCACGTGTTCAAAAAATAACGGAGATTGTCGCATGACGTCACGCCAAGGTAAAATTTATACCTAGCTATGACGTAGTGAGCCCCCACTCCCCAACTTTAATGAAAACGCATTAAGGTGATACCTCGGTATACACTAGCGCCACCGTCATTTAAAAATCATTACTCACTGAAAACACAAGTTATCAAAAATCCCTCTGCTGTAATTAAGGTTCTGGATCTGAAGTTAATTTTAAACATATTAAATTATTAAATTATAATTTCCTATAACTACAAATTGCATTATTGCTTAAAATGGCCACTTTTAGCAGTTTTGCAATTTGTAACTATATGGAACTATAATTTAATAATTAAATATGATTAAAATTTACTTCAGATCCAGAACCATAATTACGGCAGAGGGATTTTTGATAACTTGTGTTTTCAGTGAGTAATGATTTTTAAAGGACGGTGGCGCTAGTGTTCACCGAGGTATCACCTTAAAGTAGGGGAGTAATTATTTGTTAATTTGATAAAACAAAAGATATGGGTGAAATATATTTTTATTACCTAACTACGGACGGACTAAATAGAATTAAGTTTTCTTTACCCAGTCGTCATATCCCTATTCCCCACTTCTATTGTGCTTTTAAAGCGCGTATGAAGGTAATGATAGAAATGCCACTAGCGATGACCAATCCCAATAGGCCCCATTTCTATCATCTGACTAGACGCATGATCGTTTCGAATCATCATGCCTTGCTAGGCAAAGCTCGCCTTACAGCTTTGTTATTATCTTGCTTACACTTTATCTTTGTACCGTCAATATCTATCCACATTTAGTATCCTATTCCCCCTACTAAATAATGTTTGTTTGTAATAACTTTATTGTACCAAAAAACAGAAAGTAAAAACAAAAGCATACAATTAAAAACATCAACAACATCAACTCAATTAAAAACAGAAGTACAAGAATTTGTTTGTTTAAAAGGCGGAGCTGCCGTATGTACCTAACCTTTTTTTTACCCGACTACGGCGAAGCCAAACGGAAGGGTAATGATTTTGGCAGTCTATGTATGTATGTAAGTGTGTATGTATGTATGTAAGTATGTATGTATGTATGTATGTTCCACCGTAGCGCCTTAACTACTCGACCGATTTTAATGAATGAGGTGTCAAAAGATTCGTAAAAATAGCACGGGTAACATAGGCTATTTAAATTGTATCAAATTTTTAACTGACAGAATATAAACCTCAGATTCTAACCTCAAAAAAATTAAACTGAGATTGGTATCACGTGTTTGGTATTAAAAGAAAGGTCTTGGCGAGCACATTACAAATATGTATATAACTCATATTGTTTAAGTTAAAAAATTGTTTAAAATGCATTCGTAAAGTGGTACATTTCACGCGGTCCAGTCATTTCCGTTCGGGAAACGGAAAAGCATTAAATAAAAATTAAGCGAATTGGACCAATCGCGACAAATTGCATTATTGCTTAAAATGGCCACTTTTAGCAGTTTTGCAATTTGTAACTATATGGAACTATAATTTAATAATTAAATATGATTAAAATTTACTTCAGATCCAGAACCATAATTACGGCAGAGGGATTTTTGATAACTTGTGTTTTCAGTGAGTAATGATTTTTAAAGGACGGTGGCGCTAGTGTTCACCGAGGTATCACCTTAAAGTAGGGGAGTAATTATTTGTTAATTTGATAAAACAAAAGATATGGGTGAAATATATTTTTATTACCTAACTACGGACGGACTAAATAGAATTAAGTTTTCTTTACCCAGTCGTCATATCCCTATTCCCCACTTCTATTGTGCTTTTAAAGCGCGTATGAAGGTAATGATAGAAATGCCACTAGCGATGACCAATCCCAATAGGCCCCATTTCTATCATCTGACTAGACGCATGATCGTTTCGAATCATCATGCCTTGCTAGGCAAAGCTCGCCTTACAGCTTTGTTATTATCTTGCTTACACTTTATCTTTGTACCGTCAATATCTATCCACATTTAGTATCCTATTCCCCCTACTAAATAATGTTTGTTTGTAATAACTTTATTGTACCAAAAAACAGAAAGTAAAAACAAAAGCATACAATTAAAAACATCAACAACATCAACTCAATTAAAAACAGAAGTACAAGAATTTGTTTGTTTAAAAGGCGGAGCTGCCGTATGTACCTAACCTTTTTTTTACCCGACTACGGCGAAGCCAAACGGAAGGGTAATGATTTTGGCAGTCTATGTATGTATGTAAGTGTGTATGTATGTATGTAAGTATGTATGTATGTATGTATGTTCCACCGTAGCGCCTTAACTACTCGACCGATTTTAATGAATGAGGTGTCAAAAGATTCGTAAAAATAGCACGGGTAACATAGGCTATTTAAATTGTATCAAATTTTTAACTGACAGAATATAAACCTCAGATTCTAACCTCAAAAAAATTAAACTGAGATTGGTATCACGTGTTTGGTATTAAAAGAAAGGTCTTGGCGAGCACATTACAAATATGTATATAACTCATATTGTTTAAGTTAAAAAATTGTTTAAAATGCATTCGTAAAGTGGTACATTTCACGCGGTCCAGTCATTTCCGTTCGGGAAACGGAAAAGCATTAAATAAAAATTAAGCGAATTGGACCAATCGCGAATTGGACCAACCGTGAATTGGACCAACCGCGAATTGGACCAACTGCGAATTGGACCAATCGCGAAAAGGTGAATTGGACCAATCGCGCCTAAAGGAGTTTTTTAACTTAATTTTTATTAATCTAATATGAAATATTTATTCATTTACTATATAACTTTGAGGCTAATACAATTGACTTCATTAATTCCCAATTGTAGCACAAAACTGTACCACCGGTGGTTCTAGTGGTAAATTTGTTACATGTTGTATTATGTACAGTGTGTAACGTGATTTATGCCTGTTTCCTTACATGTATATATTTACATTGTTTTACATGTTATGCATTTAATGAGATAGTGATATGTTTGTACATAAATGGCCAATAAAATAAAATTCAGAATAAAAAAAACCTCGATACATTTTGTCGTCAGTGGTGTGAGTCAACTGATTTCTCCCTCCACATATATTTGCAGACATTAGGTATTTTTACACACAGACAGACAGCCACGTCAAACTTATAATACCCCTCTTTTTGCATCGGGGGTTAAAACAAACGCATTAAATGAGTGCTACGTTTTTACCTCATTTTATCGTCGTCGGGATGTCGCCTCTCTGTTTCTTGTCGTTGTCTCTCTCGTTCCGCTTGTTCCTTCTTTCGTAACTCCTGCTGTTCGATCAATGCTCTCTGACGATCAATTTTCTCTCTAGCTTGTTTCTTAAACGCCTGTAAAGTTACAAAAGGGTATTCAGTTCAGTATTGCACCTTACATCAAAATTGTCATGTATAAGAAAATAATGTGTATATATACTCACTTGGAAACTATCCATAACAGGCTTCTGTTTCATTTGATTATTTGTATTTGTATTAGGTATACTCTGTGGACTTCCTGCTTGTGCAAGGGATGACCAAGAACTAGCATTTTTTAAGTTCTGTTCCTGTTTCAACTTAAAAGCTTGGGCAAAATTTGAATTTTTGGCATCTTCCAATTTCTTTTCCATTTCATATTTAGCCCTATCAGATATGTTATTTTGACCCATATTTGGTATTCCCATGAGATCTTCAATAGGTTTGGGTGTCAATAAAGGTTTGATTTCTTCTTTCTTCACTGCGGGAGTTATAAGAGTTGGCGCACCAGGTACTGTGTGATGTGATTGAGCAATAACACTATGAGGAGCAGAGGGTATTGGATCAAAAATTGACGATACGGGTACAACAGGAGTTACACCCGGCAAAGCAGTATTTACATCGGGTCTCAGCATTTCTCGCTCGTGATGCATATTTTTCTCTATAAAACCGTTATGGGGAGGAGGTACGAACATTTCGTTCTTGATGGTCTCTGGTACATGAGAGATGTCGGTCAAACCGCCCAGCTGCGCCATGAGATTTTGGTGAGCCGCGTCGGACATCATTTGAGTTTTAGGCAATGAAAACTCTTCTTCTAGACGCATCGAGGACTCGGACACTCCGACGCTGACGTCCATCGGCACGTCGGCGTTGAGACTTCTCTCAAGGCTGGCCAACGAGCGTTCGATAGGGTCTATGTAGTGAGAAGCGTCCACTTTGTCGAGTCCGTTTCGCGGCTCCGGCTTCGGCAGATCCTTGTCGTCGTTGTCGCGCTCGCGCACGCCCTGCGCTATGGAGGAGTCGGGCACGTGTTCAGCTGGCGGCGGGGCGGGTGCGGGCGCGGGTGCGGGTGCGGGCGCGGGGGCGGGTGCGGGCGGCGCGGCGGGTTCGGGTTTGAGGTCGGACGCGGGCGGCGCACTCGCAGCCGCCGCCGCCGCCACCTCCTCCGCTGCCACCGCTACTGGCGCGGGCAGAGCCTTCTGTAAAGGTTACAGACCCCATAATTGCAACTTAAATATATACCAAATTAATATGAATATGAATATCAGAATGATATATTTACTATTTGTGGTGGATGCGCTGGCTGTTTCTTTGCTTTCTTTTTAGGCGTCCTTCCCGATCCGGTGCCTGCAATTGAACAAAACAAATTTTATATAACATTTTATATAGATATCTATAAAACCAAATAATAAAATATTTTATGTAGTCTATACTTAACTTGTTATAGTGCCATCTTCTGTCGATGATGGCGTCAAAATGTAACGTTTTAGCTATGAAATTTTAAAAATAAACATTCTCTGATATAATGAACAAAATGGTGCCATGCCGTGTATTCTAGCAATTTTAATATCATTACAAAAAATATTTTTTCTATATTATAAATATATTGAAGAAAGAAAAAATAGGTTAATTGATTGTTACAACCTTTTGGTTTATAAATATTTATTAAATGTATACTTTTTAACTTCAGATCTCAGGGCAGTACAAATAAAATCCAGGATAAATTACTTAAAAGATTTACTTAATTTTCTGTTATATACTGAAATATATATACAATATTTATTTCCACTCACTCTTATTGCCTAATCAATTTAAGTCATGAGTTGATTAAATAAATCTTACATAAAATGTAATACACATAGTGTACCTGTTTACATACTTGCAACTTTCTACATTATTACAACTAAATGTTGCGCCGAAGTAACTAATTGTACCACATGTAGCATACTCATAGAATCTCCCAACTATTTGTTCACCAATATCTATACATGTTATTTCCAGTAAATTGTGGTAGTAAATACAACTATTTACTTGATAAATTATAAACTTTATTGGCAAAATCTAGAGTAAGTATACCATAGACTCATTTGTTCTCTTTATATCCTAGCCCGTTCGGGTTATAAGGAACTCTATAAATAATTACATCACTAAATCTAACTTACATTAAGATCTCTTGAAGCAATCAGAAAATTGTACTTGACAAATTTAATGAAACCACAATTTAGGTTTAGCTGGATAAAATAAATATAAGTTAGGAATGTAATAAATTTGTCTGAATTTTTGATACAGTTCGCCGCCCTACTCTGGTTAAACAGCAGGTCTATTTGTATAATTTAAAACATGTAAGTAATACTAGAAAATGAAGTTATGTAGTAATGATCCACATTCTACATTTTGTGTGATGTCTTACAGATAAATCGTGTCAATATCTCTAATGCTACTCTATATATCACTATATTCTTGTTTTTAGGCCTCAACTGTTTATTAGATTTACAAAATGTCACCTGTACAAAATTAAATATGTTTTGTCATTTTAAGGTTAGCAGTTTCCTATATCGACATGAAACGTAAAAAAAGTTAAAGTAATTTAACTAAAACATTTAAAATTTAAAAAAATACTTTTGTATTCAATATAATGGTATAATGACCATGTGATTCTTAAAAAACTGCGTCCACTGAGTCAGATTCGGAGCGTACGGTATGTCAAGTACCGATAGATTGGCGTAGTATGCAGACCAGTGCACGATATACTATAGAAATCCATATTAAACAACATATACCAATTTTTTCTTATGCACCGGTTTCGACGCAGAGCACGCGAGACTTAAAGTTTTTGAATCGTATCAACCATGCCATATTTACGGTGCACAATTTAAAAATATTAAAATACAGACTAAACAGATTACATTTATTGAAGAAGCACCTGTAAGAAGAATGACTCAAAGTACCAAGCCAGCAAGTAGGGCTCCAAGAATCCTTTCTCTTTCGCAGGCAAACACAATTAATAAATTCATTTAAAACATTTCAATTGAATCATTTTTCACCTGCCATACATAATATTTTATATAAACGGTATCATAATCGGAATTCACAATAGAGGCTTTAGCGCTTAAAAGACATGTATATTCCATTTACAAATTAAATAAGTATTGGTACATTTTTTTAATTTATCTGAATACACCACGACATTGTTGAATAAAAGAGCTTGTTACAAGTACAAAGTTGCAAACAATTTGTGAAGGAAGGAGGCCAGCTTTTGTATAATGGTAATGTTATTGTATAAACAATTTTGATCATACGCACGTTCTTCGGAGCAAGCATTGTAGAGTTCACCAAGCATCAAACCAATAAAACCATACCTTTTCAAGAAACAATTTTTAACTACAACATGTCACAAGATTACATCCTCGTTGCAACACAAAGCTCAGAAAGTCCAAACAGGGCTGATTAGTTTTGCTTGCAGTTGGTATCCGTCCTTACACAATTGTTTGCAATACTCGGCAGTGACGTGTCCGCGCCGGCCGCTGTTCCCGTGGCTCCTCTTCGCTCGTCTCGGCCCGAGGCAGGCGAATGTGGACGGCGGACGTACCGATAATACTAGCTATTCTCGTATTTATATCGTTATCGCTTTCACGGTTTCACGATCACGAGCTTCATCGGACAATATATTGGGATTAAATTTAACACTCAAAATCAATTGGTACCATGAGATCTGAAGTTTTAATAATGGTTTATAACAAGATGCAAATGAAATAACATCGCGTTTGAGGACATGATATAGTTAAAAATATTAACGTGAAAAGGTATTTCTTATTGGTTTATAAATCAAACCAAATAAAAAATATTTCTTACCGGCGGCACCAGTTACAAAATATCAGCGAACGTCAAAGCTGGCTTCTCTTCCTTACTGAAAACTAGACTGTGCCATAACCAAATTTTTTTCAGATATTACTTTGGATTGTAAAGGTTTAAAACTGAACAAGGACTTTAGGTGGTGTCCTCCTTCATATCACAGTGAAATTAAATACAAAAACATTATCTTAGTGTATCATCCACACCATATAACAATGAATGAGGAAGGCAAATGCGAAGACAAACGAGGAGGTTTTGATAGTTTCAATTGTTACGTGACGATCTTTAGAGGCAGTCACCTCCCCCATACAAAGGCGCCAGCTTGCTGCATTTTATTTAACTACTATGAATAATATCCGCGTTTCTATTACTTGCCGATCGAATACGTCACATACCTACTCATTCACACTCACTCACTCGTACTTAGAAACCGCTTTCTCATTTCGCAATTACAAACCGGAACAAAGTATAAGGTTATTGTTAAAAAACAGAAAAATAATATAACTGTGAATATAAAATAGAGCTTGAATCACAAACTAAACAAGCTCCAAGTCTTGACAAGACGTCTAAATAAATAAAATATAAAATATAATTGCTATTCCTCTCCTTAGGATCGGACGGTAAACATTCAATATTAAAATTGAACTCACACTAATTAAATTCACGGATACCCTTTCGGATCACCGATTTCGTATTTGTTCAGACAACAATGTAAAGACGCAATTCTGAATCATTCATTCTTTCGCTGACATTATTTCAGACTAGATAGACATTATTAGTTTCACCATTGCTGCATAACAGCATTTTAAATACATGATATAAAAACAAATACCACAGTCATCATAATATAAAATACTGGCAAAGAGAAAAAAATGTCTCATTCTCAATAATGAAGTTTCTATTGACCATGTTGATAAATCTCAACTCAAGCGTTTAACATGTTACAAATAGAAGATTCCTCTTAAATTAAATGCACATATTTAAATCTATTAGTAAGGCCCTTTGACACACGACGCAACGTAAGTATCCGAAAGTAATAAAAATAAAGTTCAAGTTAAAAGACCTACACTACATTTAATTTAAATTCTATTGAATATGCAAAAAAAAAATTATAATAATAGAAGGTATGTATATATAAATTACGCATTTGTGTAATTGAAACCTACTTTGATAAAAAATACTTGCGCCATGTCATGTATGGTGGGGCTAATTTACAATATTATGTGCGGTACCACGCGGCGTGAAGTTGACGTTGCTATATTCGCGTAAGTAAGTTTGCCGAGATCTAACCTGCTTCGCTATCACTGCTGTCCGATGAGCTGGTGTCGGTACTAGACGAGGAGTTTGAAGAGTCGGAAGAACTTGATGATGACGACATGCCGGCACCAAGGCCATCTTTTCCATCTGTTAAAAAATGAAACATTAATGTCGGAGGGCAGAAATGAAGCAATTTACGGCAAGTGCTTTTAAAAGGACGAGGCGAAGCCGAGGCCTTATAATAATACGAGGACATAAATTGAGATTTCGGCCGAGGCTTGTAAAATACTTTTTTTCACTTGACTTCCTCTTGAGACGAAACAACATCGTATCAAATATCATAAAGGCGCACAACATAAAGGCAGCGCTCGATCTGTTCTTATTTTCAAATTATTGAAATGTTCATACATATTTTTAAACAATAAAATAATTAATGGTTAGTACTACCAACCTAACAAGTGTCCAGCAATTTCTATTAACGACCGCTAAAATAGGTTCTTTTGTTGACTGGCCAGAGTGAAACTAAAAACCGCCGGCAATGTTTTTTTTTTAATTACATTGTTGGCCTAGTCAGCAATGAGTCTATTGACGAATTGTTTTTTTAAATAATGAAGCTAATTCCTTGCAAGAGGAAGAAATAGTACATTACTGTCAAGGCCGGAAATGAAGCAATTTACGGCCGATTAATATTGCAAGGCCGAAACGCAGCTGAGGCAGCAATCTGTTAAACCGTGGTTAACCCTTTTAATACCTTGACTAAACCATTTAAATGAAGGATGTAAGGTTGTTGATTTACAGAATTAATAGCGACATCATATCATCTTCCAAAGAAGGTGAACCTTATGCCACTTTCTTATGCTGGGTCAGCACAGTATGTAAGTATGTATATAACCAACATTAACATATCAAAACCTACCTTTTTTCTGTTGTTGTTTTTTATTTGTTCCTAATTGTCCAGAGACATCTTGTAACCGTTTTTCTAATTCTTGCTTCTTCTCTGCCATTTGTTCGTCTTTAGATTTACCTGACATTTTACGGTCTGAAAAAGAAATATTTTTTTATATTCCATTTAGTCAAGGAAAATATTACTTTACTTAAAGTGGTCATGAATTTTCTTGAAATGTGTATCTGCGTAACTTACGTGTCTTTTTGCGTAGGCATGACGCCACATAATTTTCTAATTCTCTTAGAGTAGAGGGTTTCAATGTTTCAAAGTCAATTTCAATTTCGTCTGGATTGGAATCTCGTAATGAAGGCTCCCTACTCTGGATTATGTGGACTACCTTGCCCAGTTTGTCACCTGAGAACAATCAAATATAAAACATTTATTTTTGTTAGAACGCCTTTATCTCTGGAACTACCAAACTAATTTTGAATGTGAAATTTGAATTAATCTAACAAAGTATGCTTACAATGAAGAGGTGAATGACTTAATCACTGAATCTACTCACGCGATTATTAATTACATTTGAAATTGTTTTACAACTTTAAAATATGGGTCCATATGTTTCAAATAAAACTCGTTCCTATTTTCGGTTTTACTACCAACAATATAATATCATTCTTCAAAGTTTTTTATTCACAAATTGTTAACTACTACCATCGAATATCATATTTTTTTTTATTGTTTAGGAATGTTTTGAATAAAAAAATTATGTCATTACTAAGTTCCTAACCTATTTTCTGACAGCAATTGGCTTCTGGCGCTTCCGACGGCCGCTGCGTACGAGTACCACCCATTCATTATTTTTACAGAATAGAGAAAGCATGGAAATGGTGCAGGTCAAAAAATACTCGAAAACCAGTGTCCCCAAACACACATTTACACCGAAATGATACATAGCACACAATAAAACAATACATTGGATTAGTCATGTAATTTTCGTCCAATTTTATGATGTGATTCGTAATTTTTCTATGTAACAAACATTGTAACGTTACTTATACTATTTGACAATAGATGGCGGGTGATGTCTGTTCAGGCGGTTTTAATCTGTATTGACTATAGAAAAAATAAATGAATGAAATAATCATACAGAAACAAATCTAAGAAACAATTAGTAAGGTAGATTTTCGCAAAATGATTTTAGATACTTAGATTAATTTATGTTAAAATACACTTTATTTCATTTTATTACAAACATGATAAAATATTGCTAACATGTGGTAGAAGATGGCTTCATTATTAATATTATTTCGCTTGCTATAGTTTTTAAACTCCAGAACAAACCTACACGACATTATTTCTAACAAATACGTCAGTTGTGTTGATGGTGTAGCGCTTAGGCAAAGCACGAGTGCGGCCATTTTTTACTGAGTATGCAGAGATCTACTTTGATACGTCAGTTGTGTTGATGGTGTAGCGCTTAGTAAAGCACGACTGCGGTATGCAGAGATCTACTTAGATGTAGTGCCCTTGGTATGCCTATTTGCCATTTCCATGCTTTCTCTATTCCTTTATTTTTTTACACATAATTAAACCTATATAAAAATGTATTAAACAAACGTATGATAACATTTCTGACTATAGTCTGACCAACACCGCTGTACCGCGCCTGAGGTATTCGAGCGGCGAGACGGGGGGCAGAGCAGACACGGTGTCGGTCAGACTATACAAGCCACCGTGAGCGACGACGGCGGAATGACCATACGCAACGTCTAGTGTTTACGATGAAAAAAGGTTTTTCGGAAAAAAAAACAACAAAAGGGTTCAGTTTCTGCCTTTAGAGAAACGGGACCCTAAAAAAAATAGATGTTAACCAGACGTAATATTTACCAGGCAGTTTGTTGATGTCGAGCGAGAGCTGCCGCTTCTCGTCATAGGACATGGGTTTGGCGACGTCCTCGTCCTCGGAGTCGTGGTGCGGCACGAGGTGCGGCGCGGGGGCGGGCGCGGGCGCGGCGCCCTTCTTCTTGCCGGCGCCGCCCGCCCGCGCCGCGCCCGCCGCGCGCCCCGCGCCCGCGCCGCCGCCCGCACCCGCCGCGCCCGCACCCGCCGCGCCCCGCGACCGCCCGGCCTTGCCGCGCGCTGTGCCCGTCGCCGCTGCACACACACACACACACACGCCTCAACTACAACTACTACACTATCATGATGGAGTTACAAATGTTTCAGAAAAATAATACTAGCAAAGAACTCAATTTTAAAACACGTTTTCTCATTGCGCTTCTTTTAAAAACAAATAAATTGGGCAAATGCGAGTCCGACTCGCGTACTGTGGGTTTCGTTTCGTATCACCACATATTACTAAAAGATTTAGGCCTGGCGCTATGAAATTTCTAATTAAAAAAAAATCAACTGAACCAATCTTCTTGAAATTTGGCACTCATATAGCTAGAAGTATTAAGAAGGACATAATGTGAAACAAATGGTGATGACAAACCTTTGATCCTGGGAAAAACCACTGTTCCCACGGGAAATATATGCGGGCGAAGCCGCGGTCGAAAGCTAGTATTCTATAAAATAATCTCTCATTGAATATAGAGGATGCACGGGATGTACACAGTACTTATCTTCTTTTTAACCTCCGACGCAAAAAGAGGGGTGTTATAAGTTTGACGTGTCTGTCTGTCTGTATCTGGGCATCATAGCTCCTAAACAGATGAAGCGATTTAAATTTAGTTTTGTTCGTATTAAAGGTGACTTACGGGCGAGTGTTCTTAGACATCATGTTTGATGTAAATCCGTTGAGACGTTTAGAAGTTGTGGGGGTGAAAGTGGGTAAGAACAACCAAATGTCTGCAAACATACTTGAGTGGAGTCTCAAATGAAAGCGCATCACGTGCACATTACAAAAAAATATGTTTAATGAAAATCGGTTGAGCTGTTACAAAGCTCTGGGGGTGTAAGTGGGGAAAATACCTAGTGTTTGCAAATAACATGTGGGGGGTCGACCAGTCGACTGTCACCACTAAAAAGAAAATGTGTCGTGGGGTTTTTTTTTAAATTTTGCATAATGAAAGACTGGTCAACTAATTAAAACAATCGACGCTCTGCATCAATAGTTGTGCACTTCCATCAACTGAATGGCGTAGTTGTGTGGAAATCATAAGAAGTACAAACGTCGAAAAGACAATTTAGTTATTGCAAAGGATGCATGCGGAATACGTATTACCAGATTGTATGTGGTAACTTAAGATATTTAATAGATTTAGGTGTTATATAATTTGGTAAATACTTGATGTGATAACATTGTGACCCATCTTGAAATTCATATATTTTAAATTGAATAATTAATTAATCTAATTTCACCTCTTTAAAGTGATGATAGGTTAGTAATCCATACTAATATCCATACTAATATTATAAATGCGAAAGTCTGTCTGTCTGTCTGTCTGTCTGTCTGTCACCTCTTCACGGCTAAACGGATGGACCGATTGTGATGAAATTTGGTAGGGATGTAGTTAACGACCTGAGGTCAAACATAGGCTACTTTTGGGCGCGATATAACCGAGTCCCACGCGGGCGGAGCCGCGGGGAACAGCTAGTCACCTATAAAAATTGTGCAAGCTATTACCATCAAAATATTTTACCTAAATTATCCACAATGTTGTTGGTCTTCCCACCATAAGCAGGTACAGCATTTGCCTTAGGTATTGTGCTGTTTGTGATTTGCTTCTTTGTTTTATCTTTCATTTTCTTTTTTGCCTTTTTCTTGGTATTCGATTCCTCGACGAGTTTCCTCATCTTCTCTTGTAGTGCTAAAAGTTCCTTCTCAAGAAGTTTAACTTTATTATTTCTTTCCTCTTCGGAGTCGTCAGATTCCGAATCGGACTCTGAACCCGACTCTGAACTAGAAGCCGAGCTGCCTTTATCTATGTGAGGTACACCAACATGAACAGGTTCGTCCGGAATTTTGGCATACCTAGAGGGAATAGTAGAAAAATATTAAGAATATCTATATAAGCAAATAGAAGTTTATTTTATAAATAAATAAAATTTTGACATTCACCTCATTTCAAAGACATCCTGAAGTTTTCGAGCCATTGCTACCACGTCATGGTCTGGTGGGTTATACTTGTAGCAGTTTGTGAATATTAAGCGAACGTCAGCAGCAAATTCTGCAGCTGTTTTATACGCCCTATTGTCCATCTTCTGCTTTACGGTTCCAAGATCCATGGGTTTCTTTATAATATCAAAATAGTCATGAAGTCCAAGTAATTCCGCATCTACCGGCTTATAAAATGGCCAAGCATAGCCCTGCAAATATAATAAAGAGTTAGTACCTTTAGAAAATAATACAATAAAAAACCGGCCTAGAGCTCACAATAAGAGGCGAAACTACTACTAGCGCTATCTAGTGGTGTGTAAAATTCTTATAGGTTTTCCTGTAATCTACAAAAACTGAACTATAGTTTGTATTATTTTCAAAATTTTTGGCTGTAGTTTTGGAGATTAAAGGGGGGGGGGGGGGTTAATGGTAAATTTTCGTCTACTTTTATATTATAAAATCAATCAAAAATATATTTGATATATGACACAACAGGAAATGCAATATAAATATATAAAAATGAAACCCGTTTTCCGCTGTCACAACATAGCATGAAAACGGCTTGACTGATTTGGCTGATTTTTTTTTTGTAGTTTTCTAATACTCTGTACAAGGTTCTTACGGAAAAAATATCAAGAAAGGCGGTACGAAGTTCGCCGGGTCAGCTAGTATAAAATATTTTTTTATTTTATTTTCTGCTATACCCTCCAAAGACTTATTATCCTATATGTGTAGTTTTTTCATTTTTGTTCCAAACGCAAAAAATTACTAATTACCTACATATGTAATTAGTCTTACCGAATGTTTCTTTGAGAATAATTCCTTTAATATTTCATTACAGCTTTTTAATGCGTCAGACAACTTTTCTTTGTTCTTAGCTAGCTGCGGGGTCATCACAGAATGGTGAGAGGCACCTGCGCCAGCCAGGCCCGGTGACAAACCGCCTTTGAAGTTATCATCACCCGTTCTGCTTGTCTGTGAAATGTGCATTTTTATTTAATTTGATCAGAGCTTACTTCTATAGTACAGCGTTGACAACGTAACTTGGAACAAGAAAAATATTCTATGTGCTTGAAGAGCTCGATAGCCTAGCGGGGCATGCATGCGTGTTCGTAACAATCGCGAGTGTTAAGCATTATGTGTGCTGCCTGACTTAAATTGGTTGCTACTATTGAATTTATAACTTGACTTCTTTCGTTAAGCCATTAGATTTAGTTATCGCTGGAAGACCGTCGTCGATGGGATGTGCTGTGTCAGACAGAAGCCTATGCAGCCGGTCACTTGAGTCATGATCATATAGGTTTGGTTTCCCTGTCAATAGGGTTATGGTAGTAGACGGCAGTCACTTCATTGTAAATAATTAAAGCGTACCCTGTCTCTAAAGAGATAAACAAGTCAAATTCCCAAAATCATCTATTTTTTTTATATAGAGATATTCCGTACTTGTAAACTGAACTCTATAAATGAATTAATGAATATATCGCAATCTTGGCAATCTGTAATAGATTTTAGTATAAAAAACATTTTTAATAGTGTAAATTGTATTCTTATGGAGTACAACTCCGATGATTACGATTAAATAATAAGTATTTTATAAATTTTTTTCATATGAAAATTATTTAAAAAAAAATACTATCGCTACTTCTATCACGCACGGCTCGTTTTTGTCAGTCCACCAATGAGAGAAACATAAAATTACCATGAGTTCATGCATACCTTTTTCTGCCGACCACTCTCTCGTCTTGTTGAGATCTTGGCAGGTTTTGGACCACTTTGTTGGTCGATAGTAGGAGTTGTGTAGCCACCTTCAAAGGAACTGCCCATTGGTGTGGTAGTATCAGCTTTTCTCTTTACGCCCTTTTTTACCTTTAAAATTAGTATCAAATTAGCTCAGCTTGTCAACATAAAAGGCAAGTAATTTTTGTCATTGAATTGATTAGCTTATTTGTTTACGTATTTCGCAGTCAATAGTTACAACTTTTAACCACAATTACTAGCTTTCGTTAATACTACCAATTTTACCTTTATAATTATTAAAAACATTTCGGCTGCAAGTCGTAAAACGTATTACAATTAAATTTGAATCAAGTAAGTTTGAATCTTTTAATGAATAAAACAAGTAACACTATTAAATGAAACTATCTAGGCAAGGGATCTGCAACATATTCAATTTAAATATGTGAATGGCATTAAAATAAATATAATGTTATAATACCTTTGCAGGCTGAGTTTGCGATAAGGCTACAGTCGGAATAGTGGTGACGGGCGTAGTGGGCTGCGTCACATGGAAACTTGAAGGTTGTGTTGTCACCTAAAACAATTTTCATCTATGATATAATACAACACTAATGAGTTACATCTGGCTATAAGCTCATAAAAATATATCTGTAGCCACCAATTTTATTAACGGACGAAACCTACAGCTTAGATTTAAAAAATCTGCAAATTAGGGCCGAGTAAAATTGAAAAGTGCTTATAAAAAACGAGGCGAAGCACGAACAGCATTTAAAATACGAGGATCTTTGTTAATTGCTATTTCGGCCATATTGCCAGCAATGAGTCTATGGAGTTCTTCCACCGCTCCACTTACCACCGCCTTGACTAACTTGACTTGTCATGCATGACTACTGACTTGACTCTGTGACTTGACTAAATGAAGAACATTCAAATGAAACTTGATACTGGCAAAAATAAGCTATAAGTTTGATTGATTATTGCCACAAAAAAAAAAAAACTTCTGGTTCTGAAAAAAGCAAGCAGCGAGTTTAAAGGCTCAAATGTATTGAGGTGTTGGTACGCCGCACGCGACTGACCTGTTGCGGGAGTCCGGTGTGCGTGGCGGGCGGCGTGTTGCTGGGCGGCGGCACGGGCGGCGCGGCGGGCGCGGCGGGGAACATGGCGGGCAGCATGCCGGCCGCCGCCTTCACGGCCGGCCGCGCGCCGCCACCCGCACCCGCACCCGCCCCCGCACCCGCACCCGCACCCGCACCCGCCGGCGCTCCGCCTGCCACGCCGCCCGGGGTCACCGGCGCACCGCTCGCGCGCTTTTTAGCCCCACCGCCCTTACCGCCTTTGGATGGCAGCTCGATCTCCTTCTCCTCTTTGTCCATTTGAGCTATCTGATATTTTTTTATTATTTATTAGTTTTGTGACCTACAAGGCCCGTGGTTAAGGCGTTTGCCTTTAGACCCGGGGGTTGTGGGTTCGATACCCACGGGAAGCATATTTTGTTTAGTTGTTTCTAGTTTGGTTAGGACATTGCAGGCGTGAATAACCTGATTGTTTGATAATAAAGACGATTCCGTATTTCGGAAGGCACGTTAAGCCGTTGGTCCCGGCTGCCATCTGGTAGTTAATTTGTTTGTAATAACTTTATTGTACTAAAACAAAAGTGAATAAAAAAGAATAGAAAAAAAAACAAAAATACAACGGCGGACTTATCCCAGTAAGGAATAAGTAGTCGTTAAAGGAACCAAGTCAGAGGCCGAGAGGCGGTTCTAAGAACTCTGACACCATTGTGTGCATGGTCGATTGACCATGTCACCTACACGAAATGATGATGATGAGTTTTGTGACATCTTCTTTATCTAGCTGCCAATGAATCATTTTGTAATGCTATGATTCCACTTCAAGATTACATAATACAGTAAAAGAGACGCATTACTGAAAACTTTTAGCCCATATTATTTATCTACTTAGGTTTTCTTTGCACTCAATAATTATACAGGACATACAATGTGCCGCCAGAGTGGCTTTATCGTTGATAAGAAAAAGCCTCCGTTGGCGCCCAGCAATGTTTATTGCTCGCATGCAATGCAATAAGTCTATTAACATGTTATTTTATGAAATATACCTAATAATGTGATGGAGAGTAAGAGGAAGAAATGACACATTATTCTTTTTATTATGATGCAGATTCCTTTCTGTATTTATAATAACATACAAAAACAATAATTACCCTATTGAGAAACAGCTTCTCTAAAGTCTGCGCCATAATGACCACATCTTCTCCAGGTTTATTGTACACATAGCAGTTTGTGAACATGGTATTGAAATCCTGGATACATTCCTGTGCCGAGTAATAGTAATTTGACTCCAGGCGCTTTTTGATAGTTCCCAGATCCATAGGTTTCTTTATAATTTTATGGTAGTCCTGGAAAAAAAAAGGAACATGTAAGAATAATATAATTATTATAATAGCACAATATAAAAAATATATCTATAACTATAAAATAGGCTATATGGAGAATAAGCTTTTATCTCAGGGTCCTTTTACTAATTTCCGGGATGAAAAGTACCTTAAAATTTTTACTAGATTGGTGCAGTAGAAAAGCGTTAAGAGATAACCAACAAATATACATATTCACTTTCGCATTTATAATATTTTGATTTGTAAATATAAATAAAATTTTGTGAATGGAAGGGAATGAGAAAGCTGACGAACAGGCAAGGGAAAAATCCGGTAATCCACTAATAGGACCCGACTCAGGTCACCAGCCCTTCGTGGGGCTGGCATATGAAACGGCAATCATAGCTGTCAAAGCTAATTTAGAGAGAAGACATAAGGTGGAATGGCAAATGGAAAAACTGAGTGCTTGCTTACTCGAAGGCCCTTTGTATGCTTAAATCTTTAAACTACGCAACTAACAAAAATGTATAATAAATAGTACTAATGTACAGAACTGGGTTTATGAAGCAATAATGATAATTTATTTATTTGTGATAATGTATTATGATACTTACTGGCAAGTTTAGCTTTTTTGCATCCACAGGTTGGTGGAAAGGCCATGCTAGTTTATGCTTCCAAACGGCCTTCATGACATTCTTTTGGAGAAACTGCAGCTGATTAGTCATACGCCCCTGCCGCCTCGGGGTCTCCTCCGCAGGGGCGCCATTGACGGGCTCCGCGGTTGGCTGTTCAAATATCGAAGTAATTAAATAATTAACATTATTATTTTAATTGCAAGAAGTCTACTACTGTTTACTTTCTGTCATTTTCCTCAAATAATATAAGAATTCATTTCAAAACATTAAAAAATATAATTGTGATCCTCAGAAGTATTTGTTTAGTCATTTCATTATTCATAACGACACACAGTACAGAAAATCCTTTATTTTAATTATTATTTTACTCTGTACATACGCACCTTTTCACTTAATTATACATACTTCTGTTTTTATTGATTTCCCCATTAAAAATTTACCTTTAAAATATTACTAAAGTACTTTAGTATTTTATCAATGATATTAAATAAATAAATATATAGGGACAAATCACACAAATTGAGTTAGCCCCAAAGTAAGTTCGAGACTTGTGTTATGGGATACTAATTCGACGATACTATATTTTATAACAAATACATATATACATAAACATCCAAGACCCAGGTCAATCAGAAAAAGATCATTTTTCATCTTGACCTGACCGGTCATCGAACCTGGGACCTCCTGAGTAGCGGTCGGGCATGTTAACCATTACGCCACAGAGGTCGTCAAATTTATATATATATTGATATTATATATATATATATATATATATTTAGAAAGGTAAATTTTTAATGAATAAGTAAATAATATGTATATATTTAGGAAGCGCATACATAACCTTTTTAAGTTTCATTTGACTTTATCACAAATTTGTTGTGTCACATCCGTCTTTGGGTTATGGATGTCATTATATTTCAATTTCATCTAATACTAAGATGAAGCGCGTATTTTGCTGTAACCCACATTAAGGGACTATCATAAGCCAAATAGAGCCCAATCATTTTATTTCTTCACTACATCATCACTACATAGTATAAAACAAAGTCACTTTCCCTGTCCCTATATGCCTTTGTATGCTTAAATTTTTAAATTAATAAATTTAAGTTGGTGCCAATTTTACGAATTCGTTGACTAGCTGCTGGCTCGTTAAGTAGAATATTTTATTCAAAGAATCGACGGACTTCAGATTTATTAAAATGTTTGATATGAAGCATATTTAAACAACAATGTATTAATTATTTCATCCTTTTTAGTTGAGGAATTGTAGTTGGTTTCGTTTTTTTGACAAGAACAATTATAGAGTAAAAGAAATAAAATGATTGGTGGCGCTAGTTGGCTTATGATAGCCCCTTAAGTGATCCTATAAAGGTTTGTAACAATAGACGTATTGTATTGTTTTTTTTTTAATAATGAAGCTACTTTCGAGCAAAAGGAAAAAAATAATTACCGTGCTAGTCGTGGCGAGGGGGTCTACTGCCTGCTGCATTGTGCTGGAGTCAGCAATCTACCTGCCAAAGTGAAGCTATCACTGTAGTAAACATTTTGCAACAAGAAAAAATAGATACGCGCAGATGATTAAATAAAAACTCTCACCTCAACTGTTACAAGAGGTTCATCCAATTTCTTACTAAGAGGCATCAGCTATATCCTCTGACTTTTAACCACTCTATCATAATATGAACGTTTTGGTGCTGTTGCACCTAGAAAGAAGTCATCACATTGACTAATAAATATACTACCTGTAAGAAATTTGTAAAGTTTAATTTTGAAGAACAACAAATAATAATGGTCAAATATGAGTCGGGAGATTACTATGAACTGCTTATAGCCCGCTTATTCAGTTCATGGTAACCCTGGTTTAAGTATCAGAGTTCCGTACCCGGAGCTTTTTGAAGTCAATCCCTGGTGTTTATACTGCATCTAACTAAAGCGTTTTTAAAATAATCTTAAAAATATTAAGCATCTAGAATCAATAAGTGCCATCTTTTTTATGTTATTTTATTCTACACTAACAGACCAACATAGTAAAGCTGGGGTCTTACTATCACGTTTAAAAACAAGCCAAAAACGAGTAAGCAAAATGGCGCAATACATGATGAAAGTTGACATCTTCCTTACTCAATCGTTTTACGCACCGATTACAGTATACAATACTATAGTACGGATATTAAACCGCTATATAAAGAAACTATACTGAGACATATTAACGCAATCTATCGATTACTTGAGGCACTTTGATTCTTAATAACTTATTAATATTAAATAAAGCGCTAAATCAGTTTGCGGTAGAATGACGAAACTTTGTTTTATTAATTCACTCTTTTTTGTCAAAAATAATCTTTACTAAATTGTTTTTTTTTTTTCAATTAATAAATACCTTTCAGATATCAGGGGGGAATGGTTAATTTTCGTCTTCTGTCATGAATAAAATCAAAACTATTTATGTTAAAATAATTAAAAAAAAAATATATTTGAGATCCCATAACGAGCCCTTTCATTTGATATATAACACGGTATAATTTGCAAAACTTTTTTTTAATTCCTTATTTGTACCCCGAAAATGAACCATTTAAAAAAAATATTACATTTATATATATTTACTTTGCACATCTGTGTTTGGGTCACAGGCTTATGCCATCCTACCAAATTTCATCTGTTTTGATCCAGTAGGTTCGGGGAACATTGGCTGTGACAGACGGACAGACAGACGCACGTTTTTTACGCATTAAGTTTAATATTATGCACAGTGTTTAATATCGTTTGCTACAAAACACAAAAATTCAAAAATATTTTGTGTTTATTACCTTCCAGGCAGGGTAGAGGTAGAGCTAAGGACTCCAAACTGCGATGCAATTTGGCAGGTATCTTTTCTGTAAAGAAAAGAAAAAAAAGATTTATTTATCTTCCCAGAAATGATCAACACCATCCTATCAAGCAGGAGACCACGAGACACCCGCGTGAACAGACATCACCCCCATCTATAATCGAATAGTCTAACTAACGTTACAATATTTGTTACACGGAAAAGTGAAACTAATGACGTATACACGATACGATAAATAAATAAAATAAAAAAATTACAGCATAAAGTTGGACTAAAATAAAATGACTAATAATAAAAAGTTCATCTATTCGCCAAATATGACATTCCAAATAATATTGAGAATTTTTGTTGACATTCTAAATAGAAACCACTCGTAACTAGGAGACCCTGTGTTAATAAGAGAAACAGCAATAGGCCGGCTCCTCTGTGTATTTGCTCTATTCCATGATTGGAGTACTAGTTATTTATCAGGAGATTTTCTAACCGGATGTTGAAGTTTAAGTTACCCCAATAAACAAATGGAAGTCAGTTTTTTTTTTTTGCGAAAAGATTATTCGACTAAGCCTTAAATTTTGAAACCAAACTACTGGACCGATTTTTTAAAAAATATGGGACCTAAAAAAACAAAAAAAATGATTTTTTACATCAGTTAAGTTAATAATATATTTAAGGTAAATAAAAATCGGTCAAGTGCAAGTTGGACTCGCGACCTGAGGGTTCCACACCACCACACAATAATAAAAGTTTAGTTTGTAATAGAATAAAGTTATTACTTAATTTTTATTAAAAAAGTCTGCAAAAATATTTCTTAAATTTTTGTTTGTAAAAATAATTGTATAATAATTAAACAGCTGTTCTCGGTCCAGAAATCCAGGTAAGAATATTTCGCACGACTATTTTAATTTCATATAAATAGTTGTAATGTAACTTGACCTTCGCGCCATCTAGTAGTGAACTGTAAAGTGACGTCATGTTACATTTTTCGTACCTTTTTTAATTGAAATTACAAGCATGTTACCAGATTTCATGATTCAAGTAGGTACAACGGGAAGTACTCTATAGGTTTTCACTGACACAATCACTGAACTTTCTTGCAACATTTATGGTTGTTATATAATATTGATTATCTTCTCTAGACCTTAGCTAGGCCACAGAGCTGAGTATTTATTTGAGAATTTAAACTGAATTGATACATTCATGCGTTCCTCAAAAAAAATTTAACAGACAGACAAACAACAAAGTGATAGCGAGTTTTGGAGGGAAAAAAAAATTACACTATGTCCACGCTATAACCAACAGATACATAGACTTACAGATACATGTATGTTTGTTATATTTGTTTTTTAAGTAAATGTTATTTTTGCACCCACAAACTGTTCTCTGCTTGACCCAAAGGTTGACTGTGGGCTTCGCCCCGCGTGGGACTCGGTTATATCGCGCCCAAAAGTAGCCTATGTTTGACCTCAGGTCGTTAACTACATCCCTACCAAATTTCATCACAATCGGTCCAGCAGTTTAGCCGTGAAGAGGTGACAGACAGACAGACTTTCGCATTTATAATATTAGTATGGAAGTATGGATGTCCAATCGGATACAGATTGCAGTAAGAGGAAATAAAAATCAAAAAAATGTCTACACTATATTTAATTTCCAAAACTTAGGTTTTTTCGAGTATTTGTGCATAATATTGGTGGATTATTATTTGCAAAGTGTTCGTGAACAAGCATGAGTGTTGGGAAGTGGTATAGTGTCGATTATGTGACTTTTATCTTTGTTACCGAAATCTCCAAGTTATTAGCGAAGTGAAATTTTTCCACCGCTTCACTTAGCCATCTCTGACTAGACTTACTTACTTGACTGGACTAGTCTACTGACTTGACTGACTAAAGTAGGACTGAAGAAGATTAATAAATTCAAGAAAGGCCTTAAAGGACTAGTTTCCATGGCCATACCTAAACTATTCAAAAATAAAAAAATGTAAGTGATAGCAGTTTTGGCAGGAAGGTAAAAGGTACAACATGTTGGTTTTGTTATTATTAGAAGCATACCAACTAATATTATAAATGTGAAAGTAAGTTTGTATATTTGTTAGTGGTAAATGGTCGACTCGCTAAGAAGAAGAAGAGTGGTAAGTGGTAACAAACAAATTCCTCTTCTCGCCCTATCTACTAAACCAATCTTCCAGAAAATGCACATTGACATAACTAGGAGTATTAAGGACAGGATACCTTTCATCCCGGGAAAAAGCACTGTTTCCCAGGGAAATTCATGCCGGAGAAGCTAGTAAAATATATAGTTTAAGCTAATGTTTTTTGGTCTAATTTTGATGAGCATAAAATTTTCGTTCCTTCCTAATGACATATTGTTCATTGGTCTAATAGTTATTGTGCATAAAGTTTGAAAGGCATAATGAATACATACTTTACTTAACCATATCTATTTATTGGCTCCCAATTTTTTTTGCATACAACTTTGTACTTACTTTACATTTACATAACTTAACTTTTTTTTTCCAAGCTGTATGTGTCCCACTGTTGGGCAAAATCACAGTTTTATGTTATGATTAGTAATTTGTAAATGTTTGTTAAATTCAATTTAACACAAATAACTTTATGGCAGGTCTACACAGGTTAAGTTATGCTTATCTCACGACCCCTATATGTATATGCAAGCAAATGAGAGTTCTACTAAGGTGTAAAACTACTTGTAAATGTTTTTACAATATCAAAGGGTATTAGGTAGTATTATGCCATACTTGAAGGTTTGCTAGAACTTTACTAGAGCAATGTTTATGAAACAAGATTGATGTGTAAGTCTATCTTAAGAGTTACTTTTTCATGATCATATTTATTATGGTTTGATACCATTATGCCCATAGGTAAGGTAATGCATAAATATGATTTTGCAGAACATTGTACCTATACTTAATATTTTTTTATCGCTGTAGGAGTTGCATATTTATTTGGCATATTATTATTATGCCTATACAACTTATGATTAAATATAATTATGCGCAAGCATATTATTATGCTTACAATAACTATGCTTAAAAAATTATGCCAAAATAATACTATGTGTAACTATTATAAAATGGAAAATTATAAGTAAAAGTACCTTTTACTGATAATTTTCCATCCACCCTAAGGTTGACTTGTAGAGATTGCTTTAGCGATAGGTCGGCCTTTATGCCTCATTGTTTTAAGTAAAGTGGTTTTATGTTATATTATGGTGCAATAAAGAGTATTTCTATTCTATTGTAAAAGTATGCCATATTAAATTATGACAAAATTGTATGCAAAAAAAAAAGGGAACCAACTGAAAAACTATACAAATATTTGTTTTGGTTTAATTATAGATAGTCATGTATGTTACTACATAATAAGATCATAAGTACTTGGATTGAATGAAATGCATTCTTTTAGATGGCATTAATGCCATCTAAAAGAATGCATTTCATTCTCCATCATGCAAATTCAAAATGTTTTAACCGCATAGAATCCAAGTACTTATGATCATATTATATAGGGTACCTACCTAGATAAAACTAATTAAATTTCAGAATATATTAGTCACTATATAAAACAATTGTTATAGAAGGCAAGGAGAATGTACATAAGTCTAGAACATTCCTTGAACCATAAATAGGTATTTATTTCATCTATTATTATGAGGTAATAAGGGTTATTGAAGTATAAATAAAAAGTTAAAGATTTTTTGACATATGTACCTGTATTTTACAAAACAATATTCACAGAACAAAGACATAGGGAGGGACTATAAACTAATGGTTACTTAGCTAAAGTTCAGCCTAAAAAAAGTAAAACAGCCACACTAATATTAAATGTTAATAAAACTGTATAGCGATATGACTCATATAGAAATAAAAATGCTAATCAGGGTAACTAATAAACTAAGAAAAAATTTCGTTACCTAGCACAGAAACGAGTGAAAATTACCTCAAAGGAGGGCATGAACAAGATGTTCAAATAATTCTTTATTCCCATAACATGCAGACTTTACTTATAGTTAATACAAAGCCCGCAAAAATGGGCAACATAAAAATCAAATACACAGAGCGAAATACTTAATGTAAAGCTAGAAATTATCGAAAAAAGACTTACGAAAAGATATTAACGCCAATATGGCGGCCGAACTAAAAATACGATGTTGGGAAGTTGGAGCACCTTCTTGAAAAGCAAATATTATCGATTTGCCCAGATTAGTTAAACACTCCACAAACCACTAAAGCTCGCAATTAGTTCATGTCCCATTAATTTCATTGTCCTATATTTAATAAAAATACCACTTGTCTTAAAAAGTTCAGAACAGCACAGCGCGAATTATAAAGACGCAGTCGAACATCAAATTTAGACATGGCGGCCAAGCTTGATGGTACAGAATCAGAAAACGGCGTCTTTAGACATTTGCACAAATTTTACTCTGGAAAAGAAAATATTACAAAATCTGAATGGAAAAATAAACAAAATGCATCTATTTTGGATTTTCATTTCGGGATGACATAAGTTTTCATAAAAATCATTGGATTCAATACGAGCTATCCGCTCGAAGAAATATCGAAAACTGTTTTATTTTTCGATTGGCACACCTGTTAAAAAAAAGAACTTTCAAAGACAATCCACTCTAGAATCGAATGAATGACTACAGGGGGGGTTACCATTATCTGTTTTAGCCAAAGAATTTATATACAACACTAGAATGCTTACGAATAACAATAATCGCAAAAAACAACATTCAAAATTAATCCTTATTACTAAAAAAAAACTAAACCATAAACTTTAAGGCGTTATCGCCCGCAAATTGGTTGAGGTTACCCGTGACCAGAGGGCTGGTTTTTACCTCGCGCAAAAAATCAGCATTGCCATTCAACGTGGCAATACTGTCAGCCTTCTGGGCACCCTACCTCGGGGTAATGATTTGCCGGGACTAGAGATTTTGTATTTTTTTTTCTTTTTTTTTTAATCATGTAAATACTTTTTTAGTTTCTAGAGTAATTTAAAATTAATGTATAAGGGTTATTAATCCATACTAATATTATAAATAGGAAAGTCTGTCTGTCTGTCTGTCTGTCACCTCTTCACGGCTAAACTGCTGGACCGATTGTGATGAAATTTGGTAGGGATGTAGTTAACAACCTGAGGTCAAACATAGGCTACTTTTGGGCGCGATATAACCGAGTCCCACGCGGGGTGAAGCCGCGGGAAACAGCTAGTAATAAATAAATTTAATCATCCTTATTACTCTACTGCAAAGTTAATTTTCCTTTAAAGCCTACATACAAATACCTAACGTTCCAGAAAAAGGTCAAAAATTTGTAGGTGTCCCTTTTCCTCTTGAATATTATACAACTTACTAGAAAGAGATACCTACAAACTTTAGGTGTTATTTCGGGAACTGCTTTTGTCCTCTGTAAGCATTCTAGTCCATATCCATATCCATACTTCCATATCCATACTAATATTATAAATGCGAAAGTCTGTCTGTCTGTCTGTCTGTCTGTCTGTCACCTCTTCACGCCTAAACTGCTGGACCGATTGTGATGAAATTTGGTAGGGATGTAGTTTACGACCTGAGGTCAAACATAGGCCACTTTTGGGCGCGATATAACCGAGTCCCACGCGGGGCGAAGCCGCGGGGAACAGCTAGTGTTATATATAAATTTGGTTTTAGCAGTTTCGAAACCGGTGAATAGGCAAATGGCGCAAGGAGTGAAAATTTTTAAAACGCTTGATTTTTTTTCTGTTGGTAAGAATGAGGTTCCTTGATGCCCAAAGAAGTTCAAAACTCGCGCGGTTTAAAGCATTTAAAACAACAAAATACTTAATACACAAAGAACTTATTACAGTAGGTACAAATTCTTTAAATCTGGTCCTCAATAAAAGCACCTACCTTTCGTTAAACGAAACGTTCGAGGCTTCCTTAAGGTACCTCTCGACATACCTTATATTTGACAGTTCGTTCCTCACCTCCATTGAGTAATTTCCTTAAGGTGAGGCAGGTAGTGTCAACTATGAATACCATTGAGGTCGAGTGAGGATGAGTGGAGGTTTAAGGTCAAGAGGTACCTTAAGGACTCCTCGAACGTTTCGTTTAACGAAAAGTAGGTGCATTTATTGAGGACCAAATTTAAAAGAACTTGTACTAACTGTAATAATTTCTTTGTGTATTAAGTATTTTGATGTTTTATAATAAATCTATGCCAGTAAGCTAAAATTGAAAAAGAAACTTTGGCAAAAACTCTTTTTACGTCAAAAAGTAAGGCGGTTTACCAACATACAGAGATGAAACGGAACGTCATTCCTTGACCTCACTGGAGTTTGCTCAAAGAAAAAGAAATTTTTCTGTCAGTAGGAATAAGGTTCCTTGATACCAGAAATAAATCTCAAGAGTTTTATAAATCAGCCAATTATTTTAAATAAAATATTCTATTTTAAAGACGAATTAATGGCGTCGCTACGGCTTTTGCGGTCTATACCTTTGCTTCGTTCGGAAAAAAAACAAATGTCATTGTCATGTTGGTTATGGTTGTCATAAATGTCATTTATGTCACGCAAGGAGACCACCCATATTCTCAAACGTTTCCTCATAGGTCGCCTCCACTCACACCCATATTCTCAAACGTTTCCTCATAGGTCGCCTCCACTCAAACTCATTCGAGGACGCCTCAAGGAAGTCCTCCAACTTTCCTTGAAAACGGTATTCTTAATTGTTTCCTTGAGGAAACTCCAGTGAGGATGAGTCAAGGAATGACGTTCCGTTTCATTTCTGTATGTTGGTAAACCGCTTAACTTTTTGACGTAAAGAGAGTTTTTGACATAGTTTCTTTTTCAATTTTAGCTTACTGGCATAGATTTATTATAAAACAACAAAATACTTAATACACAAATAACTTATTACAGTGGGTACAAGTTCTTTCAAATCTGGTCCTCAATAAATGCACCTACTTTTCGTAAAACGAAATGTTCGAGGCTTCCTTAAGGTACCTCTTGACCAACCTTATATTTTGACAGTTCGTTCCTCACCTCCATTGAGAAATTTCCTTAAGGTGAGGAAGCTAATGTCAACTATGAATACCATTGAGGTCAAGTGAGGATGAGTGGAGTTTGAGGAAACGTTTGAGAATATGGGTGTGAGTGTTGGAAGTGATACAGTGTCGATTACGTGACTTTTTATCTTTGTCACCAAAATCTCCATGATATAGCTAAGTGAAATTTTTCCACCGCTTCACTTAGCCATCTGACTCAGACTAGACTTACTTACTTGACTGGACTTGACTATTGACTTGAATTTTTGACTCGACTGACTTAAGTAGGACTGAAGAAGATTAATAAATTCAAGAAAGGCCTTAAAGGACTAGATTCCATGGCCGTATAAACTATTCAAAAAAAAAAGTTATTTTTTTTTTCATTGGGCTTTATCTGCCGTTGTTCGAAACTTCACTTGAATGAACTTCACTCTCCTACCTCTTTCTGTTTTGTGATTCAAGTCCATTCCATTCTCAATTTACAGTATTGCACGTATTGCATTGCAATTAGATTGCGATTCATTGCATATCAATCAATACAACCAAACTGTGTTCCAAACCGATGGAATGAATCTGATTTTGTGACACGAACTCGTTTTGTGTTGTGTATTGGGTTAGGAAATGGTTTATTTATAAATCCAAATTATTAGCATTCATATGAGGAAATGAAAATTAATTAATACTACCAGATCATATCGGTCCTCTACGACCTTACTTCTTGCCTGTACGGATATCAGTAAGTGGATCACAAATACTTATGTAAACTGTTACTTTAGTGACGGAAATAATGTTATATTAAGTAGGTATATACCTATATATAAATGATAGTTCCTTCCTATTTGAGGCAAAGATATTCAGAAGATGATCTAGGTTTATTTAAGTACTGCAATACCCTTCCTGTACAAACTAAACTTATTCACAGTTTGTTGAAAGAACAATATTTTAATAAAAATATTCAAGAAGGTATAAGTCATGAGATCAATACCAGGAAAAAAGCCAATAAAATGCTTGTGACTATTAAAGCAAATAATAACTACGGCGAAAGAACAACAGCATACCTTATACCCCGTTATATCAATAGTTTGCAAAGAGATTTGATTGAGAGTATCACTAGTAAAAACATTAAACAGAAACTTAAAAATTATTTCTTGAACAACCTGTAGATACTGTTGGAAACCGGTCAGTGCAGTTTTGCAATCGTGAAGTTATATGCCTACTTATTGTTCTTTCGCTGCTAGACAGACCCATAATGACATTGATCTCACTGATATACATCTGATTTGTTAAATACTATATACTAGCTGTTGCCCGCGACTTTGTTCGCGTAGTGATATGTTTTTTTTTTTTTTCTGTTATATTTTATATGTATTATAAAAAAAGATTGAATGCAGAAAATCACTGAAGTATCCGGAAAAACCCCAGTGGTTTATGGTATACTATTATGTAAAATATTTGTTATTTTTTTTTGTTTGTCAGTAATAAATTAAAAAAAAAAAAAAAAAAAAAATATCTACTTATCAATGGGAGTATTATTAAGTTTAATTTATATTCAGTGAATATTCACTTTTTACCTCTAAAACGATATTTTGAATTTTTTAGACCATGCCTAAACTTGTCCTTTTGTAGGTATCTTAATATCAGTGACGTGCACAGACATTTTCCTTAGGGTAGGCAAAAACCTACCTAGACCAGAACTATTTCTGGTTTAATTTATACTTATAATTTAGGTATATTTGAGTTACAACTAAAACAGTAACGAACAAGAAGATAATAAAATAAAAATATATTGGTAGGTACCTACTTAGGCCCTTAAAATATTTCCGAGACGAGTTTTGGAAAAGCATAGCAAACATATTAATTCGAAAATAATATTAAATAATGTTCTTTTTAGCTTACCCTTCACTTCAACTAAATCCAATCAATCCCGGTTGATAACGTCCATTTTTTCGTCAAAAGGAACATTACTTAGCGCATCATTTTATAGTTTTTGTAAACAAACACTCGGTTTACAACAATCACATGAAAATTTTGACATTTAAAACTATAACTTGAGTAAATTTGTTAAAAATAAAAGTTCTATCTTTTCACCTCATTGTAAACAATGCACATTGCAATTATCAATTAATTAAACCAAATTAAACATTCAAAACAAACAAATGCATGCAAGCGAAGCAAACATATTGTTGATTTCGATACGGAAATAAAATTTATAACCCTACGGAATTGAGAATGTTAACTTGTTTCCAAAAAGTCTTCCAAGTCTATGCGTTTTTAAATTTGCAGCATTACTCGTTTAATATCCAATAGACACAGTTATCATGTTGCTGCAATCGATCGTAATCACTAATCAGATTTAAGTATGTGTAACGCGTAATTCTAATTGGCCGTAACAAAAGTGAGAGCGAGACGAAATGTCATCTCATAGCATTTTGTTTCATCTATAGTGGAGGTCTAAAATTTACTCACACAGGCGTGATTTAGCGCATATGTGTCTGTTCATGTAAGTTTCTTACTTGCACTACTACACGAGCAAAAGCACATCCATACATAGTGATTTTTTTGTGTGAGTAGTAAACTTCAGACGTTTTACTAAAAAGCTGGCCTCGCCTAGCGGCGCGGCGCCTACGGGCCGGCGCGCCGGGTGTTCGCGCGAATTCATAGATGGCGTTGTCAAGAATTCAATATCTTGTATGAAAAATATTTATTATTATATTTATTGATTATATAAAAAAATATTTATTATTTATTACAAAAGTACAGGGTAGGCAACGTCTAAACGTCTTTATGATATGCACGCCACTGCTTAATATCCATATTTTTACTAATAAGTACTTACCTCTTGCTTCTAGGGAGAATTTGAAGTGTCAAGTCCAATTCCAGTGCCAAACATAGGTTAATTTAGGAAAATGTAGAAAAATATACTAAATTACTAAACCTTTTCAACAAACATTTTAATAAATCTGAAGTCTGTGCCAATTATTTAAATGAAATATGCTAATAAACGAGCAAGCAGCTAGTCAATGAATTGGTAAAATTGGCACAAACTTCAAATTTATTTAAATGTTTGATGTTTGATATGAAGCATATTTGAGCAACAATTTATTAATTACTAGCTGTTCCGCGCGGCATCGCCCCGCGTGGGACTCGGTTATATCGTGCCTAAAAATAGCCTATGTTTGACCTCAGGTCGTTAACTACATCCCTACCAAATTTCATCACAATCGGTCCAGCAGTTTAGCCGTGAAGAGGTGACAGACAGACAGACTTTCGCATTTATAATATTAGTATGGATATGGATTTCAACCTTTTTAGTTGTGTAATTGGAGTTGGTTTTGTTTTTTTTGTTTTTGCAAAAACAATATTTTTTTAGTTTTGAGTATGCAATAGACATTACAACTATTAAGTAGTTAAAACATTGCATTATTTAAAGTCGCTTCAACTTACTTGTATTGTCTCACCTTATTAACATGGGATATCAAAAAATACCCAAATCGCAATAAACTTGAAGAGTTCCCTTGATTTCTTCATGAACCCATCATCAGAAGCTGTTCATTCCACTTTTTCGTTCTTCATTTATGGCCTTTGTTTTCCTTGCCAACTTTTCTTGTAAACCAATGGACATTCATATTTCTTGCCATTATAGGTAAATATGTTTATATCTGTGTGTAAGTATAAATTTAATGTATGTAGGTTTATAGTTATTTTTATTTATTTAAGTACTAGCGTCCTGCCCCGACTTCGCATGGGCATGAAAACCTTCCTCTTGAATCACTCTATCTATTAAAAAAAACCGCATCAAATTCCGTTGCATAGTTTTAAAGATTTAAGCATACACAGGGATATAGGGACAGAGAAAGCGACTTTGTTTTATACTTTGTAGTGAAGTAGTTATTATCTGTAGCATACCAAAACTTTGGTATTTTTCAACTTTCATCACATATTTTGACACTATTTGTAATTTCTGAGAGTTGACTGGCAGAGAATGCTTAATTATAGCATTAAGCTTATCTATTGTAGCTCTTGGCTCAATAAAGTGTTAAACAAATAGGTAAATAAATAAAATCAGATCCTGACCTGATGAATATGGGACCAATTGGAAAGTTTATCCTTTCAAACAAAAAATATTTTTTCAAATTGGTCCAGCAATCTTTTAGTAATCTGGTAACATACATAAAAAAAACAAATCCTGGCGAATTGAGAACCTCCTCCTTAAAGAAGAAGTCTGTTAAAAAGTGAAAACATGACCTTTATTTGCATGAAAAACCGGTCAAGTGCGAGTTGAACTCGCGTTGAGAGGGTTCCGTACAATGCCAATGTCAATTTTATATTCCATTAGCTGTTCGCCGCGGCTTCGCCCCGCGTGGGACTCGGTTATATCGCGCCCAAAAGTAGCCTATGTTTGACCTCAGGTCGTTAACAACACCCCTACCAAATTTCATCACAATCGGTCCAGCAGTTTAGCCGTGACAGACAGACAGACTTTCGCATTTATAATATTAGTATGGATTAGTATGGATTGTGGTATGTCAACTTACTACTACTATCGATCGAAGTGAACGTTTTTTACTGAACTAGCTGTTCCCCGCGGTTTATTATGTCTTTATTGCGATTTGGGTATTTTGTTATATGTTCCATGACAATAAAAATGCAATGTGTTTATAACTTAGTTGAATGCGTATGTATTGCGCATTCAAAATTAAAAAGTAATAGGTAATTGTTTTTCGTAAAAACATTACTTACGACGAATTTAGAACCTCCTTTTTTTTAAGTCGGTAAAAAAATCGGAACCCACTCCAAATAATGCTAAAGTTATAATTCTCAACCAAAAAGGAAGAAATAAATATCTCGACAAATGAAAAATATGGCACAAGCACCCCACACGCTTTTTGGTTTAATTTATTTTTCGTTTTTTAGTTCGATTGCTTATTAAAGCGTGTTTTTTTTAGTTTTATTTTAACTATATTTATTTTCCACTTTTTAGAGATAAACTTATCGAATTATTATATTGTCATCGGTCCTTGATAATTCTACAAAGTTTGAATTAAATCTGACGGTTCAAAGTGGGTCAAAATTAAGTTTAAAGAAGTCGGTTACAAACAAGCAAGCAAACATACAGGTGAAGCTAATAAAAGCGTGTTAAAAAGGAGAAATAATAAGTCCAGCCACAGAATTTTATTTCGGCCCCGTGATCAACCTTCTCTTTTTATAACTAAGCAACGGGGAAATGCTTTAGCCTCTAATATACTAATTCGTCTTTTTTACGACGACTACTAAATATTTCAAAGAAAGCGTCAAGTAAAGATCAAAAATTATTTTTACTTGTCTTTCTGATTTATAAATTGCCACGTAATTTACTAACCCAGCTACAGATTTTACAACTTAGCACCATTTTACGTTTTACAGCTTCAAAACTAGCTCCTCAATATAATATAATATATAATAATGTTTCATATCATTCATCAATAAACAAAAAATGATTGAAACTTTAATTTACAACATCATTTATATTATATCTCACAGCATGTGAAATAATCATCATCTTTTATCGTGAAAATGGCCACTGGGCCACTGCACGATTTGGCGCGAGTGAGTGCGATGACAGCGACCGACCATTTGGGGCCGTCCATTAATCACGTGATCTTTTTTTAAGCATTTTTTAACCCGTGATGGACGAACATTGTGCATCTCAATTCAAAAATAATGAAAAAATAAATACACGTGATATCTTACTACACCCCCCCTCCCCCCTTGTGATATTTCGTGATTTTTGTCAAACCCCTACCCCCCCTTTCAAGCCTCACGTGATTAAAGGACGGCCCCTTTGCACCAATCAGAGAGCGCCATTCATTCAAAACGTAGGGAGGCCATCAGTATTAATAATATAAAAATGGTTTCTTTTTTTTCTTTTTTAGATACCTATGCGTCTTAGGTATATTGTTTTTTTAAATTACTTAAAATGATGGTATTTTAGCACACTATTGATTTTTTAAGCTATTGCATAGCTTTTATCGCGGGCTTTGAGCGAGGCAAACGAATCAAGATATTCCGTAACCAAAGTTAAACCTAACACCCCCGTACCATGTACTCCGCCTACCATGTAGCTCGGCCAAGCGTTCGTATTGCATAGGTTGATATTTATTTTTATTTTTAAAATAAAAAATGTTTGCAATACATATCTTAACCGCGGCAGTCGCCAAGTGCCGCACATTTTATTTTTTAAATAAAGTATTTTATTTTGTCTGCCCTCAATTGTTTCTAGGTAATATTAATAGCTTTAATATACTACTTGATGATAATATTAGATAAATTTGACGATCACTTAATGTATTAATATTTTAGAAGTTTATAGTGCTTGAATGCATGTTGTTACAGACGTGTTACCTATATTTAGAGTGGCTTACATAGATACCTAGCGGCTAAGATAGTTTTATTTAGATGCGCGTCGATTGTGGCTGACTTAGTAATTTAGATATTTAGAGGTGAATAATGCTATTAAAAAGAATTAAGAAGTTAGTTGATGGTGGCGCTGTTTAATTAGTACCCATAAAAAAGTTGTTGTTTATTGAATACTAGCGACCCTCCCCAGCTTCGCATGGGCATAAAAACCTTCCTCTTGAATCACTATCTATTAAAAAACCGCATCAAAATCAGTTGCGTAGTTTTAAAGACTTAAGGAAGAAACGTAGGGACAAGGGACAGAGAAAGCGACTTTGTTTTATACTATGTAGTGAGAGTGATAATGATGTTTGAAACATTATTATCACTATCATATATATATGTGAAACATCATGTTTCGTTCAATATCTAACATTTTTATAAACTTGAAGTTGAAGTCGGTTAAAAAATAATTGTTTTTGTCAAAAGAATTAACCAGACTCCAACTACTCAACTAAAAAAAATGAATAAATTAATAAATTGTTGTTTAAATATGCTTCATATCAAACAATTAAATTTTTTTTAAGATGGTGCTAATTTTACGAATTCGTTGACTAGCTGCTCGCTCGTTAATTAGGTAGCATATTTCATTTTAATAATCGGAACCAAATCGGAATTCAGATTTATTTTAATGTTTGATGCGAAGCGTATTTAAACAACAATTTATTAATTACTAGCGACCCGCTTCGGCTTCGCATGGGCATAAAAACCTAGGAAGGAAGAGGACTGGAATCACATTATCTTTAAAAAAAAAACCGCATGAAAATCCGTTGCGTAGTTTTAAAGATTTAAGCATACAAAGGGGCATAGGGACTGAGAAAGCGACTTTGTTTTTACCATGTAGTGATAGTGATGTAGTGATTTCAACCTTTTTATAGTCGGTTTCGTTTTTTTGACGAAATTAATATAATGATATACCTACCTATCTTTACCAAAACCAGTCAGATATAAATAGTATAGCCAAAACAGATTTTAGTACAAGTTCATATATATGTTAAAGAAATTTTTCCCCAAAATCTAATTTTTCCCATTGAACTATCCGCCTATTGCATACACCCCACTCTTTAAAAAGTTATTGCCACATATCGTGTTATTATTACTAGTCAGCCTCTATCCAATGAAGGCTTGCACACAGAAGATTGCGTGATTTCGTCTGCGAACGCGAGTGTAGCATAACAGACTTGTTTTTGGTTGTACACACAAATGTTTAATAAACTTAGTTTAATTGTTCTTTGCTGCTGCATTTAATCCTTCAACGTTACTTACAAAGGTATGTTGTATAACTTAAATTAAACAAAATTAAATTTCATCGTGTTCCCTTCGGTGCGACGTCAATCTGTTGACCTTTCTTTGTATTATTTTATTAGTGTACCTTAGAATGTTATTGCAAGTACCTTCTTTAGGCAGTTTTACTTATTTCAGAGTTGTACAGAAATATACCATGGACCACTTGCGTGAAATGGACCATTCAAACCACGAAGGAATGCAACACCTTCATCATAAAAATATGGACCACGATACACATAAAATGAATTTTGACATGAATGTGAGTGAACCATTTTTTTTTCAAAATTCTAGTTAAATTGTAAGTGGCAATTTACTATACATATTATCAAAGTTAATTTTAAGTTATTTTGTGGTTTTTAGTGTAGTGTACTTAATTATATATTATGGCTATATTGTTACATAATGTGACCATCTAGTTTAATTTGGCCTTGATTTACGACACGAACTTTTACTGATAATGATCTGAAAGTAGTAGTAGTAGCACAAGTAATAGGATCTTGGTTAATTGCATAATACAATACTTACCCAACAAATACCTGAGAAATGTTAGCTGGCTGATTTTTGAGCTTTTGGTTGTGCATTCAAAAATACCATTTTATTTTACAAGTTTTGTAAGAACCTAAGTATCTAAATTCATACCACATTCATATGCTCATGTAAGGCTGTTCCTCATATCTCTTTCTGTAAGTGAGCTATCGGAAATCCTCGCACAACTTTTTTGCTAGTATCCTTAACTTAATTTAGAACCTCGAAATTCATTGAAATACTATCTGCTGTAATTTCCTTTGTGAAAATTACTAAAAACGGCCACTTTTGACACTTTTTGTAAAGGTTTCAGAAGCAGCAGATTTTCGAAACTTAATTTTTTATTCTACTGAGTGTAATATTCAATTTTTTTTAACTCCACATTTGTCTATGTAGTTTAATGCGTCTGAATCAGTTAAACACTTTTTCAAATAATATCATTTAGTTCATAAAATTATTTTATTCATATGACCAAAAAGGACGTGTCATGTTTCAGGATTTATGCATCTTTTTTTATACTCTTTATTGCATCAAAACAGTTTTAACATTAACAAGTATTTAGAGCTAAGTTGACAAAAAAATCTTGTGGTTTTATGCCGCATTTTTAGTGAGACCACATTGAGACTTGATAATTTGAACTTTTTTTAAAATGTAAATAATATCTATACTATCAATACTAATAAAATAATGCCGAACAGTTTGTTTGAACGCTTAGAACCTTAGAACTACATACAGGTCGGATTTCAAAAATTCTTTCTGCATAATTTGATAGCCTGTTCGACGTATTTACGTTGTATACAAGGCTATTACGCCAGACTATGAAAATTATCGCGTGTGGTTTGGAATGCAATGTTTTTACTGACGTCTTACAAACTATACATCAGCTTTACGCCAGAAACGTAATAACTGCGCTATTATACTATGTGAACTGAAAACGCATGTATGATACAAAATATAAGTTTAACCGCGTGTTTTTCTTTACACGATAATTTGTAGCTCTCAATTTGCTTTTACTTAATTGACCGAGCGAGCGATGCGAGTGAGACTGACATTTCGAGACTGGCAAATTTTGCTTTTGTCCGGATGTCAGTCTGTCTGTCTGTCTGTTCCGGTATAGAGGTTGCAATTCTGAACGGATCCTAATGAAACTTGGTACACGTGTTCCTTGATTTATTTGCAATTTTTTGTCGAGAGCTTTTTTTGATTAGAGGGAAAATGGGGGATAAAAGGAGGAAAGTTTTCTGTGACGTTATTTACGACCGGTCCCTAATGAAACTTGACACACGTGTTCCTTGGTTATTTTTAAATTTTTTGTCTTGAGCTTTTTTTTGATTGGGGGAAAATGGGGGCCGAAATGGGGGAAGTTTGCTATATTGTTATATTGCTTATATCACTGGCCGCAAGATGGTTATTTTACAAATTAATATGCGCTATGGTTTCGTGTTCGGTCATATAGGTAGATAAGTTTATTTATTTTTCAAAGTCCGCTGTAAATATTAAAGCTCTTCGAAGCTAATATTGTAGGTCCGTTCAAAAAAAAAAAAATCTATTTTTATTTTTATTTTCTATGTCTGACCAGAATAGGCAGTAACTATGGAAAAAAAACCTTCTTTTGAGAAAAGACGAGGAAAAAGAATTAACAGAATGGGAAATAGATACCTATAGAGTTATGAAAAAAAGGGAAGGGAGGGAAGTCCAAGGGTCGCGAGATGTACTGTTCACAGAACTACTAGTATGTTACTTTTCACATATCGGAATGGGCTTTGCACCTTGCCCATTTACTGAGTCTGTAAGTATCCTTACTAATATTATAAATGCGAAAGTCTGTCTGTCTGTTTGTCTGTCACGGCTAAACTGCTGGACCGATTGTGATGAAATTTGGTAGGGATGTAGTTAACGACCTGAGGTCAAACATAGGCTACTTTTGGGCGCGATATAACCTAATCCCACGCGGGCGAAGCCGCGGGGAACAGCTAGTACGCTATAATTTAAGGTTGTTCTCAGTATGTCGAGTTCCACCACGTCGACGGAGCTATTAAGGCCAAATCAGGCCAGCCCGCCACCCTGCGTGCCGCCATATATTTTTATTCTCGATTATATTTATTTACTAGCGACCCGCCCCTGCTTCGCCCGGGCATAAAAACCTTCCTCTTGAACCAATTCCTAAACCTATCTATAAAAAACTGTATCAAAATCCGTTGCGTTGTTTTAAAGATTTAAGCATACATATATAGGGATATAGGCACAGAGAACTTGAGACTGTTTTTATACTATGTAGTGATTTAACTTTATTGTATTATTTTGGCGCGCATCTATTACGATCTATACAAGAGCGTGTCTAGGTATGTAAAATTCATTTATACTTTATAGTCGAAACTGTCAGCATTAACTTTCCGAAATATAGACGACCGTTACGGAAAATTCGTGTATACTTTATAGTTGCCAATTAGAGTATTAGCATTCCCAAACATGCACGACCAGTACAATATGGAAGCGTAATGGCCTTGTATACAACGTAAATACGCGCCTGTTCATACACAACCGCGGGGATAAACTAGGTTTTTAAAATATATAAGAAACCACGCTAGAGGGCGAGACCAGGTATGCAAATAATCTCCGACTCTAACGACTTCTTTAACATGTCCAGATGGTTAGTCGCTGCCTGGGACGTTCCAAATAGTATATTTAAATATTACAAGGAAAATCACTAAATTTATTGAACAGGCAGGACCAGTTTTACTAGCGAAGTAATAATAAGTTTCAAATAATCGCGGGTGCATTGTAAAATAAATTTTTACCCGACTAAAAATCAAAAAGAGGGTTATGATGTGATAATTCTGGCCGTTATGTATGAATTTTTTTATCATGAGGCGCTCAAACTCTAACACAGAATGTGTTAGGGCGTGGTTATAAGAACGATAGAAAACCCGACCATGGTGAAGATCTACGGTTAATTTGCCGTGTGAGTCAGTGTATGGATCACTATGAATCAAGAACGTCGGCGCCGCCGCCTTGCCGAATGCGCTCTTCTTCACTTAATAGAGTGGAGTTGGCCTATTGATATTTTCCTTAGAAACATAGTGTCCTCGCGTCGAGGGGGGTAGGGGGGCTAATCGCCATCTAGTGATGAGCGGAGAAGTTAAAACAATCATGTTTTAAGATACCATCTAGCGCGTTTTTAATAAAGTTGCGTTGTACTCCACGCTAGATGGTATGCCACAAACCTATCATTATTTTATTTTATTTATAAAATGAAAAATAAATAAGTTTCAAATAAAAAGTCAATTTAGTGTTGCAATGTAAACTTAATTGTAAAAGTAAAGATAACAATTAATTATATTCGCGAAAACCGCTTTACAATTATTTATTAATTTACGAACACGTCACGAGTAAACACGTGTGAATGCCAATGAAAAATTTTCTGTACTGATCTTTAGGTTAACTCATCTCTTCTATGTAATTTCTCTGTGGTAACCTTCCCTAATAATAATGCATGCAGAAAGAATTACTCAAATGTGACCAGTAATTCTAAAGTTATAAGCTTAAACAAACAAAACTCTTCAGCTTTATTAAATACTAGCTGTTGCCCGCGGCTCCGCCCGCGTGTAGGTCACTTTTCGCGAAACCTGTGGAAACTACAACTATCCAGACCTATAGTTAATTCTATTGTATCCTTTTCCCGTGCCAATTTTATAAAGCCATTACATTGCTACGATATCGTTAAATATTAGGGCCACTTCTTTCTCAAATACCGTTTTTAAAATCAATAGGAATCAGTATTAAACAGTCGTAAAATTCTGAAAAAAATATATGTTTTTAGTTGAGGATCTAGCAGAGTGAAATTCGCTTACAGTAACAGTAACAATATCAGACAAAATTTGCTCGATAGAAAAATCAAAGTTGCCTCCTTTGGAAGTTTATTTTCAATACTATGCCTAAAATAATGAACTTATTGTCCTGCTTTTATGTTATAGCCTTTAGATAAAGTATTTATATAGTGAAAATCGCTGAAGTAGATTTTGTAGTGTTATTTTCCCAAATATGATGTCTAAATGCCTACAAAATGAGTGAGCGCCGCGACTACGCGGCTTACGGACAACGGACCTTCAGAAGAAGGAGCTCTTAACATTCATACTATCAATCTTTGCCTCTAAAAGAGTAGACGCAGCCTATTACAGAGTCATTAGGACCTAAAATCCACTCCCAAAGTTTTAGTGGGCGTGTAAAGTGGAGAAAATCTCAATAAATAGTGATAAGTCAGATAAATTCGTCCTTACGACACGACCGTATGTTCCGTGAAACACTGATTTGATTATTTTTTAAACCAAAGCCAACCCAAACCAACCAATCAATTCAAATAGCTTACAATACAACACAACAAACGACCGATAAACAAACCAACTAATAGTACTAAATCATAAACCAAATTTTTTTTAAATAAGGAAAAATTTCAATCTGCTATTAAAATAAAGTCAGCGCCATCTATTGGTATTTTATGTAACTAAATCATACGCCCACAAACATTCAATGTGTTATTTTATTAAAATTTAATAGAGACTGCAGTGTGTTTTTCTCTTTATTGATATAAGTAGAAATTTTAGCTTTATCTAAATTAAATACGTTTATGTAAATCGCATTCAACTGTTTAAAAGTTTTGAAGCAGTGCTTGTAGTAAACTTTAAATGACCATAACTTCTATTTCCCTTAACCGATTTTGATGAAACAAAGATTTTACAACGCTCCTAATTATATGTAATTCACCTGTGAAAACAGCGTTCAAATCTGTTGAGTAGTTTTGAAATTATAACGCACCACACAGACAGAAAGACAGACAGACAAAAATTGTTTTTTTGGTTTTTATTACTCTTCTTTAATTGCCCCGTAGAGGTTTTTTAGAAAAATATTTAATGTACAGACACTCGATTTTTACTGTCTTATTATATGTATAGATAAATAAGTACAAAATACTTTTATATTGACGGAGTTAACGCTAAGAGCTTTCTCTAAGTAAGAAAATAATTCTAGAAAACAAATAAAAAACGAAAACAGAAAATTATTGTTTATGGCAGGATTCGATCCAGCTACTTTCTAGAAACATTTCTTTACTAAAATATTTAAAAAAAAAAAACTTCTAAAAAATTAATACAAAACAAAAAAAGGGTAAAAACAAAAGAAGTAATGTCTAGCAGGATTCGAACCCTCTACTTAAAGAAATGATCCGCGACCTCTACCGATAGGCCAACATGCTTTGCTTGTTACTGCCGAAATTTCAAATGGGTTTTGTCTATAGGTACGCAACTTGCAGTGTTTGAAGTAAATTTTCAATCGACCATAACTTCTTTTTCCCTTAACCGATTTTGACGAAACAAAGTTTTGACAACGCTCCTAATTATATGTAATCCAACTGTAAAAACCGCGTTTAAATCCGTTAAGTATTTTCGAAGTTATAACGTACCAGACAGACATACATACATACAGACAGACAAAAATTCCAAAAACTGTCTTTTTGGTTTCTGTTACTCTTTTTTAATCGCACTCAATCAGTCTTTTTGAAAAATATTTAATGTACAGACACTCTCATTTTAGTGTCTTATTATATGTATTGATATTATTTTACTAGCTGTTGCCCGCGGCTCGGCCCGCGTTGGACTCGGTTATATTGCGCCCAAAAGTAGCCTATGTTTGACCTCAGGTCGTTAACTACATCCCTATCAAATTTCATCACAATCGGTCCAGCAGTTTAGCCGTGAAGAAGTGACAGACAGACAGACAGACAATATTAGTATGGATAGTATATGTAGATAGATTCACAATAAAAATTAAGTTAAATAACTAACCCGACTATGGTAAATGGTGTCTAAAAAGGATGAAACAAAGAAATAATTCAGGCCGAAATCTAGAAATGCATAGGTACAAAAATAGTCATGGTAGAGCCGTGGTCGCACCCACTCACCCAACAATTTTAAGGTGATACCCCGGTGAACACTAGCGCCACCATCATTTAAAAATCATTATTCACTGAAAACACAAGTTATCAAAAATCCGTCTTATGTAATTAAGGTTCTGGATCTGAAGTGAATTTTAAACATATTAAATTATAGTTCCCTATACCTAGTAACAAATTGCAATATTGCTTAAAACGGCCACTTTTAACAGATTTGACCACGGCTTTACCATGACCATTTTTGTACCTATGCATTTCTGAATTTCTATCTGAATTATTTTCTTGTTTCATCCTTTTTAGACACCTTTTTAACGTAGTCGGGTTATAGTTTTTTAACTTCATTTTTATTTACTTAATACTTTTCCGTTTCCCGAATGGAAATGATTGAACCGCGTTAATGAACGACCACTTTAAGACTGCATTTTAAATATTCCTACCTATATTTTGACTTAAACAATATCATTTAGCTGCTCGCCAAGATCTTTTTTTATACCAAACACGTGATGATAATCTGTTTTTTTTTTATGGTTATAATTTAAACCTCAGATAGGTTTAAATTTCGTGAGATAAAATTTTGATACAATTTATATAGCCCATGTCTTCCAGGCTATTTTTACGAATCTTTTGACATCTCATTCATTACAATCGGTCTAGTAGTTTAGGCGCCACGATGGAACATACATACATACATACACAGACTGCTTAAATTATTACCCTTCCTCTTGGCTTCGCCGTAGTCGGGTAAAAAGCAGTAAATGTGACGTCCTAACAACACAATCTAATCTCAGCAAACAGTTATAAAATAGTACATATATATTTTATTGCAGTTTATTAATAATACAACTGACGATATAAGCAGTATGGAGCAGACGGCAGATATCTTAAGACAAGGGGGTCATGGAGGTCACGATGTTCATGGGGGTCACGGGATTCATGATGCAAGGCAAGGTGTCCACGGTGGGCACTCAGGGCACGGTACTGAGGGTCACTCTATGTCTATGACGGTATGTTTTCTTTTAACAATATCTTGTACTAATCCCGACTAATATTATAAATGCGAGAGTGAGTTTATATATTTGTTTGTCTGTTACCTCTTCACGCACTATCTACTGAAGCAATCTTTCTGAAATTTCGCATACACAGCTAGGAGTATTGAGATGGACATAGGGTACCTTTCATCCCGGGAAAAAACACTGTTCCCGAGGGAAATTTATGCGGGCGAAAGCTAGTTAATAATAAACGATAGTCAAGTGATCAATTTTAATCTTTGACAATGTTTGCACCCTATTTGCTTTATTGATTTATAAAGTTTTGATATACGATAGTTGAATATAATAAATAATTATATATTGAACAGTATTAATATGATCATTAAAATAATAAATTGTTACTTTCTTTTAGTTTCATGGAGGTTGTAATGAAGTTATACTTTTTTCATGGTGGAAAGTTGAAGATGTTGGCGAATTTGTTGGATCATTCTTCGCAATATTTATAATGGCTTTACTCTATGAAGGGTAAGAAATCTAAAGAGTTTTATTAGCCCACTCTGTCTTATGCATCTTTAGCTTGCGCTTCACAGCCCAGGGTACGCTATTAATCATGGTCCTGATTTGGCGGAACTGGTTATTACAATGCAGCGACTGCCGTCTGACCTTCGTAATCCTTAATACAGGGAAACCAGACCCACAGCCAAGCCAAACCAACACTGTCAGATTTTTTAGGCTGCTTAAAGGCAACTGACAAAGCCTAACGGCTGCCATCTACCGATTACAGCCGGGACCAACGGCTTAAGGTGCCTTCCGAAGCATGGAGGAGCTCAAGATAGAAATGCCACTAATGGCGACCAATCCAAACATGGCCGCGCACTCGCCGTTACTGTCGCTTGACGCGTGCTAATTACGAATACCTGCGCCACGCTAGGCTATCGAGCTCCTCACAGATGACAAGTATATTGTATGGTATGACAGGTGCAACTTTAATGCCACATTTACACTCAGCCTTGTAGGGCAGGGAAGTGAGCAATATAATAGTACAGCCTATAGTAAGTTGAAAGTTCTATTGTGATTATAATATCATGTTTTCTATGGTATTGCTATCTGTAAATCTTTTAATTTTCAGATTAAAATACTACAGGAAACATTTGTTATGGAAAACTTATACTGGTCTTCAGTACTGTGCCGTGTCATCCCCTGACAAACGTGTGGCAAATATATGTGCGACGGATGAACCACGGGTCATACAGTAAGTGAACCACATTTACGTACATTTCTTAGCATACAAAAAGTGTATATATTATAGACTTATATATTTAATGCAAAAGAAGATGTGAAACCTTGGGCATGTATATTTTCTATGCCTTGGGTAAAGCAATAAGAGATATAAAACTGATATTTTAATTAATTAAGTACTACTGAGCAGTCACAGTGGATCCATACTATTATACTAATATTAAAAATGCGAAAGTCTGTTCGTCCGTGACTGGTGGTGAAACATAGTCTACATTTTATTTATTATTATTTATTTAACTTTATTGTAAAAATACAATAGGCGGACTTAATGCTAAAATAACATTTACTTAAATAACAAATATAATAAACTTACATAACATACATAATAAATAGTTAATACATATATATTCATTATGTCTCTTTCGTATATATATATATACTAGCTGTTCCCCGCGGCTCCGCCCGCGTGGGACTCGGTTATATCGCGCCCAAAAGTAGCCTATGTTTGACCTCAGGTCATTAACTACATCCCTACCAAATTTCATCCCAATCGGTCCATCCGTTTAGCCGTGAAGAGGTGACAGACAGACAGACAGACAGACAGACAGACAGACAGACAGACAGACTTTCGCATTTATAATATTAGTATGGATACGAAAGAGACATAATGAAAAAACCCGTAGACGGCAAATGTCGTCTATGCATGGTTAAAGATGAAACCGTCCAACATCTTATATCAGGTTGTGAAAAGCTAGCTGGTAGCTACTATTGTGAAAACGCATAACAATGTAGTTCAGTATATGGACATTAGCTAAAAAACACAAATTTGAAGTCTCCAAATTCTGGTGGAAAGATACACTAGACCAACCATTAGTTATTGAGAACGATGAGGCGAAGCTCATGTGGGAGATACCAGTCCAAACAGACAGAACAGTAACACACAATAGACCAAATGTTATATATATTGACAAACACAATAACACAACACACCTTATAGATATCACAATACCGTCGGATTATAATATAGGAGCAAAAGAAATAGAAAAACTAAGTAAATACCACCTTCTCAAAACCGAAATAACCAGATTATGGAACACCAAAACAACAATAGTACCCATAGTTATTGGAGCAACCGGAATAGTAGCCAAAAGCCTACGACGGTACTGTGATATCTTAGACACACATAGACATTACCATACCACAAAAACAAGCAGCAATACACACCATAACAATAGTCACAAAAGTGCTAGGTGACACAATCTTTGTGAATGGGGAAACTGAATCTCCCTCTTCCTGAAGGTTTCGGGACGGGAGTTCAGAGGAGAACCGACAAGGGTCGAGAAGGTTAAACCTAAGAACGATATATATATATATATATATATATATATATATATATATATAATACATATATATCTATCATATAATATATCAGCCATAGTAAATAAAATAAATAAATAAAAAGTATTTATTTGTTTATTTTTTATTATTATTATTTTTAAGTATATGTATAGTCATATTCATATTGAATTATAAAATTGTGTAAACGTTATTATTTTAAGTCAATACAAATTTCTGGTATTTCTGAAAAAGTATTAAAAGCAAAATAAATAATAGCAGCAATCCTCAATTTCCCCACCCATTCCGCTTCCTATAATTTAGTTTTGGTTACATTGCGCTAAAAAGTAGCTTCGCTTATTCGTTATAGTTGCAGTGTCAATCTAGATTTTTAATTTTGAATCTGCATACATTAATAGGCGAATGTTTATTATATTTCGCTTTTATGGTAAGTAATGGTGCAATACGTGTTAGGTTTATGTTAATTGCTGATACGAGATTCTTTGTCTTTTACTGGGTCAGTTACATTAATAGATGTGGCCTCGGATGTGTCTTGTTGGAACTGATTTCATTGGTGACTTCGGTACTTAGTGAGAAATGCGCGGTCTAAGATTGCCGATAATGAACTAGATAGCTAGCAGTAATTCAAACAAAAGATAATGTATTTAACTACACATTTTAGATCCTCGGTTTTGTTTGAGTGTCACACATAGATTTATCAGTTTTAATATTGTTAATGTACTAAAGTGCACATAGTACCTATCTCCTCTTTAGGGTCGAGGACCCAGTTCCATAAGTATTTGTTTGGTTTTTAAGGTTTCGTACCTCAAAATTCAGAAAGGAACCCTTAGGCTCATTTGTTGTCCGTCGGACGGACGGACGGAGCGAAACTATAAGAGTTCCTTTCCTTGTGGACTACGGAATGTCCTAAAATCCTAAAAATGGGAGAGGTATACCTCCCATTTTTAGGATTCCGTGCTTGAACTAGTTACGAGCTGATTTGTAAATGATATGTAGGTTACTAAAATAGTTTTTTGATCACACCTCACGTCACGGGTCAAACAATGTGTCCAATAATAACACAACAGCTGAACTTTTAGAATGGTTCCATTATCTGGCGATAGTAAGCAGCAGTAGAAAAAAAATCAGATCAAGGGGCCATGAGGACTAAGGAGAAAGTTTTTTCGGATTCAAATTAATTTTATAAAAAGATTGATAAAACGTACTTTGTGTTAATCCAAGGTGTCAATCAGCTACCTCCATACCAAATTTCATAAAAATTGGCCCAGCCGTTTGAGCTTGAAGAATTACCTTATACGAGTATGTATGTATACATACAAACTTTCGCCTTTATAATATTAGTGGAATAGTGGGATGAGATATATCGAATAATAATATTACTCGTAGTACAGAAGTAACGTAGGTAACTTATCGCTTAGGTTTTATACTTGTTAACAGTGATAAGAGATAACGTCGTCACTCTACTAATTGTCCAGTTAAATGTATGGGTATTAACTAAAAACTTCTAATTGGTGTGTTCAATTGGGTATGCTAAATAATTTTAACACACTAAAATACAAAAACCATTTCGAGATATTTTGATTTCATAGCATATTTTTTTATTTTCGACCAGAAAAGTAGGTAGATTGTGTATGTACGTTTCCGTTTTGAGCGACTGAATCACAGAATCTTTAAAATATTATTTAAGTAATTAGCAACGCGGGGATTTAAATTTACCTATGAATTTTATTTTGTTTTCCAGACCAGTACCCCATGTGATTGAAAGGAATGTGTAAGTATTCTATTTATTACTTAATTGTCTCTTTCGGCACCTGCTGAAAATTATACTGTGTAGTGAAAATAGTTACTTATAAATAAATAACAATAAATAAATATATTATAGGGATTGAGTTAGACCCAAAGTAAGCTCGAGACTTGTGTTATGGAATACTAAACTATATTTTATAACAAATACATATATACATAGACATCCAAGACCCAGGCTAATCTGAAAAATAACTCATTTTTCATCTTGACCTGAACGGGGATCGAACCCGGGACCTTGTAAGTAGCGGGCAAACATGTTAACCGTTACGCCACGGAGGCCATCAATAAAAAGGTCAGTCATCGAGGAAGCAATTTTAGGATTTGAGATCAATGTAAAATAAAACCTCAACAAATAAATATAAATAAATATATATCCTGGGATAAGTCCGCCATTGTCTTCTTATTTTAATAATGTTCCTTTTACTATGTATTTTAAAGCAATAAAGATATTAAAAACAAACAAACAAATATGCTAGTTCTCGAGAGCTCTGAACAACTTTTCAATTTCATAAGTGTATTTTATGTCTAATACTTCTTAGCTAAGAGTCGCACGTAATATACCGGATGGCATGACAATGCATTCTACTGCAGCATTTATACGTAGTAAATAATGAAGTGGTCCGTACTGTCTGTCTGTGCGCGCAAAACTTAAAAACTAACAAACGGATTTTCATGCGGTTTTTTTAATCGATAGAGTGATGCTCAGGGAAGGTTTTAGGTAGACATCAGGTAGGTATATAATACACACGAAGTTTTATATTATGGGATCACTCGTGCGTCTGTCTGTCCGTCCGTCCGTCTGTCCGTCCGTCCGTCTGTCACAGCCAATTTTCTCCGAACCTACTAGACCAAAACAGATGAAATTTGGTAGGGTGGTGTAATCCTGTGACCCAAACACAGATGTGCAAAGTAAATATTTCTTTTTAATACAAAAATATATTTGAGATCCTTATAACGAGCCCTTTCATTTGATTTAACACGGTAAGGTTTGCAAAACTTTTTTTTTTAATTCCTAAGTTGTCCCCCGAAAATGACAAATTCAATATAATACAAATATTCATTTTCGGGGGACAACTTAGGAATTAAAAAAAAAAGTTTTGCAAACCTTACCGTGTTAAATCAAATGAAAGGGCTCGTTATAAGGATCTCAAATATATTTTTGTTACTATTGTAACATAAATCGTTTTGATTTAATTCACGAAAGAAGACGAAAACTGACCATTAAACCCCCTGATTTTCGAAACTACTGAGCCAAAAATTTTGAAAAAAAATACAATATATAGTTTATTGCCTGTAGATTACAAGAACACCTATAAGAATATTAGTGGTAAATTCAATATAAAACGATCACATACGGAAAATAGTTCACTAAAACACAACTAGATAGCGATTGTAGTAGTTAAATTCCATTCCACAATTGAATATAAAAACTAATATTGGCATTATACGGAATCCTCTCGAGTTCAACTCGCACTTGCACGGTTTTTTTTTTTGGTTTGGTTATGTTTGGTGGAAGTTCGCCGGGTCCGCTTCTTTATTATAAAAATAAATACAAGATACAGGCAACATAGATTTATCATATGCGTGCGTTGATAAATCTATGATGCCTGTACACAAATGATTCCTGCACTATACTGAACTAAACAACTTTCCAAATAAACTTAAGCATATCGAAATATGAAAAAATATTTTTGACCCCCCTATACAAATTGGGAATTATCTGATCTAGATTAGTTTGGAAAGAGAAAAAAAATGTATTTAGCTAAGTTTATATGGAAAATTTGTTCAGTGTAGTGGTCTGAATTTGTCCTTTAAATATTAACAGTTGTACCTTATATAATTGTCTGTTCTACTGTAACAAAATAATACCAAAGCACTCGTGTGATCATGAAGCTAGCGCCATCTAAAAATATACCTTGATCCATTCGAGACTTAAGACGATACCTTGGTGAACACTAGCGCCACCATCAGTTTAAAACCATTATTCACTGAAAACACAAGTTATCAAAAATCCGTCTTCCGTTACAAATTGCAATATTGCTTAAAACCATATTGTTACAAAGTGGAACACTTTATAACAATACTAGCTGTTCCCCGCGGCTTCGCCCCGCGTGGGACTCTGTTATATCGCGCCCAAAAGTAGCCTATGTTTGACCTCAGTTTGTTAACTACATCCCTACCAAATTTCATTACAATCGGTCCAGCAGTTTAGCCGTGAAGACAGACAGACAGACAGACTTTCGCATTTATAATATTAGTATGGATGGAAATATAATTTAATTTGATTAAAATTAACTTCAGATATAGACCCTAAATTACATAACACAGATTTTTGATAACTTGTGTTTTCAGCGAATGATGATTTTTAGTTGACGGTGGCGCTAGTGTTCACCAAGGTCTCTTCTTCAATCATCAGAGTAGTGTAATGAAAAATGTTACATATCTGCTTCCTCATAATAATAAACCTATTTACGTCTATTACTATGAGGAATTTGTGTTACAAAGTTTTCTGTTCCTGTGTCTAAATACGTAACTAAAAAATGTTCATACAGCTTAGACTAATAAGACATAGATAGTGGCGCCATCATGCCCGAAGTTTGGTCAACTAAGTACTTATATTCTTTTCCAGGCCAACCATGCTCAGCGCCCCACATGCATGGCAAACAGTGCTTCACGGTCTCCAAGTGCTTGTCAGTTATATGTTAATGTTGGTTTTTATGACATACAACACTTGGCTTTGTTCAGCAGTTGTACTCGGCTCGGCGACGGGCTACTTCCTCTTCGGTTGGCGTGAATCGGTAGTTGTAGACTTTACGGAACATTGTCACTGATATATACCAACATACCTGTGATTGTGAATAGATTAGTATTACTTGATACCTATTGTATAACCTCGCTATTTGAGAAGCTCAAAATGAATTACAAATTAATAAGACAAAAATATCATGGTATTATCATGTTATAAGTTGACAGCCTTTTGTGTAAGCTTTTTTGGGCAAAATATTTATACCAGTTATATACTTTTTAGGAATATATTATTTAGGTTACTAATAAATGATTTGAATTTATGTAGTTTGAATGTTTATTTTCGGGTTGGTGAAGCACGACATTAATGAAAACTTTCTCAAATCACAAAGCATTTCTCGTGAACGGCTGGTCCAGTTTTAAAACCTGCCATCGATAAATGATAAATACCAGCATGAAAGGGTTTGTTAAATGTTAAATATATAATGTAAAATTAAACAGCCGGGTACTCACAACACCAGTTTATTAAACATTAAACCTCTCTTATAATTACACTAATTATTTATAGGTAATAGGTAACTTATGATAATAGCTTAAATCACTGAACACTAGCGCTCCCAAAACAAGAATGCCCGCCTCGCGACACTGTCCGACCATCCAAATCCCCCTCTTGCGACCCCCCTTTCTTTTTCAACTTATTTCAACTTACAACCGCCAATACTGTGTAATCAATACAAAAACCTTTAAACATTAAATATATGTTTTTATACATTTATAAATATATTAATTAAGAGAATGAAACCTAATATTCGTCCATCCTGACCTCGTGCATGTCCTCATGCACGCTTTTCAATAAAACCTAATATTCGGCCAGTGTCACGAGTCAGTAAACAATATCAGTTAAATCATTAAATTCAACATTTCAAATTCTAAATGTTACGAATATAATATGAAATTATACAACATCGTATACATCAAAATATACATCGATGAAACAAATCGTGAAAGGAAATGAATACTTTATCCTCGTTGAGGATGTATTCAATAAGCAATTCTCGTAAAATAGTATTTAATAACAATCAAAACTCACTTAGTCGAGAATGTATCCAGTAAGCAAACCATTACAATTCTTGCCTAGGGGATACATTCCACATTTAAATTGTATCGCATTTCATCATGAACCATTACAATTCTCATGAATAAAATGACGATAGCAAACTACGAACCATTTCAATTCTCGCAGTTTAATATAATAGTACGAAAACCTGTTCGAGAATATATCCAGTAAGCAAACCATTACCATTCTTGCATACAAGATACATTCCACACAAGTTGAATTATTTGTATCGCATTTCATCATGAAGCATGAATAAAATGACGATAACAAACTTCCTACGAACCATTTCAATTCTCGTAGTAGAACAACCGTAAGAGGCATTTATTGAACACCTCAACTCTTACTTATCCTTATAAATCAAACATATTTCATCACCAATTATATATCAGTAAATTAATGAACTAATCTTCATTAAAATAATAACAGTAATTTTATCAACAAAATAAATTAAGAAATTTCACCGCTTATCGTCATCTAAAATACAAAAATTATCGATCTGCACTTATGAATTATTGATTTTTATCACAATAAATAATTATACTAATCACTTAACATAATACAAAAATATACAATCAGAATTTGATTAAGCTTTCTTTTTGTTTTTATTACCCATTAATTGTCATCTAAATCTTCTACTTCTCCGCTATCAGAAGTATCAGACTCATTAACATGCAAAGCGGCCACATTGATCCAAGGCAACATCCTATCAGCTGCTACAGTAGTCTGTCGTTTATTTTTGGTTCCAGTCAAACCTGGGACTGCTGCCACCCTATATCGATCGTTCGCTAAAACAGATACTACACGATATGGACCAACATATGAGGGCAAAAGCTTCTTGCTCTTGCCATCATTCTTAAAGGTCGTTTTGGTTATTTTGACTAGTTCCCCTTCCCCATACATCCTAGCAGGACGTCTACCTTCGTCGTAATGTTGTTTCTGCTTTTCTTGCTGCTCATCGATCCTATCTTTTACTTGTTCCCTTATAGTTGTAAAATCATTTTTTTCATGCGTTTCCTGTCGAATTTCATTTAATTTCGGATTAACCTCTGCGTTTATGCTTGTACCAAACAATATCTCGGCTGGTGTTCTGCCTGTTGTTTGTTGGGTTGTATTGTTCAGACCCCACTGAACTTTGGCAACCGCATCATCCCAATCCCTTTCGTCTTGATTAAGATTCTGAGCTGTTAATGAGTTTAGAATGGTGCGGTTGTATCGTTCAACTTGCCCATTTGCTCTAGGGCTTGCCACGGCATTAAGAACATGTTTGACGCCTTTATCTAAGCAAAATCGCTTAAAAGCATGTGACGTGAAACATGTCCCCCTATCACTCACTATTCGGTCTGGCGTTCGGAAAGTATAAAATATATCATTTAAAACCCTGATCGCAGTCAGGCTTTTTGTATTTCTAACTGGCTTAGCAAATACAAATTTTGTGAACCCGTCCACAATAACCAATAAATACATGTTACCCCTTTTGGACTTGACAAAGGGCCCAAGGTGGTCAATATGTAGCGTGTGAAAAGGTATTTCTACCTTCTCGATGGGATGTAGGTGTCCTTCTTTTGTAGTTGCAGTTTTCTTAGCATAGGCACACTCTATACACGCGCCGACATATTTTTTGACAAATTTAGCCATCTTCGGAAACCAGTAGGATTGTTGTATACGATCCAATGTCTTTTCGGTTCCAAAATGACCAATTTCGTCATGATTAATGCGACAAATTTGCCACCTTGCACCCTTTGGCACTGCCCATCGAATTTTAGAACGATCGCCGTCCAGATATTTATAAAGTTTATCATCTTTCAAAAGGAAATTATCTTTGATATATTCTAGTCGATTTGCGTCCATGTTAGAAGTAAGTACGTCGCGAATTCTGCGTAATTCAGTATCCCCTAATTGCAATGTCTGCAACCAGTCCTCATTGCTTATAGTCATCACAGCTGGATATTGCTCCAGAACCTGCGAAGTATCATCGTCAGTCACGGGATTTCGCGACAAAGCATCAACATGAGCCATTTTTGCACCAGGTCGATATTCAATTGTGCACTGGAATTCTTGCAAAAGTAGCCACCATCGCGCTACCCGGGGAAGTATATCACGCTTTGAAAAAGTAGATCTAAGGGCACTGCAATCAGTGACAATTTTAAAATTTTGTCCGAGCAAGTACACCCTAAACTTTTTCAAAGAACAGATCACCGCTAGTGTTTCCAACTCATATGCGTGAAAGTGTTTCTCCTCCGGGGAGGTCTTTCGGCTATAAAACGCTACCGGTTGGAAACTATTGCTATCCCGTGATTTCTGCAAGAGTACACCTCCAACACCCAGTTTGCTGGCATCAGTGTGAAGCTCGATCTGTGCATGTGGATCATAAATGGCAAGAATCGGTCTATTGACCATCTTGTTCTTGAGTCCCTGGAAAGATTCTTCCTGCTCAAGTTCCCAGACCCAAGGAACATCCTTTGCAAGCAATCTTGTTAACGGATGTGCTAACATAGCAAAATTCTTTATAAATTTGCGAAAATATCCTACTAGACCGAGAAACTGACGCACTGTGTGTTGATCGGTAGGGCGCGGAAAATCAAGTACGCATTGAATTTTCTTAGAACCAGGACGAATTCCCAACGCACTAATTTCGTATCCCAAATAATCTATCTTCTCCCGTAAGAATTCACACTTACTCAGGTTAAGAGTCAAATTAGCGCCCTCTATTAACTGCAGAACTTTTTCTAACCGAGCCAAACATTCTTCAACATCCCTACCATAAATCAAAACGTCATCTATATAGGCCGTTGCTCCATCGAATCTTGCTGATCCTAACACTTTGTTCATCATTCTTTGGAAAATGGCAGGAGCATTTGCCAATCCAAATGGCATACGGTTAAACTCATATTGGCCATCTGGAGTGACAAATGATGTGAGATGTCGGGATTGTTCTGAAATAGGGACTTGATAGTACCCTGAAGTTAAGTCGAGCGTAATAAAATAGGACTGCCCAGATAACCTGGCGATCTCATCCTCAATGTTGGGCATTGGATAACGCTCCTTTACAGTTACGGAATTAAGCATTCTGAAATCCACGCACATTCTCATTTTACCGTCTTTTTTGCGCACCAATATTATAGGACTAGCATACTCTGATACAGACTCTCTGACTATACCTGCCTCAACCATTTCATTAACCATCTCCCTCACGTTCTCTCGTTCCTTATGGGACAACCGATAGGGTCGATAGACTATTGGTCGTTTACTACTGAGCTCTATTGTCATTTCTGTAACGTTTGTACACCCTAGTTCTTTTAAGGACGATGCGAAACAATGTCTATACTTGTTCAACAGATCTAGAAGTTTATCTCGATCTGCAGATTCAATAGAAATACCGACTTGAATTTCATCCTTATCAATCCTTTCAGACGATAAACATTCTTTAGACGACGTGGTAATCCTATTCACAACCCTGACCTCAATACCCCTACTGATAACAAGACCTGGCCACAAACAGAAATGATCTGAGACCGGTGTTACATAAATATTTGCGACTCCGACTTTGACTTCATATAAGCCCCCTAAAACCAGAAATTGTTGCGTAGGTTTTCCTATAACTTTACTTTCCAACAAGATAGTTCCTTCTACCTGTGGATACACATCACATTTGATGCTAGCTGGCCCACAAACATTACCAACAGCGGCAGACACCAATTTCACTGAACAACTTTGCTGAATTTCTGTTTTGGAAAAAGGTATTTCATTAACAATATCAACAAATGTTAGCTTATCAGCTGTTTTATAAACAGCAAGATGAGATTGTTCAGTGAACGTCTGCCCTATCAGCAATGGCAACTCCAGGTACTTATCATCGACAACTTGACAAGAAACTTTAGCCTCAACTGTATCTACGGACAAATCCACAATAACCTCTCCTAGTGTTTGAACAATTTCATTGCCAAATCCTTTTAGTGCTGTTACCTGATCACTGGGGACAAGCCCTAATGAAGATACTACCGACTTCTTTATAAGTGACACTTCGCTGCCAAAATCTACAAATCCTTTTATCTCAACCCCATTTAATAAAATTTCCTTATAGAATTTGGCATTGGGCTTATTACCAGAAATAAGCATAGTTTTTTGAATAGTCTCAGTCCTATCTGTGTTGTCCTGTTTACTAAAACACTTTTCAGTGTTGTGACCTAATTTGTTGCACTTCCCGCATTTGACAATAGGTTTAGGACATCTCATAAAAGGATGTCCTTTTTCTTTGCAGTTATAGCAGAAAATGCCACCTTGAGTTTTGTTGCCGACAGACCTATTCAGAACATATTTGTTATTTGATGAGCCAACATCAGCTCCAGTTCCCTGTTTTCTATAGTGAGTGCGATCAAATAGTTGATATTGAGAAGTATCTTTGCTACTCATTAGGAATTGCAACAATTCTTCTGGCTGAGAGCACCGTAAAGCGGTGGCACTTGATTTCATTGTTTTATCCGTTAAACCGTGTATAACACAATCGACAGCCTTTTTCCCGTCTATGTTGCATTGATTCAACAGGGCCAGCTTTTCGTAGAAGTACACTTCAATCGGCTCGTTAAATTTACTTTTGCGTTTCAGCATATCTTCCAGGGCTTGGCCATAGTTCTGGTCACAGGGAAAAGCATTGGTCAATTTCTCCTGCCATTCAGTCCAACTAAAGAGTATAGATGGTAAACTTTCATACCAGGTTTTGGCCAAACCCTGGAGTTTTTGCATCGCAAAATGTATAATCGTTTTATTGTCCCAGCCGTAGACGGTAGCACACTCGTTCACCTTTTTCAACCATATATCTATGCGCTGATTTTTCGAGGATGGATCAAATTCCGGTAATATATTTTTGTGATTTGTATTAGTAATATTGTGAACCGGTAAGGCAGACGTCGACGGCTGTGACATATTTTTAAGCGAATTAAACAGATTAATAACATCTCTACGAGGAAATGAAGGGCTAAAAGACCTTTTGTCATCGCCATTTGCAACACGAGGTCTTTTCTCAGGACAGTCTTTATATGAATCCGGACTCTGTACACGGCGATGAGTCTGGGATTCCCTAGCCCTATTCCCTTCCCTATTTTGAATAGAAAGTTCTCGACGTTTACTCACTGAACGACGCAGTCGACTCCGCTCGCGATACAGGTCATCCTCCAGTCGTCGCAACTGCTCTCGCTGTCTATCCAGATCTCGTTCCCTCTGGCGAAGCCGCTCGTAGTCTCGGGAACTGCTTCGCTCCGTTGCATGGCTGTTGAGGCGACGCTCGGAGACGTTGTCACGACGACTGCGTCTTGCACGGTCAGCCAGGCTTCCGCGGCGAGTGCGGCTGCGGCTACGCCCGGCTCCATCAGCTTGTTGAGTATTCATCGCTCCTGGAGTCGACAGGCGTCTCGAATTCTCACCCTCTCTCGGCATGTTCCTGGAACTCGGACAAAGAGAACAGCTAAGTATACGTACTAAAATTCAAAATTATACAGGATTGTCTTTGTTTTTATTTTATTTATTTATAAAAAAAAAGAATACCAAACTAATGTTTAAGCTAATATGATATCCAGATGTAGTAGGTAAGAAAAATTGGTCAGAAGAAAGAGAGGAAAAGAAAAATGATTATAGCCTTATTTAATTAATAATTCATCTGTTACAAATCAATTGACTTGATTAATATATGACTTTCATTAAAAGTCATATATTATTGCAAATTAAAAATCTACACATCAAAATAGTAAAACATGACAGTGCATTTAATAGTTGGGTTTATGAATGTAACTGATTAAAATATTTTACTGCTTGTTACCAAAATAATCAATCTCTTTCAAACAAGACAAACCGTTTATAAACTTTTTTTTTTGTTCTTATTAATAAATCGTCATCCATGTACTAAATATCGTCAATAAGGAGCAATAATAAAATTTATATTAAAAAAAAAAATATATATATTTTAAAATATGTAGAAAATCCGCGAACTTACGTAACGCATTAATGATACAAATATAGTAATAAACGAAAGATCTTGTCATGTAACAATATAAGATAACGAAAAATAATAAATTTGTTCGTTTAGTTATAAAACTATTCAAAACGTTCCAAATGCTTTAAAAAAAAAAACAAATAAAATGTAGGTACTTACCACTTCTGAAATGTAAAATTAAACAGCCGGGTACTCACAACACCAGTTTATTAAACATTAAACCTCTCTTATAATTACACTAATTATTTATAGGTAATAGGTAACTTATGATAATAGCTTAAATCACTGAACACTAGCGCTCCCAAAACAAGAATGCCCGCCTCGCGACACTGTCCGACCATCCAAATCCCCCTCTTGCGACCCCCCTTTCTTTTTCAACTTATTTCAACTTACAACCGCCAATACTGTGTAATCAATACAAAAACCTTTAAACATTAAATATATGTTTTTATACATTTATAAATATATTAATTAAGAGAATGAAACCTAATAATAAGTAGAAGAAAACAAGTTCGAATTCCCAGAGGCCCCGAATATTACTTATTTTCTGAAGGACGCAACCGTTTTGTATGTACGTACTTTTGTTTAAAAGCTAGGTATAAGACAAACACCAGCCATGATGCCAGACACAAAAATGACCTGTATTACATTGTATTGTACTTATCTGTTAACTTGGCCGTTCAGCCAACTTAGCTTTTATGCTACCACAGTTTTGCCCTTCAGATACCAAGTTATGAGTGGCGGCTCTGTGATCTTATTAAATATACTTACGCGTGTAGTTTAAAAATTGCGGAACTTTTAGTTTGGAAGAAGAAAACAATGGAAGAATATATAATTATTAGACAAACGACAAATATTTAAAGTTAAAATCTTCCGATGTGTAAACCACAGTGGTGTGGTGTAGTTAGAATTAAAAAATATATTTAAACCGAATGATTTATTCTGCAATATTTTGCATGGTACTACTCATCAGTGTTACCACTTCTAGAAGTAACAGAGGTACCGACTAAAAAATAATGCTTGCATGCCGCGAAAATATTCTTCCAATTATTAGCGCGCCATTGGCTGACTCGCGCGATGCTGCAGCGCGCTAAGTATTATGAGTCCTATTAAGGTGATACCTCGGTGAACACTAGCGCCACCGTCATTAAAAAATCATTACTCACTGAAAACACAAGTTATCAAAAATCCCTCTGCTGTAATTATGGTTCTGGATCTGAAGTTAATTTTAATCATATTCAATTATTAAATTATAATATCCTATAGTTACAAATTGCAAAACTGCTAAAAGTGGCCGTTTTAAGCAATAATGCAATTTGTAACTATAGGGAATTATAGTGTTACGAAATTACAATAATGCCTCATGGTTGGAAACCACAGAAAAAGTTGAGAAACACTGACTGTGGAAATTTCTCGTACACTACTGACGAATCCCCGCAATAGGACATTCACCGTGGAACACACTGGAATGATTCTCATGAACCTTATATGTATGGACATAAGGCTTAGAATCGATTGGCTCGCGGGTTCTAGAAATCGGTGCGTATGTACCAGGCCTAGAACGATCGCGAAATAAAGGAGCGAGATGGCTATACCTCCGTCCCTGTCTTACTCTTCGGGAGTTATTGGGAATGTTCTGGAAAGTACCTGATCGAGTTCCTGGACCTATTTAAGTGGCGGATCGTGACGACGTGAGTCAGTTTGTGTTCAGGAGTGATACAAGTGACTTCGAAGCGATAACTAAGGAGTGATAACCAACGACCTCGGCGTTTATTACGGACAGTGAATACGTAGTGTTTTGGACATTTTGTGACCATCAGTGGATATATTTGTGTTGGACGTGAATAAAGTCTACTCAGTGTCATTAGGCGTTTCTTTCTCCAAATTGCGAACCCCCAGCTCGTAACAATTGGTGTCAGAAGTGGGATGCCATTGACTCCGAGAGACGACGTCACCAGCGAGGGAGTGAAGACGAGGGCGAAGCGTGCTGCGGAAGCCTCTTCGACTGATTCTGCTCACCAGGCCACGCCTCCAGTGGCCACGCCCACGTCGATGGAAGTCCCGCCCACTGGCTCCGCCGACCAGTCCACGCCCCCCATGGCCACGCCCACTTCAGCGGAAGCTCCGTCCACTGACCACGCCCGTCAAGCGACGTCTCCAATACAGGACACGTCCACCTTCGATTTTTCGGAATTGATGCGGATGCTGGACAGCAAGTTTACCATGCAAGAAAAGCTGTTGCATGACACAAGAGAACAACAAAGGCTGGCGCAAGAAAAATAAGAAAGCCAATTTCAACAAATAAAAGGGGATCAACGGCAGCTTCTGTCAGCCTTCAGTGAAGTAAGTGGCGTGGTTACCAAACTGCGGAAAGATGTTGACTTAGTGGAGGAGCAGGTTAGCAGCCTTGGGTCGGACATGGAAAATGTGAAGACTGACCTCATCACATTGCAAAAGAAGGTCGTGCGCCTCGAGACAACGGGTGTAGCAGTCGCCGCATCGAGTGGAACTGTGGGTGTACATCATGGGCCTAATGTAAAGCTTACCCCATACGACGGTACCTCGTCCTGGACAGCATACCGTCAACAATTCCAGACGATTGCCGCTGCCAATGGATGGACGGATGAACAGTGCCTGACCGCTCTCACCGTCGCGCTCCGAGGACAAGCTTTGACGGTCTTAGAGGTACTTCCTACTTCGGGCAGTGGCTTCAAGGACCTACTGGAAGCACTCGAATCCAGGTACGGGGAACGTCATTTGGAACACGTATTCCGTGCACAGCTACGTGACAGAGTCCAGCGCTCCGGAGAAGGTCTACAGCAATGGGCGTTGGAAATCGAGAAGCTTGTCCGGAAGGCGTATCCTGGAGCCGACATGAAGATGTTCGAGTCCAACACCGTGCAGGCGTTCATCAATGGAATCGAGGACCAGGAAGTTAGAGCTGCAGTGAGGTTAGGTCATCATGCCTCACTCAAGGAAGCACTGGCACATGCTTTGGAAGTGGAAACAGTTCGACGCGACATTCGACAGGTGCACACTGAGCAGCAAGTACGAAAGATAGAAGTGATGGCGTCATCAAAGAAGGGAGCCATGTGTTACAAGTGCGGCGAAAGAGGGCACTTGCAAATGAACTGTCCTCGAAAGGAACGAGTATCGACATGGGAAAAACGTGACTGGAACGTGCAGAGTGATACTTCAACATTATACCACCTTAATAAGAAATGGGAGGAGGAAATACGGCTCAAGGAGGAACGGATTAAGCTCCAAGAAGAGAAAATTGCGGCTTTGCAGGAGCAGCTGGAATCGAAGGCCGTAGAACTCAGTTCATGGCAACGACGGGTATTGGAGCTTAACATTCGAGTCGAAAACTTAGAAGAAAGGCTTTGCAGTGCGGACATGAGGCAGCAGGGCGGACGCACCCTACAACGACGCAGATCACGACGACAGGCTGGAAAGAACGTGAAGGAAGAGACCGTGACGATCACCAGAGCGGCTCCATTGGACAACGGGGAGGGTAATGCGATTAAGAAAGCCCAACAAAGTGACGACGATCTACGACCTATTATCAACTGGAAGGCACGGAGACATTTAAGGCCTACGAGGGACGAAGTTGCGCCTATGAGTGCCACAACCAAGGCATACTGGGCGCAATGGGACAGCCTTATTCTACGGAATGGAATACTTTACCGAAAGTGGGAGAAAACTGACGGCAGAGAGTTTCATCTGCAGATAGTGGTTCCTAAAGGAAAGGTACTAGATGTGCTCCGTGAAGTACACGAATCAGAGGGTCATCTCGGCGTCAAGAGAACACTAATCAAAGTACGAGAAAAATTTTATTGGCTGCATTGCCGTAAAGATGTACAGGAATGGTGTTCCAAGTGTACGACTTGCACCGGATTGGGCGGACTACGGACCAAGAGGAGTAGTGGCATCCGACGACAGGATCAATGGCGAAATGGCATACAGCCGAACGACCGTTCTAAGGAGGACGGGTTCAAAGAAGGTGCGCTAGTGAGGCTACATAACCTGGTTCGTCGATATGGAATATTGCAGACTACATGGGAAGGTCCGTACAAGGTGGTGACGCGGCTGAACGACGTCACATATCGCATCCAACGACAACCAAGAGGAGCATTAAAGATTGTTCACATAGACCGCTTGGCGAAATATCACGGCAGTAATGATGATGCTCGGGACGAGCATCTCTAAGAAGGGGGCAGTGTTACGAAATTACAATAATGCCTCATGGTTGGAAACCACAGAAAAAGTTGAGAAACACTGACTGTGGAAATTTCTCGTACACTACTGACGAATCCCCGCAATAGGACATTCACCGTGGAACACACTGGAATGATTCTCATGAACCTTATATGTATGGACATAAGGCTTAGAATCGATTGGCTCGCGGGTTCTAGAAATCGGTGCGTATGTACCAGGCCTAGAACGATCGCGAAATAAAGGAGCGAGATGGCTATACCTCCGTCCCTGTCTTACTCTTCGGGAGTTATTGGGAATGTTCTGGAAAGTACCTGATCGAGTTCCTGGACCTATTTAAGTGGCGGATCGTGACGACGTGAGTCAGTTTGTGTTCAGGAGTGATACAAGTGACTTCGAAGCGATAACTAAGGAGTGATAACCAACGACCTCGGCGTTTATTACGGACAGTGAATACGTAGTGTTTTGGACATTTTGTGACCATCAGTGGATATATTTGTGTTGGACGTGAATAAAGTCTACTCAGTGTCATTAGGCGTTTCTTTCTCCAAATTGCGAACCCCCAGCTCGTAACAATAGTTTAATAATTTAATATGTTTAAAATTAACTTCAGATCCAGAACCTTAATTGCAGCAGAGGGATTTTTAATAACTTGTGTTTTCAGTGAGTAATGATTTTTAAATGACGGTGGCGCTAGTGTTCACCGAGGTATCACCTTAAGTACCAAGCGAGCGAGTCTCTATTTCGAGAGTGGCCAATTTTACTTTCGCCCGGTAGGTACATTGTCGGCAGCGTTATCACTAACAAAAAAAAATTTTTTTAAGCGTTTTGTGTGTTACTCGGAGCGAAATGTGGCGATAGCGATACAAGTAGCCATTACGAGAGGAGAGAATCGAGATAGGCGGTCGACCTACGGATGTCTGTTTTCCGGGCTGGAGGTAAAAAATTGGCTATATAGAATTCAATAAAAACTCCAATCAAAAATCGGTATCAACAAAAGCGATCAATGCCTTGATCGCACGTACCGAGTAGACGGGCGAGACAGTAAAATGTTACTCGGCCGAGACAGATTTCCTTGGTCACTCGCTAGGCTGAGCACTCGGCGCACTTTTTATAAGCACCGAGTATTCGGCCGAGGGCACTGTCTTGCCCGTCTACTCGGTACGTGTTGATCAAGGAACAAGTAGTTTACCTCCAGTGGTGACAAAGCCAGTGGTAACAACTGGGAATAGACGATATTTACACATACTATTTCTGTACAAGGTGTTATAGCGTCAAATGTCACACTTAATGTTGCTAGGGCCCATTATTTTTGGTTTGGACATACTTTTAGTAGTATGTTGGTGGTGGTGGTACGGGACCCTCAGGGCGTGACTCCCGACTCTCGCTTGGCCAATTTTTTTTCAAATTCAAATTCATTTATTACTTGTAAACATGTTGTACAGTAAGGTTTTACAAACTCCACGTTTACGCAAACTTACAGTCACCAACACCGTACCCGTGACCGTACCAATAAACAAGTACACATAGGTAACTAGATTACGACACACGCGCAACCACGCGTGGTGGAATAGTAGGGTGTGTATACACCCTACTATTCCACCACGCTACACCACTCTACATTTTAACGACCTTTCTGGGAATAAAACATCTACGGTACATTTTCTTATTAAAATAATTCGATTTTTTATTTGATCAGATATTATTCATGTAGTTATTTAGGTAATAACGGTGTTTACCCCCTGCCATCCTGTATTCGTAATTTTACATTTATGTTTAGTATTTTTCTCAAGAAGGTCAATTGACAAAAAACTGGCTGAAGCCAACCTTCAATCATTATTTAGGCGTAGCAGCTCCGCGTGATCAAATGTCTTCTCTCTTTCTCATCACAGATTTCTTACTTCTGCCTCAGTTATCCACATCTTGGAAATAAGTACTAGTATTTTTATATAAATGTAATACACATAACATTTCGTCTTACATCTTAGTGGCGATGCCTGCAATGCTTTTTTAAATTTGAACTACTGTTGCATCTGTAGCTGCAATAGTTGCAACTGTATGGTCTTTCATCAGTGTGAATTCTCCTGTGCACCTTTAGTGAATTTATAAAATTAGTTCTGAAAGAGCATTGATCACAAAGATAGGGTTTCTCAGATGTGTGTATCCGTTTGTGTTTTGTCAAATTAGATGACACTTTGGATGTGTATCCACAATTTTGATAATCACATGAAAATTGTTTCTCTTTGTGTAACTTTGCATGTTGTCGGTGATCTTTCATGTTGCTGCTTCTGAAAATAAACACACAACTGTAGCAACTTAATGTTGCTCTTAAAAATATGTAAACAACTAAGTACTATCAAGTACCTATTTAAAATAATTTTGTATAGACCATCACATGTGTAGGCAAAATTTTATCATCATTCATTAACGGCCCTTTTTTAACCGACTTCAAAAAAGGAGGAGGTTCTTGAGCGGAGGAAAAAGAAGCCCATCAGCCAGAACCATCGTGGCAGCGCGCGGACAGGACCGAACTATCTGTTGCGACCGGAAGTAAAGTCGACGCAACTGTACTGTGTCCCGACTGCACTGGTCTACGAGGGTGCAGGACGTCGTAGACTACGTTCTGAAGAAGTCTAACTTTAAACTGAGGGTGGAAAGACGGGCATCTCGTCATAAAGCAAATTTTAATTCGTTTGTGGTGAGAGTGCCCTCACATCATCTGGACACCTTCATGAAGGAGGACTTCTGGCTTCAGGGAGTCGTGTTCAGGAAGTTCCGAGGACGGCTGCCTGCTGAAACTCTGCACCACACGTCGCCGACATTATAACGTGTATTAGTTCGAAATTGTTTATTTTGTATGACTTAGAGTATTTTAGAGTACGTAGACTTTAAGGGCCTTCGCTGCGTTAAGCGAAGGCCGCGGCTGCGGCTGTCCGCCTCACGCAGCGCTGCTCTATGAGATGATATGAAACAAACACGCGGAGCGGACACACGCGCCGTGCGCCCGCTATATAATAAAACAAATAAATAAGCAGTAAAGCGGGACCTGGCCTCCAGAGCGAACAACAGAACGCAAACGGGAAAAGAAAGCGTCAAGTGACGGCGAGCGCGGCCTAGTTTGGATTGGTCGCCATAATGGCATTTCTATCTTGCTCTCTCTGCTTCGGAAGGGACCCTTTGTCCCGGCTATCACTAGACGGCAGTCTAGTTAGGCTGGGTCAGATGCCTTTAGGCAGCCTGAAAAATCTAATAGTTTTATCATGGTCCTGATGTAGCAATAGCTAGTTCGCGCACTTGCCGTCGCTAGTCGCGCCCTATCGTTTAGCAAAAAAATATTCTGTTTTTGTTGTTCTTATTGATAACATATTAAATTACTGGATTACTAATGTTTGACCAAAAAGTGATTGACAAATGATAATTCAACAAACAATGTTTCACCAAATGTTCATTTGGTAAACGAGACCTTTGACAAAAGTATCATCTTAGAAAAACTCACTTAGCAAATAATCCATTAGCCAACACTTCACTTGTTAATTGTGTTAAATATTCAAATGTCAAATGACTTTTTACCATTTCACCAAATAATATGTTTCGCTAATTAAGTATTTGTTCAAATGTCATTTAACAATATGTTATTTCATAAAAAGTACTTCATTTTTAGGGTTCCGTACTTTAAAGAAAGAGCTCGTTATGAGGATCTCAAATATATTTTTGTTATTATTGTAATATAAATAGTTTTCATTTTATTCAGGAAAGAAGACGAGGAAGTAGACATTGTAGGAAGTAGACATTCAGGGAAATAGGCTTTCGAGGCAGTGGACATTCAGGGAAGTGGACTTACGGAGACAGGACGTTAAGGGAAGTAGACTTAATGAACCGACTGGACATTCCGGTAATAGGACGTAACGTTCCGGAGGGGAAAATTGACCATTCCTCCCCTGATCTCCGAAACTATTAAGCTTAAACGGAATATAGGTCATTGCCTGTAGAATAGAATAGAATAGAATAGAAAAACTTTATTGCACCAAACAAATGAATACATAATTTTGTTAAAAACTAGGTAAGGTACAAAGGCGGACTTATCGCTAATGCAATCTCTTCCAGTCAACCTTAGGGTGGATGGAGAACAAAACCAAGACAAATCAAAAGGCGAAGGCGCAGTATATATACGTAAATAAATATACACACAATGTTTCAGCCAACTCTGCTACCAGAATGTTTAAATTTAGCAGTGGAAGCGTGATATGATAGCAAAGTTAGGCTGATCACTAAAAATAAACAAAAGAAAGTACCTTACGCGCTTGGGCGTGACTTGATTATTAATCCGAATTAAATAAACCCGTTTAAGCCCCTTCTCATGAGATTCCTACACATCCCCTATTAATTCGGTGTCGATCCAGCTGAGCACGGAGAATTCGGGCAGAAGAGAAGGTGATTTCCACACAGGTTATTTCACTACCGAGTGTTCAATTGTCAATATACTTTAAACTTTTATCCACTAGGCAACCGGGCCTCACTCACGATATCAATGCGCAATTATTCCCGAAGATTGAACGCAAATCGTATTAAAATAGTCTATCCAGAGACTTCACAAGTAATAAACAAAAAAGGAGAATGCATCTAACCGCGGCCGCGCGGGTAAGTAGACATCTGCAGACTGAACTGTCATGGCGTCAGGCGCGTCCAAACCACCTAGTGTTGTACCAAAACCGAAACTTGTCGACAATCCGAATCGAATAAATTCAACGTGAATATATATTTGTCTGATGAATGTTTTATCCGAAACATCCCCCGCCCTGAAATGTATCCCGACATTTCACTAGTAAACCATACTAGTCGTTTGATGGAAGGCGGGCCAATGAAGTGAGTGCACGGGTCAAAATTGATCCGTCTACCAAAACCTCGGCAACTCGAGGGATTCCGTCCGTGCCTGGTATCAACTTTAAAATGCGGCCTCGCCGCCAGCACAGGGGGGCCAAATTAGGCTCCTTCATTAAAACAATGTCGCCCTCTACCGGAGGGTTAGTATGAAACGTCCATTTGACTCGCTGCTGCAACAAGTGGAGATATTCGGCAGACCAGCGCCTCCAGAAATCCTGACTCATCTGTTGCAGCATCTGCCAGCGCGATAGCCGAGAAGTACCTTGATCCCGCCAAGGATACTCTGGGAGGGCAGTTACCGGCTGCCCGATGATGAAATGGCCCGGTGTCAACACGTCAATATCATTTGGGTCCTGAGACACCGGACATAGTGGACGGGAGTTCAAAGCGGCTTCCACCTTACAGAATATGGTGGCCAACTTTTCAAACGTAAGAGTGGTCTCCCCCACTACTCGCCGTAAGTGTGTCTTGGCCGATTTGACCGCGGCCTCAAATATTCCGCCCCAGTGCGGACAGGCTGGTACCGAAAACCGCCATTCTATGCCCCGTTGGGCACAGCCCTGCCCAATTTGGTCACTGTGTTGTTCCAGGAACTCAGTGACGTCACGCAGATAGTTTGCAGCACCCCGATAGTTCGTTCCGTTGTCCGACCGAATCAAGGACGGCACTCCACGCCTTGAAACGAATCTATCCAGGGCCGCGACGAAGGCCTCGGTGGTCAATCCCGACACCACCTCCAAGTGCACCGCCTTGGTCGCGAGGCACACAAACACACACAAGTATGCCTTGGTCAATTTCCTGTTCTTGACCGCGGCTGACTTTATCAGAAAGGGTCCCGCAAAATCCGTGCCGACCCCGACCCACGGCCTCGTGTATTGTACCCGATCAGCCGGCAGATCACCCATCTGCGGCTGCATGGTAGATGCCTTTGTCCGGTAGCATGCTACACATTTGAATATAACGCTCCTGACTGCTCTCCTCGCGGACAGGATCCAAAATTCCCTTTGTAGAATTGCTAACATCGCACCTAGTCCAGCGTGCGCGTTGCTAACATGACGGTGTGTTATTATGAGCTCGACAAGGGCCCCGCCCTTGGGAAGTAGTAAGGGATGGCGTCTCCCGTAGGACAGGTCCGACTTCCGGAGTCTGCCCCCCACGCGGATTAGACCATCCTGATCAATAAATGGGTTCAATCTGGCGACAGCACCCTTCAACTTAGCGCGTCCCGAGTGCAAGGTTTGAAGCTCAGACTTGAACCTGTCCTCCTGGACTAGGCGAACCAGATGACGCATAGCAGTGCGCCGATCCTCAGCGGTCGCTACCGGCGCGAGCCTCTTCTGCTGAGGATGGCGACAATTGTGGATGAACCGCAACATCCAGCTGGTGACACCCAACAGCTTGTCCAAGCTGCTGTAACGGCGCAGCAGCCAGTCAAGATCCAGCGCGGGTTGCGCCGTCACTGCGTGTACCAACACGCCTGGCAAATCCTCAACCAGGCCTGGCTCAGGTGTACTCGGCCAGGTCGACTCTGGTTCCAGTAACCACTCTGGTACCCACCAGAGATGATGACGTATGAGTTCGGGGGCGGTGCAGCCGCGTGAGGCACAATCAGCCGGATTGAGCTCACCGGGCACATGTCTCCAGATTACAGTAACGTCCAGGTCCTGTATCTGGGCCACCCGATTTGCCACAAACACCTCCAGAGTGTGTGGCGCCGCCCGTATCCATGCCAATGCCACTTGGCTATCCGACCACGCGTAGGTATCCCTGATGTCTACCGTGGCCGCCAGTTCTTTGCTCACGTGGCCGAGGAGTCGAGCCAACAAGTGAGCCCCGCATAACTCCAGTTTCGGGATTGTGAGTCTGGCCTTGATGGGAGCCACCTTGCTTTTAGCCAGTAGCAATCTGACCTGTACTCGGCCCTCCGAGTCTGAGGTCTTTAAGTACACGACTGCTGCATACCCGCGCTCTGATGCGTCACAGAAGCCATGTAAGCTCGCACGGTACCTACCCGGGGGCAAAATGCACCTCGGCAGGGCCACCTGATTGAGCTCTCCCATCGTTGTGACCAGACCCAACCAGTCATCAAGCGGGCGGCCATCCAGCGGCTCGTCCCACGAGACACCCAATGTCCACAGTCTCTGTAGCAGGCATTTGACAGCAAACAGGACCGGGCAAATCCAGCCATTGGGGTCATACATCCTAGCCAGAGTAGACAGACATGTCCGTTTAGTCCAAACCTTCAGGGGATCCAATCCAACTCGGAAGGTGAAGATGTCTGCCACAGGTTTGTACTGAATCCCGAGTACAGCAACCATTTCAGGGTTTTCCTGATCCTCAAAGAGGTGCGGATTCTGTTGGTGATCATCCGGGATCCCTTCCAACAGACGTGGGTCATTCGACACCCACTTCCGCAACTCGCATCCTCCAGTGGCGAGGAGGGCGATGAGCTCGTCCCGCAGCCGGATCGCCTCCTCGATTGTAGCCCCGCCCGTGCACACGTCATCAACATACAAGTCACGTGACAGCACGGCGGCGGCACGTGGAAACTGGCTTCTCTCCTGCTCGGCCAATTCCGTAGAAGGGAGACGGCCCACGACGGTATCCAGCACCGTCGCCGAAGCCCAAATTCTCCATCTCGTATCCTTATCTGCGGAGAATGCGAAGTGTGTTCGTCCAGTAACACCTGGTACCTCACTACCTCCGACTCCGCTCATTCCCGTGACTACGGAGTGTCGGGGTAGGCCCAGTGTCTTAGCAACCCGAGTTGACACCAGTGTACCCTGGGCCCCTGTGTCCAAAAGGGCTCGTATCCGGACGTAGCCCTCCTGAGGGCACCAAATGCGGACCGCCGCAGTTGGCAACAGGACGGTAAGGAGTTCTGTTGCCTTATGGTGACTGTGGCAAGCTAGTCACTCGTTGTACTGGCCCGCGGGGGAGGGCGGCCCCGCCCAGTAGGGCGTGCGCAACATATAAGCACTTTGAGGCGGAGCATATCCCGCCGCCCTCCCGTACCGATGATACGGGGGGTGGTACTCCAGCCTCTGGTATTCGTGGAGCGGGGGCGAGAACCGGTTCGCCCTTGACTCCTGCACCGGCTCCCGTGCCGGTAATTGTGGCCTCTTCATAACCTGGAACTGCGGCGCCTGGGCCGCTGGAGTCCGGACTGCAGCCAATCCGGTGGCTGTCGTCGGCCCCTCCTGGTCGACCTGGGTTGGAGCGTTCGCCCTGTCTGCGCACGCAGCACTTGGCGAACCTCGACCAGATGACCTACCACTTCCAGGTGGTGATGCTCTGGAGCCCCCGCCCGTTGGGCGCTCCACTCTCGGTGGGTAGCCGTCCCTTCGATTACACAGAAGGGTATGGTGTGGTCCTCCACACCTGGGGCATGCTGTGGCCCTGGGGCAGTCCCGGTACTGGTGACCCCCCAGACAGCCGTAGCAGCGTCTCCCTTCTCTCGCCCTCCGGCGGCGATGTCCTACGGACAGTTTGATGAACTGTGGGCAGTCGACCTCCCGATGGTGCTGCCCACATCCCAGACAGCCAGTGTCTGGTGCTCCAGTTGTCACCGCATAGGCCTGCGTCGGCCCTCTGCGCTGCTGAGGCCTTCCCGTTCCCGAGCCGGGCGGCGTGCGTTCCGGCGCAGTCCTCCGGATCGTTTCCACCGAGGTCTCCGCGACCCTGGCCTCCCACTCCAGGAACTGGAGGAGATCGTTGAAGGTGGGGAGGTCCCGACTCCCAGCCACTTGTTCCCGATCGAACCGGGCCCGCATCTCGGCTGGAATCTTATCCAGCACCAAGTGCAGGAGCAGATAGGACCACTGGTCCACTGGGAGGCCGAGCAGCCGCAACGTGTTGGTCGCGACCTTCACCGGAAGGAGTATCTGCGACCTCAGCTGCGAGCGGCTGGTCACCCTGGGCAGTGTCAGTAGCTGCCTGACATGCGCGTCTGCCAGTAGACGCGTGTTTTGGTACCGCGATTCCAGCAGCTCCATCGCGGTATCGTACTGGTCACCTTCAAGGGGCAGGTGCTGGATAAGCGCCTTCGCTTCACCACGCACCGCCGTCAACAAATAGGCCAACCGCTGGACCTTTGTGAGATCCTCCCGTTGATCCACCAGGGAGGTGAACATATTCTTGAAGGCCACCCAGTCCTCCACCTTGCCGCTAAATTGCGGTAAGTCCAGTGTGGGGAGGCGGCCTGTAACCCCTTTTCCTGTGGGGGCCGCGGCTGTCGTGTGGGACGCCGACGTTTCTGATTCGGCCCTCCCGCTGTCCAGTTCCCCGACAGCCTGGATGACCTCGTTGTAGAGCTCCATGATCTGATCAAGGTCAGCAACAGCCTGATCTCTCCTCTTGGCCCCATCAGATCCAGATTCTGGCTCATCTGCATCCATCAACACGTGAAGGGCACCTTCGGCCCGAGCGAGGCGTTCCCGAGCCTCGCTGGCGCGCTGCCTGAGCGCGATCTCCCTGTCACCACGTCCTATCAGCGTCCTGACTGAGCTGAACCACCTCAGTTCAGCCGAGATGAGGGTTGTTGGTTTCGCTGGTGCCATCTCGCTATGTCCAGCAGTGAGTCAAGTACCCAAATAACACAATAAGGAAACCAAAATAACAAAAAACAAAACAAATAAACAACGGCAGTGACAGAATCCAGCAAGTCACAAACCGGTACACTTATTTAAAATAAACCGAAAAAATAAATAAACAAAACAATATATTAATGCACTAACATTAAATATTACTTGACTCGGTTATCAACAAGTGAAACAAAATATCATGGTAAACCCGTATCGGACCGTACCGGATCCGTTCCGGTATCGATAAATCAGAATCAGAATTTGATGATGGTACAACCCTAGTGCATTCCGATGCACCGAACTACCTTCGCCAATTTTTTAATCTTTCACCCGCGAGATTATTTATCAAAGTAGATTCCTAGATTTTACTACGGAAACTACGCTCTGCTACCAAATGTTTCAGCCAACTCTGCTACCAGAATGTTTAAATTTAGCAGTGGAAGCGTGATATGATAGCAAAGTTAGGCTGATCACTAAAAATAAACAAAAGAAAGTACCTTACGCGCTTGGGCGTGACTTGATTATTAATCCGAATTAAATAAACCCGTTTAAGCCCCTTCTCATGAGATTCCTACACATCCCCTATTAATTCGGTGTCGATCCAGCTGAGCACGGAGAATTCGGGCAGAAGAGAAGGTGATTTCCACACAGGTTATTTCACTACCGAGTGTTCAATTGTCAATATACTTTAAACTTTTATCCACTAGGCAACCGGGCCTCACTCACGATATCAATGCGCAATTATTCCCGAAGATTGAACGCAAATCGTATTAAAATAGTCTATCCAGAGACTTCACAAGTAATAAACAAAAAAGGAGAATGCATCTAACCGCGGCCGCGCGGGTAAGTAGACATCTGCAGACTGAACTGTCATGGCGTCAGGCGCGTCCAAACCACCTAGTGTTGTACCAAAACCGAAACTTGTCGACAATCCGAATCGAATAAATTCAACGTGAATATATATTTGTCTGATGAATGTTTTATCCGAAACACACAAAGATATAAATAAAATAAAGATGTAAATATAAAATAATATTATATAATAATATAACTTACACATACTAAATAAAAATAAATAAAAACAAATAAAACAAACATAAATACATACATAAAATATATATATATATACACATATATATAATACATATAAATAAGAGCATACTTAAATATCTCAATAAATAACTGAGCAAATACAAAGCAAATTAGGACAAGGCAGAAAGGTAGATTACAGGAAAACCTACAAGAACTCTGTCGATTGACAATTAAGTGGTAAATTCAATATAAAACGTTTTAGTTCACTAAAACACCACTTGATGGCGATAGTAGTAGTTAGTTGAAATACCACAATTAATTTAAAAACTGAAATTGGCATTGTACGGAACCCTCTCCACACAAGTTTAACTCACACTTGACCGGTTTTTCAAACATTGCGATTTAGTCTGTTGGGTAAATTATTACGCTACCCTCTTATCAAATCGCCTAAGGTGCGCCTAAGTCAAGCATAGCAATATTTCATCATATCATAAAAAGAGATGTCAACAAATCGTAATATAATTTATTAGGCTTTAAGTCTGCAAGTACAATTATTTATTTATATTCCGAATCATACCATGAGTATTGATTGGAATTGAAGCAGCGGTAGCATATTTTTGTATCACAAACCCGGTGCCATCTGTCATACCAAATATCATTGAGCTAATGGACTGTATAAATTGTGCAGGAGTATGATAGAAACACTGAGTAAGAATATAATATTAGTTTAATTTGTAAATTTGTTTTAAATAGGCAGGACACTGACACAATGACCGACAAAAAATCGAAGGACCAGACTTATTTTCATCGGTAACATGGGACGCTCTGGACAGCTAGGGCAGTATATTACGGGCCCGGAATATAACCATAGATCATTCCGAAATATACCTACACATTTTTGGCGTGATGGTAATGTATAGTCTGTAAGATGTCAGTGAAAACTTTCGCATTCCAAACTATACGCATTAATTTTCATACCCTGGCGTAGTAGCCTAGTATACAAGTATACAACGTAAATACGCAATTTACTTGAATAAATATAATTTCAAATTTTACCTCTGTGAGCATTTCTGGCAAATAATGTAACTATTTTGGTCAGAATCTATAAAATCTATATTTGATAATTCCAAAGGTTCTTTATATTCATTTTCATCCTTGCCGCAATCAACATCGATCATTATTGATGATAAATTTCTTTCATTTCCCTTTATTTTTTTTAGTAACTTTGTTATAATAGAAACTGGCTGTTGACTGAATTTAATTAAAGTTTCATTTTTAGGTCTCCCACTTTTATTGCAAGCCATACTAGTAGTTTTTCATTACACAAACGGAAGAGCACTGTACTTGCACAGCACTGTACGTTATTATTTATTGGATATAAGAAATATTTTACTTAGTTAAAATTTCTGCAATTAACACTAACAAAGAGTATATAATCGTGATAATCACTACGTCTAACTAATAGAGAACACTATATTCAAAGAGTACATAATCACTACGTTTTAACTGTATTTAAATTGCAAAAACAAAACCACCACCAACCACCACATTTAAATCATCTTTGAAGTGATAAGTGAAGGTTCACTTTTTTTAAATACTTTTTACAGCCATGGAAACTAGTCCTATAAAGTCGTCTTCAGTCCTAAGGCGCACCCTAGACGCTCATGCACGCATGATGGTTTTCCATCAATCAAAGGGATGGTACTCGTAAGGTGAATTGAATCGACTGATTTCCAAACGAAAAATCCTAAATTTTTAAGTTTAAATCAAGAATTTTGCGATGATTTACAATGGAACAATTAAATCAACTGATTTCCAAACAAATCATCGCAAAATTCTTGATATAAATTAAAAATAATTAAATTTATTTGTTTGGAAATCAGTCGATTCAATTCACCTTTCGAGTACCATTCCTTTGTTTGATGGAAAACCATCATGCGTGCATGAGCATGAAATGTGTGCCTTACATGCACGCATGATGGTTTTCCATCAAACAAAGGGATGGTTCAAGAAAGGCCTTAAAGAACTAGTTTCCATGGCCGTAAAAACTATTCAAAAATAAAACATGTCAACTCATGTCAAGTCAACAAACCGGTCAAAAAGTCAAGCAAGGCAAGGCCATTGATTGAGATTGAGTGATGTATTGTGAGATTTGTGAGCAATAAGCAAGTATATTTTGAAGTTTAAACATAATTCAACAAATTCAGCGGCTAAGGAAATTGAAATATTTAATAAAAAATGTCACAAGTAGAGATATCATGTGGTTTAGATTACAATATAACACCAGACTTGCAAGCATGTCTTATAGAAGCATTACATAGTAATTATTCCTTTATTGTCGCGCCAATAGTACATCCACGTTTACGCAGACAGTACATAGTGGGTACAAGCAAAACTGGCGGTTTTACCCGATCGGATATGATCTTATCACCACAGGACTGGACTATCAGGCTGGTCGGAAAACTGTCTCCATATTTGAATGTAGACTCTCCGTCATCAATTGTGAGACAAAAACATGAGGACTGTTTGAATGAAGAGCTCTCATATTGCAGAGGCCTTGGAGTTCCCGCAATTATGATAACATTACTCGGACGGCATACAAATAATCTTGCAAGAATTCTTCAAACATACTATGAAACTAGGTAATAACTTTTTGTCTCTGCCTGGTTGAATTGAAAACTGTATTGCTTCGTATTCCATTTCCTTGTAAATTTCCTCGAGCACTGTTGAGAAAAGACTTGTGCTTCACTGGGAATGTTTTTTTTCATGAAAGAGAAAGTAAATCCTTATAAATTATAGAAAATCCTATAAATTATTCAACACTAGCTTTCGCCCGCGGTTGCAGTGCTTTTTCCCTGGATAAAAGGTACCCTATTTCCTTCTCAATACTCATAGCTATGTGTATGCTAAATTTCAACAAGATTAGTTCAGTGGATAGAACAAACAACTATACACTCACTTTCGCATTTATAATATTAGTTGGGATATAGTATACTAGTTTTCGCCTGCGGTTTCGCCGAATGAATTTCCTTCGCGAACATTGCTTGTTCCCAGGATGACAGGTACTCTATGTCCTTCTCAATACTCCTAGTTATGTGTATGGGAAAATTCATAAAGATTAGTTCAGTAGATTGGTAGTGAAGAGGCAACAAACAAACAATTATACAAACTCACTTTCACTTTTTAAATTTATAAAGATTCATCATAAAAGACAATGGGGCTTTTTTAAATTCACACTTATAAATAGTTGTTGAACCTTAGCATTTCTTTCTCTCTTCTTTTCCTCTTATCCTTTTTCAACCACATGGGTGTAGGTAGGCCACCTTCAGACAAAAACCTTTGCCTTACTGATTAAAAAATAATCTGTGTTTTGTCACACTACAGTTACCACTTATCTCTCACATGGGCCCGCGTTCCGATGGTGTGCAATAAAACACTGAGAGACTCAACATGCAGCAGTACTGATGATGAAGAGGCAGCATGGAATGAACCCTGGCATTGGTGGTCTAAGTTCCATGAACGAATGGATTGGGATAAACGTGTTGGAGTTGTCTTGGAGATCTCAGCAGATTTGCCTTCTCAGGAACTAATTGATAGATGGCTTGGTGAACCCGTCAAAGCCATAATTTTGCCTACTAGTATATTTCACAATAATAAGAAAGGGTATGTTATCACACACAGTAATAGGTGATTTGATTTATGATCATCATGAGATAAAATGTGTTTTTGAAGATAGTTACAGATCAGCAAAAACAAGATATCATTGTGGTTTTAGTTTGAATTTTGTAAAAGATCAAATTATAGTATAGGCATGCTTAAAATTTTGTTTGTAAAAATAATATTTATTGTCTATCATTTTTTAATTATCTATCAGTCAAAACATTCCTCATCATCCGTATTTTTCCTGGTCATATCCCAAATAAATTTATAGTAACATATGCATGTATACTTTCAGTTTTCCAGTGCTATCACGAGCTCACCAGCAAGTGGTAGTAAGCATGGTGGAACGAGAGGCTCAAGTCATTGTGAGTGGTGCTAGAAGGTCCAATATACAATTCTACTTACAATATTTATACAGGTTATGGAAAAGAAGACCAAACCCTGCTGATGATCCAATGCTAAGTTATGCTAAAGGGTATATATTATTTTATTATAGAAAACATTTATTAATATTAAGTATAATAAATGAATTAATAAAAAAAATTCTAATATTTTTTTTACTCTTGCTAGGTAATAATTCTTTATTTAAAAAAAAACAATACGCGTCAATAGACTCATTGCTGGCCTAACTAACAATGTCATTAAAAAAATATTACATTACTGTCGAGGCCAGAAATGAAGCTATTTACGGCCGAGTTATATAGCCAAGCCTCGGCATCGCTTCATCCTTTTAAAAGCATTTCTTTTTTAATTTTTGAAATATTCATACATATTTTTAAACAATAAAAGAACTAATAGTTAGTACCAAACTAACAAAAGTGTCCAGCAATTACCATTAACAACCTCTAGAAGTTTTTTTTTGGTGGGCTTGCCAGAATGCAACTAAAAACATAATGTATGAAAACGTGTACATTAAAAAAAAACTCTATTAGGGGCCTGCAATTTTTTTTTTTAATTACTTTGTTATCTTAGGCCAGCAAAAAGTCTATTCAAGTATTGTTTTTTTTTAATAATGCACCTATTTTCGAGCAAGAGGAAGAAAAATACATTGCCATTACCAGTCCACTGCTGGACATAGACCTCCCCCAAGGATTTCCAGAACGACTGTACAAGCCTCGGCCGAAATAGTAGATTGTATCACAAGGGAGCAAAATAATATTTTTACGGCGAGGGCGATTTTTGAATCCAGAGCGGAGTGAAGGATTCTAGTGTAGAATCCTGAACGGAGAGAGGGATTCAAAGTACATCGCCCGAGCCAAAAATATGTTTGCGCCCAAATGATACACTCTACTTTTCATCTCGCTCTATGAGAAATTTATTTCATCCGATGATTGCGTTTATTCTTACCAGCCAGTGTTTTATTTTTCATAATATGTGCACTCGGCATGACCGTATTGTTTTGTTCCAAATTTGACTCATTATTGCCTGCTAAAAAACCCTATCGGAAAAGACTTACTTTGGTCCCCCTTTTGGGGCAGCAAAGTTGAACATTTCGAATAGAAGGGATGAAAAAGCAATTTACGTCCTCGTATATTTTAAAGGCTTCAGCTTCGCCTCGTCCTTTTAAAAGCACTTGGCAAAGCCTCAGCTGCGCTTCGACCCAATATTACTCGGCCGTAACTTTTTTTTTCGGACTCGACAGTAATGTACTATTTACGTGATCAATTCCTGCACCATCTTGCCTGAAATTGTACAGCAAGGGTTCACGTATAAACAATCCATATGGTCCGAGATCATTTTTAGGATATTGTTGCTGGCATGGTGCATTCTGTGCACCAGGGATGCACACCTTTTGCAAATAAAAAAGTCGTTATACATTTTTTTTTATTATACGAAGCATCTTATTGTTAATCTTGTTGTATAACAAAATATTTATTTATCATAAACACATAGATTATAAATTTTCAGGTGGGAAGATTACTTACAAACGCCTCTGCAACCACTTGCTGACAACTTGGATACGCACACATACAATGTATTTGAAAAAGATCCCGTCAAGTATGATCAATATCAAAAGGCAATTGCGCATGCACTTATTCATCTTAAAACAGCTGATATGCAGATACAAATTACAAATGTATGTATTCATTCACATGCTGATTGGGTTAGCAGATTTTTAAAGACTACTGAGATATTTTTTTTATTTAAAAAAATACCATTTCTATAATGAGTTTGATAAAAGATAAAAAAGTTGATTATGAATTATACACAGTAAAATTTACAATTTGGTATCCCAATTCAAAGTAATATTATAAGTGATTTTTATATAAAATTTGTTATTTCTTCACGCTTTGTCTACTGAATAAGTCTTCCTGAAATTTGGCATACACTTAGGAGTACTGAGATTTAGTTTTTTGCCTATTAAGTGCTCAAGTGCTGCTAGCAGTGATGACCGAACGATCCAAGCTGTTAACTAAATAAAATTAAGCATAAAACAATTCAAAAAAATTATCATGTCACATGTTTAAACTTCTTAACTTTTGCCAACTAATTTTTAATATCTTGTTTTGGAATTAGCTACTTGTTGCTTACTCAGAAATAATCATGTGTAGATTAATTATATATATTTTTTTTCTAGAACATTTTAATAATATCGTGAATACAACTCAATTTCAGAATTTACCCAAGAATATGTCTTTGTCTGACAGTGTGACAAATGAAGTTGGACAAGGGGATCATGTTGAAAGTGATAAAGTATATACTGTGATGGTACTAGGAGCCGGTCGAGGACCACTAGTCAGGGCGACTTTAAATGCTGCTGATGTCACCAAAACTAAAGTGAAGGTAAATTTTGCGAAAATGAAAACTTGAAATATGTTCTTTAATTCAATATAATTTACATAGTAAAATTGCTAACTTTTTAGTGTACCAATAATATATTGTTCTATACAAAACCAATCTAATGCCAACTATCAATCTCATGAGACACTGTTTCTTTTTTACCCGACTACAGCAAAGCCATAAGGAAGGGTAAAGGGTAGGGGTAGATTTTGGCAGTCTATGTATGTATGTATATATATGTTCCATCGTAGCGCCTAAACCACTGGACCGATTTTAATGAATGAGGTGTCAATAGATTCGTAAAAATAGCGCGGGTATAATAGGCTATATTAATTGTAACAAAATTTTAACCGACAGAATTTAAACCTCAGATTCTAACCTCAAAAAAAGTTAGAAAGGTCTTGGCGAGCACATTACAAATATGTTTATAACTCATATTGTTTAAGTTAAAATATTGTTTAAAATGCACTCGTAAACACATTTCACGCGGTCCAATCATTTCCGTTCGGGAAACGGAAAAGTACTAAATAAAAATTAAGTTAAAAAAACTATAACCCGACTATGTGGTGACTAAAAAGGATGAAACAAAGACACAATTGAGATAGAAATACAGAAATGCATAGGTACTTAAATGGGCATGGTAAAGCCGTGGTCGCACCCATTGTAAATGGATGATAGGAACACCTTTAAACAAACATTTTGTTGGTATACACCTACGAATAATAATTCTCTAGAAGCGTAACTAACTCCGAAAAATCATTCCACGCGATATGTACCGAGGCGGGCGGGGCGTAAAATATGAACAGCGCGGCGCGACAGTTCGCCGTCAGACTCGAGCCGTGCGGTTGCGTCGTAAAAAGTTTCCTCTGAGAATATTGCTGCGTTTTTGCGATAATCGATACATTAAAAATGCCGTCTTGTGCCGTGAAGTGGTGTAAAAGCCATACAGATATGAAAAACACAGGCCTCACCTTTCATATGTAAGTAAATAAACATTTTAATTGTCCATACTTGATATCAGTGGAAAGTGTTATGCAAAATGTACCTCAGATTTTTTTCAATGCAGTATGTATCTCTCACGTGGTGTCCTTATAAAAATATGTTCGTTTCTAGTATGAAGGATGATATGATGCATTTGTACAGTAGTTTTTCATTGACACAGATTCCCAACAAATGAGATTCAGCGTGATAAGTGGATAAAGCCAATTTCCCACATTTTTACACAAAAACTCAAATATCTCGGAAACTGGAATCTGCCCAGTGGTACCCTTTTGCTTGGAACGCCACATTTCTTTATCTATAAGATAGTCGACAGCGAAATCGCGCCTTTTCGTTTTCTTTTTGCCGCACTGTACCAGTGGTACCTACTTACTACTTATACATAGATACTTTAAAATATGTTAAAACTTGTTATAACCTGAATTAAAACTTGTATATCTAGTAGTAGTAGTATTATAATGTCTAGTATACTTCAAATAATTACTTATTGTCATTGTAGTATTTAAATACTTTAATAAAAAATTAACACGTAAACAAGCTTGTTTATTTTAGCATACTGCATAATACCATCCACGCGTTGTACCTCATCGCTCGTTGCGTTGACCGCTCCCCACCGACGACGGCGCGTGACCTTGTTGCGACCAATCGCATGCATCTTTGTCTATGAGCATGTTTGAGTGTTTCGTTGTAATTACTGTTAGTTTGTGTGCGTAAATGGAATCAGAATCGAAGCGGTGAATGTAGGAGCGTTACATTTCTAGAGAACTATTATTCGTAGGATACACTATACAGTGGGTGCGACCACGGCTTTACCATGCCCATTTAAGTACCTATGCATTTCTGGATTTCTATCTCAATTATGTTCTTGTATCATCCTTTTTAGACACCACGTAGTCGGGTTATAGTTTTTTAACTTAATTTTTATTAATCCCATAAATCAAATCAATTTAAATTACCGGCCGAAAGAGAGAATAGGCTACTTGACTCATATCAATGTTGATGCAACAAATGTTTATTATTTATATCGATCTCCGCTAAGAAAAATGCAATATAGCATTATAATTTCAAATTTAATTTAAACGCGGGCCGGCCTTCAGCCGCCATGACGTGACGCAACTATTTTGGTAAACTGTCGTCCAAGTGGCTTACCACCATCTCTTAAAAACATTCAAGATCCAGAGAGTAAGGAAGATGTCGCCTTACATCATGTATCGCGCTGTCTCGTTTACTCACTGGATCTTGCATGGTTATAAGAGATGGTAGTAAGCCACCAGACCTATTTTTGACTTCTGTCATTCATTCAAAATCAGTGATTCGAATGATTTTCATTCGACAAAACTGCGGAATCGCATGATTTTCATGCGACTCTGGGGCTCTTAGCAAGAATCAAGTTTCAAAAAAAAGGGCTTTACAGAATAATTACGTCACAAAACTGCAAAAATGGCCGACGGTTTTTTCGATAGGATTTTAAGTGAACTTTTGAAATTAAGTTTTGCCGCCTGATATAGAGGGCTCGGAAAAATATGGAAAAAATTGTTTCAATCTAAACAAATATAAAAAAAATATTTTAAACAAAAACAAAATACAAGTCAACTAGCCTATTATTCTTCTTCAGGAAGGTATAGGTATAGTATAGGTATAAACAACACGGGCGGGTAGAACAGCGAAGAGGGATAATAGCATTATTTAATTTTTGATAAGTAAACAATATTTTCAGTCCATTTTGGTCGCTAATTTCCTTTCACAAAAGTGTTAGCCTGTGTAGTGTAACTCCTGTTTTTATAGTGTAGGTAGTATACTGACGGTGTCGGCACAGTTTGACGGTAATGCTTTCGTACAGTACTTATTATGTGTTTCATCTAGGTGATAGCTGTAGAAAAGAATCCTTGTGCAGTAGTAGTGTTGGCAGCGCAGGCGCGCGAAGTGTGGCGCGGGCGCGACGTGGTCGTGGTGCCGGGCGACATGCGACAACTCAATCTGTCACCGAAGGCCGACATTATTGTCTCAGAATTATTAGGTTTGTGGCGCCGCCGTCCTTTATTATACACTTTTATTAGTTTCACCCCGAGGAATAAAATATGGAAATGGTTAGTAGGAGTGGCAAGGGCACCACACCTAAGCAAAATTGCTGCAATGCAAACTTAGTAAAAAAAGGCTGCAGTCGTGATTTGACTAAGCCGGGTCGCTCGTCTGCGCAACTGACATATTTTGTAAAAATAATGCCGTGTTGCTTTCTTCTGGAATTTAAAAACTAGCGAAATAATATAAAAAAATGGAGGCATGTCCTACCATCTGTAAGCAATATTTATCATATCCCAACTAATATTATAAATGCGGAAGTGAGTTTGTATATTTGTTTGTTACCTAACCTGTTGAACACTGCGACACGAGCTATGCTTAGTGCAGGGTCTATAGTCCAATCAATGCATCCTGTCCTGTATAAACCTTAGTATAAGCTTAATTTAATGTATGGGATTGTATATTGTTTTGGCAGTTAAAGATTTATTATTATTACCCCTTAACGCTTTATCTTCTCAACCAATCTGCTTTAAACTTCGCATACACATAGTTAAAGTACTGAGAAGGACATAGGGCACCTTTCATCCCGAGAAAAAGCACTGTTTCCTAAATTTACGCGGGTGAAGCCGCGGGCGAAAGCTAGTTTATAATAAAATCAAATAAAGTCGTACTTCACATTCCACAACCATTTTGCACACTTATCGTAGACCGATGATAATACAATAGTTAAATTAATAAGTTTGTCTCATTATCTTAACCAGGATCATCAAGATTCACAGGACGTTTTCTTTCCATGAGGTAAGTAGAAACAAGACAAATAAAATTGGGCATTATTTTTATGAGCAGTCTCATTTTAATGATGTCTTTAGGAACGTTGTTATCGGTGAAATCCGTCACCAGTTAGACAAAATTTAGACCTGTCTTGTCCCTTAGTCGTTTTTTACGACATCACGGTAATTGAGGGAGTGGTTAATATTATTATTATTTTGTGTTCTAGGTTCATGGGGCGACAACGAGTTATCACCAGAGTGTCTGGACGGCGCTGCTGGCTTACTTAAGCCGGGCGGCATATCGATACCTTGTAGATACAACTCCTATGTGGCCCCAATATCGTCTCCACGACTGTGGGCCGCCGCTAAGGTAGCTACTACGGGCTCTGCTGTGACTACCAAAGACAAGAATCTTGAAACATTATGGGTTGTCTACATGCAGAATAAACACGATATCGCTGGTACAAAGGTATACTATAAAAAATCAACAAAGAATATTATTATAAACGAAATGTAATTTTTTTGTCATTTCATGTTTTTACTGCTAAAGTCTGGGCTGGGAAAGGAAATAATGCTTTCCTGCCGCCAAAATGGAAAGTTACAAGTTAAAATGTAGCATAAAATCTAAAAATATTAGTCAAAAAGAAAAACGCCTAGTGCCCGCCGTTTAGGTACTAAAGCATGGTCGCGTCATAAGCTCATGGTTTAAATAGTAGTTGTATTTTGATGACTATCTAAGAATTTGTTTTTTGTTTCCAGTTGGTATTTACATTTGATCATCCAGCAAAGGGTGTAAGAGATAGTGAGGGTCAAGAATTATCAGATTTCCGAGGATTACCACTTACAGACAATAGGAGATCTGCCACTCTATCTTGGGAAGTTAAACAGGACAACGTGATGCATGGATTTGGTGGATATTTTGACTGTTTATTATATGGAAATGAGATGATTAGCATTGTACCTACTACACACAGCCCAGGAATGATATCATGGTTCCCAGTTTTTATTCCAATCAAGGTAAGACACTATTTAAGTTGGTCGAAAAGCGCCTACACTCCTTTATATGGAGGTGCTATCCAAACAGGTGCCACATTTAAAACTGTTCTGGTGTGAAGAGTCGCGTTGCTTCACAAGGGAAATATACATGCCCAATAAAAGGACGTACTTAGCACTTGTTACACCTATATACTACGAATTCCACCATTCGTTTTTAAGACAGTATTTTAAAGACAAGTACGAAACGCCTTACGTCACTCGTCGCAAGATGGCTTTTTTGCAAATTAAAACGCGTAATGGTTTCGTTTTATTTGGACTATCTGGTCTGACTAGAATCGGTAGGTATTAAGTAAGAAAGAAAATCCTTCTTTCGAGAATAGATGAGGAAATAGAAAGAATGGCTAATATATATAGAAGCGTCGCAGTCTACTGTCACAGAACCACTAGTAATACTAGTATTAATATGCATAGTATAGTGGTATAGGGTATGGATATGGAATGGAAGTATGGATAGTGTGGTTATTTATTTAATGAAGTTTGTTTTTTAGGGTTTCGTACAAGGAAAGGAACCCTTATAGTTTCGCTCTGTGCGTCCGTCCGACCCTTCTCTAGCTCCTTAGTACTAGATACCCTTAGTACTAGAATGCTGCAATTTGGCAAGAACTTCTTCGTCTAAGCGTGGTACGCTATTAAATCATGGTCCTGATTTGGCGGAACTGGTTATTACAATGGAGCGACTGCCGTCTGACCTCGGTAACCCTTTTTACAGGGAAACCAGACCCACAGGAACATGATCCCGGTGTGTTAGTGGCCAAAACTGTTAGATTTTTCCGGCTGCTTAAGGCATCTGACATAGCCCAACGACTGCCATCTACCGATAACCGCTGGGACCAGCGGCTTAACGTGCCTTCCGAAGCACGGAGAAGCTCAAGATAGAAATGCCACTATTTGCGACTAATCCAAACATGGCGGTTCACTCGCCGTCGCCGTCGCTTGACGCGCACTATCGAGCTCCTCGAAGCATGAACGAACATACATATTAATCACAACAAAACAGTAGAATAAAATCTTGAAAAATATTTTTTGTACATTACAGACTCCCCTGCGAGTCGAGAAAGGACAGGTGATAACTGCTACATTTTGGCGATGCGTGGATTCACGAAGAGTATGGTATGAATGGGTGGTAGAAGTTGGCAACCACACCACACCTTTGCACAACGCCAATGGTCGTAGCTCTCAGATGTTGTTATGATTCAAAATATATTTTGATGTAAATGCTAAATACAATTGAAGCAATTATCTTGGTTTTTAATCTCCACCATGACGTCATAAACATAAACAAGAGTTTAAAAAACAAAAACTAAGAAGACAAAGCAATCTGACAAATATGAATATGTAAGTTATTTGCAATAAATTTAGAATATTAAAGCAAACCCGTGAGAAACAACTAGTAGTTCAAGGAGAGATACTTCATTCAATAAAAAAGGAGGTATTTGATAACAAGAATTTATTATATTATTTTAATAAAATTACTATTTACACATACAATTGCCCTTTCTCAAATTTGGACTGAAATTCAAACCAACCTAACAATGTTCATTTCTTTATGAAAATCGTTTATATCTTGATCCCACCTTTTTTCGTAGTAGATTCCTGTAAATAATATAATTTTTATAAATAATTGAGTAATATATAAAAGAAAAACTCAATAATGTCCAGCCCAAACCGCTAGGACTAGAGATTTCAAATTTAACTGGCACAAAATTATTTTCGTGGCCTAGACTGAAACAGGGTAAGTATATATGGAGATGGGTACACTACAAATACTCTTTGTTATGAAGATTATCTAATTTATTGGAAATGTCATAGTACCTATATTGATCAATAGGAAAAATTTGTGATTTTTTTTCAGAATTCCGAGGGGAAATGGAGGGGACATACTCTGAAAGTCAACATGAATTGTTACTATGTTATATTCTCATCTATCATCAGTTGGAGAGAGGTTTAAAGAAATTGAAACCTCTGTTGGTTTAGCCATGATTTAACATTTATATCATTCATTCAATGACCCAGAGCCCAGAGCTCATTAGAACCCCTTACCAAATATTAGCTATTTTGTAATAACATTTGGATTGATAGATTGTACTGTACAAACAGATAGACAAAAGAGGAGGCCAACTCAGACAGGCAGGCATCAGACAGCTAGAATATCGCTCTGTTTTCAGAATATTTTCTATACTTCTAAAGGGAACCAATGAATGAAGAAACGAAACACATTTTGGTTTTGTTAAACGGCCCTTAATTTTTTCACACTGTGTGCTGAACAAATATCCATAACTTTCACAAAATACTAAAGCCACAGGAAAATCCTAACTTTTGCTGCCTGCAATACCAAGTGTTTTTTGACTTTTGATTAAGCAGGTAAATGCATTTTTCTGCTTGAATGTAGTTATGTACTAGTACTAACTAGTACAACCTTAATTTACTTAACCTTTGTGGCCTTAGTCTTAAGCATTACTTTTTTTATTTAAAACTCATCAATCTGATTGTGCTAAGCCAATAAGTAAATAATTTTATATCTAGTCTTACCTTGCATAAATTTTGCTGTGTTTCCCGTTTTGATAGCCCAAGGTAAGTAATATTTAAGATACAGTTTGCGGTGTTTGGGCTTCAATCTACCAGCTCCCCAAATTCCTCCATTAATACACATTGGGAGCCGTGTTTGTATTCCCTCAACCCATTTTACTGTGACCTGTAACAGTAAGTTCAATGATTTTACTATTACAAATTAGTCACATTTAATATTGAATGCAGATTCAGCATGACATTTTTAACTCACTATTATTTTGATTACACCTTTTTTTACATTACATACATTTATTTATCAATAGGAGTACTCCTATGACATCACTACATACATAGTATAAAACAGTCGCTTTCTCTGTCCCTATTTCCCTTTGTATGCTTAAATCTTTAAAACAACGCAACAGATTTTGATGCAGTTTTTTTAATAGATAGTGATTCAAGAGGAAGGTTTTTATGCCCATGCGAAGCCAGGGCGGGTCGCTAGTTTCGAATAAAATTGATTCTTAATAATCTAGTGTCCCCATCTCCACACTTATTGGAACCTTTTTCAATGTCTTGTCTTCAGCTCAAGAGAAAACAATAGAAGCCATATTGTCACGAGGTCTCATGAGACTGCGAGGGGTATTATTTATAGATTTTTGACAAGTTCTCTCAATTTTCAAACAATATTTTATTTAAACAATTTTATGTTTTCAAATTGTTCCAGGGGTCTTTGAGTAACATACATTTAACACCTTTTAAATGATAACCATTTTATTTTTTGTCTGATTAATGCCCTAGATTGATGTGGAGAGTAGTGTGAAGAGTGGTACCTAGGACCTACTAAATTATTTTTAAGCTTTTAGTACATTTCTAGCATCTTTAGTGTCTTGATCTTAAATATAACTGTTTAACTTAAAAACTTTTATTTTAAATTTTTTAAAATTTCTAAAAACATTCATTTTAAAGATGTTTTTCCAACTACATACATATTTTTATGTGTTGGTTCCTTCTCCATAAAACTCTCATCTTAGGGCAAATGGGACAGCTGATTGTTTTAAAGTTTTACTTGCTCACCTCATGAGTTTTGGTTCATGTTAATTGTACATTGTAAAACCTAACTTTTGGTCATACACATTTCTATTTTTTTGTTGATACAACAAAACTTCTAAAACTCCTCAAAGCCAGATGAAAAGAATTCATCTAACTAAATAGACCTTTGCAATATAAAATTCCTGCCAGACTAAAAAAAGTAATCCTCACTTCTCCAAGCATAGTTGTTTTCATAAATAATGTCGCATGAACCAAGTCATGGACTTCTCTGTACCGTTGCATAACATACGCCAGTTCAGGATCACCAATAAATTGTACAAGCAGACGAGAGTCAGCTGTAATATTATTATCCCGCATGAAGTCTGCATACACACGACCAACCGTGTTAGCAGGCATCTGGGAAAGAACCTCGAATGAAACAGAAGAAGTATTGATTCGTGGCATTTCCTTCAATATTTCTGCACCCTCCGAAGTCTCCAACATTTTCTCTCGCATGTACTTTATTGCACTATCCCCTGTAACCTCACCCAAACAAGCTATCATATCACCTCTGTGTGGGTTTAGTAAAGAAACAAGTGCCGATCCGCAAGATAACAATGTTCGCTGAATAGGACTGGTTGGTATATAATTTTTTTGCATTTCTTCGACAAAACTTGTGTTACTTCGTGTTGAAACAGAGAGTCTTCTTATAAATATTTTCGGAAATTGCATTTTCACTTCGTTATTTATTAGCTTGATTCGTTCAATCGTGCTGCTCGCAGCTGGTGGTTTTATTTTTATTTTCCTGCCGTAATGATAAAACAAAGACTAGTGATTAATTCTCTTTGTTAGTTAGTGAATATTATACTGTGGTAGTGATTATTTATATCCCTTTGTTAGGTATCCTGTTTCCTTTTTTTTTTTTTTTTTGAATTGTTTATACGGCCATGGAATCTAGTCCTTTAAGGCCTTTCTTGAATTTATTAATCTTCTTTAGTCCTACTTAAGTCAGTCGAGTCAAAAATTCAAGTCAATAGTCAAGTCCAGTCAAGTAAGTCTAGTCTGAGTCAGATGGCTAAGTGAAGCGGTGGAAAAATTTCACTTAGCTATATAATGGAGATTTTGGTGACAAAGATAAAAAGTCACGTAATCGACACTGTATCACTTCCCAACACTCACGCTTGTTCACGAACACTTTGCGAATAATAATCCACCAATATTATGCACAAACACTCGAAAAAACCTAAATTTTGGAAATTAAATACAACGCGGACATAGCGACAGTTTACTTTCCCTCCAAAACCCCCTCTGTTTCCTGCCTGAACTTTCCTGCCAATTTCCTGCAAAATAAAATAATAAATAATCGTCTTCTTGAAAATAATTTTTGCTTTGATCACAAACTAAATAGATTTTTTTTTTTTGGAATAGTTTTTACGGCCCTGGAAACTAGTCCTTTAAGGCCTTTCTTGAATTTATTAATCTTCTTCAGTCCTACTTAAGTCAGTCAAGTCAGTAGTCTAGTCCAGTCAAGTAAGTAAGTCTAGTCAGAGTCAGATGGCTAAGTGAAGCGGTGGAGAAATTTCACTTAGCTATAATATGGAGATTTTGGTGACAAAGATAAAAAGTCACGTAATCGACACTGTACCACTTCCCAACACTCACGCTTGTTCCCGAACACTTTGCGAATAATAATCCACCAATATTAAGCACAAATACTCGAAAAAACCTAAGGTTTGGAAATTAAATACAGCGCGGACATAGCGACAGTTTACTTTCCCTCCAAAAACTCCAAACTAAATAGAGATTGGCTTTGATTGACTTTTGTTTTTTTAATATAACAAGCCTTGGAAACAAGCATTTCTTGAATTTATTGATCACTTTTTAATACTTTTTATGGCCATGGAAACTATTCACGTCCTACTTTAGTCGAGTCAGTACAGTAATCTAGTCCATTCAACTTTAGTAGTTTACATTTAAAGTAAGTAAAACTAGAAATCTAGTCAGAGCTTATAGGCCATAGATGCAGAAATAGAGATGTATAAATGATTTGTCATTTGGTGCAAAAAAGAGATGATAAAATTGGAAGTCCATGAAAACGATAAGGAAGGACCAAAGTTACATTTTTTTTGTCAGCGTGCCCGTTTTTCTCTGTTTGGCCTTCTTGAACGCCTTCATGCATGGCATGGCATAACGTGATGTTTTCCATTCCATCAAAGGGATGGTACTCGAAAGGTGAATTGAATCGACTGATTTTTAAACAAATCATCTTAATTTATTAAACGGTTTTATTTAGCTCACCCCGTTTGTTTTATTATTTATTCTTGGGTCAAATTTAGTAATTCGAATTTCACCCTCTTCCTGTCAACCGATTAATCTGAAATTTTGTATACACTTTGGATTTTGGTGACAATACAATTATGTTTATTCATTATCATTATAAATTCAAGATGGCCGCCGCTACAAAATGGCGGATAATTTATGTTTTATTAATCCCATCAATATGGGTATCAAATGAAAGGGCTCAACAAGCAGAATACAATATACTATAAAAAATTGAAATCCAAGATGGCGGCCGTTACAAAATGGCGGATAACGTAGGTTTTATCAATCCCATCAACATGGGTATCAAATGAAATGTCTCAACAAGTAGAATACAATTTAGTATGCAAAATTGTAATCTACGATGGCCGCCGCTACCAAATGGCTGATAACAATTTTTTATCAATCCCACCAATATGGGTATCAAATAAAAGGGCTTGACAAGAAGAATACAGTGCACTATACAACCTTAATATTTAAGATGGGCGCAGCCACTAAATGGCGTATAACAATAAGATTTAAATTTAAAAATTGAATCTGTAATTTAGGTATCTGATTAATCCAGCCTGAATCCACCACCCAAGTCAAGATTTTGTATCGTGTTGAGGACTGTGTGGCGTTAGGGTGGCTAAAAATAATACGTCGTTAGCGGTACACCACCCAAGTTAAGGTGAAAGGTTAAAACGCGCCGAGAACTGTATGGCATTAGGGTGGATCTAGACACGCGGCAGCGTGTCAAGCCAAGTTCAAGCAAAGGAACTGGCTAGCCAGCGCCGAGTGTAATATTACACGAACCACTTGGTGCCACTTTTGACCCTTCTATAACTCGAAACCTCTTTAATGTAAACACATAAAACTACGTGTGTTTAATAAGATCCATCAGGACATGTAGAAGCCCAAATTTCATGAAGCTAGCTCAAACGGTTATAAAGATATGAAGGTCAAAAAGTTGTAAATTTTAGCACTGACTGACTGACTTATAGTACCTAAACCTAACCTACTTCCTGATGACCTAGAAGGATGAAATTTGGAATCCAGCTCGAAAATTGTGTGTAAGCGTAGGAAAAAATCAAAAAATAAAAAAAAGTCAAAAAATAAGTGGTGTCCCCATACAAAAAACTTGTAATACCTACGCGCTAAACAACCGGCCAACAACGGTGTGTCGTCAGCGGCGCGCGGCAGCACACCAGCCAATCAGCGTCACGCTCTGACTTATGTTACAAAATTATAAGCGGTAGCGATTTACTTAAAATTTAGCGGATCGGTTGGTTTATACCTGCATAGTAGTTATAGTCCACGGCTCACTAAATTAACAAAGATCAGTGCCCAAGGTTCGTTTCTCTGATTTCTTTTGAAAATAAGAAATAATATTTTGACGTATAAATTTGTTAGTTCGAACTCTTTGTACCCTAAAAGAAACTCCAATGTGTATGTATACCAAGGTCAAGGCAATAGCGAAGTCTTATTGGTACCGATATATGTATGTATTGACTAGTCTAAGAATGCTGCTTGAACTCGCTCGCGCCTTGCACTTGTGCGCGGCTCACAGCGCTATACGACTTAAAATGCGAACGAACCAAAGTATACTCTTAGCGGCGCTCATTCGCGCCAGCGTCCTCGTTATGCCCGGTTGTTTAGCGGAAACCCACCTATTAGATTGCGTTTAATACTGCGTCGTTCGGAAACGCAAAAAAAAACATTAAATAGGAATACTTGCCTAGTTTTCTTTACAAAAAGTAATGATATCCCACCAAAAACATAAATGTAAAAAACGAGAGCCAAGTTCAATACAAAAATTATGCTTGGCGGTGAGCTTCGCCGCAAAAAGAATGGCGATCTAAATGAGTGCCAAGTTTTATGCAAAATCGAAATATGTTTTTATAGGAACAAAATAACATTATGAACAAGTATTAAACTCTATTTCTTTGCTTTATTAGATACCTATAACAATTGCTGTTATTTAAAAATGTGAGATCTTGAAGTAGGTTAGATTTGACTTGGCTGGCTGGCGAGGAATCGTTTCACTGCTCGTAGTTTGTCTTTAATCGACAAAACATATGATAAAATTACTAACTCGTTCACCACTTTGAAACCCTAAAACTCGCTTATAATCGAGCTTGCTAGCTTGTTTCCACATTCTAGCCCTACTTATCACACGTCCATCGTTGTCGGTTGAACAACTGCCTAATTATAGTGTTACATTACGAAACAAACATTTTAATCAACGATTGTAGACAATTGACGTACCTCACGGTTTTATTTTAGTCTAGTCTATGCATATGTTTATAATTCCCACGACTGTATCTATTTTATTATTTTTGTTTTTTAGTACAATTATCTTAATTGCAATGTATGTTTAACATAAAACCGTTTAACTTAAAAAGTTTTTTTACCTATTTTTATCTAATTTATATCAAGAATTTGGTAGGGATGTAGTTAACGACCTGAGGTCAATCATAGGCTACTTTTGGGCGCGATATAACCGAGTCCCACGCGGGGCGAAGCCGCGGGGAACAGCTAGTATATAATAAATACATGCTCTATTGACAATATTATTGCATGTGGTGGCTAGCTTATAATATACCTCTTTTTTTTTTAATACGTTTTACGGCTATGGAGACTAGTCTCTTAAGGCCTTTCTTGATTGAATTTATTAATCTTCTTCAGGTGGCTTACCACCATCTCATAAAACTATGCAAGTTCCAGTAAGTAGGCGAAACAGCGCGATACAAGATGTAATGCGACATCCCATCCCCCTTACTCACTGAATCTTGCATGGTTTTAAGAGATGAAAGTAGGCCACCAGTCCTACTTTAATCTTGCATAGCGCATTCCGTGCATCTCGCATAGTTTTAAGAGACGATAGTAACCCCTCAGGTCGCTTACTACCATCTCTAATAACCATGCAAGAACGATTGAGTAAGAGAGATATCGCCACACCCAGTGTCTGACATTGTGATGTTGACCACACCCAGTTTCTGACTCCGAGATGTAGACCACACCCAGTCCCTGACATCGAGATGTAGACCACGCCCAGTGTCTGACATCGAGATGTAGACCACACCCAGTGTCTGACTCCGAGATGTTGACCACACCCAGTATCTGACATCGAGATGTAGACCACACCCAGTGTCTGACTCCGAGATTTTGACCACACCCAGTGTCTGACATCGAGATGTAGACCACACCCAGTGACTGACATTGAGATGTAAACCACACCCAGTGCCTGACATCGAGATGTAGACCACACCCAGTGTCTGACTCGTAGATGTAGACCACACCCAGTGTCTAACTCCGAGATGTAGACCACACCCAGTGTCTGACTCGTAGATGTAGATCACACCCAGTGCCTGACATCGAGTTAAAGACCACACTTAGTGTCTGAATCCGAAAAGTTGACAACACCCAGTGTCTGACTCCGAAATATAAAATATATATATATATATATATATATATGTATATATATAAATAATTTATATATATATATACCTACTATACTTATTTGAAATCCTCACAATAAGCCATTACATTCGACTTTTTTTTAAATTAAAGTAACAGTTTGCTTTTAAAGAATAAAACAGAGAGGAGAGGACACGGAGAATATAGCTTTCGCCCGCGGCTACGCCCGGGATAAAAGGTACCCTTTGTCCTTCTCAATACTTCTAACTATGTGTATGCGAAATTTCAGGATGATTGGTTCAGTGGATAGAGCGAGAAAGCGTAACAAACAAACAAACTCACTTTCTTATTTATAATCTTAGTATGATATGTATGAAATTTTCTGTGCAATAAGTCATTTTTACAGTAATATAGACCAAGACAAAGAGAAGACAAGACCTTATTTCTGTGTTTTTTTTTTAGATATTTTAGGTCAAGTAACTTCGGAGATGAGGGATCTAATAGTATTTTTCTTCGTCTTTCTTAAATAATTTCAAAAATAGAGTTGATTTTTTATTAAAATAATGAAAATTGTCCTCATAAACACAATCCAATAAAACTTTTTTAGGTATATATTAATATTTCTTTTATTTTTGTAATTTTACTATATAAGGTGGACACAAATCAACTGCAAATATTTTAAGGGCAGATTCAGACCACTATACTAAACAACTTTCCAAATAAATTTGTATCGAAATATGAAATTTTATTTTTCACTCTCCATACTAAACTAGATCAGCTGATTCTCAATTTGTATGGGAGGTCATTTTTTTTTTTCATATTTCGACTTAAATTTAGGATATTTAATTTGGGAAAGTTGTTCAGTTTAGAGGTCTGAATCTGCCCTTAAAAAATTTCAGTTGATTTAAATTCACCTTATATAATTCGGTTTACACATGTGCACCAAATTTAAAACTCCAGGTTCAGTCAGTAGGTTCATAGTCATAGGTAGATAAAATTGGCTGCATCAGGCGAAACAGACAGACACCATAGTTATCCTAAATTGGTTCAGTTTGTAAGTTTTATGTACGGAACCCTAAAAACATTTGTATAATATCTATAATGAACGAATATAATCATAGTTTCTTACCTAAGCTGGTGACTTTTCAAGAGTTGCTTGAACATCTAATTAGGAGTTGACCTTTAAGCTACAATAGCAATCATATCTCATGTTAAAATGGTTTATATCCATTCCAAGACAATATATAACTTATAGCTCATAAGCCACTTGAAAAGCATTCATAAGAAGTTTTGTTTCCGCCCAACGAACGGGCGTCTATCGGGCGCACATCGGGCGCGTATCGGGCTTAAATTATTTTCGACCTTTCCGTCCTAGTTTTTGACCACTGGGCAAAAACGTCGACCCATCTCTATTCGTGATTGATGAGCGAGTTACTTGCGATAGGGATGGCGATTATTTCCGAAAAAGATCGATTTTTAAATCGATTCGAATCGTGACCGATCATTAGAATATATCATTAGAAATAGAATCGATTCACAAAAAATCGAGGTCTATAAGATTGATTTCCGAAAAATCGATCTTTATTTCTAATTTTCGTTTATAATGTTATATAAATCTATTTTATTAAAAACAAGATACATATTATAATTTAACGATCTCTAATCAGTAAAATCAAGTAATTTGATAATAAAAAAATATTTTTATTACCATATCAAACTAACAGATCAAGTATAAAACAAGACATTTATTTTCTACATTTAGAAGTTTTACAAAGTTAAGAAAATTGTTAAGAAAGATGGTTTACAGTTAATAGATAATGTAGCTTATAGTTCCCAATGCTTAATATCTAAACTTTTTAAAAACAACAATGTCGAGTCTACCGGGATCCGAGCGGTTTCGCTCATCTGTTGCGATGTTTCCGGCAATTGAGAAAAGGCGCTCACAAGGAACAGATGTTCCTACGATACTCATATACATCATGGCTATTTATGGTTAATACAAAAAAATATCGAACGTCGATTTTCAAGGGTGAAAAATCGATTCACCGAATCGATTCAATACTACATATGATTTAAAAAAAATTGTTCTTTTTGGCTCCAAAAATCGATTCTTCGATTAATCGATTTCAGATCACATCCCTAACTTGCGAACTGTTTGGAGCACTGTGTGTCTGTGTGTAGACCACAGAGTACTGTGTAGACACACACGTCACTGTCGGTCGGACTTAGTCGGACCACAGACTAAGGAGGGTCGGACTGTCGGTTTTATACAACTAACACAGATTGTTGAACTTGTAATATTGGCATATGCTGTTTATAAGCCATTATCACAATTATAAATGCCTGATATCAATATGAACTCGCTTAAGAAAACGTCTAAAAATAAACAAGTAAAAGCTGAATTGGGTAAAGAATTAGCTTTTGTTAAAAATGTTTTTTCTCTACTATCTGTACCAACAAGAGGTTAGTTGTTCATGAATTCTTTAACCTAATTTATGTACTGTAGCTTTTTTAAATAATTTCTACTTTATTCATTCATTCATTTCATGTAGTTGTCACTGTTAATCGACCATGCACACCCTTGTGTTTCATCTCAGCATTGATTTTATGACCAGCCAGCCTGACGTCAATCCTTCCTGAGAATGCTTTTCTTGGTGAAGAGGTACAAGCAAATTGAGATCTTTGTTTTCGCCTGAGTCTATTTTTAAGCCTGAGACGACTGATATTTTTTTTATATTAATTTTTAAAAATTGTGCTTTTTTTCTCATTCTCAATATAGAAACTCATTTCTTAACTTAAAATTTCAGTTGACAATGAAGACAATGCTGATTATGAAATGGTGACTGATTCTCAACCAAATTTAGATGATAGCAAAGTAGCAAAACGTGCACGGAACATTGCTGAACTTGAGGAGAAATTACAAAAGGTTAAATCTCAAAATAAGTTTACATTGAAAAATAAGTTGGTCAAGAAAAGCCTTAGTAGTAAACTCAATAAAAAAATTAAAAAAAAGGAGAGGACTAAGAAACAACATCTAAAGCCATTTTCGGGGATGCAAACAGCTGAGAAAACTGAAGTAGAAAACAAGAATAAAGCAAATGTAGCAAAACCAGTTTTCAATAATGATGGAAAATTAGTGTTTTCCAAATTTGATTTTGCCAATGATAACCAAAAAGGTAAGAATAAATTTTTTTTGAAATTAGTCTGTGATAATGTTTATTTTTAAATATTACTTAATTATCAATGTTATTCAAGATTCATCTTTATAAAATGTTTTTTTAAAAACCAAATTAAAACTATCATACTAGGATTTTTCTGGTTGCCCCATATCCTGACTAGGCTTTGGAGCCTAAGGTCTACATAAAAGCAATTGAGTATTAGAGCATTAATAAATAATATCAGATTTGGCAGTTTTTACCTGATTATAACAAAACCAAAAGGAAGTATATATTATGTATGTTCAACTGTAGCATAAATTTTATCAGTCATATATATAGGTTATAGTCTCATATGATAAGCTATAAAAGGTTATAGTCTAATTACAGTAAACAAACAGAGTAGAAATAAAATTCTTATTAAAGTTATAAAAAGAAATATGGCAGAAGTATGATATAAAATGTTCTTACAGAAAGACATCACAAATCCGGACAAAAGGACCCAAGAAAGCTATTGGATAATCTGAAACAGCAGCAGGAAAAGATCCGCCAACTTGAAGAATCTGAGAGTGGCAAAGCTAAGGAGGTTAAAGAAAAAGTTGCGTGGAAGACTGTGTTGCAGAAAGCTGAAGGACAAAAAGTCAAAGATGATCCCACATTGTTGAAGAAATCCATCAAGCGCATGGTAAAGGCATTAGATTTATTTAAGCATCTTCATTTGAGCATGTTTACTCGCGTCTTAAGCTTAGAGCCATACACTTAATTATGGTCCTGATTTGGCAGAAATGGTAATTGCAATGAAGCGACTTCTGTCTGAGCTCCTTTTTTATTCCCTATAGTTCAACTATGTCTTATTATTTACTTTGCAGGAACAACAAAAGAAGCAAAGCAAAAAGCAGTGGGAAAACAGAATTAAATCTGTGGAACAAAAGAAAGAAGAAAGACAGAAAAAGCGGAAGGAGAATATTGGCAAAAAAAAGAAGGAAAAGAAGTCAAAAATTGTCAAGGCAGCAGTGAAAAGAGGGCGAGTTATTATTTGAAGTTGTTTTTAAGAATAAACTACTTAAGATTTATAGATTAAGATGTGTTTTTTTTTGCTGAGGTGTCATGGTGTCATCATCATATTGTGGATTGACCATGCAACAGTGCTTAAAATCCCTCGAGTCGACGCTTAAACCTCGAATCGACACGCGAGCAGTTTGTAAAGGCTCTAGTCGGCGCACGAGCTCTTTAGAATATTGATAAGGAGCATCCTTACCAAATTTCATGATTCTAGTTCACCGGAAAGTATCCCATAGGTTTTGATAAAAAAAAATCGAAAACCGCAACATTTATGTTCATATGTTTTGATTGCGTTAACGGACATATAATTTTGATTAATTTACAGTCGAAAGAGACCATAAACCTGTGTATAAGTTGTGAATTTCAACTTGATACTTTCATGCGTCCATCAGAAAAAATGTTTAACAGACAGACAGACAGACAGACAGACCGACAACAAAGTGATTTTATAAGGGTTCGGTTTTTGCGTTTTGAGGTACGGCACCCTAAAACTACCAAAAACGAAAACGCAATAAAATTTGAGTCTTCAATTTCCCCATGATACCATTATCAGATCCTGATCTGATGACTATGGGGCTATCTGGAAAGATAACATATCTGGCAATAAAAGAATTTATGAAATCTGACTAGACGTCTTTGACCATTTTTAAAAGTCGGTTAAACGTTCCAGCATCGTCTCACTCACATGAGGAATATATCAAAAAATACCCAAATCGCAATAAAATTTGAGTTCCCTCGATTTCCATGTCTTCCCTTCTCTTCGTCCGAGCGTGTTTCCCAGTTACATCTTCACCTTCCATTCTGGTCTGGGAGAAAAAGAAAAACATAGAATGTACCAGCTGCTTCTCTTCCCGCGCAAGCCGTAAAAGTCGACTGAGGGAATCGCCGAATGGGGGAATCATGACATAGGCGATGCGGCTAGCAACCCATCACTATTGATTTCCTGTTTCAACTGCCATCATGCTAAACGTGATCTAAGGTCTTATGGCCCTAGGCTCTGTCTACCCCGTATGGGATAAAGACGTGATTATATGTATGTATCTTCAGCTTACGCTTCAGAGCCCAGGGTACGCTATTAATCATGTACCTAATTTGGCGGAACTGGTTATTACAATGGAGTTATTACAATTTTTTTATAGGGAATCCAGACCCACAGGAACATGACCCGGGTGTGTTTGTGGTCAACACTCTCAGATTTCTCAGGCTGCCTGAAGGCATCTGACATAGCCTAACGACTACCATCTTCCGATAACAGCCGGGATCAACGGCTTTACGTGCCTTCCGAAGCACGGAGGAGCTTAAGATAGAAATGTCACTAATGGCGACCAATCCAAACATGGCCGCGCACTCGCCGTCGCCGTCGCTTGACGCGCTCTACACTACGAACACGCGCGTCGCGCTAGGCTATCGAGCTCCTCATGATCCCATCATCAGATCCTAACCTGATAAATATGGGACCACCCTTTCAAACTAGTAAAATACATAAGAAAAACATCCTGACGAATTGAGAACCTCTTCCTTAGATTTGCTTAAAACTTTCACGAATTGTTTTGTCATAACTCGGAAGAACATTAAAAGATTGTTTCATCAAAATCGGTTCATTAAAATATAGTTATCGTCATTTCAATAAACAAGGCATGTTTGATTTTGAACGAATGCACCAAATTGGATAATTCTTTTTTCCTTTAGGCGCGATTGGTCCAATTCACCTTTTCGCGATTGGTCCAATTCGCGATTGGTCCAATATAGATAGATAAACTCTTTATTGTACCAATAACAAACAAATTATACAATAATATAAACTATTTCCAATATTAAATAAAATTACAAAACATACACATATATTTTTGTAATGTATTTGTTTTGTACTATGTAAATGTACTAAGCGAATTTATTTTAATATTGCCCGCGACATCCTTCCATGCTGGTCTGGGAGAAAAGGAAAAGCATAGAATGTACCAGCTGCATCTCTTCCCGCGCAAGTCGTAAAAGTCGACTGGGGGAATTGGCGAATGGAGAAATCATGACATAGGCGATGCGGCTAGCAACCCATCACTATTGATTTCCTGTTTCAACTATCATCATGCTAAACCTGGTCTAAGGTCTTCTGGCCCTAGGCTCTGTCTACCCCGTATGGGATATTATTATTCTTATTATTCTTAGAATGTTATATACCTTGCTAGTTTAAGAGCGGAGAAAAATAAAAAACATAGAATCTATATGTATTCCGTCTACCCCGTAAGGGATAAAGACGTGATTGGTATGTATTCATACTAATATTATAAATGCGAAAGTCTGTCTGTCTGTCTGTCACCTCTTCACGGCTAAACGGATGGACCGATTGGGATGAAATTTGGTAGGGATGTAGTTAACGACCTGAGGTCAAACATAGGCTACTTTTGGGCGCGATATAACCGAGTCCCACGCGGGCGGAGCCGCGGGGAACAGCTAGTATGTATATAAATTATACAATTTCGGAAACATCGTATATTTGGACCAATTGCGAATTGGACGTTTTTTGAACTTTGGACCAATCGCGCCTAAAGGTCTTTTTTTGTGTTGGTTGACATTGTCATGACAAACTTTCGTCTATTGGGACAAATGGGAAATGTATACAAGGGGGATTCCCGGGCAATTCCTGCGGGAATTTCGGGAGCAATAACGGGAACGAAGCCCACGCGCGCGATGTCGCGGGCTACAGATAGTGTTACAATAATATATTTGAGATCCTCATAACGAGCCCTTTCATCTGGTAAGGTTTACAAAAAAAAAATTTAATGCCTTAATTAGTCTCCCGAAAATGACCCTTATTTAAAAATATATATATATTTACTTTGAACATCTGTGTGTGTGTTTGGGTTACAGGATTATGCCATTCTACCAAATTTCATCTGATTTGGTCCAGTAGGTTCGGAGAACCTGTGGCTGTGACAGACGGACAAACAGACGCACGAGTGATCCTATAAGGGTTCCGTATTTCATTTTTGTACGGAAAAGTTTGACACTGGCATTGTATGGAACCCTCTCCCGAGATTCGGCTCGTATAACCGAGAGGTTGGTAGAGCCATGGGAGGTGGAGGGAAGTGTATGGAACCCTAACCACGCGAGTTCAACTCGCACTTGACCGGTTTTTTTTTTCAAGACTGTTTTAAAATAGTTTTTAGAGGCTTAAATAAGACAGCGTGTAACAGAAATGAAACTTCGTTTATTGGTGAATGTTAGTTATGGTATGCTATTCTATGTTTGTATCCATAATACTTCAGCTTGATAGCTAATATTTACGACCGGATAATGCAGGGCCAGCGACGAACGCGCTCACGAATTATCGCGTGCGGTAGGTAATCAAATTAAAAGTTATTTGTTTATTTATAAATTACTTGCTATCCATACAACCATATGTAGAAACAAGTGGCGCGGGTGGATTTTCCTGTAACAATATTGGGTAACAGAGGTAGAACTCGTTATACAACTGCTACCACCATACAACTAGCGTACATGATAGCTATAAAACTTGATTCAATTTCGCTCTCAAAATATGATTTCTTATCATAATTTCGGTGGAAAAAATAAATTTCGAAGTACAGCAGGATTACTGTTTTACAGTCTACAGCACTAACAGATAAACTATACTCTATAATATAACTAAATTCATATGAACACATTTTTTCTTAAAACTAGGTGCATTAAAATTTACACACCATGCTAATCTATGGAGACACGATTTTAGGTAGCTATTGGTGTTGCTACTGTGACCCTAAGGCCAACACATTATTGGAGAATTCGGTGGTGGAGCAGTACTGATACTGCTTTTTATTTTGTACTAATAAACCGGTCGTACAGATAAAAAAATAGAAATTCCGCTTGATTCACACTGAAAAAGAGTAGAGGGTTATTTACTTATATTTAGGCACACGCTGCCTTCTGAAATCAAATGTATCATGGTTTACGAGTACATTCAAAAAGAAACGACCCTATAGTCCATTTGATTTTCTTTGTAGGAATTAAAGGATTTAACTTGATACGACCCGGTGTATATATGCGTCCACCCTTTAGCTCTGTGACAGTGCAAATATAACCTCATAAATAACATAACGCTAGAAAGATTATAAAGATATAAACATATCAGACTTTAGTTAAAAGTACTTGTAATTGGTTATGATAAATTCTTAAAAAGTCATATAACGAATTACTTGGCGGCAAAGACATTAAGTTTACGGGGCATTCATTCCCTTTTATATTTAAAACGATAAGACAGCTTATTGTCATGTATGCCGCCTAGGCACAAGCCTAATACCTGCCAGTTACCTAGTGTGCTGAAAAGGGCATTTATACAAAACCAATAATCGAGTTACTTTCAAAGTGATTCAGTAATTGTTTGTTAGTCACCTAATTAGTCTTTATAAATCAGCAAAATGTGAACTGATTATATGTATGTATGTATGTATATTATAATTAGTCCTTATATAAATGCCCTAAACTAGATACTGTAATTTACTTTACCATAAGTATTATTCATGATAAAAATATATTTTTATAATTACGCTTCTTTCTTAGAAGTAAGTGTTATCATTATCAATAAGATCGACCAACAATGCAGTACAACAAATAGACACGTGAAATTATTGTATTGCAATGGATTTTTTTTATTCATTAGTTGAATATTCATGAACATCAAAAGCATATGGTTCAATTCCACTTTTCGTTCATAATTGGTTCCATGCAGTAACAATACAGGCACGAGTCCGATGTACAATACATTAATGTAAAGAACATACAAACTAAACTTTACACAACTAAAACTATCTCTGCTATAAAAAAATATAAGTCATAGAGGTGAAAATGAAAACAAATGTAAATAGCAACAACTAATTATAAAAAAGCCTCAAAATAAAAGTACTTTCATTTGTAATATAACATGAATAAATAAAACATAGTTTCGGACTTTTAGCTAAGTTAAAATTCTACGAAAGAATAAAAGTATACTAGTAAAAACTGAGCATAAACATTTAAACACATATTATTATAGTCATATAAAAGCCTACACTTTAAATATATAGCCTCAATCCTTCCTAACATTTAGGATGCATACCATAATGTTACATTTTCCTAAATGTTTTTATAATTATAATAATTCTATAAATTGCAGCAATAATTTATCAGTGTATAACACTTGAATAAATATTATGGTTGAAGAGAATACAACAATTAATTCCCTTTACCATTTCCCTTAACATGTTCAAGGCTAAGCCAATAGTTCATTGCACTTCAGTAACTTTATTTATTCTATAGATCTAATTTTTAAAAGTACAAATAAATTTCTCTTACACAAGTAGTTTCCAGGTAGTATTTGAAACACACCTTAACACCATGTTTGAAACTATAACATCATCTTTGGAGTAAAGAGCACTACAGAGCACTGGGAACAAAGCATGCTCCTCGTATAGCCTCCTTAACTGCTTACTTCAGTATACTGAATAATAAATCTAAAAACATTATAAACTAAGAATTACAAAAATAACATAGCTCTTAAAAATTTCCCCAAAATAGAAAAATAAAAAATGATGTAATACTGCACATAAATATTTCTCTAAATCAGTCAAGTTATTTTTATATTGAAATAAAAATATATGTATCTGTAACATGTCACAAATTTACACCTTGCAAGCCTGTTCTAATTAGTAAAGCTGTTCTTGTGGAACAAGTTATGTATTAAGATACAAATTAAAACAAATATATATCAATTTAAGTGTATACACAGTCTACAAATACACTGGGTGGCACACCATCCCATGGCTAGTTAACCTTAATGATGGAATGATGTCATGTCACACCACAAAACATTATAGACACCAAAAAAGTTAACTAGAAGAGATATGAATACACTTAAATAGTAATGCTGCTTAAACTAATGTATTAACCTACAAAGTAAAATCTAAATTTAAATGGTAATTATAAAGCAAGTCGTGAGGCGGGATATTTGCATCAGTCTTGTGAAATTCTCAATTATGAAAATTATAACTGTCATTGTTTATCTATTTGGTAATCTTGTTAAAAAGAAATATGTAAATTAAAATTGTTTATTAGTATGATTCCGTTTTATAAGTGTGTCATCAGTTCATATTTGACTTCAGAGATGAAAGTGTAGCATCAAGTACTCTGCTGGCAGCATAGCCTGGTATGTTTAGGTATGCTGGCTTATCATGCTCACACAGCCCAGGCTGAGTGCAACATCTGTTTACAGAAGAACCGGCAGCATTTGATGAGCTAGCCAGGCTTCCGCTGGCATCAGATGTTGCTCCTTGACATAGCATTTTATGATTAGTGAATTGTTCCAGAGAACGAAGTTGTTCACCACAATTTTCACATTTCAGTTCTCTAGCATGAATTTTCTTGTGACTATTGAGTGACCTTGAATTGTCAAAGACTTTGGTGCACATGTCACAATACTTCAATGTCTTCTCTCCAGTACAAACTACTCTATGATTGTTGAGTCTGTCAATAGACATATAACGCTTATTATTACACAGGTCACACTTGAATTGTTTCTGTGGGACCCGGCCTGTGTGCACTTGCATATGCTTACGTAGGTTACTCTTATCTTTGATATACTTGGAACACACAGAACATTTATTTACATCTTTACGAGAATGTTGGGCATCTAAGTGTCTTCTTAACTGTGATTTTTTATGGAAAGGTTCCAAACATATTTGGCATCTGAATGGTTTCTGTGCAGGATGTACACCAGTTAAGTGTGTGTTGAATTCCAAAATTGTAGGGTAGCTTTTTCGACAATGTGGACAATGGAATAGCTTTCTACAAACTGCAGCACTGGAGTCACAAAATGGATCAGAGCAGTCATCACAAAATGAGTCTAATCCTACTGGTGGAGTAGGCGTACCTGTCGCAAAGTGGTCAACATCAGTTTGTAAAGGGTCTCTGTCTGGGGTTCCAGCACCAGCTGGTTCTTCCTTAACTTTTGTATCCATTTCTCCACTTTCAGAAAAGTCTTCCTGCGATGGAATATTTCTCGACGTACTAGCGAGCATCCACCAAGGGTTATAGTGCCAAGCTCCTAAGTTGGTTTGTGACTGTGCTTTTAGGTCACTAGGTTTGGTTTGAGTTTCAGCATTAGTAAATCCTGGAAAACTTGGTAGCTCTTGATGTTTATTTCTGGCGGATTCGAAGATACTATGTTGAGATATTAGATTTTCGTAATCATTAGACTCCAACTTCCTTTCGTTTCGTTCACTTTGTTCTCTTTTAGACATGTTTTCACAAGGTGAGCTAGAAATAAAAAAATAATTTTAAACATAGAGCACTTTATTCAATGATGAATTGTTAACGAAAATACCATCAAGGAAATTAGTTGATGTGCTTATGAAATGAAAAGTAAACAAACAACGCAATTGCGCGCCCAAGTTCATCATGAAATGTTACATGATTCAACATGTATGGTTAATCTAAGTTAACTTTATTATAATAATCGTTTAATGACACAATTTAGGTTTACACACAATGTAATTTAAATTAAAATACAGCGTTTTGTCTGTTGAAACATAAATAACAAGGATAAACAAACAAGGTGATCTTACGCTTTGCTAGATATTAATAAATCAACAAAACATGATTATCCAAATTGAACACTAGTGTCGTCCCGTAATTTACAAAAATATATTATTAAATATTCACTTTCTAAGAAAGAAATATAGAATTTTTCCACAAAAAAATCTATTCAACTCTCAAAGACTGTCAGCCATTTTGTTTGGTTGGAGTTTTTGCGAGTTTTGTGTTTTTTTGTTTGTACATGTTTTTTTAAATAATTTTTACGGCTCTGGAAACGAGTTCTTTAAGATATTTCTTCATTAATCTTCTGGGGGGTAAGCCACCTGACGACGTTTTTGACTTTTAGTGTTGGAAAATAGTTACCACGGCCGTAAAAACTATTAAAAAAATGGTTGCCTGTAAAGTCGGTTTTACGGGCGAAGATTTTACGTGACAACGTCTTTTTCTCTGTAGAATATTTATTGATATGAATATAATCTGCCGCGCGCGGTTGATCATAGTTGAGTGGGAGAGAGACGCAAGGCATTCGGCGGGCCTCTCTCTCGTTCGGTGACTCATCGTAACGTTACCGAGCGTTACACTTTTTCATAAGTGACTCCCAGCCGCAACCTTATTTAAGACGTTGTCACGTCAAAAAATTTGCCAAAGAAATTGATATGATTGATCACTGATCAGTCCACCCACTCACAACGTCAAGGAGTTTTTGGAGCGAAAGTAAACTGTCTGACTATGACTAGAAATTCTTTGGACTAGACTTACTTACTTGACTGGACTAGCTAGACTACTGACTCGACTTTTTGACTTGACTGACTATCTAGAAGAAGATTAATAAATTCAAAAAAGGCCTTTAAAGATTAGTTTCCATGGCCGTAAAATAAGAAAAACAACGTCACAAGTGTCACAACATCCGGCATCCTAATCTCATATGATATCATATTTATATTCCATAATTTCATATTCTTTCAATTATGTGCATTGATATCTTCACAAAAAAATATTTCAGGAAATAATTATTGTATTGTAGTGTACATGCCATCTTGACATCTTGTCTTCTTTTAATTTCTATTTCAGCGATTTTTAGAAGATGGAGTGGCTCGGTTCAACAATTTTAAAAACATTTTGGAGACCCACTGTAAATACAATTAGGTTAGTTTTAATAACTTTCTTTTTACTGACAGGATAAATAGAACCTATTTAAAGTCTTACGCACCCTTTCGTATACTCTAACCTAAAATTCAATTTATTATTTTTGTAGAACACGTTATCATGCAGATAAAACGCGGCTAGTGCGACGATATGGATATGAAGAAAAGTTATGGTCTGGCGGATTATTGCCAAGAACTGGAGGTAAATCTTTACCATTACCAGAATACAGGTGAGATTGTAATTACATTTTAGTAGGTATTAAGTTGGGAATTGAGATTATTTTATTAAGAACCTATCTTTATTCTTTATAGACCTGCAAATACATGGACTGAGCGAAAAGCTTTGTTTGGTCAAAATGACTACATAGATATATTGGGAACAGGTGAAATACATCCGGTTAAAACCCTATACAATATTCCATCATGGATAAGAGGAGTTAGTGGAAAGGAATATCATGTAAGTTTGTTTACATAATTTGTCCAACAATAAACATAAACATGTTATGCCAGCTTATGTCAGGCTTAAAAAAGATGGGATAAACTTCCCAATAAGGATGGCTGAAATGGGAGGTTGATATTTTTTTGTAAATTTGAGTAACATAGAACAAACAAAAATGGCACTCAAAATGATGGCTTCAATGAAATACCTATATGATAAAAAATTAGCAGCCAGATATGTCAACAAATTTGTAAAATTGCTACCAACTTTAAAGAATGATGGCGGAATTTGTACGAATAAAAAATTTAAATATAGAGAACTTAAAATAAATCGCATTAGTAAGAATACTTCACTAGTAACATGTTTACCACCACAAAAAAATTTTAAACCCCAGGGTTATTTTAATATTCCATTTTATAAAAGTCGACCTTTAGTTTCGTTTTCATTCGCCATTTTTAACGCAACAGAAACATTATGTCACCTAGCATTGTCAAAGCGATATTGACAGTTCATGGTAGGTTGGATTCATCGATTTAGTACCTGGGGGGGCTATACCATCTCTTAAAACCATGCAAGATCCAGTGAGTGAATGAGATGTCGCCTTACATGATGTATTGCGCTGTCCCGCTTCCTCACTAGATCTTGTATGATTTTAAGAGATGGTAGTAAGCAACCTGGGGGGTTACCATCAACTTTTTAAGTAGCAGGCTCACTATCAAATGGTTAACTACCATCTCTTAAAACCATACAAGAACGAGTGAGTAGGCGAGACAGAGTAGCACAGTAAGACGTCATCTCCTTTCATCATGTATCGCTTTAAGAGATGGTGCCTAACACCATTTCTAATAACCATGCAAGAACGACTGAGTAAGGGAGATGTCACCTTACATCATGTATTGCGCTGTCTCACTCACTGGATCTTGCATGGTTTAAAGAGACTGTATATAGTAACCTCCCTGGGGGCTTACTACCATCTCTTAAAACCAAGCAAGAACGATTGAGTAAGAGAGATGTCGCCTTACATCATGTATTACGCTGTCCAGATCCAATGAGTAAGTGAGACAGCGCAATACATGATGTAAGGCGACATCTCGCTTATTCACTGGATCTTGCATGGTTTTAAGAGATGGTGGTAGGCACCCTGAAATGTGTTCCTGAGCCACACAATTTATGTAACAAATGCCCTTATTTTTTGTATATCTTTCGTACAAATTCTACTACTTAAAATGAATATTTTTCTTAATACAAAAAATAAATAATTTCACTGTTAGTTTGGTGTAAGATTTTGTTTGGCGTCGAATTGGCCAAACAAAGATAAAATTGCTACGTTGACAGAGACAAAAATAAAAAAAATATTGTTGGTCCTTTTCTTACTCATGGACTTCCCTATTTCGCCATCTCACTTTTTCACCAAGTAAAAATTAATTGCTTAATCACAGTTACAACTACTTAATCTATGAACCTAACCTACCATAATGAACTGTCAATACCGTTTTGACAATGCTAACAACTGTCAGGATGACATAATGTTTCAGTTGCGACAATAATGGCGAATGAAAACGAAGCTGAAGGTCGACTTAAAAAAAATTAAATATTAAAAAAACCCCGGGGTTTAAAATTTTTTTGTGGTTGTAAACATGTTACTAGTTATGTATTCTCTAATTCGATTTATTTTATGTTCTCTGTATTTCAATTTTTATTCGTACAAACGATGTATGGAGTTTCGCCATGACTCTTTGTTAATATGTTCGTTTATGAAGATATTTAAACAACAGTTTATAATTTATTTCTTCCTTTTTAGTTGAGCAATTGTTCTGTGTTTTTTTGTCAAACAATTTAATTTTTACTATTGAATGATTGATTAAAATTAAAACCTTGTAAATAAATATTATTGTGTTTTTAAAAGTCGGTTAAATGTTCCAACAATGTCTCACCTTATTGACATGGAATATATCAATAAATACCTAAATTGCAATAAAAGTCCCATCAATCACTCCATTGATTATGGGACTATCTAGACCCTTTCTAACAAAAACATAATTTTTCTAATCCGTCTAGAGTGATTGAGCAAGATACATTACAATTAAAAGTTGTAAATATGTTTCATTTTTAAAAGTTGGTTAAAAGTTCCAGCATAGTTTCTCCTTATTGATTTAGAATATGTCAAAGAATATCCAAATCACAATAAATCTCAGTTTCCTTGATTTTTCCATGATGGCATCATGAGATCCATATTCATAAGGTTAGATTTGAAATTTAAGCCTTTTAAATAAAAAAAGACATTTTCAAATCGGTTCAGGCGTCTTTGAGTAATCTGATACGATAAATAAAAAAAAAACATTCTGACGAAGTGAGAAACTTCTTCTTTTTAAGTCGGTTAAAAATGGCTTTCTGACATTATAATAATGATTAGAAAGCAATGAAAATGAATTTTTATTCATTTTCATTGACTACATAGATATATTGGGAACAGGTGAAATACATCCGGTTAAAACCCTATACAATATTCCAACAATCATTATTATAATGTCAGAAAGCCATTTTTAACCGACTTAAAAAGAAGGAGTTTCTCACTTCGTCAGAATGTTTTTTTTTTAATGTATTGTATCAGATTACTCAAAGACGCCTGAACCGATTTGAAAACATCTTTTTTAGAGTAATGCTTTTTTTTTCTTCAGAAAACGAAATATGCACCATATTTCGTTTTCTGAAAAAAAAAAAAATTCTTCGAGGTCTAATCTGTCATCATACTAAATATTGAGTTATTATACTCAATTTTTTTTTGGTCATATTTGTTAAACCCCTTGTGTGGCAGTTCAATTAATGTATTTAGTTATCATGCCGATTTATTTCAGATTTTGTTAAGGAAGAGGAAAATGTGGGCTAAAACATGTACCCCAGTTGTAAGACCAACCAAGTGGAAAGAAATGGAGAAGAGACTAGCGTTCTTGTACAGGAAACTAAATCGAAAAACAAAAACAGGGCCATCACCCAATTAATAGTAGGTACTCATCCTCTTTATCTCAAATATAACTAGTTTACTGTTGGAAATTTAATAAAATATTATGATAGTAAGGTTGCTGTTTCTATTTGGTTTGCTTATATCCTTTTGATGCGGGAAAAATAACTACTAATAATATGCATAAGCTATCGTGTGTGTACAGTCGGAGACAGATAAACCTGACCCCCCTACCATATCTACCTCAGCTTTATCTGTCCCCGACTGTACAAGGTGTAGGTAGTAGTAGGTGGAAATTCCCAGTTAGGGCAAGTTTGAGTTTATTTAGATTCTATCATATAATTAAGCTGAAGAGTTTGAACACATTTAACTCTAGTTCTTTAACGAGCATTTAACCCTGGAACTACCAGCCAGACTGTTTAAAAAACATATTTTTGAATTTGACATTATGATATGACAAGTATATAAAACCGATTTAGATTAAGGTATGTAAAGGTAGGTAGTTAATGATCAGTGGTTAAACTTTTTTTTTGCGCGATATACCGGGTGCGGTGATTAAACTGTAGGTATGTCATGTAGCACAGGCCCGCCCGTAAGACACCCTAAATACAAAAGTCCAGTGGATTCAAGTCTGGCGATGATGACGGCTACATTATCTCGGTCGATCAGCACCGGAACGTTTGCTTTGTTTGATGGTGCAGTCTTGCTGGAAAGTCCAACGCTTAGAACCGAATGTGTTGCGTGCCCACGGTATCAGCCCTGGTTGCAAGACTTTGTCTCGATAGATTTGTTGGTTTATTTTGACTTGGTTGCGACCGTTGGAAGAAAAACGAGCGGAGAACGGCCTTTTTCAGACACCGCCGTCCAGACCATGATTTGGTCGGTTCCTTGACGTCGAGTGACTTGCAATTCATCTGAATGGTCGCTTGCATGTCCTTTCAACCAAACATGGTCATTTTGTTTGTTTGGAAACTGTTCAACACAAAAAGTTTTCTCATCCGAAAACACCAAAATGGGAAGCTCGCCAGAGTGGAGCAAGCGAATCAGCGCTTTTGATCGACCCAACCGTTTGCTACGCTGTAAAGCAGTGTTCCTGAGAAATCTAAAAAATAATGATAGAGAACATGTCAAAGACCAATAATCTAAATTTTGGCGGAGTTTAATTCAGTGGTTTAATTTTAAAACAGTTAAATAGAGACGCACAGTTCAATCGCCGCACCCGGTATATATAACCGATTACAGCTAGTTTACTATCAGCTTATTTTTTAATCAAAAATCCGCATCTGTTTTTATTATTGAAAATAAAAAAAATACAAACTTATGTAAGAATTATTTAATTATCTAAATGACTTGAATTTTTGGTATATTACAATGATTTCTTGTAACTGAGCATGCCCCAGTCTTCCTTAATGAGGTCGGCAGCCTTTTCTGCGATCATAACTACTGCAGCATGCGTGTGCGCGGCCGGGATGCGCGGCATGATGGATGCGTCGGCGACCCTAAGTCCTTGCATACCGTGTACTAGCAGTCTTGGAGATACGACGCCCGTACACTCAAAAAAAAATATGGTTGATTTAACTAAGATTGTGACCTTTTTAATCAAGCATCATGAACGCATATGAGCCTGCAAAGTGAAAGGTTAAAACAAACAAGCTGATCTTGTTTGTCTCTCAACTAAGAGGGTTGTATAACGCTACTATTATTTTACACTTAATTTAACTAATATTTTGTTTCATATAATTCTTTACTATTATTATACCGAATAACGAACTTTAATGTCTAAACTAAGACACTGTTTCATTTAATCATGATACTTGTTGTGCTATACTAAGATACTTGTTCCCCTCAACTAAGATATTTGTTTCATTTGACAAATTAACTAGTTTCGCTCTACTATAATACTTGTTTCGCTCTACAATAATACTTATTTTCTTCTACTAAGATACATTATGTCATTTTGCCAGATACTTATTTGTCACCACTAAGTTACTTATTTCGCTTTTCTCAAATACTTGTTACACTTAATAAAGAAACTTGTATCTCTCGACTTAGATGCTTGTTTCATTGACTAAGGTATTTTTTTCATTCCACTATGATACTTATTTCACTCAAATACTGTCTTTATTGGCTTAAATATTATTTATTGCTTTTGTCTTGTTTGAAAATACTAAGAATAATATTGATGTTAAATACCTACGAATAATTCGAGCCATTAGGGCCTCAGTTGACTTACGTTTTTTTTTATTTGCTTATTTTTAATCTTCCTTTGTAGATACAAAGGAAGATCGAAAATAAAAAAAATAAGCAAATAAAAAAAAAAGTATGTCAACTGAGGCCCTAATGGCTCGAATTATTCGTAGGTATTTAACATTAATATTTAATCCGGTTTTAACAAGACAGGTAAGAAGAGAAGTAATAAAAATAAGCAAATAAAAAGAAAAACGTAATTCAACATAGACCCTAGCCTAAGACTCTGAAATATCAATTCGTAGTATTTATTAAAAACAGGGTTGTTAAAGAGATAAAATAAAACCCATAAAATATAAGAAAAACATTATTAATCATTAAGAGATCAGTTAATCACATAAAATCCACAACGTATAAAGTTGGTAGAACAAAATTCTAAATTCAAATTGTTTATTTTCAATATAGGATATTCTTATCACTTATTGACGTCAATGTTACTTATTTTAAGTTTACCACCACTTCCAAAGCGCAAGTGGAGAAGAAGTGGCGCCACAAACTCCACAGCAGCATTTTCTTCAAAAACGTCAATTCACAAAATTTGAGAAATCAGACGAGTTCACATTTGAATATTTTTATAATTACCATAAGTTTATTATTGATAAATGAATATAATAATAGCAGCCAGGTTCGTTGTTTCTTCGTCGGGTGCTGAAAATAAAGTAACTGAGTTAACAGATCATTAAATACAAAGACATCTAACTAGAGCTCGCAAAACCGCCCTTTTTCAAAACCAAGAATCATTCAGACTCAGATTAGTATCATTCAGTTAGTTAGTCAGTGCATGTTAGTGTTCATACTGCAAATTTGTATAGGAGTTTCAGCTCTAAACTTTAAGGTCAGGTCAAATCATTAGACTTACCTATGCATTTCACCAGGTCTTCCAGCATCTACTGAATAAAGTCCTGCGGCCTATTTTGGGTATTAGTTCTCTAACCTCAGCATCACTTAATGCCGAAAGTGCCTGGATATTGATTTGTTGTTCTGGAAAAAATTTTTTTGGTTATTGTACAATTGTAGGTACCTACGAAGGTAGGTAGACGCTCAGAGCCACACGGCGCACATGCTCTGATTGCAAACTGGACGGACTGTGCAAAGCTCATAGAGAGCGGGAATATCCTGGTGTGATCTAATCAGAAACGAGGAGGTCCGTTCGTGTTCAAAATAACCGAACTGACGACATAGGTATTGGTTTAGGTATCTAATCAAACACATGCTTGTAATCAATAATCCATAGTAATATTATAAATACGAAAGTCTGTCTGTCTGTCTGTCTGTCACTCTTCACGGCTAAACTGCTGGACCGATTGTGATGAAATTTGGTATGGATGTAGTTAACGACCTGAAGTCAAACATAGGCTACTTTTGGGCGCGATATAACCGAGTCCCACGCGGGGCGAAGCCGCGGGGAACAGCTAGTCAATAAATATATAAGTCAATGCTTGTAACACTACGACCGTCCGGTGAAAGTAATAAACTCACAAATAAAATACATGTCAAAGTCTATACATACCGGTGAACACAGATATTAACTCTGGCAATTCCCATGCCCGAAGCAATTCTGCAACTTCTTCCATTTTTTCTTTGCTTTTCACATACAAAACAAACGTACACGACACGATCTCGAGTGCGGACTGCGGCCAGCCAACGCGCGCCGGAGGTAGCGAGGGGTGAGGTGAGTGCGCGGGGTGAAAGCAAGCAAGCAACATATTTTTTTGAATTGAACAAGAGAGAATACGTTTTTAATAAGACATTATTGATTTATCTGAGTAAAATATTTGTACGAAATATCTATAAATATTAGGGATGAATATTTTGGTTTTATTTGATGCAGTTATGTAATACGATTGTACCTACTAACTAACTGTGATTATATGATTGAATAGACAATTTCACATAATTAATACACCTAGGCAATTTTCATCACTTTCAAAATTGGAATTTTATTCAACGTAACTACCTGGGTGTCTAAAATCGCCACTGAGCAATTCATCGAATCGATTCATAATAAGAATTCCTTAGAATTCCTCTATTTTTTGTAAAATAGCCAACTAAACTTTTCAATTCCTCTTCAAAAAAAATAAAAGAAAATAGGAATTGCTAAAGGATTGCTAAGGAATTCGTAATATGAATTCGATTCGATGAATTGCTAAAGTGGCGTTTTTAGACCCACTGGTCTCGTTCTCGTGTTACAAATGAAGAAGAAAACAATCATTTTAACTAAGACAAGTTATTATAATAACTATATTATTCATAGATTTTTTATATTTAACTCTTAATTAATACCTATAATGAAATAATATGTTTACTATATCTATGAATAAATGTTCTTTTTTAATATTCAGTTCTTATTTGATGCTATTATTTAAATGATTATACAAACTATAATAAATAATTGAACCAACAATTGAACATGAACAATTTTATAATATTTATGGTAGCTTTATGCGTTAAAATGTTATTAATTGTAATGTTTGTCGTAACTGCATCAACTATTTATAAGTATTGAAATCAACAAAATCTAGTAGAAATATCAAATATTATCTTTGTTAATTTGAATGTGAACTGTCTTGTTAGAATCAATCACGTGTCATATTTATTTCAGTGTTTGTTAAGGTAGAAACAACGTGCAAACTTAATGGAATTATTCATTACACAGATTTCTATTTCAATCATAAACAACCAAGTTGGACCAATTGCACAACTTTTATTGAAATTATCTAATGTGTATTTAGCTTGATCAAAAAAAGGTCAACTAAGAGAAAATCGTTCTTAGTTGACATTCATTTTTTTCAGTGTAGGATCACCAGCTGGAGCCATTTTGCATGTGCCAACCTGCCAAATTTTATTTTAATTATGCAAGCTAGATCATAACGGAGCGAATTTGCCCGTCAGACTCGTCGTCGTTGCAGGCGGATTTTCTGTTATTTTATATATAGAGTATTTAAGTTATATATAGCCTATATTTAACTTAAATAATCGGTGTAAAATCGACTCTATTACTGCCTCACTCGTCCATCTGTCCATCCGTCCGGCTGTCAGGTGAGCTGTGCTGTGCCTCATGAAATATAGTTTTTAGAAGCAATTGTCTTATTTACACACAAAAATATCCAACAAAAGTACAAGCAGTAAGACTGGCGATCATAAACCTACTTACTATTGGTAGAGGGGGTCGCATTGACCCTTTTAATTTGAAACTTTACTTAGTTTTTATTACAAACAGTGTCCCTAAGTTGCGGATAAGTAGGGGGGGGGGGGGGGGGGGTGATCGTTGTAAATACGCCATTTAGCGAAGAGTAGAAAAGTTAAAAAGCAATGCTTTGTGACTGCCATCTAGCGTGGAATAGAACAAGTTGCTTTTTCTATTCAACGCTTTTGCATACGGTTACCCAACACTTAATTCTTTAGACTAAGTATTATTTATAATTAGCTTTCGCCAGTCTAGTTCAGTAGATAGGACGTGAAGAGGTAACAAACAAACAAATATATATACTCACTTTGGCATTTATAATATTAGTTAGGATTTATTATTTGACCAAGCAAAACACCTGCTTGAGCGGCGTCGAAAAGTTCCGTACTGATTATAGCGACACTGGTGCAGAGAAGCTGAAATCTTTAACGTGACGTCAAAGGCCCTATTGACTGACCCACGGCCTGATTGCTTAATTCACCTTTTCTGTGTAATTTCTCTGTGGGTAATACTTATTGTGCGTGTTTCCTCACCCCTCGCAACATGCATGCCGCAGACTATTTCACGAAGAAACAAGTGCGCGTGCCGTCTCCTATTGGTTTAATACTCTGAGACTAACACTCTATCAAAGTCGTTACGAACCTCGTGGTCTAATGTGATAGAAGTCTGCATTATGGCACATTCCCAGTACTCGTCGGAGTCGAATGCGTGGTGTTCACAATTCCGGAATGGTGTGTCGTGCAGGCGAGTGCCGTATCGTTGAAATGCTTTCGTTGATATCACTCTTTGTGCCTGTGGGAGAAAAAAATAGGCCATTTCTCAAGCGATAATAATACCCGTTTCATTGTAGCAGATTGGATAACAGTGACATTTAATTCGCACCTTCGAAATCTCCTTTCCATTTCATAGGACATATGGAAGGTAGTCAGATATCTACCCTCATCAACTATTAAAGAGCTGGTGATCTTCAAAGCTCCGTAATGTCTTCTCGTCCAATATACCTCAGTGCCTTAAAACTAAGGTCTTCGACCAGTGAGTTATCTACCAGTGATAACATATGGGTCCGAAACGTGGTTCCTAACTATGGGCCTCATAAGAGAGCTCAAGGTCGCCCAAAGAGCCACGAAGAGAGCTATGCTCGGTGTTTCCCTACGAGACCGAATCAGAAATTAGGAGATCCGTAGGAGAACAAAGTTTGCTGACATAGCCCAGCGGATTAGCTCTTTGAAGTGGCAATGGGCAGGGCACATAGCGCGGCCGATGGGGCAGAAAGGTTCTCGAATGGTGACCACGCACCGGTAAGCGCAGCATCGGATACCCATCGACCCATTTGGTCCTTCCGACCTTCTTCAGGTCATTTGACCAGATGGTCAGATGACCTGAAGAAGGTCGCAGGCATGCGCTTCCGGTCATTTTGAAAATCCTTGGGGGAGGCCTATGTCCAGCAATGGACAGCCTGCGGCTGAAATGATGATGATGATCTTCAAACGGCTGAACAGATTTTCATGAAATTTGGCTAAGAACACTCGGGACAAAATTGTCTATGACTCAAGAACAACTTAACAAAAATCGGTTTATCCATTTGGTAGCTACGATACCACAGACAGACAGGTTAAACTTATAACACCCTTCTCTTTTTGCGTCTAGGGTTAAAAGTAAAATATTTTACCAAATCTGAATTTTGAAATTATGGAATTGTTTTCAAAGGATCATGCATCAGGTCAGGCGTTTGGTTTTGTTTTGCCATTGAAACCTCGTTCTCTTCTATATCTATGCCATATTTATTAAAACGACCTTGTACTCGTCTCGGAGCCGATTTATTAATTTAGATAAAATCAGAAAATAAATACAACTTACCAATCTCACTCCTTCAATCATCACTCCCATGTCACGGGGATCATCAAAGTAGTTTAGCTGTATCTTCGGATGGTCAGCGAAGTGCGCGCTTCGTAACATCAGTCTTCCAACACTCCGAGGTCTTATCAGAACTGGGTTGAGGGCAAAAGATTGCTGTCTCGCCCGTAGCGGAAGTTTATAGTACATGTGGGACCACCAATCGTCAGTTATACCTGAAGAATAAATGATTCACCATAAAGTTTCCCAGAGCATTAATAAATTCTAACTAACGTTACTTATATGTAGGTAGTACCTACTAACATTTTTTGAAATACCTAATGGAAATAATAAGGATTTTGTTACGAACTAACTTTTCATGGTTTAAAATTAATTTATAAATACTTACATAACTTAAAAAAGCCTAATTTTTGGGGATATCATGGGTTAGGTACGTACATACACACTACGGGCGGTTCATCGTCGTTTCGTGTAGGTGTCACGTACCATGCATACCCTGGCGTTTTTCGGAATCGCCTCAGAGGCGTGTTTCCTTTAATGACTACCATATGGCAGCCGGGACCAACGGCTTAACATACCGTAACGTACGAAAAGGAATCAAGGTATCATTTTAAATAACAGAACAGACCACCTGTTGATTCACGCCTGCAATATCCTTACCAAACTGGAAACATATAGCAAAGTATCTCGTGGGAATGAATGGTACAATCCAATTGGACGCGACAATTGGCCACGGAGGCAGTCAACGGGCACACACGGCACTTAAAAACGGAGTTAACCTCCCAATTATAAATAGCTAACTAGTTATATTACATCTTAATCAACTAGAATCAGCGTTGCTTCGCTCCGGTTTTCGCAAAGATTTCGAAATCTTTTCCGCGCCATTCGCTGGTAAATCAGCTGATGGAGCGGATGCCTTGTATTACCTATTTGCGTGCGAAATGTCATGTCAATCCGTGCAGTGGATTTGTGATGTGTGTTGTCTCAGTAACGATTGCTTTTTAAAACGGTACGTTCTTAAATACAGACAGAAGTACGGTTAAAAATTAGGGAAAATAAAACTAGAAACACCGATCACTTACCAACGGTAGTGCGTAGGGATCCCAAGACATCGCCCGCGATGGATCCACCACCCATGACTAGTTCTACGTCGGGTCGCGTAGTTGCGTGATCGTCAGCAGCATATTTGGTTCTGCTGAATGCAAGACCAGCTGCTCCTCCTGGCAAGGTTAATGGCCCTTGGCCTGCGAGGTAGGCCGCCGCAGAAGCGGGAGATGCCGCTTGTAACTAAAAAAACATACAGGTACAATTTCGATGAAGCCTATATTTTTAGGGTTCCGTACCTGAAAAGGCAAAAACTGAACCCTTCTAAGATCACTATGTTATCTGTCTGTCTGTCTATTTTTATTCTGAGGAACGCGACACATATCAGGGTGAAATTCAAAATGTATCCTACTCAGGCCTAAAATCTCTTTCGGGCGAAAAATATTTACAATATTTTACGATTTCAGATGGGAATCAAAACCTATGGGGTACTTCCCATTGAATTAGAATCATGAAATTTGGTAAGAATCATTGTTATATAGTACTCCAGGAATAAATCTAAAAACTTTAAATTCAGTTTTAATTTTTAATTAAAAATAAATATTAAAAAAAATTATTATTATTTATACACAGGTTTAGTAAGTTTCTACTTATTTACTTGTTTATTATTTATTTGTTTATTTTTTATTACTTATTTATTTGTTTATTAACTTTTCAGGCTTTAACTACTGCAAGAAATTTTTTTGGAATTTTGTATATTTAGGTATATCACACATTGTTAGGAATGTTGTGTCTTTACCCAAACCTCTACGATGGCTTATTGTAAACCATTTGAAGATTTTTTGAATTCTATTTAATAAAAAAAACATCCTAAATTCCGACTTAGGTAGAGTCTAGGTATCTCGTCGACATTAAATTAGTTAAAGGTTATTTTACTTACATCACTTACGGTGAGGTCGCTATCATTGACTAGAAAGGCGTTTCCAGAAAAGGTCACGTGGTCTTGCAAGTTGTAACCAACGGGGAGATCTAGCAATGGTTTTACACCCATTTCCTCCAGGTGCCCGGCAGGCCCTATCCCCGATAGCATCAGCAACTGGGCGGAACCTATAGTGCCCGCCGCCATTATCACCTCCCGCCGAGCTCGGACCTGTCTTCTGTTAACGATAAAAAGAAGATTAATGCCATTTAATTACATACATAATATTTTACGTTTCGTGTCAGCGTAACATTATTTAAGTACCTTTTATTATATTTTCTAAACTCGACTCCAAATGCAGTTTTGGTTTGTGATTTAATTAATATTCTCTCTACGGTCGAATACTTAGACACCTTTAAATTTTTCCTAAAGCGTACTGGTTCTAAAAATGCTTTGGAACTGCTACATCTCCTACCTTTTCTCATTGTGGCTTGCGGTTTGTTAAAACCAATCACTTGTTTTCCGTTAGGATCGTTCCATTTATAACCAAGCTCTTCTGCTCCTTTCCTAAAAGGAATTTCGAGAGGAGATTTGAAAGGCGCATAATCGATATCTAAATAACCGCCCCGACCATGATATGAAGAATTCTTTAATTCAGGTATTTTAATGTTTTCCGATTTTTTAAAATAAGGCAGCACCTCTGAATAGCTCCATCCCGGATTGCCCATTTTAACCCAGTCATTATAATCTTCTGGATGACCTCGTTGATATATTAAAAAGTTTAATACACTGCTCCCTCCAAGGACTTTGCCTCTGGGTAGGTAACATACTTTTCCTCTTAAATCTTTACACGCTCTTTTCTCTGGTTCTGAGGAATAACCCCAATTTAAAGGGGTTATTGAAAGAAACGGAGCAAATATAGGAATATCTGTAAAGAAATTCTCATTGCCCCCAGCTTCTACGAGAAGCACATTCCAATCGGCAATTTCACTCAGCCGGTTAGCTAAAACGCATCCTGCCGAGCCCGCCCCAACTATTATGAAATCAAATTCCTCTTGATCTTTGGGTGTGTAATCTGCTATGAAACCTTCTCTAGGGTTCCGAGGATACGGCCGAAATAGGTCGGTTCCCAAGTCAAACAGTTTCGAAGGGTCTAAAGATTTTACTTGAATTATACAGAAGGATATCCATCCGCAAATTATCCATCTCATTATGGTCACCGGTTTTCGTCATTCCTGAAACAAAAAAATATAAAAAAATTATTCATTTAAGGAAATATTTATTTGATTAATTAATGCTATTAAAACAATAAAATTCAAGTGTCTTCTTTTAATTTTAAAATAAGAGCTATTTACTAAATGCTTATGCTGACAGTATTTTATTAAGCGATACTTATGACAAAAAAATATTCTAAGGCGCACCCTAGACACTCATGCGTGCATGATGGAAAACCATCAAACAAAGGGATGGTACTCGAAAGGTGAATTGTATCGACTGATTTCCAAATAAAAAATCCTAAATTTTTTAGTTTAAACAAGAATTTTGCGATGATTTACGATGGAACAATTAAATCGACTGATTTCCAAACAAATCATCGCATAATTCTTGATAGAAATTAAAAAAATTAAATTGATTTGTTTGGAAATCAGTCGATTCAATTCACCTTTCGTTTGATGGAAAACCATCATGCGTGCATGAGCATGTAATGTGTGCCTAAGTATATTTTTTTCCTGGTAATCTATAAAACGGCTAGACCAATTTTGGCGGGACTTTAGTGGCAGACTAGCAGATAGCATATACATATAACGCGTAACTTCGGCTACTTTTAGTTTTAGAAAAATAAATTAGTGTTTCTCACAACACAATAATAAATGTTTTTTCTTCCTCTTGCTCGGAATTAGCTTCATTATTTATTAATCAATAGACTTATTGCAGGCAAATAATGTAATTAAAAAAATTCGTCACCTGCCCACCGCTAATGGAGGTTTATTAATACATTAACGTTTAATATATTAGGATTTTTAGTTCACTCTGGCCAGCCTACAAAAAAAAACCTAGTCTAGGTCGGTAATGGAAATTGCTGGACATCTTGTTAGGTTGGTAGTTTCGTACCTAGTTTTAAATAAGCGCTATATGATATTGCTTCTCACCAAATTTCATGATTGTTGTTGTACCTATCCCAAAAGTTTTGATTCCTTCTTTTGAAATCGGTATAGATAAGGTGACACACGATAAGAAGAGTAGAGAATATTCAGTTGCTGACCACCTCGTCTCTACTTCAATATAGAAAGTATTAATATTCCGCTATAGTCGCTGGCCAGAGTAGGTACGTTCCTATTATTCGATGTTATCCTTAAATGACTCATGTTAAAAGTACTTATTTTAAGAACTTGATTATACCCAAGTCCTCTTATTATACAAGGCACATCAACGTCTAGCTGGTAGGTATGTACTTATTTATTATTATTAAGTACTAGCTGTTCCCCGCGGCTCCGCCCGCGTGGGACTCGGTTATATCGCGCCCAAAAGTAGCCTATGTTTGACCTCAGGTCGTTAACTACATCCCTACCAAATTTCATCACAATCGGTCCAGCAGTTTAGTCGTGAAGAGGTGACAGACAGACAGACAGACAGACAGACAGACAGACAGACAGACTTTCGCATTTATAATATTAGTATGGAAGTATGGAAGTATGGATAGTATGGAAGTAGGTATGGAAGTATGGAAGTATGGATAGTATGGAAATATGGAAGTATGGATTGTTACGTTAGTAGTAATATTATCTATTCTGTGGTATAGGTATATATCGGTGGGTAGGTAATCCTCCCCTCCGAATAAAAGGGCAGATTGCGGTATTCCTTTCAATCTCCGTTTTTTTAATTTTTTATATTATGTGATATGATAAATATGACAGAGATTAAATCTCATATTTCCCTAGAACTGATAAAACCAGCTTGAAAGCGGTTTGTAAAATGACTTGTTGTAAGGCTTATAGAGAACTTATTCCATAACGTAGATACGTCAGCTCAATAGCGTTTTCAGTTAAACTAGCTCTATTTGTACGAAAATTTTGGTGATAAATGTTATTAAAAAAATCCTAACGCATAAAGGTACATGTCGTCTAAAAATTTGTCTAGTTGTACTCGTATCCTCCACTCATGCTTCAGAGCCCAGTCAGCGATATTACAGAAAAACTAGACATACCTAATCCAGGCGTGTTATTAATCACAGTAATTCCACCTAATAATTTAAAGAGATAATTAAATACTTAAATAAACATTTTAAACATTTCAAGATTTACGTGGTAGTATTTTTAACTCCCATGGTTTTACCAACATTCTTTTGGTATGAATATTAGGTAGGTATACCAATTTATTTATGAAAGCTTTTTTACCTTAGTATTTAAATATTTAAATTGTGGCCTAGGTCTTAATCCAAATTAATTAATTAAATGCCACTCTGAAATCAATTATTTATTCGCACGGGTTAAGTAATACATAGACTTAAAGTGTATTTAGTCATTCATGGCGTGTTGCCTTCACACTCGCTTCACCTACTAACAATGGAACCCTATTAACACCTAAATGTCAACAACATTTGCAGCATTTAGTTGTTATCTACCTTGGTTTAAGTAAATATTAAGGCAGTTGATGATATACCTATGTAGATATCTTCTTCTTTCGGTGCCATCTTCTATTGAAGGTTGGCAACCATCAATGCGACCTGCACCTTTGAGTAAGCCGCTCGGAATAGCGATCGCGTACTTCTATTGTACCTTTGACGTAGGTTTTTTAGCAAAGAAATTCTCCTTCGTCTAGGCCTTTTGCCTTGGATCTTGCCTTATAGTATAAGTTGCACGCATATAATATCAAATACACAATCAAGATTGAGTTCAGGCTTGAAATGCTGACCAGATGAGAACACCTGTGACAAAATAGGTATGCTTCCTGAGGGAATTGAGTTCCCCAATCAAGGCAAATGACTCAACCACTAAATCACGTAGAAATCCTCCTTCTACTTTAGACAGAGACGAAATACCTATATGAATATGGTACTAAGGTAAAAGAAATTAAGTAATCAGTTTACACGATTTTTTAAGAGAAGTGTATTCAGTCCAAATTTACATTATGTTACATTCTACTAGGTACCTGGGCGACCGTGATTCGCTCGTTTTAAACAGAATTTTTTTTTGCGTGAAAATATGGGTAAAATGATTATTTCAATACATAAAACCTAGCTTGTTTAGCTCGTTGAAATGTTACCATTATAAATCGCTAGATGGTAATAATAATGCTATGTTATAATGGTACTGAACATAATGAAATTAATTGAATAAAACACTAATAAAAATTTAATAATTTTGTGATAAATACTTACCAAAACTAACACTACTTAAAATTAAAAATAGCACTATTCAAACTGATTTAAAAATATTCAAAGCACTCAAAATCATTCCGATATCACTGCACCCAATGTTCGTGTTCATTCTCATATCAATTACCCGTGAATCAATCACAGAATTTATCCGATATCAATATGAACGCAGTGGAGCGGCATCCAGATGAACTCGCTACACACGCACCAAACTATTTATGAATTGGTCGCGTGCGCACGCCACACCACGCAATTTAAGCCTTTACGAGACATCGATCGACCTTGTGTTCTCACCTTTTATTGTAGCAAGTTTTCTATAGTTTTTATATGAGTTCCGTAGCTATGGGGTGTTATTGAACTAAAATCTTGTTGCAGTCTATCTATGTTTTTTTTATCAAGTGACAAAACAAACAAAAAAAAATCACAATACAAATTAAACAATCAGCTCATCCGAGTATCTACAGAAAGCAATTATGACACATTTAGTTCATTTAGGAAGAATTCACTTATGTAGAGTCAAGTTGGATCTGAATATCCATTAAAGAAGACAGTATATTTACTATTCCTTATATTTCACGAAAACTGCAGACGTTTTTTTTTTTTGCAAAATGTAAGATGGGATGGGAGTTAACACATGTAATTCGGCGCATTAATGTTACTTTATTGCTTGTCACATGTGATCCCTAAAAATGGAATTTGTTCCTTTCCTACCCATAGTTTGCGCTTTAAGAATCGAATTAAGTTCTTCAGAAAAGTGTTTGTTATAAAGTATTTTTTTTAAGTATCGTTCTACCAACTAATTATGTGCTTTATTTAATAAGTTATCGGATTTAGAATCACTGTATCTCAAGTGCTCGATTGATGGCGTTTAATATGATTTAGTACCTATGGGAAGGACGCTCTTAGTAGTTGCCTACACTACAAATCGACGCGTTTCTTTGTATATTGACCGTCTGACTGGTGTAGTATTCTGTAATATGTGATAATATAGAATATGTGAAATAAAGTATTTATACAATAAAATCTCAATTTTATTATGCAAAACCTAAATTTGTAACAATAAGCCGTCGATTGCTCATAAACAACTTACACTGCTTGTCCCGCAGACTTGGTGGACGTGACTTGCAAGTTTCTCTTATTTGATTATCGCGACCGTAATAATTTAAATGCTCTGTGAGTAAGCTTTAGAAATTGTGATAATAAATGGAGTTAATAAACAAAAAACAAGGTTCATTATTTTATTTTATTTAAGTAAGCACTTATTTTATTATTATTTCTACAGATTTCGGAACACATGTTTTTAGAGCCTTCGAGTGAAACTATATTAAGGTCGAATTTATTTTGACATATCATACACATAATAATCCATGATAAAATTTTCTACTATAACAATTGTTACTAATTTGCTCTAATTTGTTAGTTTTCAATATATGTATCAAAAGCGGGCGGATTACAAATCCCAGTAAGGTAGAGTTCATGCCACGAAAAAAGTTCCACTGAAAAAGGATGAACTAAAGCCTAACTGACATCAACACGTCATTGGGAAGTGACGTTGTTGGTAGGATCAGCCATCATTGGACAGAAGTATTGTCTGGCAGGTGATGGCTGTGTCGAATAAATTGAGACTTCTGTTAATCCATTTGTTTTCCTTTTTTATTCAAGGAAATGTACCTAACGGCGCGGTGAATATAATAAATAGGTTGAAAAGATAGAAAAGGTTTATTAATATACATTAGATACACTTTGTGTTTAGTGGTCCAACCTGCTCTCACCCAAATTAAATTTTGTTACTGGCTTTTTTAAAAAAAATGCACCCAAATAGAAATTAAGTAGAGTTACTCAAACCACTACTGGTGCTACTGGTTGAAACTTTTTAAGGATATTTTATATGGTTAAACTCTTATCTAGATTTATAAATCGCCGTCTTGCATTACTGGTACAATAAAAATGTTTATCTTTGAACAATTCGTAGCGTAAATATAACGTAAGCGCGTTGAAGTCTTTTTTTCTTGCGTATAATTGCGGCTTTCATTTTTATATATTATTTTTATCATTTTTTTTTATATAAAATGAGTAATAAGTGTATAGCATTTTTTCACTGAGTATGACTAATTATTATCCTATATTATTTGACGAAGTTGTGAAATGAAATAAGTATCTATATACGCAAAACTCATGCTACACATACATTCTAGAGGAACGTTAACCTATTATATATGTTTAGCGTTGTTATACCTGTGTAGTTTCGAAAATATATATTGTGACATTTTGGCGGCACTGTACAATTTGTAAATAAATAGTACCTTATTTATTTCATTACTAGCTGTTCCCCGCGGCTTCGCCCCGCGTGGGGCTTGGTTATATCGCGCCCAAAAGTAGCCTATGTTTGACCTCAGGTCGTTAACTATATCCCTACCAAATTTCATCACAATCGGTCCAGAAGTTTAGCCGTGAAGAGGTGACAGACAGACAGAAAGACAGACAGACAGACAGTCAGACAGACAGACTTTCGCATTTATAATATTAGTATGGATATGGATTACCTTATTAGTTTAAAAAAATATTGAAATTAAACTAAAAGAAACTTCGTCATTTTTTAACTAAGACATGATAGTTTTTAGTTAGTGGTTAATAAAAAATAAGAATTTTATAAATTTGTATCCCCGGGGTGCCAGATAATAATTATAAATGCGAGTCTGTCTGTTTGTTACGCTTTCTTGGTATGGATAGAGTAGAGTTAAAAACCGGATTCAAACATAGGCTGGATATAAATCAAGCCTATGTTTGAATCCGGTTTCCCCGAGTACCTACCACGCGGGCAGAGACGCGGGCAACAGCTAGTAATATATAAATTTAATGATTTATGAATTTCTTAATTATTTAGGCAGATATAAGTACATATACTACTGGTAGTACTTCAGTATTTCTGTGTTATAATATGTTGAAGGTTTAAGTATTATCACCTCCTTAGTCTCATTGATGCTGGTTTAAATATTTTGAGATGATGTTCCACAGCAACGATAACTGTGGAACATCATCTCAAAATATTTAAACTTAACTAGGTACTTACCTACTTATTTATGAGAAGTCATATTGTATTATATTATTGTCTTTTTATTCTTCCCAGAATATACACACTTCAATTTTGTACTTGGCACTGCAATAAGTAAAATTAATGCTATTAAGTTTACCTATTGTAGATCATGGCTAAATAAATATACTTACTGTAAGCATTTTTTTGTACACATACTTATAGAGTTACTTTTATGAAATTTGCAGACTTTGAATGCGAGGAAAATCGAGGAAGGACTTTTGAAAATACAATAGGTGGACTTAATGCCATATGGTACTTACTATACAGTAATCAGAAATTGAAATGAGTTTGCTTCAGCGTTGAACACAATAGGTTATTCTTGTTCTAAACCCATTATAATATAAGCTCTAAAACACTTATTTATTAACGCCGTTTGAGCCACAGTAACGGTGCGTCTGTTCCATCGCCTTGAATTTTCAAAAGGGTGAGAAATTTTGTGAGAACTTTGTGCATCGGATGTTGTCTGTGTTATACAATGTTACATTATTAACTATAAATATTTATTTACCGCAGTAAATGACGCAAAAACTAGGTTGAGGACCCGGCGGCAATTTGAATCTATGGTACAAGGTCAGTGCGCTGAACCTGACAGAATTAACTTTATTAGGTAGGTATCCAATGTTAAAGGTCACTACCACTTTTATACGTCAGTTTTATGGAGTTGGAATTGGAACTCAATGCGTTTCATGACAAAATAGCTGATGTAGGATGCCTACAATAATTTGTGAATTGTACTTAGGTAATGGTTAATCTTAATTTTTATGTCATAAAATTAGCTTTGAGAAATCCTAGAAAGGATGGGTAAATAGTCTAACACCTGATTGAACATTTTATTACTTATAAATATTGCTTAGGTTTAGGCTTTAATAGTTCTTTCCGGTTGATATTTTTATAAAAAAATAGTTATATCTAGATTGCCTAATTATCGAATCAACCACATTTACAACCTTCACAGTTACTAACAATTTTCAGTGCCTTTTAGTGATAATAAAATCAAGGTTTCAAAACAAGTAAAAATTCGTCATATTTTTATTATAGATATTTTTTCGTAATATCTACAAATTGTCACTTTATTTTTTATTTAGGTATGGTCTTCTTCTGTCGTGTCAATGGCTAAAAACTATATAAATTTGGCCCAGTAAGATGCAACATTCACGGCCGAGTCAGAGGCCACAGCCAGGTCACCCTTTGTACATGAGAAGGGCAGCTGGGTCACTCAGCAGGTGGTCCATCGTTTGTACCGCGCCACAGACACAGCCAGGGTAGTATGTATGGGTAAGAATGATTTTTAAACATCTAAAAAACGTAACCTCCCGTGGACCTTCCATAAAAAGTATCCTCTGTTGATTATTCATCCACCAGCCTACGTATCTGAGACATCAATTCCCATAACACTTGCTGTGATTCCGAATAGTTGGTTGTAATCCTATACCTAATAGATTTTTTAGTATCAAATGGCTACTAACTAGACAAAGGCATTTTTCGTGTGAGGTTTCAATAACCGAGACCTGGTAAATACCGTCCGGCGCGGTATTCTTCATCTTTCTACCAATAAAATTGAAAACTGGAACCCAACGAAATATCAGTCGAGCCAATCTGTCTTAAAAGCTTCTAAGCTTGGCTGTTTTTACGTTGAGGTACTATTCGGGTTTCGGGATCTAGCCTCAGTGTTCCTTACCCGATCTATAGGACATATGATTAGTATTTGTTGTGATCCATAGCCGTAATCAAACTTTGAGTATAATGATCTTTTGTTCGTGACCAGACGGGGATTATGCTAAGATGAGAGAGAAAGGTCAAGTAGTTTTAGAGTTTCGTTGTGATGAATGAATGAATTGAGTGACCTTAAACATATTTATATTCGTTGTTAATATTGTAATGTAACCGATTTCTATTCAATCTTATTTACTATTTTTGGGGCATTACATCACTAGCCTTTCTTCAGGGTCTCGCTCCTGTTCTTCATGCAGGTTTGCGCTTAGCAATCGCATTAAGTGGTTCATTTTTATGAAGCAATAGCTTTCTAAGGTATTTTGCGGTGCTTCAAGATTGAAATATAAATGTGGTATAAAACGTTTATAATTGAGAAATATTAATTTAATTGTGCAATCCTAAATTGATTTAATTTTGCCCATGACTCTTCCAGTCCTTGTCCCTCAGATAACATTTTCAGAATATTGTTATCGCAATTTGTGTAACATTAAAACTTGTCAAGAAATCACTTCATTACAATACATATCATCATAACTTTCAGTGATTGGAAATAAGCAGGACAATTAAAAAAATATATAAATTTTTGCTCCACATTCATTCTGTGAAATGATGGGGTTATCGTAAACTTGCCACATAGTTAATTCGTCACGTTTTTAAAACTCCATACATTCAAAGTTAATTCGTCACATGCATAAAAAAGTATTAGTTAACTCGTCACAGGTAGGTATGCGTTATAGTTAATTTGCCACAATTAGCAAAGTACCGACAGCAAGCAAAGTGATTTATTTATTTAGTGGTTTAAATCTACGCTAATATGAAAAATGCCGAAGAGTTTGTTTATTTGGTTTTATGACATGACGACAGGTTAGATTTACAAAAAAAAACCACTCTTGTAAAGATGAAGGTATGTACCATGGGCGGAACTGAAGCGGACAACAAGTTAAATACATTTATTTACTACAAATGTCTAAAGTATTCAACTACATACAGGGGTTTATTTATTTGAATTTAATGATGGCCAAATTATATAATTTAATTTTCTATATTACTCAATTTTATTTTTCTATTGTCATGTGATCTATGTATTGGAATGCAATGCAAGTATAAAAATTTCGGAGAATCATAGCGTTCGAGTTTTGCATGAAGCGGCTCATAAGTGTAAACCAAATGTAGTGAAAACAGAGATTATCAAGACAAAGAATCTTTGTAAAGAAGCAGCAGCAAACACCAGCACACCTATGCCTCAACTATTTGAAGAAGTTTTTCAACCAAAAAAAGACGCGGGTTACGATTTATTAAGTGCCTTACCGAAATTTAAACACTTTTCAAGATCACTTTATATCGTAAGGAATCGTGAATTAAACGTACCCAAAACACATTTTGCTAAATGTGAAGATGTAATAATCCCGTTCAAATATACAGATTGTTTTTTATTATTTGACGACGACAGTGATCCTGAGAACAGAATAATAGCTTTCTGTACTGAGACAGCTCGTGAAGCTGTAAGAAATATTCGAACATATTTTTCGGATGGAACTTTTTCAAGCTGCTGTAAACCATTTTATCAGCTTTACTGCATACATGGTGATGTGAGAAGTGACGAAAACTTTACAAACGTAGTTCCTCTCATATACGTTCTAATGCCTAATAAGCAAGAACGGTCTTATGAGCGACTTTTTATTGCTCTCAAGAAAAATTTGCCATATTGGAACCCGGTGACAATGATTGTCGATTTTGAAATTGCAGTTATCAACGTCATAAAAAAAATGTTTCCACATATTAAACTACAAGGATGTAACTTCCACTTCAAACAAGCATTGGCTAAAAAAGCTCACGCCTTAAATATGAACAGCATCAACGAAAAGAGACACTTGGCTTTGTGTGCTGCATTGGCGCATGTAAAGCTAGAAGACATTGAAGACGGTTGGTTGTGGATTATGGAAGATGCGCCACAGAGTGAAACAGTAACAACATTTAATGATTATTTCGTATCCCAGTGGTTAGAAAATAAAAATATACAATTTATTTGGAATATACATGGTTCTCGTCATAGGACAATAAATCTCGCAGAAGCATGGCATAAGCGTTTGAACAATATGATGCCTCAAAAAAAACCTAGAATGCTTCAGTTTCTGGAAACACTCAAAAAGGAAGCTGATTATGTAGATACTAAAATAAAAAAATTGAATCTAGCCATACCATCAAACTTAAGAACGCGCAGGTCAATTGCATATGACAGGGAGTTAAAAACTCTTTTAGAAAATTATAATAACATGCCCCTGTCTGAATTTATATTGAAAATTTCTTATATGCAGCATTTTAAAGAAATGTAACATGGATGTAGTTAATTCTACATTTAAGATTTAAATTAATAATTTTAATGTATGATTTCAAAGGAAAACTAATGTTATAAACAAAAAGCAATATCTTTACTTTATATAATAAAAGTTCTTTTTACTATTGTTTTATTGTAGGTTGTTCTAATTTGTTACATAGATGTAGTTAATCCTATACTTAAGTTTTAAATTACGACTTTAATCTTTGATTTTAGGGGAAGGCAAGTGATGAATTATGACAAAAAATACTGTGATTTTATCTGTGATTCATTAAGTAGATATATTTTTTTTTTTTTTTTATGTTATACACGTAAGGTATATCAATAAGGTAGGTAGGTAGTAGGTAGGTTGTGCATGTTACCTAGGCAAATCAGCCGCTTTCTATTTATAAAGAGAACTGTGATTTTTACAAATTGTTACATAATATTTTAAATAAAACAGCTGTAAATTTTGAGAACCTTCCTAGAAATTAACAGCAAATTTATTTTTGTTTGCTTCTTCTTTGGTTATATTTGTACGTAATATTTAAGTAAATCATTCAGATAGAACTGTGATTTTTGTAATAGATGTAGGTAAGGTTAATATCCCAAAACTGTGATGAAAGAAATAAATGTTGTTATTTAAATTTTTGTTTAATTTTCTTGCTGTCTGTACAAAAATAATCAGTGTGACGAATTTACTATACTAAATATTAGACTGTGACGAATTAACTATAAAAAAATAAAAGTGTGGCAAGTTTACGCATACTTTTTTTCGTGACGAATTAACTTTGTGGCAAGTTTACGATAACCCAAATGATGGGGTGTCAGGGTGAAACGAATACCTACATAGTGAGAATTATAATTTTATTTATGAGTTTAGTTCTTGGGGACTGTTTAGTCGATTAAACCTTGATATTTATTTGGATAAGATGCAAAAGATGAGGTGTGGTGTGTGCGACTAAGTATATAAAAAAAATGTGGCGTGACCAATACAAACAAACGGAAAGTCGAATTAGTATCGTATTTATCGATGTAATTATAAAAATTACAATATGCAATTGAGAAATGAAGGCCTAAGTTGTCTGCAAATTCATTTAAAATATCTTGTACTAGGTCAGGATATAAACAAGTTGAAATTGCGTGGAAGTGGTCACGCAAGATCTCACTAGCTTACTGCGTCTAACATGCACATCCACGTGATGGCCAACCGATTGGTTGATTCAATTGCATAACTGTTTTATACAAAAACAGCTTTGGTCTCACGGGCACTGTGCCGATATCGATTATGGAGATAAGTATTTCAAAATCAAGCCTTGATTCTCGAACCGTGTAGTCAAGGTTGAATTTGGGAAATAATAATACATAGAAACAAATGACGTATCTCTGTATTAGCTGTTAAATACATACAGAATCGAAAAGCATCCGAGAAGCCAAAATTAAGTATAAAGCTCTATGCCATGCTTACATAAATAAAATAAAAAAGGTATTATTCGATATATTACTTATTAATTATTCAATTAAACTATTGTAAATGATACAATTTCGATGGAAATTCGTAGTAAGTACATTAAAAACATTATCCTTAACTCTTAGTAAAGAATACCTCTACTAGACACTACTATACAATAAGTACCTATTTTCAATACAAACTTTGATCATACAAGATCCAGTATTTAATTCTCTCATTGCTATGTTGTCTTTATTGCATTAGTTGTGTAACTAATGCAGGTTAAATCAAAAAGAAAATGAATAAAAACATTCAACTTTATTTTTAATTTAGGTTTTAATTTAATTTATGAAGCGAGACAACTAAAACACATGAAATTATTAAAATTTTGGATGACATAAATACCTACAAAGTCATTTTGAAATGGCTTGGAAATACATTACATGATACAGGACAATTTTTAATTATTGATTATGTAATTTAATTTAACTTTATGTAATGTAATTGTATATATAAATATATCCACATGTAATTAAAAATTTTATTGCGACAAATATATCTATATACGTTCAAATAAACCTATGTACTGTACGTGTGAAATGCTACGATGTCCGCTATGCGCAATATTTTGAACTAAAATTGTGCCTATAGCTAAGTTATTTTATAGCGGAGTTTGTAACCAACTGGCCATAAAAAGGCCAATGGAAATTGGGTGCTATTTCCACACAAAATGATCGTTCGATTTCGTCGATTGGCGACATTGGCGTGTTGTCGTCGGTCGTTTCAAATTGCTTGCTTTGTTTTGCCAAAATAGTGCGACCGCGGCGTGATGCATTGACTATAGAATGGGTAGTAACTGTTCATAACACTGTGTTCAGATTTTTCACATATTACGTTAGTACCTACATTCGAACAGTCAAAACATTTTTTTTATATATATACATACATATATATATACCTGACTATGTTCCATGTTATTGACAAAAAGATATATTAAATACATACATTAGGAAATTTGAATTTTTACGAAAGAAAAATATTCCCATGAAATGTATCTCACCAGACAAGGCCAGCTCTAACAATTACGATATTCTCACTAATGAAATTGTTGAAAGCGAGTGGCACTGTGCGACACAATTACATATATCTAAAAGATAATTTATTAAATGGGATGATATTCATTGAACCTATGAATGTTTTAACAGAGGTGCTGTTAAAATAATATACGAGCATGTGCATAGACCTCAAACGTTGACCCTGTGTATAACAATAGTAGGTACAAAAGGTTTTGTTACAATAACATTAGCAGTACGTAATTACATTAATTAGGCAAGTATTTTTTATAGATTTAGCATTTGGTCATTTAATAATTTATACGGTCTAGGGTGCTAGCTATGCTTCTATTAAATATTTACATACATATTTACTTACCATGAACAGATTTTGCTCAATTTGATTGAATATTTTTTGCTAGGTACTACTTAATTAAAAATTTCCAATCGTGCGCTTTTGAACTTAGTGCGAGTATTATACAAAACTATCTACAGAACACGTAGGTGTATGTATGCTCCATCTCTGTCAGTTCTATGATATACTTACTTCAAAAAAAAGTTAAAGCTTCGTTAAGTAGATATGTACTATACATAAATATTTTATTTTGTCTCATTTATATCTATATTTTAATATTTTATGTACAATAAAATAATTACAAATAAACAATACTTAATAGATATACTATCAGAACTTTAACTCGACCTCATATCTACTTAGACGTTTCAAACTAGACCTATTTATTTGGTACTGTTCTACAATGTTTCGTTATATTATTGTATACTTACTTTGTAATGAAAAAGTCTTCGATCACGATTAGTATTAATTACTTAGTGATAAAGAAAGAAAGAAAGAAAAGCTGTTTATTTGGTACCACAGAATCAGCACAACAACATACATTAATTATATTTAAGTTCAGTGGAGTATGTACCAAATTGGTCCCCGCTCAGCACATGTCGCGGTGTTAACCACGACGCTGATCTTCCGCGGGTACCATATTTAAAACAAAAAAGAAGATTTAAAACTATACAATAAAGAAAGACAACACAAAATGGCCAATAGGTACAATTTTGTGGCGCTACATTATCCAGAATAGTGTCCAAAGTAGACAAACAATAATTATCTTTAATTTTGTTGTTTTTAACGACTGCAATTTTAGGACTTTTGAACACTTAAAAGATATCCTTTGAATTTAATTTTAAAAGTTTTAACGGACAGTGATTTTTTAATGGGAGGTGGTATATTATTCCAACAACTTGATGCAGCGTACTTGAAACTACCTCGAAAGGCTGCAGTTTTATGTTTGGGACATAATAAACGGTCATGTAATCGAGCGCGACGGGAAAAAACCAATTTGTCATATAAATGAGATGGTGTTCTGGTTCTTATAATTCCAAAGAGCAATGCCGCAAAATGTAGACTACGCCGCGATTCCATATTGAGAAGATTATTCTTACTCAAGTATGGTGTTATGTGTGATCTGCGGGGAATAGAAAAACAATATCGCGCGCAAGAGTTTTGTACTCGTTGTATTAGTTTCTTTGTACGAGCCAGCAAACAGTTTCCCACGACAACATCCGCATAGTTCAACTTAGCCAAAACAAGTGCTTCGCATAGGTAGACGCGCGTTTCTACACTCAGGTAGTCACGTATCTGGTACAACACCTTCAAGCGGTAATAACAGTTCCTAGCAGTCTCAAGCACGTGTCTTTCAAATTGAAGTTTACTGTCTAGCGTAACACCAAGATTCCTAGCTTCAATGACTTCCTGGATTTTGATGTCTTTCATCATAATTTCTGGTGTGCAATCCCTTATGTTGGTAGTTTTAGTTAACAAAGCCAATATGTCAGAAATTGAGATTACTTGAAAATATATTAGGTATCCAGCAGACATACTTATATGTAGTGTTATCAATATTTGATAAATTTCTTAATGTTTTCTGTTGATTAGCTATACGAACCGTTGCATTTATTCCGATGGTATAGCGTAATTCGAAATGTTTACCTTTAATTAAAATGTTGAATGTTGATCATGTTCTTATGAGAAATCAGGGGTATTGGCACTAGACAGGTGAACTAGAATCTAAGCGGAATGTCCAGGAAAAGTTTCATGCGCTCGCCAATGTCCGCAACCGAGCGCTCGTCAAACTGCTAGCTGTCGAGCGCGAGGTCTTCCTCCGCCTCGTCCTCGTCGAGCGGCTGGCTGGTGAGCGCGGCCCAGAGCGGCGAGCGAGCGCCGAGCTGCGCCGAGCCCCTCCGCTAGCTGTCCCGAGCGCAGACTGCGGCAGCAGCGGCGGTCCCTACTGCGCCGACCGCGCTGAATAGTATGGCACCGACTTCGCGATCAGGGGTTATCTCCACCTGCCGAATTGAAACACATACAATACATATTAACAATGTTGAAATTAACTCGAAGTGCATCAGGTGATGTAGATATTATATTATCATTGGATAATAACCAGAAATGTATCAAATAATTGGTAATATCTATTATAACGAGTAAGTTCGTATTATTGAACAGTTTACTTTGTTTGTTGTGTTAATTTATAAGCAGCGTAGAAATCGTCGAAGCCTAATTCTTCTTCTTGTCGAGTCAAAAAGCCATGTTGTGTTGAGAGGATCATACATAGCCAATCTATTTTACAGCACTGTCCACGCAGATTGCCCAGGATGTGGTGGCCGTACAAGAAATTTCAGTTTACGTAAATTTAGTACTGTTTCATGTAAATTAAACAATTTCGTTATTTTGGCATCCGGAGAGGCTTCATTCTGAAGGAAGCCAGGTATCTAAGTTTTATATTATTAGTACTTACCCTTATAATTACTTACTCATCAAGAAAGTAAGAACAGGTACTAGTAATTTTATTTTTATTTATTCGAGTCGTCAAGTAGTATTAGGTCCTAAATCTAGCTATATATACCAAATGTCGATAAAGCATTTCCAAAATAAGAACTATAGTGATTAGTGTAAAATAGCTACTTTCAGTGACTTTAATTTTAAACTTCTTTTTTTTATTAATTAAAAACTTCATTTTTGCCCAACAGTTATGATGATAGTCTTTAATCAACAAAAGTCAACTCTATTTCTGTATACATAAAACGTATGTAAATATTTAAGTTAGATACATTTTGACATTCAATTATCGCTAAGTGCAGTGCGGTGCACTAATGGTTCGGTAGCCAGCTAAGATTAGGTATAGGTGCAATTGCCGCGAACACGGCTGCATGCCTATCTGACTAATGAAAAGACACACAACACGAGTTAGCTTACATTGCGACACGTGTGTGGTTCCAGTTCGATAATGAGTTTCGTTTGTAATGACTACATAAAACAAGAATTAACGAGACTACAAGTAATATGCTTGCTGACCAAAAAGTCTCGTAAAGGTTGCAGCCAACTGTCTACTGTAGATCAAGTTACGACATGGGGTCACTATACGTGACATTACTAAAAGTAATTAAGATTGCTTAAAGAACAGATGCCCTTTTGTTTGTCTGTGAACAAAACTTTGTAAAGGTTAACACCTAATATTTACATTAAAAAAAATCTGCTGAAATCTTTTTCAGAGTAATAAATATATAAAAGAAACACGAAGTTAGACATAGGTAAAAGCGGTATAGAAGACAATATTTTGGCCATTTTGAGCTAGTAGACTTGATAAAAGAAAAAACCAGTTATCGGTTACCTGTGAAACAGTGGTTTGTTCAGGATCCGAGCGTTCTTCGAGTACCGTATCAAGCTCCAAGGTAGGGGGAGGTCGTGGCGACCTGATGAGGCTGACAGGCCGAGTTTTGCATTTGACGGGTGAGAGCCGCACTACTGAAAGTTCACCACGGTCTAGCTCGCAGTTACGCCGACGAGCACGTTCCCTGTGCAATATAAAAAAAAAACATTTATTCTGTCTTAAGGATTGCAATATACAATACTTTAAAACATAAAAAATAACCATTTTTATAAGTGTAATAAGTTGTAATTGGCAAGGTTTTGTAAGAAACTGGAATAAGCTAATTAGATGCGAAATCGAATTTCCAATAACTTGGCAAATTATGGCAAAAAAAACTTGTTTTGATGTTGTAAAACAAATTAAGGGCCAGTAATCATTGTACAAAACTTATTTTACACATCTTTCACATACATGTAAATATGTCAGGAGGTAAAGACGTTCCGTGGATTTTTCCTTTTGTTTAAATATAAAGCTAAGTAGCTAGATCATTCCGAGTTCTGACTGACCGCAATGTTAACAAACACTGTTTGTAGAATAGGATGTGCCACCCCGTCTGTCGACATTGATATTGAATTCGGGTTGGAATTAAAATTATTTAATAACCGCTTTAGACAGCTTTGAAGTGAAATTACGTGATAATTATTTTAATGGAAGGTATTAATGAAAACGTAGACGCGGCTTATGTTAGGCTCCCTGGAGACCTCAGGCCGTCTGCCGCCTGCCGCCTGCCGGCAAGAGTTGTGGCATAATTGATCTGGTTATGTTATACCTTCGTACCTAAGTGATGTTCGAGCGCTTGAATAATGAACGTAGAACATTAAATTCTGTATTTCAACCGTTTTACTAGCGACAAATAAAACAAATTATATCACTTATTATTTCGTTTAGCATAAGCACTTTTGTGTATCAATCTTACGACCGAACATTTTATCGCTATTTGTCATTATATTGTCATGCCTGTCATTATGTACCAGCCAAGCTTACTTTATCAATGTTACTAGCGACCCGCCCAGGCTTCGCATGGGCCGCAAAATCTTACTCTTGAATCCCTCTATCTATTAAAAAAACCGCATCAAAATCCGTTGCGTAGTTAGTACATAGGGACAGAAAAAGCGACTTTTTTTATACTATGTAGTGAAGTGATGACGTCAAGACGTAGTTTTAGAAGACAAATGTTGTGTACTTATACAAATAGCTTTTTGAAACGAGTATTTGTAAAAGCATCTAGGTACGTTCCGACTCGACGTTGATCGCGTAAGTACCTAGGCAAAGAAAATATACACTGTAGTAGTAAGATACTTTGGTGCACAATATCCTTAGTACAGTAGCCATAACACCATCCATCACAGTCCACATAGTCGAAAGGTGGGCCAAAAGCATGCCTACTTGGAAATATAAAAAAGCTTGTAAAAAATGAGCTCAAGCTGGCAAATTGAACTAAATACCTTCATCGTGATCGCGCGATCATACGAAACGAAGTAATTTGGTTTAACTTGTATTTATATGCTCCGGGCGTTTTAATACTTTTTTATTTTTCCAACGAAAGACATCTATTTGTAGACTGAGTATGAAAAATATTACTTTTTTCATTGCTCGTTTTGTGATTACAGATAGCAATTCTGCCATACGATAGCCCGTATATAGAGACATAAAATCACTTAGCATAAAATATTCTAAGCCCGTATGTTTCGTTGATGTGACTATCTGTAGTGCGGTCAAGCATCAAGCCGATTGACCTGATTATATTGCGTCCTCTTGAAGGATGTAAATTGCTGTAGTCATTGATTAAAATTCGTTAAAAGGTCTTACTTTACATTCACAATTAAACAAGTCATCTATGTAGTTATATGACTTTTAGTATGCAACTACTGTTGACTTCTTGTGAGGTATCACATATAATTTGTAAACTAAACTCCATTCTCAACAAACTATAGTTAGTTTGTTGAGAATGGAGTTTAGTTTCTTGCAGTTCAAAATTCATAAATAAAATAATGTTAGCTACTCGCCAGTTTCATTTAGAATTTTATAATATATCAAAATCCGTTGCGAAGTTTTAAAGATTTAAGCATACAAAAGGACATAGGGACAGAGAAAGCGACTTTGTTTTATACTATGTAGTGATGATAGTGAAGTGAAGTGGGATTATTATTCATATACAAATTAAATCTGTGATATTTAAATGCTCTCAATATAGAATCTTGTGAACTAAAGATAAATGTACGAGGTATTCCATTAGTACAAATCCTATTTGAAATTTCGTACTCATAGACAGAAGTATTGAGAAGGACATAGGATACCTTATATCCAGGGAAAAAGCACTGTTCCGTGGGAAATTCTAAAAAGCTACTAGTTTATATAATTCTGTGATTGTCAATTTATAGTTCGTGTCTGTTTTATTAGTAACACAGGAGATTTTTCCTTACCAATAAGGATCAGCAGTTTATTTTACAATTGTAAAAACTGTAATATCAATTTCAGCGACAGTTTTCAATATTTTGGATATACTGATTAAAGTTGATTTATTCATTAACATAATACCTAAGTATATATCATTATAGATCGAAGTCGAGTAAGTATACGTTCATGCCTCTTGTTTGACTTGACGAAGACTGTACGTGCAACTTTGCTAGAACTATTTCAAAGGAACGCTTTAGTACGTTAAAACAGAGTTCAGTTAGAATGTTATAACATTTATAGCAAACATTATGTACCTATCTATTATCAATATTTTGTATGATGTGAAACCTATCATAAATAAATATATAAATAAGGTTGTCTTTTATGCTTATTTTACTAGGATCTAGTATAGCATTCTAAAGCATTCTATAGAATGCTATAAAATAATTTAGATAGAAATCCATAAGTATGTACAAAAATGTACATGGTAGAGCCGTGCTCGCACCCACCCACAGATTGTGTGGATCAGGAAAAGCGTTTGGTATACTTACAGTGGGTGCGACCACGGCTATTTATGCTTATATCATGACCATTTTTGTACCTATGCATTTCTGGATTTCTATCTGAATTGTTTCATCCCCTTTTTTCGTAGTCGGGTTAAAGTTTTTTAAAGTTTTTTCTTACTTGAATACACAATCAATCCGGGTCAATTTAATTCTATTAAAAAATAGAAAATGATCGCAGACATTTTCGGAAAGTGTATCTATTTGTTAATTGTTAGATTCATTTGTTTTTATATAAAATATCAACAGAAAGTAAATTATTTTTTATCAAAATTATCTATAATGTGACTTTTAACGCCTATTATATACCTTATTCATGTTTGTTACTTGTCCTTAATTTATATTTTTATTGGTGCTTTAAATATTTATATTTATTAATAATTAAATTTAAAAGAATTTTGGATTGTGGTAACTTACTTCTTCTTTTTCGTCTTGTCGATCTCTGCATCCGTAGCCAAGTGACAATTTCAAAACGCTAACGAATGTCGCCAAGAGCAAACTGTATGAAATTGACATAAGATCGACCACGTGATTTAGCGCACCTATGTCAATCCCATACATAATAAAAATTGGGACGTTGGCTCAGCCTCCTGATGTTTTAAAATTTATCAAGGTATTTTTTATGTAATATATGAATAGTTTTATTAGCATTTCTCTGTTATTCAATTTTTTCGAAATTTTCGTTATTCATAGTTGAGAAACCTACATGACATGCTTTACTTATTTACCTCGCTAATTTTGCTCTCCGCCGAAGACAGCAGATGACTGTAAGTGCTAATAATGGAAAACCGAAAATACAGGACACTATTGGCACAACAATTGATTCTGGTGTCACTGAAACAAAAAAAAAAATATATAAATAAAACATCAAAAATAGGATTTTTTATTATTTTTCATTATGGATCATTAGGGAATATAAAAAAAGACTTAATACGTGAGTAATCCGTCATACGATCCCGCTTAGAATGGACCCTCGGGATCCTTCGACGGTATCTACACACACACTGTTTAAACTACCATACGGTCGCTTGCGGCGTAGCCACTACCACCGACTCCTTTTCCTGTGGATGTCGTCTAAAGAAACTTCTTCTTCTTCATCGTGTCGATGTCTGATTTTTTTTAACTCGTTAAATAGGCAAATGTCTAATTTTGTAACAGGTAAAGTTAGTATATTGCAAAGAGTATTTTGTCACTGGTATATTATTTTTTTTATTCATCTAGGTATACATACAAGTCCTACTGCGGCTGGGTAAAAAATTTCGTAAAAAATTTGTTCAGTCTAATTCACAGAAGGTCTGATGGGAATAACTGAAATTTGTTTAGTTTCTCTTAATCCTTAAACATAATAGAGAAAACAAAAGGGTATGCGGAAATGGATTCCATGCATCAAAACAATGAAATAACAGGCCCCTTGGGGGCTCGGTGCCAGTTTTATACTCTATTGGCCAATGGATGTCGTTACAAAAAGAAAACAAATTACAGCCAATGGCTTCGCTAAATGAAAGCCATTACAGTAACGGGTTCTGTAAGTGTTTATGTTGTGAAAAGATATGCCAGTCTGCAGTATTGTGTAGCTTATATATTTTTAATTAAAAAAGTGATAAACATACCTTCCTTAAATATAAAATTTGCAAGCTTTTATTTAATTTATCATTGCAAGCTGGCAAGTTGAAATTCGCCCGGTTTGCAACTTTTGTTTATTCTTATAAATGCAATGCAAGTCTATTCTATTGAATATACTTGCATCGCATGTATATATATCGAATGTCAATACAGTAGGACTATGCTGATGACGGAGCCGAAAGGAAGAACAGTAAATACGTGGCAAATTACACAACTCTATTGGGCTCTTCTAATTCCTTTTGACAAACTCTAGTATCATTTTGAAATTACAAAAGCTTTTTTAAAACTAATTTGAATGTAATTGCTTTCTATATTTGAAAAGATTGCTTCATCCTTGTACTAAAATTTCCTCAATTTTATTTATAAAGTATGAAGGAATCATGTGAGGGAAATAATAGGTGTAATGTGTAAAGAGGAGGGTTGATTGTCATGACAGCAGTGATTAAACTCCAGCCAAGCTTTAGCAAAAGCGTTAGGTCAGGGGGGCCCATTGTTCTCAATAATACGCAGTAAAGGTCTTACCTGTAGGGTATATGATAATAGGTGTAGGCCGCTTGCTTCCGTTTGCACTAGGTTTGGCCACCCCATTTGTAGAGGTCGCTGTGGTGGTGGTGGTAGTAGGACTTCCCCCAAACCTCTGTAGAAGTCCCAGTGGGTCCATAGTTGTAGTTCGCGTCATTCTCCGTTGTCAGCTTTCCTGAGAAAACGGATTTATTCTAGCTACATTTTCGGAATTTTTAAAACCCATATGGGAAGAAAACCTGTACAAAGGTAAAATGCATGAGCATTTTTTTCGCTCTTTACCGAATGTAGAGCAGTTTGAACAGTTTGTTTAACTATACGGATACACATTTTAGTGGCTTTTGTGGACGCCATGGTACATGCATCTTAGCAATGGCTTAGAGTGCGGTCACTACAACAATAAATCTTAAGTAAAATAAGTTTAAGAAAATAAATTAAAAAGTAAATTAAGTTCTCCAAGTGATCATTATTTTATGCTAATAGATTCTGGCCTACTTGTCAGAGCTCGTAGACGTACAGTTAAAAGGTCTGGCCTCGCTGTCCTCTACGTTTTAAAGACATGTGTTATTTACTTTTTTAAAAGAACCAATTGGAAATTATTGATTTGAAGGTTTACTTGAAACCAAGTATGTAAGTTCTGTATAAGCATTAGGTATGCCTAATGCCTACTTACATACTTTTTTTTTTACTTATTTATTATCCGAGCGTGTTTCCCAGTAGCTTTCTTAAACAATACTTGAAATAAATCCTCCACTCACTCTTCAAAAAGGTTTTCAGAGTTCAGCTTACCAGTATAATCTGTCAATCAGCCTGTTAAGGGACTTTATCTCCTTTGTTTATTTCGCCTACCCACTTACCTGACTGAAAGACGTAAAGTAAAACCAATAATCTAAGTGATTCATCAGCATCAAGAACTTGGTGATTAAAATCTATGAATAAAGCTGTAAATCAATAAGCTTCTTCGGTAAGTAATGTTCGACTTTAAGTATATTTCAAAGTGAAATGTTTGTTCGTAAACTTCAGTCTGTCGGTTTTTGTAGTGTAGAGTCGACCTTAATATTGTTCAAGTACAAATATTGGTATTATAATAGTATACAATAGTTTAGTATTCATTTATTTTGTCATATTATAATATTTATCCATCCATCCCGGAGGACATGAACATACATGAATGTAATAAGTTAGCCACTTTAAGACATTATAAGCTAGATATAGTAAAAATAAATGATACATGGCGATCCCCATACAAAGGTATTTTTTATATAAAGTATACCTAATATAAAATCGATGTAAGTGTGGTTATAGGTTGTATTTGTCAACCAACCTCTATAGATACTGTACCATAATGTACTAAACAAACTTGCCTGGTAACACATTGGGCTATATAGAACTGCACTAGTGTAGTACCTACAAGGCTTGAGCTGAGCTGAGAGTATCAGTTTCAGTAATCGCATTTGCATGTATTGTTTTGGAAGAAAGCTGGTGCAGTTCCAGTCCCTGATCTTATGCAAGATTTATCGTAGAATGGAAGTTCGCTGCAAACAACGACAACTGGATTTTTTAAAGAAGAACTGATAATATGCAAAGAACAAACATTATTCATTTTGTTTATCTTTACTATAATAAAGCTGAAGCATTTGTTTGTTTGAACGCTCATAAATTTAGAACTACTGGATTTTTAAAATTCTTTTCGACTGTATATTATGATTCTGATTCTTGAGGAATGATATAATACATACACACAGCGGGAAAGTGCTAGTAATGATTTTATGCCATACCAATCCGCATTTAGGGTAGAGTATAATATAGTAAAGAAGAAGAGTTTGGTATAAAAAAGTTATTAGTTAGATATTGAATCTAGCTCAGTTGTTGAGGACTTACTTAAATGTCAAAAATAATAGCAAAATTTGCTGAAACCATTTTTCGCAAAGTGGCGGTTTTCAGTGGTGGCAGTGGGTAATAAAAATAATATCAAATATCAAATTATTATGCGCCTTAAGTAGGTAAGTACCTAATGTAGTGGATGGTTGAACATTGTATTTTAGACTACTGGCTAAAAAGGCTAAGCAAGCAACCAGGAAAACGCTATAATGAGAGAGATAGAGACTTGTGGAGGTCAAAAATTTTAAGGCTCCGCTAAGGATAGTGCACCTTACAATTTTTCACGCATTTTTCAGTAATCCACGGTGAAAAATGCGTTTTGACGTTCCGAAGTTAATGTATATTAATAGATTTGATGTAGAGAAGTTAATAGAAATTTAAGCAAAGGCAGTTCTAGAGTTTTAACCTCGAGAAAAGCAGTTTCCTTTCTATTTGTTTAATGAGAATTTTCTGTAGCAAAAGTTTTGCTACAAGGACGTTTATAAAAATTGATGATTTCATAAACTGAGTTCAATTATAATTTTGAAATGAATGGTATGCAGTAATTTTATAGGCTATTTTCATTACCGTTATGTCATCAATGAGTAAAATGACTCTAAGAGCTTAAATTATATGAATTCGTGAGGTTCTGTTAATAAAACGCAGTTATTAGTGGGTAATGACTTTAAACATTTAGCCGGTATTCGCTACAACAAATATTTATAGTGGTTACCTGATGCCCGTAGTTTAATAGTCTTCACTATATCGGGGTTAAAAGTTGCCTATGTCCTAATACAGACTTTCTCTCTCTATACAAAATGATATCTAAATCCGACCAACCGTTCTAGCGTGATTGTAACAAAATTCATACAACTATCCATATCCATACTCCATACTAATATTATAAATGCGCAAGTCTGTCTGTCTGTCTGTCTGTCTGTCTGTCACCTCTTCACGGCTAAACTGCTGGACCGATTGTGATGAAATTTGGTAGGGATGTAGTTAACGACCTGAGGTCAAACATAGGCTACTTTTGGGCGCAATATAACCGAGTACCACGCGGGGCGAAGCCGCGGGGAACAGCTAGTAATTTTATATGTATAATATTAGTATTTTAGTAAAGATTAGTTAATTATATTAAGATGGAGTCGTAAAGAGTCTATTTGTAGATATAAATCAACCACGACGTTTAAGACCCTAAAAATAACAACTCCGAAGAAAAAAATCATAAAAAACTTCATGACATAGGTAACTGCTCACGCCATACACTTTTCTTTCTTGCACGTTTTTAACACTTAAGTGAACAGAATTGTTTTGAACGGTTGTATCCTTGAAAAGTTATAAAGTTCACTTGTTGATTATTTGACGTTAATTATAATTTATATGTTTTTACCTACAATATAATCATTTTACATATTTTATAAGTTAAGTAGTACTGGTAGAGCCGGCTCTATCCCATTAAAATTTAGAATTAACGCCATTTACATAAAGGCCTTTAGTGATTTATATGTCCTTTTTTAGGGTTCCGTTTCTCAAAAGGCAAAAACGGAACCTTTATAAGATCACTTTGTTGTCCGTCTGTCTGTCAAACTTTTTTTTTCAAAAAAAAACGCATGTCAAGTTGAAATTCATAACATATACTCAGGCCTACCTTTAGGCTCTATCGGCTGTAAAATAATACGTCGACGCGATCATTAGATATGACCGTACATATACGATGACATATATGACAGATGGGAATCAAAACCTATGGGGTACTTCCTGGTGAACTAGAATCATGAAAATTTGGAAGAAGCAATACCATGCGGTACTATTTATGAATCCATACTATCCATACTAATATTATAAATGCGAAAGTCTGTCTGTCTGTCTGTCTGTCTGTCTGTCTGTCACCTCTTCACGGCTAAACCGCTGGACCGATTGTAATGAAATTTGGTAGGTATGTAGTTAACGACCTGAGGTCAAACATAGGCTACTTTTAGGCGCGATATAACCAAGTCACACGCGGAGCGAAGCCGCGGGGAACAGCTAGTAAATTTAAAAATTGTAAATTCGTAGTACAATTTTGAGAAAATACAAATAATTAAGAAAATTAAATGTTACAAGCAAATGATATAGGAAAGCAAAATTTTTAAGTATAGTGTGGGTTTGATGGTTGGTGGGTGTGACGGGTTCCTTGTCACCACACTATACTTAAAAATTTTGCTTCAGGGCGCGAGTCCGACTCGCACTTGGCCAATTTATTTGTATTTTTAAGTACCACGTTCAGTCCAGTTACTGTCTAAGGGTATTTTATATTGATTTGTTGTTTTTTTGGGAACAGACGAGGGGTTATTATATAAACAGGGCCAGTAGTAATTAATATTTAATCTGTGTTTGTAATACAGCAAATGTAATGTTTTTTTTTAAGCCAAATCATTTCTAATTATACCTAGTTATAGTAAATAAATTTAGTTAGCATATTTTTCAGACAGTTAATGTGTTGGTCTTGTTATTGCCCACTCATCCACTTACAAAGATGGATTTGTATACACTCTTAGTTAACTTAGGCTTGTAGACATGACAAACGCTAGTACTATACCATATTTTTATTTGCAATAAATGTATAACATATTGAAAACATATTGAACGCAAAATTACGATAATATCGAACCCCAATGAATATCATGTTATTGTTAAATATAATTGTAAAACAAGTATCTTAATTTTTTTTTAATCAGTAATTTATTCAGACAATATGGAAAATGAGAGTGAATATAATTAGAATTACGCTGTAGTGTAGTCAAAATGTGTTTTCTTAGTTACTGATACAACTACATACATAACTACCTCTCTTAAAACTTAACTAAATACTTGCTTAATTATAATTTAGCTTATATTTTATACAATTAAGGAACTTTCTTATTTATAAGTTCATAAATAGGTCTAGAACGCTGTTAATCTGGACTGTTTCTCGTTATAAAAGCAGCTAGAAACCTATACTTAATAGGATTATGCTTTTTGAATTGCAGCTTGCACTGAGCTTGAAACGGAAAGGCCTGCTTTACATGTCATTTTTGACTTACCAATGCACTGTTGTTTTTGGTTACTCACTCATAACAATGTTCTACATTGTATTTAAACAATCGATTTTCATATGACGGATTTGTATAGAAATTGTTCTTGATTTAAATTTCGCTCGCGAGGTTACGCTTTTGAGGGTCACGGCAAAGAGGGCGAGCGTCCCGATGCTCGCCAGTTGGAGAACTGAAACCCGCACACCGCTCGCCTGAAACTGAAACATTTTGGGCTCCCTCGCTGCCAATGATCTCTTTTCGTATAACATAACTGGATAGGAAATGTTCATTTAAATTATTCTTTGGTGCTAATTTAAATCTCAAATAAATCGAGTATTAAAATAAGCGATGCCGACGCGCGGTGGGTATAATAGTATCTAGGTAGTAAGTATTTATGATTATTGCAATAAAATTACTTTTATATTTAATACTCGGCAAAAAATTCTGTGAACTAATTAAATATATATACAAACAGTCCTGTGTGACTGATGAGCTAGTCTCAAAGTAAGTTCGTGACTAATAAGATAGCAACTCAACGTTGAATTACTGTAAAGATAACTAAAGGTTTATTTAAAATAAACAGTTGGGCTGCCCAGCTTTTATAAGTCATTACTTACTTTATGTCGTCCTCCGACCCCGCTCCCTCACTTCATTAACTCCCATTTTGGTCATTCTGGTCTTTTCGCAAACCTTCAAGATATTTGCGAATATTTCATTATCATTTAACACTTTTAAATAGAACATTAAACTTGATTTAACCAATCAAATTCAAATTTATTTATTTGCAGTGTCGTCCTAATATGATTACTCTATACGAATAACACCACTAACATGAATAGGATAACTTTCTTGTGACTGAGTGACTATAACTATAAGCTAAGAGTTAAATAAAATTGGAAAGGTTTTTCATTTTCCTTATCTCTATTAGCTAATCACAATGAATTAGATTTATATTAGTCAATGTTCTTTCGTCCTTCTATCCAAATTATTCCTATTTGTTTATGAAAATGAGAAATTGTCGCAGAAAGGAAAAGTTCAATTCCTAAAATATTCATTACTTTTGTAATGAGTTTCGTCCAAATTAATTGATATAATGAAAAGCCGAACAAAGAAAGATAATAAATACAGGTTTTGTAGTATACCACATCACATTGTCCAACCATTTAAAAATAAATGTGTATTAAACGTTCGTAAATACGCACTTGTAAGTAAACACAATTTGGCTGACATAGATATATGGCACTTCTCAGACGAATTTTGGTGGATTTTTGCACTGGTTCAATTCATTGAATATCTGTTGAATTACTGTACTACAGGTAACTTTGCACAAAAGCCTAAATTATTCTCGGATTCTACAATAGAAATCCAAATGTGAAAAATATGCCAGTCAGTGGCGTTTGCGTCTGATATGAATGCATAATTTAGAAATTACTTACCTTGTATTGTCCGTTTGGCTTTGATATAGAATTTTTAGAATTTTATTAATTTTACCCTAGTTATTTGCACATGCCCCTTATTACATAAGCAAATAGCAGTTAGTTGTTCGGGATTTTGTCGTGTTAAATTAAAATATGTCGTTTCCCAAGTTCCAATTACTATACCAAATATCATTAAAGGTTCAGTTGTCTACGGGATAATGAAACAGAAAGCTACATTCCCATTAATAGTATTAGTATGGATTAAGTCAGTATTAAAAAAATAAATTAAAACTTTGTTGTATTATATCGTATCTAACCGGTCTAACCAAATTATGCTATTGCTCTCAAACTTTCTGACTCTTTATCTACATATAACCTAAATTCATATAAATCACTATCATATTCATATGTTTTCTTGTTAGAATAATATTGTTTATCATGCTGTGTGCACTCGCTTTTGGTTTTACAACCAGCCATTGTATACTGTAGTGGTGTTTTACTTTAAGAATGTTTAAGTTGTAATACTGTTGTGTGCACCAATAAATAAATAAATAAATAAATTAAAGCCTCTTTAGGTACCAACAGTAATTAATAAGAAAGTAAGTACGTTTTTCTTTCACAAATTTCCGTCCGAGGCTACAAATTACATCACGAAGAACAGTAGAAGTTAGGTAGAGCAAACAGTTTTGGTTCCGATTTCCTGCTTGGGACACTCTTGTCATTAGATAGGCTCTTTGAAGTTTAAGAGGTAAGTTGACCTTTTCTCTCCAAAAAAAGGGTAAATATCGACTCTATTATTGATTGACATTTGTGTTTGATTTATTTGTAATGGAGATATAATGTGAGCTAGTATTATTAGTAGAATTAGTTTAAAATGCACATAAAATATTTAAAAAAGAATAATTTTCTTATTATATTTCAAATCGTTAGCAGTAAAGAAATAAAATGGTGAAGGTAGTACTTAAATGATTAAAATGTCAAAGAGACTATTCGCCGCTTATAAATTTAATTAAGAAATACCTACAGCTTAACATTTAAGTAATATTTATTGTCAATCTACTAAGTGAATGTTCTAATCAATTGAATGATTTAAGATGTTATCGATTTACACTACGAAATTGCTTACTCTGTTAGAAATTAAATAGTTCATGTAGACACCTGTGTTTGGTGTTTGTCTCTGCTTCTGTACCAGTCCTATGTACGTTAGGGGCTACGACAAATTTTAGCTTAAAGAGGTGACTGTGGTTTTCAAAATGTCCGGTCAGAGCTCCTCTTGTCGTGTGTGTAGGTCACTACAGATCCTTTTATGCTACCAAATGCCTTCGGCATCCACAACCAGTCTTAGTCGTTCATATCCGGAATCAATCCTGTTGGAGCTGAGATCAGCGAGCGCCTATCACAAATTGAAAAAAATACAAGTAACTAAGCATAACTAAAACTAAGAACTGAAATAAGCATCGTTTGTGCAAGTGGAAATTCGATTAAAGGATGATAAGCGTTTTTATGCTGGCTATGAATATTGTGGATGACTGTGAGCAAACGAGTAGCATGAGCTTAATACGGTTATAATAGTAAGTGCCTTCGCCCATACACAGCGATAATGCTCTGTTATCAACAAGGTGTTCCAACGTTATTATCACAGCATTACAGGCACACATACTTTGCCTATTACTGTTATGATCTTTTATTTTTAACTAGCGACCCGCCCTAGCTTCGTATGGGCATAAAAGCCTTCCTCTTGAATCACTATCTATTAAAAAAACCGCATCAAAATCCGTTGCGTAGTTTTAAAGATTTAAGCATACATAGGGACATAGGGAAAGAGACTTTGTTTTATACTATGTAGTGATAATATTCAGCTAAACATTTTTCAATTTAAGCTTTCATACAAACTATATACCTATTGTAGAGTATTTTTGTATAAAAGTACATCGATGTTTTTTTGTTGGAGTCGCGTAAAGATAGCAATTTAACATGGTATAGAGCTGTTCAAGTAATCGAAAGACGATGTGCCTGCCCTATAATTTATGCCCAGACAGACTGCCTCTGGCGGCGAGCTAATGAAGGGCGATGATGCCGCCTTGTGAAGATGAATAGGCGCCAAGGAGCGATGTTACAGGCTGATAAAAATATTATTTTCATATACTACCAGTTTTTGTGAAAGTAGAGATCAACATGGCTACACAATATGGTTGGCAGTTTCATAAGGTTTATTTTATTTATCATTTTGTAGGAAAAAGTAAGTAGCATTAACCAAGAGAACATCTAAATGCACTATCATAATCATGTAACCACTTTTTAAATTAGCCGAATGTTTTATTTTAAAGAGTTTTGATATCAGGAAACTTCGGAAAAATGAATATGGTTAAATTAATGTGGCTCGGTGGTTCGGTGGCTCGACGCAATCTCTCGAATGGACGGACGGACGAACTTGCGCTAATTAATATAGGGTGGCTCTTTAGCGGGCCCTGAGCGACCATTGCGGCCGGTACGATAGTGACACTTTATTACTCGTACACCTCCACGAGGATATTAAAATATGTCTTGTAGAGGTGAAACAAGTGTAGCAAGGAATGTGTGTGCAAACTAAGGTTGGCGGGCATGCTGCCACTAACAGAAGTGGGGGCGCTGGCTGGCAGTAGTTGGCATGAACGAACTGGTGCTGGAAGCACGCAAAGTGATTTGGTAAGTACTTGTAAAATATTTTTTCTTTGTTTCACAATCAAACTGAAATAATAAACCATAACTGTAATTACAAAATTTTAATGAATGTACCTATGTACTACCTATCTAGATTAGATAGCGTTCACTCCATCAAGCAACCAGATTCAGGCCTTTATCATCAAAAATATGCTTAAAAATGCTGCTTTGTTTTGTTTTAAAAAATTTAAAATTAAATAATATATGATTGCCAGTTTTTATATATCTCCTAAATAATATGGGTTATTGTTTTTAAAATTTTGTTGCTTGACAAAGCGGAAGACACTCGTGACTATCATAGTTCAAATATGTTCAATTTAATAAAAAAAATTATATATCCAGTAGGCCTATGTCATATTATGTGTTAAATTTGGGTGCCCTTCAATTCGCTTAAAATTGTTGTTCTTAATGAGACTCCGCCGAAAATTAATGGCCGAAAATATTATTTCGCCTAATTGACATTTTTGCACTATTTATAGTTTAACCCAACAATTATTAAATAAAATATGTCCTAAAATCGTTCGGCTTTTATTTCTTTAGATGTAACGATAACCTTTTATGTCTAATAATAATTTTATTTTTATATTATATTTTCTTATAATCATTCCTAAAATCTTCACAGATCCGACATAGAGCACCCCGACTCCACGTGGCTCAACTTTGCCATATACTAGAGTGTTATTCCTCGTGGTTATTCCTACCCGCAGAACAGAAGTGAGTAAGTAAAAAAGACTTAGTAGAAGAATCAAAAATAGGCTGAACTAATTTCGGATTCATAAAATTATAGGAAAAAATTTTATGCACCAAATTAAATAAGGAATCATTATCACTACATAGTATAAAACAACGTCGCTTTTTCTGTCCCTATGTCCCTTTGTATGCTTAAGGTGATACCTAGGTGAGGTGAACACTAGCGCCACCATCATTAAAAAATCATTATTCACTGAAAACACAAGTTATCAAAAATCCGTCTGATGTTATTAAGGTTCTGGATTTGAAGTTAATTTTTAACATATTAAATTATAGTTCCCTATAGTTACAAATTGCAATATTGCTTAAAACGGCCACTTTTAGCAGTTTTGCAATTTGTAACTATATTGTACTAAAATTTAATATTATTAAAATTAACTTCAGCTCCAGAACTTTAATTACACAACAGGGATTTTTGATAACTTGTGTTTTCAGTGAATAATAATTTTTAAATAATGGTGGCGCTTGTGTTCACCGAGGTATCACCTTAAATCTTTAAGATTACGCAACGGATTTGATGCTGTTTTTTTAATAGATAGAGTGATTCAAGAGGAAGGTTTATGCCCATGGGAAGCCGGGGCGGGTCACTAGTATAAAAATAAGGGGAACTAATATAGACCGGTTAAATGTATATGCAATTGCCTACCCAGAATATAAAGCTTAATTGAATTGTCATGGAAGGAAATTAAACAGGCGCGAGTGCGCTCGCCACTCCGGATTACAAATATAAAAATGCAACAGATACATAGAGGAGTATCTGTAGTCAGCAGACCAGCCCAGATAACATTACTAATCTGATTGCATTGTGTGTTGCCATAAACGACTAGATACAGCCCCGCGGTTTTATTTGCAATTGAATAAACCGCACACAACCTTTTAAATAATTACCCGAATTAAACAAACATAATATCATAGCTGTACCTATAACTAGTTCTAAAAAGGTTTCCTAGACCTTAACGTCTTCCATTAAATATATTATAATATCGTATATTACGTGTTAATCGTATGTTAGTTGTTAAATTAAAATGAAATAAAAAAAATCGGTGAGTAAATAGCCTTACCTTAACATCATCATAATTAAAAGAGATCTTGTCGGTTGACTTCCTTCCATTTTGGTCTATCATCTGCAAGTTCCTTTATTTCTTGATAGGACACGATGTTTGTTTTCTCCTTTAAGTATCTGTTACACATAGCTATGCTTTGGTCTACCTGAGCCCCTTCTTCCACTTTCTTTCACTGATGTCTCAACATGTTTCTTCTTCTATTCTCAATCACTTTTAGAATGCTTCTCTTTTATCCTACTCTTATAAAATCCTCTTCGTTTGTTATGTGTTTATTCCAAATATTGTTCAGTTTAATCTATGCTAACACGATATTTCGTTTTTGGTCAGAGTCCAAGTTTCGGGCCCGTTAAGTGCAATGTTCCAGAAGTACACTTTGACGAGTCGTTTTCTAACAGATTTTGCAATTTTGGCCGTAAAAAGGTTTCCTAATATGAAAAACCTTTTTAGCCATGACTATTCTTGATACAATGTCTTGTCTATCAGAGGAGGCTCAGCTATAGGCTAGCTTCGGAGTCACAGGTGGCGGATTTTGAACGGCTTCGAAATAAGGTGGTTAGCTGCGAACTATTTATTGCCGTCGCGACGTCATCATCACCCCATATATCAATCATTGTACTTTGTGTGTGATATACGTAGTATCCCTATGTAGTTTGTTTGTGTGATTGCCATTATTATCACTAATATATATATTATTATAATTAGTTCTTTAGAAAAAAATACTCTTGTTATACGTTTGTGACATCTAGTCACAAGAAATCTGTCCTGTTTTCTATAAGCATTTATAATTATGTTTTAAAGCATAAAGGAGGTGGCATACATTTCTGTGGTCAGGAGCGCGTGGCGGTGACGATCCTGCCTGATTCAATTGCATGCCATGTGGCTACACGGCAGAGTGCGGACGTCAACGCGTCTCATACAAACTCAGACAATGCCAACTTCCGGGAAAATGGCGGGTAACACGTTGCTTTACACGGACGCTCAAATGGGAACTGACAAAACTTTTGAATAGGCAACGTCATATAAAATATATCACGTTACTCATTTAATTATCGCTCAAAATTATTTTTGTTCTAAATGTCGTAAAAGGTGATTAGGGACAAAAAGTAATACGTACATTTCCTATGTTATCTACTTCGTAACAAAAGCATTTCCAAAGAGAATAAAGGAAAATTTTGTATATGGGTGGGGGACTAACACGATTTTTATCTGTATTCTTTAATAATATTTTTTCAATAATAATTTGCTTTTACAATAAAATTCCGATTCTTGTAAAAGCAAATATTTGCATGACAAATTATAGTACTCATCACCGATTTAGGCAATGAGTGAGTAAAAAACGAAGAGCTGCCAAGAGCGAACTATTGTTAGTTACGCATCGTTGGTGATTCTTAGTTAGTTAATAACTTGGTCCAATCCAGCACACCAGTACCTATACTAGGCCGAGCCTATATCATAGGTATGGTGGACTCTTAACTATCCTAGGGGTCAATGCCAGATAACACATATTTTAGAAAGATTAAATCAAATCATAAAGCAGGATTAAAATCATAAAGTACACTTTTTCTAAATCGAACAAGTAATTAATTCTATTAGGATGGCTGTTACTAGCAACTACTCCTTTAGCGAAGTGGGGAAATTAAAAGAACAAAGATAATCCTCTTTAGTCATGATTCAGCTCAGCTTGTAGACAATGAAATATCGAAGCTGTTTCGGCGGACGAGCGGCGGCAACAGACCTCATTTTACGGTTGGAGAGCCGCTTCTTACGTCCCGCGCCCCGCTCTGTTCTACGTATTTATTGCTGAACAGCTTTCTACGGTTTATTTTCTTTTGTCTATTTTCAACTCTTCAGTTTTCTTGATAATCAGACTAATTTCATATCTATAAAAGATTCGATATTTCCGATATTTCTTTTTTAGATATTGTAGCTTTTAGCCCAACGTAAAAAAAGTTATACATGTATAAAGATCATAACAAATCTTGACATAACGTAGCTTGTTGAATTTAAAGCTTGATTCAGTCCCGTCAAAACTTTTCCAATTTTCCGTCACTTTAAAGTTTTCTAAGCTTTTTTAAGCTCATTATTGCGATGTTTTATTGAATTTTTCAAACTTTTCATGGAAAAGGGTAGCCTAAAAGAGAAAATGTGTAAATTAAATAAAATCAGCTTAGGAACTGAGTAGAAATTATTTTCAGGCTATTTATTTATTACCCGAGATTTCTTCTCATTTATTTGCTTAATTATAATACAAGTTATTACTCCTTTTAAATTCAGTTAACCAGTTAACTATGTACTAGTAAAAGATCCTCCAAAATCGTTGCCTTTTTGGAGATTATCCAAAACTGACATAATAGCCCGACAGCAGTTTTAAAAGTATGTTTCATCATTATCGTATTTTTCTTTATTCACTTGTGAAGGTAGATACATTATTTTTCGATAGACAAAACAAAAACTAAATATACGTATGAAAGTTTGAAGTAAGCCTAGAGTTAGCGGCACATACATCAATGTCTCGTTAGACGGCGTGGAACTATGGTGAATATAAAAGCTGTAAAGTGGGTCAGGTACGTGCAAATCCACTAAATAGAAATAATTCCTGTGGGATAAAAGTTGAAAGTAGAAACAGAACAGGTTTACCTATGGCTTAGATAGAGACGGTTTACTAGAATTGAAAATAATTTGTGCATATAAGAAATATATAATCAAGTCCATATATTTACGATTTATTTATAGATATCGAAATAAAACTTTGAAAAAGTAAACAAACGTACCGTTCTATATGAGTTGAGGCTACCTAGAATATTATAGTAAACACACTGCAACAATTGTTATTATATTTAAATAAATAGTTCAAAAAAAAACCTAAAGTGTCTGAATATGAAGATTATTTTGCGGTGTTGGTTTCTCATAGTTTTCGCTTCTGTGCTTCTTGAGTTCGGCGTGAAGTAACAAGCGAGCCTGTGAGCTCGCGATAAAGAGTTCCATTTGTTTGTTCACTGACACAGCAAAACGTTTGGCTTCCATAATATTTCTCGTAAACAATGAATGGCATTGATTGTGATTATATTAATAAAATATTAATAAAAAAAATTGGCTTTGCATTTTAAACAGGTTATAAGTGTCCAGTAGTGAACATCGAGTGGCCAGAACGATGACGAATAATTATATGAACGAATAATAATATGATATCATTAAAAAAGCCAATGTTCCAACAATAAAGAAGTAAAATATGAATAATATGTTTAGAAAGTTAAATAATAATTAACTAAATAAAAAATAACTTATTAAAATCGATTAAAGAGTAGTTAACGCCTGTAAGGGAATTAAAAGCAGATTCGACTTGCCATTTTCAATCTGTGCAGACATTTGCCATGCAAAATAATGCGGAGGTGACAGAAAGAGAAAGTGTCTATTTGGCCATAGACCAAAGTACATCAAGATTAGGCTTGAAATGGCTTATAATATGGCGACAATCCTGTTAAGAGATTAATATATTAGTAAGAGATATAGGTACTATTTATCTGCGTATTTGGCATAAGTTTTTGCCTTATCTGAAAAAAAAACAAGCACATAATTTACCTACCAACTTATAATACATGTCCAGGATAAAATCTATAATTATTTTAGTAATAACATTTGTGACGTTGCAATAAAAAGGTACACCTGATTTAATTCGTAACGAATATAAGATAAACTAAATACGGTCTTTCTATATATTTCACAGGGATAAAATTTAAGCAACAACGATTATATAAGTAAATGACCTCTTCATATAAAACTTACGATCACATTATAAAATCGCACTGCGAATAAAAGTGCTTAGTTTAGTCAACTATACAGTCTTGAACTAGATAGTGTTTTATTTTTCAGCCGATGCTTTCACAGCAACGTTAGCCCAATTTAAATCAGCAACATTTTCCGCCCGCCCAGCCCATCTGCATTTAGCTGGCTAGCTTTGGACAGCTTAATGGATAGTTACTTAACAACAAAAGTCTATGCTAAACATAGCAAATAATTTTCTAGGTGGAGAATTTATTTAATAGTTAATCAATTTTAATCCATACTAATATTATAAAGATGAAGTGGCAGTGGGCGGGGCACGGGTAGAAAGGTTCTCGAATGGCGACCAGACACCGGTAAGTGCACCGGAAGGTCGCAGACAGGCGCTGGATGCTGGCCGCTTCCAACCGGTCACTTTGGAGATCTCTGGGGGAGGCCTGTCAAAAATATAGATTTAGATTTTTACAAATTATCGGAGATTTATTAGCAATAAAAATGAGCTACTTACATAAAACTAGGCATTGATTTGGTGTATGTGAAAAAAATTAAGTTTATTTGTTCGGCCTATAGCGAATCATAAATTTTCGTGACAACATCAATTTATTGAAAAATTCTCGCGTAAATGAATTTCCTCTGGAGGGTTCGTTATAGCTATTTGTGTTTGCTTTACAGTTACAGGGTCAATTTTTATTTGTTCAAAAGTAAATTGCCGGGTAAGCTCAATATTTTAAGATTTACTTGGACCGTGTTGAATTAGTTCGTTTTGTTTGCTTGATCTCTCTGGGTCATAAGTATTTACTAGTTTCATTCTGTTTCTACCTTTATATGCTATTTTTAGGGATAAATATATTGCATTGCATTTTTCGGCCTGACAATCATCATTTGTCTCAATTATAGTGTATGCCGTAAGAAGCATTAATGGTCTTAATTTCATATTTCCTCTTTCCGACAGGTGCCCGTTTCAACAGAGGTGCGACGTCAGGCAGACATCCGGTTATAAAAATAATGCCTAATCTGATTAAAATACCCTTCGTACCTTACGATCACGATTGGAAGGCAGAATCCAAGGCCTGGAGAATTTCTTAGCTAAAACTTACGTACTTAAATGGTACAATACAAGTACGCGATCCCTATTCCGAGCGGCTGTCTCAAAGGTGCAGGTCGCATTGATGGTTGCTGACCTTCGATGAAGATGGCACCAAAAGAAGAAGAACAAGAAGTAACTCACGAAGAGGAAAAGTTAAGACTAGTTCCACAGGCTCTAATCAACGCTGCTTGGCATGTAACCAAGTTAACACTATAATGAGTAGGGATTGGAAACCTGGGTAAAACATACCTAAACGAGCTCATTTTTCTGCCCATACATTTAAACAGCGACCCATAGCATTACGGTGCCGCTCAACCGGTATTTTCCCAAAAATAATGATCTTAACCAGGTATTTGAGACATGAAATTTTTTTGGGTCTTTAAAATATCGGTTTTCATCCCTGATAATAAAAAAAAGGTTTTAAATTACATCACAGACAACAAGTCAGCTAAGTCAGGCAGTATTGTGCTCCAGATTGCGGTAACGATGGTTTCTGGCTTACAGACTTTCATAACTGTGAGTTTGGTTTTGCTTAATCCGCCCTTTCAATTAATGGGACTGAATAATACAGCTGGCGTGAATTAATGTCGGGTTTGACGTTTCTACACTGAAAATTATATTAAATTCCACCCTCTGGTGTAAATTATTTATGAGACTGTTACATGAAAACCGCGTAAAAGTAATAAGAATAATAAAAAAAATATGTTTACATAGATCTTCATTAAATTAATATCGTTTGTTGATTTTTCTCTCATGATCACTATAAGTAGCATTTTACCGGTTGCATTAGAATGTAACTGCAATAAAAGAAAAAGAGAATCACAGTTTAGAAATATTAACAAGAATAGCAAATAGCGCACGTAAAACGTGTCACTAGTTTGGCTTGCAAGCCAACGTTTCACACAGAATAAATGGGCGGGGAATTTAATTGCATCATTTATTGCCTCTGTTATTGGTCGATAATATTAGGTGGCTTTGTTGTAAAGTACGTAATACATTTCTAATAAGGTGTGGTTGTTTACATGGGTTTACATGTATTAATTGAATATAAGAAGAGAGAATACGCTACCACACTGATCCAGGAACTAAATCTGCGTCAAAACATTTCTATTTGGATAATTTCTGTTCTATGAAGAGAATGCTACAAAAGAAGTGGAGGTAAAATGTCAAGACATCGGTGTTACCGGACATTAGGATCAATCAAAGCAGTTAAGAAACTGCAGATATTGAACCAACAACCGAATGTCTTGACATTTTACCTCCACTGGTTATATATACTTAGGTACGCTTTGACGTGAATGCTCATTGAAAAATCTGTTTTTGGTGTACTAATAAATAAAAATACCTTAGGACCTTTTACCTAATAGGTTAGGTATCGTAAAGGGTTGTATCTTATTTGCCTTTAAAAATATATAGGAGAAGAATTGGAGTGGAATCAAACGGAATATTTTCCATTAAGTACGTCAACAAATTAATGATAGAACCTTACAAATTTGAACTATCTCTCTGAGGAGGGTAATAAAACTATGAGAAAGAAGGGCTTATTATAGAATTATAACCTCAATAAATTTAATTACAATATTATTACCTAAACGAAACGCGGCTTCGATGCGATGTACTCAATACTATGAGTGATAAAGCATATTGTCCTGAGTCAACCAATCACTAAATAATATAAGACTGTATTCCATATTTAATATACACAGAATAAAGAAGGTACGCAGTTCCTATAATAATTTACTTACATAATTTTATGGAAAAATTTGCAAATATTGAATCGCAAAAAAAACAAAGCAATATGTGTCTCCTAAACTCCAAATATAAGTATATCGTAATTCTTGCGTCGGTTTTTTAAAATATTGTAGGCAGTGTGGTCCTAATAATAATATAATAAATAATAATAATATATAAATAAGCCCGGGGTCCACTCAAGAACTATGCCTTATGTTTTGTCTCTGTGTGGTGAAAAATCATGGAATACTTTTGTTGGTGAAATCAGAGGTGCAAGGATTACTGTTACGTCTTTTATAACATCCACGGAGCCACTTCTATCCGGAAACTACATGGCTCAAATAAATTAAATATTGGAAATTGCAAAGGATCCTAAACTTGAAATATCTGTTAAAAAGATCACGAAGGTAAATTTCCATAGTTGGATAAATCACTAGAGAATCTGCTTATTATGTAATTAAGCGGCGTTTCTATATTGAAGGCTATATGTAAAGCAGTTTATTTTCGACGACAGCGTCGAGGCGCTGGGTGCTACTTTACATATCAAATCGCGTTAGACAGCGATTTAGCTTAGTCTCGTTTCTTTCTGGTAAAAGGACGTTTAGTATGTAAAATTTTTGAGATGAATATTAACAAATGTTAAATGTCATGATTCTAACTGTGCGCAGCTTTTATGGCTCCTGCAGCCAATATCTTATAAACCAGCTATATACTCAATCCTACATTTATATTATTATTACCTATATAGTGATGGAAAAAATCAGCAGTTAAGCGGCCCCTGAGCTCCAAGTAGTCAGCTGAAGAAGGATAGAAAAATATATACATGATACGTCATTATCATCTAAGAGTGTATTCGTGATGCGGCTAGGATCGCGACTATAGTGACATTTCTATCTTGAGCTCCTCCGTGCTTCGGAACACATTCAGCCGTTGGTCCCGGCTGTTATCGCTTAATGGCAGTCCTTAGGATATTTTAGATGCCTTTAGGCAGCCTGAAAGATGTAACAAATAGTGGTAACCAGAATTACATTGCTGCTGGTAACCGCTACCGATCAAATTTATAATTAATTCGGTTCCATAGCCGCTTATGACCTAATATACTAGAAGAACGTTAGAGAGAGTTATTTATCTCTATCTATCTAATAAGTAGTACTCTATATAAATTATTTACTTAATATTGTCTATTTGACCGCCCACCGTGTGCTTTATTTGTGCGGCGCGGATTTATCACACCATCTGATACGCTTCCCCTCCGAACGGCCATGCTTCATACCTACTCCAATAGAATTATTGTATACTTACCAAGAGCTACCCTAATTTAACCCCGGAAATACTGACTTTAAGTGCAATTTGTTGTAAATACGCCGACCAATTTTCAAAGCTGGCTTCTCTCTTTGTTTTATTAATCCCACAATCGTGGATTGCGTGGATTGTATTCAAAACCATTCGACTGGAATATTCGACTGAGCGACTTAGATATCGCGATTGTGGCCCTGCAAGTTCTGGCTATGAAATAGATCTGACGTTTAATATATTCTGAATCTAGCAAGCGATTCATAACATTTTGCTCTTTGCTTCGCCCGCATAGTATTTACTGCTAACTTTATAGTCAAATATAATTATAGCGCAGTGGTTCCAATGTTCACTTTCGCGCACCACCAATTATTTTATTTCTTTTACTCTAAAATCAGGTCAAATTAAAAAATCCAAGACAACAATTCGCTGGTAAATAACTTCTAGTATTTTTGTTATTACTTTACATTATTTTATTCTCAATACGAAGCAAGAAAAACTTCATAAAAAAACTCTTCTTAATTAACCAAGGAAAAAATAATGAAAAGTAAAAGTTGTTTACTAGCGAATTGTTTATTTATTTATTTATTTAAACTTTATTGTACAAAATACAGTTGTATAGTACAATAGGCGAACTTAATGCTAAAAGCATTATCTAACAGTCAACCTTTGGGTCAAGCAGAGATCGTAATGTAGGTTTCATATAATAGTAAAATAAATTTACATAAACTACTTACATACATATAGGTATATACTTACATATATACTTAGATATATAAATACATAAATAACAATATACATATTATATTATATTGTTGTCTTAGATTTTTAATTTGTCTTGATTTTAGACTAAAAGAAATAAAATGATTGGTGGCGCCAGTTGGCTGCTGAAAAGTCTGTCTTAAAATAACCTGTAAGTCTTTTAGAATAGTGTGGTAGTCTGTCGGCCGTTTTTATTATGGTCTTGACGGTCCGATGTGTAGAGGATACGCTTGCTATCGGTCGTGAAAGTGAACTCTATGCTTTTGTAATAATATTCTTTTATTTTCATTTCTTAAACAAGGACTAGGCGAGGCCCACAAGTTTCCTGATATTTAACAAGAAGCAAATAAACATTTTTTTTGTTCAGTATAATGCATATTTTTATTGCAGTTATAAATGTCTAAGTTTTTATTGAATACTAATAAAATACTATAATTTCGAAAATTGATGTTATATTGGACAGACACATTGAAACTAATTTTAGCGCTGGTGGGTAAGGGTGTCGAGGGAAGGGAAGTGACGAGGGACCATCAGATAAAATGCCTCAACGAGCAGCGCCCTTCCTCGAACACACGACACACCTAAAGTAAGTACTATTTTAGTACGCTACGTATAATATAGAAGACTGCTTTGATAGAGTCATGGTTCCTTTCAGTAATATCATCAAAACTTTTATTTTTTTTGTGTAAGTAGGTTTTGATTGACTCGCCCCAGCTTCGCATGGGCATAAAAACCTTCCTCTTGAATCACTCTATCTATTAAAAAAACCGCATCAAAATCCGTTGCGTAGTTTTAAAGCATTAAGCATACAGGGTTAATTTAAATCAACTGCAAATATTTTAAGGGCAGATTCAGACCACTAAACTGAACAACTTTCCTAAATAAACTTATGTCGAAATACGAAAATTTTTTTTGACCTCCCTTACAAATTGAGAATCAGCTGATCTAGTTTAGTATGGAGAGTGAAAAATAAAATTTCATATTTCGATATAAGTTTATTTGGAAAAGTTCAGTTTAGTGGTCTGAATCTGCCCTTAAAATATTTGCAGTTGATTTAAATTAACCCTGTATATAATATACATAGGGACAGAGAAAGCGACTTTGTATTATACTATGTAGTGATAGTGAAGGATAGCATATTTTTCCGATTTTCATTACATTTCGATTCTCCAAAAGATGCAGACCTCACTAAATTAGTAAATGAAAATAAATCTATAGAGACTCAATATAACAAATGTGTTGCTGAAATTAGTTAGTTACTACAGGGGCTTATTTGAGATATTTTTTTCTTCTATAAAACACTTTTCAATATCTAAAAACGATTTTCATAGTTTACATGAGGTGGCAGACACTAAAGTGTATTCAATAATAGATTTCATCATCAATTCAGTCAGATTTTATAACATCAAAATGTTTTTTTGGCAAATATCCAACGTTTTTATGCCTCGATCCACTCGTATAGAATGTTATTGGGTGCTCTAAGAATCGTAAAGTAGCCGCGATGAGCGCCGTAAAAACGAGTTACGTAACGCGGTTAGCTGAACCTTACCTACAGGAAGGTAGCCGAGTTTTATGTCAAAACGAATACAACAAATCCATACATCGACACCTGACCTAAAATTGAGATTGCTGAAATTATTATTCCAGTATATATATTCCATATATGAGTATGTAGTGCTTTAATATTAAATCTCACATAACAATTACATATAAAACTTCCTCTTGAATCACTCTATCTATTAAAAAAACCGCATCAAAATTCGTTCCAAAGATCAGAGTCTTTACGGCCCACATGATGGTTATTGGCGTACTCATTACTGACACTCATAAACATGAATTTTGGAAATTATATAAGTACCAATATTATACAAAAGGTACTTAAATGTTTTTCTATTCACCTGTATTTATGCAGGGAAATAAAATGAAGCCATATTTTCACTTCATCGATAGATTGGGGCTCTACCCAGCGCCGATAGTGAAATCGAACTATCACGAACCGCAATTTGTACAAAACGCTCCGGTAACATCCCATCGAGCGCATAAAATTTCCAGGAAAAGAGGCCAAAATAAGAAGAACATAGAACATTCATACTTTTTTGAAAATTTATGCAACATTGTAATAACTGATTGAATTGATGAAACATTAAGTTCATCATCATTTCGTGTAGGTAACACGATCAATCGACCATGCAGATCATTTTGTCAGAGTTATTCGTAATCCTCTCTCGGCTTCTGATGTGGTTCCTTTAACGACTACCAGATGGTAGCCGGGACCAACGGCTCTTCTTTTGGGCCCGATCTTTATTGTCAGACAATCAGGTGATTCAAGCCTTCAATATACTAACATTTTCATGTCAAGTATAGTTATATTTTCATGAACTACTTACCTCATTTAAGAAGATCAAAAACTGATGTGTACACTAAAGCCGCGGGTTTCCTCGAATGAGCATAAATCAAACACATGTCCCAATGTATTTATTGTAAAAGCATCACTAATGGCAAAAGTAGGAAGCTTCCACGAGTTGCATATCGAAGATCGAATACATACTTTTAGCAGTTCCTGAACAGTCAATAAGCTCATCTCCATAACAATGCTTACCCAGAAAATACAAAACGGTTTGAATGTGTTTGATTTATGCTCATTCGAGGAAACCCGCGGCTTTAGTGTACACATCAGTTTTTGATCTTCTTAAATGAGGTAAGTAGTTCATGAAATTATTTTTTTACAGTCCTTATTTCGTATTCTGAGACATAACAGATAACTTATTGTTATAAGTTATACTAACCTACTTCTGTACAATAAGTATTTCATGGAAAAGCGAGCTCATTACGTTCGGAATCGCCTCGTAGTTTCGGTTTATTTTGTTTCACAACAACTTTTATTGTTACGCGTTTCAACTCCAGTTTGCGCGCGCCCTTCTGTTCGTGTCTTTAGAATTTTGAGGAGAAAATCTGAATGTTGATGCTTCAGAGCCCTGATTTTATTTTTATTAGAATTTTTATAAAAAAATAGTTTTCCAAAGACAGGTCATAATTTTGATCTACTATTATTTCGCATAAAATAAGTTTAATGAATTAAATAAAAAAAATATACTAAGTAAACATATAAAGTGAAGAATTCGTTTGATTATAAATTCTATCATTGAAACAGCCAGCCGTATTTTTGGAAATATTTTTTGCATACTTTTATTGATTAAAAATTTTCGTTTCAAATATTGATCATGAATATGTAATGATAACACTCTTTTTGCGTTTTTCACTCCATATTCATGTGATTAAGAGCAAAAGGTCTGCGAAAAGTGCACCTTAATTGGAGCATGATCATAGCAATAATCTACCAATTTTTTTGCGTTATACAAACAGAACCCAGCCATATATTTTAAATAACGTCATTGGAATATTATGTTATACCAAGCTAAATGCTGATATCGAGTAATCAAATTGTATTATGACATAACTATTAGTATTCGTAATTAGAGTTGGATAGCGGTTGTTAAAATTGGGTCATGCTACTAGTGAAACTTAGTATTAAAGTCGGATTTCATAAAACGACTTTATGAAATCCAACTATAATACTACTATAGCTTTGCATAATAGCTTAGTATAAAGTAGTTTTAGTATAAAATTTATTAATATTATAATAATTATAAGAAATTGTCGTGTTACAGCGTTTGTTTTAAAATTCCGAAGTGGCTTGACCAATTCTAATGAAATGTTGTGTTTATATTGATTTTGTACCAACCAACCATCCTACCAACAATGTTCTACCTGTCTCTTGGTCCCACTAGTACATGGTCCCACAAAGTAAAAATTTATAACAAACAAACAATAATGTATTAATTAAAAAAGAAAATTATTAAGTCTCACTGACGTTCATATTCAAGTGCTCGTGGTTCCACTGTCTCCAACTAGGTACGAATAATGATTTATTTCTCCATGGTCTTGCCACCAGGTCGGAAATCAAATGAAGGTTGTATAAACAAGGTAAAGGTAGACGGGAACAATCACAAGTGCAATGTGTAAGTGATTTTTCCGGGCATAGTCTAGATCAAAAGGTCTAATTTTTTATACTTCTCTTCTTAAAAAATATGACAAACCATCGTTTACTGGGTAGTAATATTGTACCTATAACTTTATATTTTTTTTTTATACAATAATGTTGGCAGTCAAACATACGGCACGCGAAAGATGGGCGCCATGTGTCACTAGCGCACCGCTAACTGGTGGTAACTAACCACGTGTTACGGTAAATAATTAGTTTGTTTAGTTAGAACACTATTTAATCCTCATTTTTGTATTTAAAATGTGAATATTTGGTACCCAATGATAAACTTTCAGAGTGTTCAAGAAACCAAAATTATCATTAAAATTATCTTAAACAAAATATATTTTTGTTATACAAAAGCGCGATAAAAATATAAGGAAATATAATAATACGTGTGGTATTGAATATTTCTGATAATTTTTGTCTATAAAATTGTATTCTGCCGTGTTATGTCCGCCTGCAAACAAAATTGAATTTCGTGACAAATAATATCGTTCACTACTCTATTGAGTTGGAGATTCCGGTAACATCGTTACTTACCTGAGATGACTGCGATGTCTTGATTTTATTAGACTACTATCGCAAAATACTGAGAGTATAGAAAAATAAACTATTTTAAGCAAAAAGCGACCTTATTAAAATGTAACCAATAACTTCCCAAACTCTTTCTATCATATTCTTACTAAGGTTGCGTATATTTTTGTAATCGCATTTGAAAATCCCTTGTTTTGATACCACTCTAAATACCTTAAGAAAAAAATGCAATGCAATGACATATTGTTAAATAGATATTTTCACCTAATATACCGCGGTTTTTAATCGGTTAAACCGTTTTATAGTTAACATTAAACTCGATAAAACTATATATATAACTACTTAACCAAAATGTGTAACTACTCTCACACCACATCACTATATTAATTAACGAACTAATTGAGGCAAACCAGAAAGCTACTAACCACATAAAGTCACTAAATCATTTATCTACGAATATTATTGAATAAATATAGTCATTGAGCATCCAGTCGCTGAGATAAATCTGGTATATTGTTCCTGTAACAGATCATTATAACGTCAACAATTTGTCACCGCATGATTTTGGGTCTCAATTTATCAACTAAACTCGATTTATCAACTAAAAAATTCAATAAAATTATCATTAATGATCTAAGTCATTAAGATGTCGATGAATTGTGTCCGAATTAGCATCAGCCCATGGTGGAAGTGAACTTATGCGATACTGTAACAGGCAACAGATAAATACTTACTCACTTCATCAAAATTCACTCAGGAGAAATAATCCCTCGCTCCCGTCGTCAATGCGTGAACTTTGTGAACGCGTAAACCCGCTGTAGGTCTATAAAAAAAGGTAAAGTACAGTATTTGTGGAAGCTTCTTAACATGTATTCTATAACAGTGGATCTTTCAATGTATGTTTAAAACGATCTCCTTTGATACGTGACTCCGAACCCCGTTTTACGACATGGATTACCTACAGTAAAATTTTAAATCTTCAATAAGTTTTTCTCATTCTCAAGTATTTTAGTTCTGATAGAAATGACTGCTCGTATGCAATTTTTTAAAGCAATTTAAGATGCTACTTTATTGAATTTTTACATGTTACTAGTAGTTTGTAGTTTATTTTCTTTATTTTTCTGTTTACAACGCCGCTGATCGTTGTCAGTTGTATTTTAATGGCTGCTAAAGCGTACTATTATTATTCTGTGGCTAAAGTATTTTCCTTGTATTTTCTTAAATTATCACTTAGTAGCCGTACGACATCTACAAGTAGATTAGTTTTTTCTAGACTGGGGATCCGTATGGCTCGTACTTGTTTATTGTTATTTAAAAAAAGACAAGAAATCATCATCATAAATTTAAGAGCTCAGGCTCTGGTCGGTGAAGTTTCTTCAGTATTCTCCAGTAAGGAATAGGTACTTTAATAAAGTTGTTCCTTGTATGTAAGTACACACAACTTCTTGAAATGAACATTTGAAATGAGGTTATCAGAAAATGGCTGTCACTGTATTTAATAGACGGTCGTTCTTTATAATGACCAACCGAAGCAAAAATGTCCTTAATTAACAACTGGAGCAGTTTTTGTCGGAAGCGGGAAGCAATTAGCTGAATCTTGGATAAAGCGTCGCATTGCCAGCACTTTTTTAAGCTTAACCTTATTGGTTGAGTTTATCAGTCTATACTTAGAGTTAATGGATGGATGTTTGTTACCTTCTCATTCTAATAGCAGAATCGAATCTAAAACATGATAAAGTTACTTAGCTATATATAAAACTTAGCATACTTATATGCTTAATTTTGGCGTCTGTCCGTGTCTGTCTCGCAGGCTACAGTTACCGTCTCCCACCAGGTGGGCCGTATGCTTGTTTGTCTACTTAATAGTATATCAAAATATATACACTAGCAACTGATGCTGCAGCTAGTTTTCTCCTCACTAGTGAACTCTACAACGGTCAATGTCAAAGTTACAAAACCTCAAGTATACATTTTATTTTGACAAGTTATCTTAAACAAAAATGAGCGTCTTCATGGGTGGGGGGGAATCGAGCATCTGTAATTTTAGTACAAATAGTGCACTGGGTATGTATGAACTGTTTGATGCGGCGATATCAATGCAAGCTACATAGGATAAGGGTACAATGCCGAACAAAAAATATGTAGAAAGTCCTCTTTGATCTGTGCTATATGCTGTGAGGACACTCATACTGTGTTCATTCACTAAAATTGTGTAGTATTAGTGATACAAAATCTAATGGCACTTTCCTTGAACGCGCGCGTAGTCGCAGTTAACAGCTAATATATAATGTATATTATATCTTTTTTAATAAAAAAAAGATTAAATATACATTATATATTATATAATCATTCACAAGTACTTCCAACTGGTCAATGTGTAAGTTTATACAAGACGGATTTATTGAATGTCCAGTACTAAACTTAAGGGGATGATGATAACACATTTCTTTGAGTAAACAGGCAATACAACCTAAGAGAATACAGTTCATATAGCGCGTGGGCATTTTAAATGCGTCAACATACGCACATCATTTAAATTTATGATAGAGAGTGGAAAAACATTTTGCATATTTTTGTGACCAGGACGCACACAAAAGGTTTTCCGGGCAAACGACAATCAAGCCAACTCAAAAGACATTTTGTTTTGTTTCAAATACATCACGAATAATTATGAAGGGAAATAGAAAATGATCCTGTGGATATCAAAAAGTTCTTCTCTTTATTACATCGTTGCCACTATGTTGGCTGGGAATATTAAATGGAGAATGTTTAGGCAAAATTTTAGATAGATAGTAGGAGATATGTAAATATCTTCAATATTTGCGATGCGGTTAAAAGGCGAGGCTCGGTTAATCAGAAAATGTATCCCTACCGACTAACATAACGTTACGACCTCGTTTACAAAAGACCTTATAAGGGAAGTTGCCAAGTTAACCATAAAAAGTGTTTGATAATGATGTTAAATCCCGAATATTTTGTTCCCTGAATTTACTTGATTAAATTCTAAAGTAAGAAGCTTAAAAGAGTAGTTGTGTTTAAAACTTTTTCTTCCTCGTTTGCGCTACATTAAGGGTCAATGGAGCTTGCTTAGTTTTAACTACATTACGACCATACTTGGAAACTCTGGGAACATGAGACTTAACAATAGAAGTAAGTAGTAATTGGTTAGACGCGTAAAACAGAAAATGAATAAATGTTTACATTTAGTTATATAAACATATTTTTTGACTATTCTCTGTAGCAAATAGAGAGTTGTACATTTATGAAATTTAAAAATTTTCAGTAATATGTAGAATTACAAAGTGATTAAAAGGAGAAAAAAGTTTTTAAAATAGTTCATAGGTTTATAAAAATCAAATTTTACTTAAATTATGACTTTAGTAATTTCACAAATGTTAATGAAAAAAATTAAAAAAATGTAAGTACTTAAAAAAAAAACATTTTTTTCATTAATAGTATGTACGACAATGCTTTTCCTGGAAGAATTGAAAGTATAAAATGAGTAATTTTTCACGACTTTGTACAACGAGGAAGATTGATGGTGACAATAAGCGAGTCTGTTCCTCCGGGGAAGAATTTCGAGATTAGTTTTCCACGGCAGCGAGCAGAGAGCAGATGTTCAAATGTGTGTGTAATAATATCTGGCTAAGGCGGCCGTGTACGACAGTCGTGCGGTAATGTTACTAGGATAAACTATTCTTTTGTTGTTCGTATCAGGTACGAGGCTATAGGAATCCTGTTGTCTACTATTTTAGCTTCAAATTGTAAATAATAAGAAATATGAATCTCTACTCTGGTACCTCAGTATCAGGTACGAGGCTAAAGGAATCCTGTTGTCTACTATTTTAGCTTCAAATTGTTAATAATATGAGCTCAATTCAAGTTTAGATTATATAAGATAGATTCTTATTATTATTTTAATTTCTGTGATATCATTTGTCTTTTTTTATGTACATCTTGTAGTTTTCCGTGGTTTCACCTCGCCCGTGGTGTATATGCATATATCCATACTAATATTATAAATGCGAAAGTCTGTCTGTCTGTCTGTCTGTCTGTCTGTCTGTCTGTCTGTCACCTCTTCACGGCTAAACGGATGGACCGATTGTGATGAAATTTGGTAGGGATGTAGTTAACGACCTGAGGTCAAACATAGGCTACTTTTGGGCGCGATATAACCGAGTCCCACGCGGGCGGAGCCGCGGGGAACAGCTAGTTTGTAATAAAAATAAAAACCAATATAATTAGTATTGTTTTCTTTGATTCTCTGGCAGATTTATAACCATCTGACTAGATTAGTTTAGTCAGATAAACATATTACTAGATTGCAACCGTATAATAATTATATTCCTAGTAAGATAGTTATAAATCTCTTTCATATATCTATGTTACGGTATATAATTATATCACTAGGAATATGACTATATCACGGCTTTATCTATCTTACTGCGACACATATATAGCTATAATCTTTCCCAAGGATCACGCTAAGTATCATGCAGAACTAATTTTTGAAATTGTTCTAGTTCCCCCTACAAACAAAAAAAAAAACTTACAATCACTTTCTCTCTGTTGTACTATAGATAAAGAATATTATATACAAAGAAATCTAAAACAATAAACCGGTGCTGCAGGGCGGGAGCGCGAGCTCAGCAAATCGATAGCTGCCGCAGCCCGTTATAAGCTCAGCGGGTTATAAAGCACGCCGACATAAAGACACGTATCTAATCTTACCCCATTTGCTGATTTAGGCTTGCGGCGATACCGATCTCTACCCAATATTTGAATTGTAAATAGAGGTAAGTATATTTACTCGATAGATTTCTACTACAATTAAATTCGCCAAGTGTTTTATCATGCCATCTCTTCATTACTCGGTACTGAAAAACTTTCTATCGGTCATTCTTAAAATACTTGGGAATCTTATTTTTTCTCTCCGTGGGTTATTTAAAACACAGAATAGGATTTGGAATTGTGTTTAGGACCGGCCTCATGCCTCAATCAACCCTCCTTGAGAATGAATGAATAAACACTTTATTGTAACAATCACATAAATAAATAATGCTGTTGGCGGAATCCACCACCTGTCTGACAGAGGTACATTAACATTGAGACTTCTGTTTATTCCATTAAGCCACACTGTTTCTAAGCGTTTGCACTTTTAAATTGTTAAAATTACAGTACCTATTCTACCTCTAGTGTGCGTCTTTTGGCAACGTAAGGCTCAGGTGGGTTAGCTTGTTAGTAGTATTTATCTTAAGCTCTTCTGCATTTGGGTAGGTTCATTAAAAGTCGCGTCTTTCTGGATAATAAATCTTAATGAGAAGCGGTATTTCTTAAAATAAATCCCAACTAATATTATAAATGCGAACGTGTGTTTGTATATTTGTTTGTTTTGTTTGTTTGTTTATTACCTTTTCACGCCCTATATACTGAACCAACCTTCCTGAAATTTCGCATACACATAGCTAGGAGTATTGAGAAGTACATAAGGTACTTCCATCCTGGGATATAGCACTGTTCTAATAGGCTTCACCTCTCGTGAACTTCCCTGGAGAAGTTCACACGGGTGAAGCCGCGGGCAAAAGCTAGAAATAAATGAACAAAGTAATTAAATTAAATAAATTGTTTAATGCGACTATTTACACAAAATAATGAGTGAAACTTGTCACCTTTTGTCACTATTAATGCTAGAGTATTTACATAATTGATGCTCATCAAGAGAGTCCAGATTGTCTTATTGATTGTGAGATAACATTAAATGTACTAGTAAGTATAAAAATAATGGAGCACCAAAATATCATTGGTTACTTAATCACGAACATAAAACAAAAGAGAAGTTACATTATGAAAATGTGAAGTTTGCTTTTTAAGCTAATTGTTGCATGGAAATTGCATTGACACCCCATATATTTTGAACATTAATTATCAATGGATATTGGGTATTTTTTAACTGTGATATTATACATTTTTTATGTAAAACATCACACTTCTATTTACTTAACAATAAAACCTTAACATAGTACTTACATTATATACATACACACATTAGTAGAAATATTTATGTTTTACATATGCCATGTCGTACACGCGAATATGACAAAAATGTGCACAGTACAATAAAATCATATCAATAAAAAGTCCAAACTGCGGAAGAAAAATAATAGATAACGAACAAATACCAAACTAATTATCAATAACTCTCGCATAATATCTGAACACAATACATGGCGTGTTAATTTTTATATCAGCTATAAAAATAAACCTAAGTATTTATGAGTTTGTTATACAGAAACGAAATTTACCCAGATGAAAACTGTTTTTCTCAGCTTAAGAAAATTAAAAGGGTCTTACAATCCAATAACCATTGCAGATACCCCTTGCGCTCTGAGCTGTGAACATTTAATTCTAGAGCTTAGTTCGATCGATTCGAGTATACATTATTTTATTCTGTCAAATTTTTTTGCCTAAGGCTTTGTCCGCCCAAAATTAAAATAGTTTTTCAATAAGATAAATCCATCAAAGCATATTCTAAATCATTACTATGATAGTTTGAAAATATTAGTGGCAAGCATGAATTATAATAGATGAAGTAAAGCGCTCGTGGTAAAACTCCATATTTCACAATACCACACGTTGGGAAGGGATAATATACACATTGCAATAGATATACATTACATCACTGATTTCAGAGGGAGTATAAATACGTTAATAGTAGGAAATTTGGGTGATTGTAATAACATCACAATTGCGATCATTTTGTGATTTTGTGCTCTTTTATAAATATTACTAAGAATAATTTAAAATAGAAAAAAAGGACATAAAAATTTTTACTCTTAAGTTATGCCGGTTCCTTAACTAAGGATAGAAGAAAGGATTTTCCTCATTTGTTTGTAAGAACAACATTATTACCACATCAATATTCCTAGCTAAAACTTCAGTCCACGCGTTATCCCTATATACGACTATATAATAACGTGCGTAAAAGTTTTTATTGCGTTAACATAGCTCTCGCACATGCTCTCACTTTGTTTCGCAGCTTTTGTGTCCGGCACATGTTCTTTGTTTTTGTTATTTGCTTTTCCAACCACATTATACTGGAGTTCCTTTTTATATCACGTTTATTTTCGCCTCGGTCCAGCTTATTAGTTCATAATTCAGTTTATTGATCAAACTTCGGTCACGCAAAGAACATGTATCTTGCATTATACAACTACAACTGTAGTTTAGATATTTAAAGTATATAATAATTGCGCTGTAAGAAAGCCTTTTCTAAAAATGCGAGACCATCTAAAATTCATTGTCGGGGGTGAATAACGGGGAACCTGGCCAACAGGAGATAAAAAATTCAGAGTATTTTACTTACGATTCCTAGCAGGTGACTCATGTTATATGAGATGCAAAAGAATAGTAAGTTTACATAAATATAGTCTTCTTATTACATTTTCAAAAATAAGGAACATTTAAAATAGAGATAGAAGTATTATTATGTATATACATTTGCAGGTACAAGAAATCATATCAGTGTAAAATTTACAACCGTTCTTAGAAAATATAATTTGAAAATGGAGGAAAATCATACGTTAAATCATGTTATTAATGGTCAACGTAACTACTCGTAGGTAAACGTATTTTATCAATAAAATCAAATAACGGACGATTCCTAGGTGTTAATTGACTTAGTGATGTATACTAGTATTTGTAGTATAATTTATAAAAATACATCAAATCATTCGGTATTAAAACTAATTCCTGATTAAATAAATTCATTCACTAGCAAAATAACTACAAACGCATACTACAACGCGTGCACGACAATATATTATATGTCGTATATGTCGTTCGAACGAGAGCCATAGTAAATTTTAATCCTTTAAAGCTATATTAGTTACGATAGTGTTCATTGTTTGTTGGGTCGCCTGAGGCCCCCGCTCATTATCTTCAGTATCCGCACCGCTGGAGCTTCGAAAGCTATCGACACGGCGAAGGAGGCGAGGAAGGCCATCACAGCGTAGCCTGCGTACACGATAAGCTGTAAAGTAAATAAATACGTTTAATGATTTTTCACAGATACAGTCAGCAAGGCTTTACCGTATTTGTGAGCCCTAAAAATCAAGTCATTAATGCTAGATAGCATATAGGTAAGAAGACAAGCTCAGCATCGGACACCCACTAACCAGGGCGTCGATTCTGCTAACGTTAAGACAAAATCGTATCAAAATAGTGTTTCAATAGTAGTGCTTTTTACACACTATTTACAAGAGTTATGACTGTTTGATGTGATGTGAATGTAGTGTGTGGTGTCATCATCAGAAGTGATATAAAAAAAATATACATTTCTCGTAACTAGTGTGTAAAAAAGCACTACCATTGAAACACTATTTTGACACGATTGTGATTTAACGTTAGCAGAAACGACACCCAGGAGAACGGATGACAACTGAGGAAGCAGAGGCAGGCGATGGATGCAGGCCGCTTCCAACCAGTCATTAGATCGGTTTTGGAAATCATTGGGGAGGAGTATGTCCAGCCTACAGCTGAAATATTGAGGATGATATAAGAAGACACATTAGAGAACTTGTAGGGAGATCAAGAAATGCGACTATAAGAGCCAAGCAAATATGTAAGTATGTTGTAAGTAAAGTTTTAACTAGAGCTTATTAGTAGTGTAGAGTTCTCATTAGGACGACATACACTTTAGCATGTCATTTTTTTTAAACAGTCACTTTTATATCTGTGTATCTTCATAAAGACGGTTTTGGGCATAGTAGTAATTATAATGCATTTATATGTAATGGAGCTAAATAAATAGGCTTAATTACAAATTTTCTTTACCAATGAGAGTTTACTTAGAAATTAAGCGATTTCCATTTTCATGTATCTATAAATTGCAGTAATAAAAAATATGCTTTTAATTGCCTTTCTACAGTAGAAATAAAAATTTTGTTAAATATTTCATTTTAATGGCTCAAAAGAAGCAAAAAAATCTGTAATGTTCTCAATATTAAAGTCATAAAAAGCTCAAGTAAAATTTAATGCGTTAACAGCTGCAATAAACAACTGTTTTTTGTATGGAGTAAAATACTAAAATACATCAAAATCGGTTTGAAAGTATAGCCGTGAAGTGACTGACTAGAATTAACTTTCGCTTAAATTGTAGTTTTATTGGGTAATATTGAGTGCAGTTGATCCAAAAATTTAATTCCACATATATATATGTCGCAGTAAGATAGATAAAGCCGTGATATAGTCATATTCCTAGTGATATAATTATATACCGTAACATAGATATATGAAAGAGATTTATAACTATCTTACTAGGAATATAATTATTATACGGTTGCAATCTAGTAATATGTTTATCTGACTAAACTAATCTAGTCAGATGGTTATAAATCTGCCAGAGAATCAAAGAAAACAATACTAATTATATTGGTTTTTATTTTTATTACAAAATTAAGGTTGCAATTAGTCACAATACTGTTTCTGCTGGACAAAGACCAAGGATTTCCAAAATGACCGGTTGGAAGCGGCCTGGATCCAGCGCCTGCCTGCGACCTTCCTTAGGTCATCTGAACATCTGGTCGGTGGGTGTCCGATGCTGCACTTACCGGTGTGTGATCGCCATTCGAGAACCTTTCTGCCCCATCGGCCATCGGTTCGTTGCGCTATGTGCCCCGCCCACTGCCACTTCAGAAAGCTAATCCGCTAGGCTATGTCGGCAACCCTTGTTCTCCTACGGATCTCCTCATTTCTGATTCGGTCTCCTAGAGAACACCGAGCATAGCCCTCTCCATGGCTCTTTGGGCGACCTTGAGCTTAACTTATGAGGCCTATAGTAAGGGACCATAAACTCATGTCATCACTGGTAACAAACACTGGAAGACTTAGTTTTAAGGCACTAAACGTTAAGTTACTAAACTTAATCCAGTAATATAACCATATCACTAAACTAGAACCGTATTATCATTATGTTCCTAGTAAGATAGTCATGAATTGCTTTCGTATAACTATGTTCCGGCATATAATCATATACCTAGGGTTATAACTATATTACGGCTTTATCTATCATACTGCGACATATACAAAAGTACAACTACACCGACAATTCAATAGGTAGAGATTCGTAGCTTGATTGTAACTGCGCTACAAAAATTCGTAGCAGGATTCTTACTACGCTGAAATGATCGTAGCGATTCGTAGTGGGTTCTAGTATATATTGTATATATTTTTATTTTCTTTGTAGAAGCCATGTATACGTGATAACGTCACACTTCTATGCAATTTATAGCATACATCCTAAGGCCGATTGTTACCCACACCGACTATTGAACGTCAGCTTATGGACATGATAAAAGTATGTATGCAATTCGAAGATTAAAATCAAATTCTAAGATAAAGGTTTTCTTAGCGTTTCGTCAAGTGTCGAGAACGCATAGATATTGAGATCCGTTGTCAATACAGAATTTAGAAAATTAACGAAGTGTTTTGGCTGGTTTGGCTTGGAAGCCAACGTTTCACACAGAAAAAATGGGCGGGGGATTGCGTCATTTATTGCCACTGTTATTGGTCGGTAATATTAGGTGGCTTTGTTGTAAACTACGTAATACATTTCTAATAAGGTGTGGTGTGGTTTACATGTATTAATTGAAGATAAAAGAGAATACGCTGCCAAACTGATCCTGGAAATAAATACGCGTCAAAACATTTCTATTCAGATCATTTCTCTGTTCTGTGGTCATCACCAAAGATCAGTGCCCAACAGTGTAATGTAATTTGTAGCTGGATGGTAAACACTGTGACCAACCGTATCCATACTAATATTATAAATGCGAAAGTATCTGTCTGTCTGTTACGCTTTCACAGCTAAACATTTATTGAACCTATTTTGACGATAATTGGTATGGATATAATTAAGGACTAGGGGTCCGACATAAGCTTGTACTTTTCATCGTCATTTCATCGATACATGCGGGCGGAGTCACGGGCATCAGCTAGTTTAAGAATAAAAGCAAAAGATACATACAATAGTAAACTATGTATTCTCTCATATCATACCCAGTTTGGGGCTATAATTTATAGGACTAATATGAGACAATCACGAATGCGCTATCTGTCACCATCTCTTCGTATATACCTATGTCGTTAATAGACACTATTTGTCTTTGCTAAATGAGGCCTAACAAACCGCTTATCTCCCAGCCGCACCAAGTTGGCATAGACTACGCCATTAATCGTCGCATACATACAGCCTCAGTCACAAGTCACACTGAGCATAATCTAATCTCCAACCGACAGCTAGAGCTTCGCCGTAACTTATGTAGATACTTGTTTAGAACTAATTATAATTTAAAATTTATATAGCTTTCAGAGACAGAATTTTTACATGTTAATGTACAAAACTTATTGCACTCTTACTTATCATATTAATGCACAATTATTACATATTTGAATGAAAACAACAAAGTGCAAAATTTGTTGTTTGTGGAGACAGATACAGACAAAGGTATTTGCACTATGTATTATTTATTAAACTTTTTTTTTGCAAAATATGCGATTTAAAGATTTGAGTTTTTATCTACCAATGAAACCCACATCGTCTTACAAAACTGTGCTTGCATTAATAAATTTTATACATATTTTATTTTTATATTTAAATGTTGATGGAACTTTAATAAGTTTACTATTATTATTTTTTACTATCATCTATACTAATAGTTCATAAATTAACTATTGATTGGTCTTTGTCGTAAATAATTTTAAACGATATGCATAAAAGTAATTGTATATTCACAAATACGTCTTAACATAAACTTAATTCAGATGTGAACTCAAACTTTAGCCTAGTGCCTAGCGAATGTCTTCCAAAATAGTTCTAACTCCCAAGGGTTCCTTAATTATTAAGCGTAGCGGGAGTAAACCGCAGCCGCAGGGAATTAATGCTGATCTGTAATTTGCATGTTTTCATTTACGTCGGCTTTTCGAGTCGTCCCTGTTGTCGTCACCCAACGTCGGGAGATTTATAGCAGTAATAAGAATTGTAGTGAAAACATGGAGAGTGCAAATGCAAAACTCGTGTGTAATGTAAGTCACTACTAGTATAGCACCGCAACTGCACACAAAGCTTGGAAAAATTCCAATAGATTTTTGCCTTGACGAATTGATCAGCGCTTTTTACCTCTCGTATACCACTTGAATTCCATAATAGCTAAACCTGCGGTTTCACCTGGTGGTGACTGACTATAGTTTAAACATTGCTCAAGAAGTAAATCCTTTCAATAGTTTAGGAGATTCTTTAGCTTATAAATTAATAAGTAGGTAAGTGTATGGCGTATGGTCACATGTATGTATGGTGATGATAGTAATAGGATTGCGAAGCACAAAATTATGACTAGTGGCGAAAGCCTACCCAAAAAGTTGTCAACGAGGCCACGATCCTCATGTTCGTAATGATCCTCAATATTGATATGCTTTTGCATTTTATCTAGATTTTACAAAAATATGTAAACATTTGTTTGGTGAAATAATGATAAAAAATATTAAAAAATGTTGGAACATATGAAAGAGAGCAAGCTAAGTATATATTATATCTTGAAAAAAAAAACAGGGATGACAAAAATAAAAAATATTGCTAACCTAGCGAGCATTAGGAAACCAATTATCTGAAATAGCCGAACTCGCAGCAGAAACGAGGCCCGTTCTGCATTTTCAGAATCTTCCAGCTAACAAGGAACCCGTATAATTTGGCTTTCACTATCCATCAATCAGAGATTTTACTTAAAGATACTATAGATTTTACTAGGAAGCTGAAAATGAGCAGTAGGATACATTATCAACTATAAACAGATAGTCTATACTTATATTGTGAACTGCTAGTAGTAAAATAAAATCAGTCTATTATATCAAAACTACTACAAAATTTAATAAAAAAGAAAACATTATTATAGCCGAGGATATGTCGAAGCATTATGTTGGTTAGAAAAATGATTGCACAAATTTTCTCGACAGAAGAAAAAAACCTTAACATAGACTGCTTTTAACTAACACAAATTTAGTTGTATTGAAAAGAATATAACGTAAACCTGTGGTACTCGTATAATGAGTTGAAATGTTTGCGGGAAATTACGGGTGAAATCATTTTTTTTCGTAAGTCTTATTGAAAGTTAATAAAAACAATTTTGTGTAAGTTAAAAGATTAAATTTTAGTGTATTAAGCATTATTTCTGTGGCATAAGTGTTTTGTATCGTAGTTTACCGAGCCTACAAGAATCGAGATTACACGGCGACGGTTTAAGATGTATAGCACTATAAACTTTACTTTTAAATGTTGTCCATGTTTTAATTGAAAAGTTTTACAATGCCCATATTCATTCATATCGGTGCAGAAGCCCAACCACAGTCGAACCTGCGGTTTTATCTGTACTTATCCGTTATTTCCATAGATTAAAAAAAAATTGCGTCACTTAAGATAGATATAACATATGACATTAAATGTATGGGAACCGTGCGCGCCTTATGCGGGGGGTAAGGGCTGAGGTAAGGGAGGGTAGGAGGGGGGGGTCCGTCACCAAATACACATATTATGGAATGGCGGCATACACGTAAATATCGTGTATGAGTGGTAAGACAGTTTAGCTTGTCATGCTACTTCTATTAGAGCCGCGTTCCTAGTTCTATGGTTATTTCATTATTGTTTTGAAGAGCAATTATTTTCATTTTAATATAATTGTTATAATATTTAATTAATTTATTTGAATAATTTTGATGAAGTGTTTTTTTCTTGCAACTTTCCTCTTATACCTGAAACAAATCTTTTTTCTTTAATAATGACACCGGAAACACAGTTCTTCTTGAGTTTTGTGCTTGGTAAACGTTAAGTTACTTTTTTATTCATTATCTAGTAAAATTTAAACAATGAAGATTTTCTACGCATTTCTCATAAACTCATTTTCTTTACCTATGGGAACATCGTATAATTTATTTAAATCACTACTTCTAATTACATTATTGAATTTATTAGCCCTTTCAAAGCGTAAGTGGAGAAGGATTGCTAATGTGTCTCTGAGTAAAGTGGATGTGGTGTCAGGATAATTAAATTTCTAATTTATTCGCTGTCTATAGCCTTTAAATCGGAAAAATACGGTGATACACAGAGTTTAAAAAAGGTGATACCATTTATTGATCTAAAAATAAAAACAATCCGTTTGCATTTAAAATAAAAATGTTTTTTAACATTTAGGTAGGTTGTAATCCGAAAATCGGATTCCGCTCTATGCGCAAGTTAGTGGAGTGAGTGATAAATCGTAAATTTATAATGTTGAGTAGTCATTCGGGAGACTTCTAATCTCTTAGCCCAGAATATACTACGTCATAAAGTATACTACCTATGAACAATATCGAAGCGACTAAGTCCCCAGGGGAAATTTTACCTGGCTTTTACATAATATTTGATGGGATATGGTCGGATTAAGTATTCAACATTTATTTTATGAAGATAAATTCATTTTTTGGGCGAGGTTTCAGCTACAAATGTGAAACATGTTCTTTGTACGATGCATTCGAAGTGTTATTTCTTTCATCATCATTCATAATCATTGCAGCCGCCCGCAGGCTGTCCACTGCAGGACATAGGCCTCCCCCAAGGTTTTCCAGAATGACCGGTCGGAAGCGGCCAGCTTCCAGCGTTTGCCTGCGACCTTCTTCAAGTCATCACTACCTGTATTTGTCTCTATTTCTAAAATAAGTAGCTTACTATACTAGCGGCTGCCTGCTGACTCTACTGCCGTCGGAATTTCTGGAAATCTGTTCATACCTGACGTCGTCTAACAATAAATCTCTCAAGTTTCAACTAAATATATTAGTTTTCGAGATATCGTGTTGACTGCTGAGGAGAGTGACTCTTTCGCTTTTATTTCTATAATTGATTTTCTAAATACAGATTCCATGATAAGGTCACTAATTTGTTTGTAGGTCCGTCAAATTTTTGCGACCTCAACATTTTAAACTTGATCTTTTCAAAAGTTGTCTTTTTTTGGTTATAGTAAAATCATAAATAATTTTTGAAACTTAATTTGAAACGTGAATTTAGCATTTGTCAAGATTTTTTTATTATTGGTTTTGGTAAAGATAAGTCGTTCTGGGTATTTAAATGTTATTTTTAAGTGGTTAGGTATACAGCTCACTTGTTGTATTTACTACCATTAGTTTGTAAAAACAATACGTAAAAATTATAGCACTTTCAAGATCAATCCATAAATTAGAACTGATATAAAATATATATTTTCTGAGAATTTTAAAGGTCAAGCGCCAGATATAAGTATTTTAATGTGACAGATGTTTGACCTTAGAAATTAAAGTGTGCTTAAAAACAAACTTATGCTTACAAAATAACTTCATACATATTTAATGAGAAGTTAGCCTGACATTGTAAAAGAAGATAAAAACAAAATAAATTATTATGCAACATTAAGAATTTAATATAAGCTTTAACAAATCTAGAGTAGGTTTCATGTCCATGGCCAACTAACCCAATCAAATATGTTGGAAGTTATCAACTATCTACTAAAATCCTAAATGCTAGTGTACTAAGGAGCAGCTATACTTCTCTTTATTTAATTAACGGTACACCGTTCTATATGCGATCCCATCTTATACTAACAATTACTCAGGGAACTGGGTGATATCACGATTAATTGATAGCTACTACGCACTTTGGTCCAGCTGACCAATTTTAAATGGAATTGCATAAAATTAAGTCCATTTTAACTCGTTAGACTTGTGGTATTTGGGCAATCATGGCATAAATATTACAACTAGTATTGTACAACAGGATAATTGTTTGATTTAAAAAGTTTTCTCATCAATAATACGATTTATCCATACTTTCTATATACTTATGGGTACATTATTTTATTAAGTAGTAGTACTAGTAGTATTAACTTTACCTTTTCACGCCTAACTTCTTTACCGATTAACATGTATTTTGTAATCAGATGATACGGAGAATATGAGAAAGTATACAGTTTACTTAGTGTTACTGATGTATTGAAGTCTCTCAAGGGCGGTGCTGCAAAAGACAGCTAGTATTATAATAAGAATACAATAATATACTTACGACAATGGAGTTCTGTAAGTGGAACGGTCCATCGAGGTGGAAGGACGTGAAGACCATGATGGTGGGATGTATGAGGTAAGCACAGTACGTCAGGCGGCTCAAAGGCAGCAGCCCTCTGTACGAAAGGAAGGAGTTGACGAGCCCGCCGTAGCCGCAACAGCAGGCGATGGAAACCCACGCTAGGGCCACACCCCAAGCTGAAAAAACATAAGTAAACATAAATTCCTCGAGATCAAACGTAGGTTTATTTTTATAACAGAAATGGATGTTCTGAATTAAAAGATTGGTTAGGCAGAAGTATTCCGGTTCGGATACCACCTATAAATAGCTACGGCAGCAAACAAAAATCAAGATTTCATCATGATTTCAGACTGCATGTTCCATCTCCATGTAGAAGGTCTCTATATAATATAATTCATAAATAAATTCCTATCTAAATACTGTCATTATTTTTTTATTAAGGGAAATTGCAATCCGATAGCAATGACGGGCAAAATTTCATTTGATTAATGAACGTTGGCAGGGAAATAAATTTTTCTAAAACGAATGAGTTAGGTAAGACTGTTCAAGGACGATCAGCAAGGTGAGCCTCCGCAAGCACATTCATCCTGTATAATATACCGATAAAAGTCAGCTTGTACTCATCATGGAGCAATTTGATTGTATTGGATGGAATGTTCTGTCGGAATGATAAAAAGTTTCTCGGTTTAGTAAGTGCAATAAGACTACCTCGCTACGCGTAAAGTTCATTGAAATTAAACTGGAAATCTATATAGATGTAATACTCTCGAGTAATCGAGAACTATAAAAATATAAAGAGCAATGATTTTTTTTCTTAAGTTGTATACTGAACCCTTTGATTATTTATACTGAACCTTACTCATTCAAGCGAAGAGATCGCTTCAGATATCTATTTCGAGCAGTGCATGTAAGAACAAAATGGGAAACTTTATTGGAGATCTATTGAAGCCGATTCTTGTTATCGCTGCACGACTCCAAATTTTACGAGAGGGGTTTGATAGAGTAGCTGTCTTTCATTTTGAAGTTAAGCGAATTTCTATGTAGTTCAAGCTATTCTCATATACTATGTGCTTGTTTGTGGTGTAACTTGCAAGGTCAAGTAACTGTGCACACTGCACATACTAGTGTCTGCGTTTTTTGAAAGTGAGAATTGTATTAATTTATTGTGTACATCATAGATTTAAGAAAAATTTGCCTGTTAGAGAGACCGCGCGCGATTCCAAATTTTTTAGTATACATGCACTATACATGTACGATAATTCATTTACAATACTTTATTATTTGCAAAATATTTGGAAAAATAGACATCGCCTCGGGTCCGAAACCGGGAAACAGCTGAGATGATGATAAACTATTAATTTATGTAAACTAAATTTACCTCCAACATACCGCGATCATCATTCGACATCGAATATATCAAACTGAGATAGTAATTATTCACGTTTTGAAATGGAAACTCGTTTTATCATACGCTTTCGTTCCGCACGTTCAACATCAAAATTTAAGGAATATTGTACCCACTGCGGAAACAAAGAAATACTTCTTTTCCCGCTTTTTTCACCTCAAAGGTGCTGCTTTCACAATGGAATTGCTCCAGACTCATTTTACGTTGTCGGAACGTTTTATTCATTTTATTTTGTCAGCCTTACAATGCCACTGAAGCGTATGATGCTTTTCTACAGAAAATGTTTACGTAGTAGCCATTGTAAAGAAGCTAGCCAATCATAAGTAGGTATACAAATGATTAAAGATAGTATGACAGTATATTTATAATATATGGTCTGCCTGACGTCAATCCTCGTTGGGAATAATGTTGGTAAAGTGGTATATTCTTCAGTAATATGTCACAAAGCTTATAATACCATGACTTTCTTGCGAATCTTTTCTTTCTTGATTTATTCGATGTTTTGTACGACAGGCTTATAAAACTAGAAGTTAATTCTATCAAATCAAAACTGTAATATTAGGCTTACCTGTATGTCCAACACTGACGTATAAAGCGGTCGGCCATACTTCAAAGTATCCGTCAACCATGCCAAAGATGAGGCTCCCGATGATGGCCAGGGCGGCGACCCATCCTGCAGCTACCAGCCAATATGGAATCTTCACTTGACACTTCGTTTTGTGTAAGTACCAGCCCACCATCATACCTTAAAAATTAATAGAATCATTGAATTTTTTCTCTCTATTGAATAATAATTTCGATTGGTTTTACTATAAAATTTAAGATAATGAACGAACTGCCATACAGCTTATCCTACATTGGGTACAGAATTATTATTTTATATATATATATATATAAGGGCGGCAAATGCATTAATTTTTATCTTTACCACTGCCAAGTAATTAAGATATCTAAATCTTGAGTAAATGATAGGCATCAAGTTACCGAACTGTTCAGCTGCCATTCAGTTTTGTAGCCTCTTTTATGAGGGGATTACTGTCACTGACCCACCAAGGAGATTTGATACGATACGTATAAACCTACATTATTTTTTTTGGGATTTTCCGTAAAAGTTGATGCTTGAGGGCATTGTGCCCCAAAGCGATAACGTTGTGGAAACTAGTAGAAAGTATTATTTTTACTAAGTTAAATTTTGTCAATTCTCCTATATTAGGGATAAGGAAATCGATTTTTGTGACGACTACAAATAGGTACATAATTCAAGTACAATTCAAGTTCAACGAAAATAAGTAAATCAACCTATAAAAATAATAAAAACTACAATAATGGTATATTATAAGCATATAAAAAAACTACGGGCTATATAGTGCCCGGGTCTACAATAGGTTAACTTCATTTCTAACTACGAATGCCATAATAGGTATGAAAGGATAACTAACTATACCAACCCATCCAATAAGGCAAAATCGTCTTTTTGTGGATCATTGTCCAGTACTCGGCCAATGTGTATGAAGCGTTCGCCAACCAAATAGGATAAAATGAAAATGATTTATCAATAAAATATTGCAAGTAAAGAATATGTAAGTACCTATTAAATATGGCCCAATCCTTGACCACGGCTTATCATACAATGCGTCGAACATTTCAAAGGGCTCTTGAATACGAGCTTTGTATTGATGCCACACTGAGATATAAATAGTAGTTGCCCAGGAGCTCACAAGTACCACCCCAAGAGTTACTCCCGCGAACTTTGGGTATCTGAAACAGGACAAAATATTATAGTAAACTTAGATAAATTAACTTGGAAGTGCAATTCGTTTTGAATGATCTTAGCCAAAAATTAACAAAATTCATCAAAGGAAAACTTAAAAGCTTGATGAAGTTTAAGCACTTTTTTGTGGCTTTGACAAAGCTATAAAGTAAAAATACAATAATTGTAAAGTTCGGGTGGTTCATATGACTTCACTATCACTATCAAAATCACTATCAATCACTACATAGTATAAAACAAAGTCGCTTTCTCTGTCCCTATATCCCCTTGCATGCCTAAATCTTTAAAACTACGCAACGGATTTTGATGTGGTTTTTTTAGTAGATAGTGATTCAAGAGGAAGGTTTCTATGCCCATGCGAAGCAGGGGCGGGTCGCTAGTATACTTATATATGAACCATACAAAACCAAATATCATTCATATCTTGAAATCAACTAATAATGGTTCTGGCACTTACTTTACAGATAGAAGAAGTATTATTATTCCAACCACATAAAACTGTGTATCGTTAGCCATGTACCATGACCACACCATACAAATTTCTCTCTGGGGATAGAAGTTGTTGATGTAGAGAAGGTTTCGCCACCAGTACTGCTCGCAGGTCAGGTGGTCGATGACTGCGGGCTCGAACACAGCTTGATTGTGCACATATGTAAATATGATCTGTGTCAGCCATAAAACAAAAGCGTACGCTGGCGTTAGTCTTACAATCCTGTATGTGAATAACACGAAAAATGATCGAACCATATTAACAGTCTCTCTTATCGTATATATTTTGGTTTTAGGTTTGTCTAGCAAATCTTCCTTGAATGACTGTTGGCTTATAACCGAGATCGAAAGTGCTGAATTGGTATACCCATTCAAGTTTTTGTTCAGATCCTGTTTGTCGGACCGTTTTTTTGCTTTTTTGTCTTCTGTTCTGAGAAACAGCACGGTTACGAGTAATCCACTGAAAATAAAATTAAAAATACATATCAATAAAAAATAAATGCACTCACCATAACCATACCACAACATAAAACTTTCAGTAACATCATGTTTTATTTTTAATAATTTTTAATTATTATAGAAAAGTACCTATTTTTGGTTTATTTAAAAATAATTTATTCGGATATTTTTTTTTATATAAATTCATATTTGAACGACAAAGTTTCATGATTTTATTTCTATAAAGAGTACCGAAGATCTTAATAGTTAAATTACCGGCGATTACCTTATGAAGAAAAACGAATCGACGCAGTACGAGGCATTGCCGACAGACTGGTACATCAAGTTACGTTCTGTGACTATTCTCATTGTCTTGTTATCGGCTATGTAGAATACTGTCAGGTATGTATGGACCATGATCACCCATGTTACTGACAAAAACCTGTAAAGAAATATTTTATAATATTATACACTAGATAAAGTTGCATTGAAATTCACATGAAGTTTATGGGCATGTAATATATGTTTCATGCCATAATGTACATTTTACAGCATATTTTGATTACCACGAAAACAACGGCGGTGGTGAAAGCGAAAATGTCTAGGATAATTAACATGTATTATATAAATAAATATTATCACATTAGGTTTTAAAGGAAAAAAAAAATCCATCGGCTTAGTGCTTTCGGAGTTCCTCAACTCGTTGCTTTGGCCCAGTTTCCGCTGTCCTGCTTACATATAATATTATTCTATAATAATTATAATTACCTTATACCATGAAGACTTGTAAGAGCTCCGTCACTGGCTGCTTGTGTGCTCAGTATTGTCCTTCCATTGGACAGAATGGAAAATGATAGAAGTAACTCTGCCAATGTGCCTACAAATGTAAATAATACAGTAATACATACCCATATTATTAGTCAGTCAGATTAGTTAAGTAATTTATATTGTACAAGCGACCTGCCCGGCTTCGCATGGGCATAAAAACCTTCCTCTTGAAACACTCTATCTATTAAAAAAACCGCATCAAAATCCGTTGCGTAGTTTTAAAGATTTAAGCATAAAAAGGGACATAGGGACAGAGAAAGCGACTTTGTTTTATACTATGTAGTGACAGTGATAGTGATGTTTTTATCATATACCCACCTAACTAGCTGTTTTGTGTATTGTAAATAAATGAATAAATTTTTTTATGCTATATATATTTGCATACAAAGATACAGCCCAAGCAACTTTGGGTCACTGTAGCCTAAAGAACCTTACAGCTTCGAGCAACTCTGCTTCCACTGCTTGAAGCTTTATATTACAGGCGTCATATTCATATGCGTGTTGACAAATGTTGACCTAAGATCATTCTCCACAGAACCCAGTAATTTCAATGCATTTTTCAATTTAAAACAACAATGCCAGCACAGCTGTTTGACAGCAGAAGTTTTAAGAATGAGATGAAAATGCAGACTTCCTTTGTATTCTACAGTTTGTATAAAAAGTCTTATAAAACAATATATCAAATTTATTTTTGTAAACCCTTTTCTCTCTTTGTAGTTTTTTGTTTTAATAAAATATTTGACTCTACCTATCGTTATCTTACATTTCTCTTATAGATAGGGACACAAAATAAAAATAAAATGTATTATACTATATAAGTCATTATTTAGACAATAGATAGATATATTTCAGAAGAAACAATGTGATTATTATTATTTACTTAAAATTTGTTTGATTACTTAGCCGTTTGTCTTATTGATATTAGTCACAGTATTTTTTTTGCGTGATTCAGACGCATTTTGCCATGAATTTTCGGATTCGATTTAAAAAGCGTTACCTCGATGAATATTTCATAGAAATGGTTTTATATTATCCTCAACTCTTGAGAATTTGAAAAAAAACAAACTTATTACGAGTCACGTAACGCACAAAATTGTTTGCTTATTCTTTCAAGTACAAACTTGACGGATTTACAGAAATACGTAATGAGAAGCTCTTAGAAGACTTAAAATTCATTTTGCAGACGAGGGGATTACAATACAAATTAGGTGTATGGTTTGAATACCTTAATTTATTATTATTTATGCTATATTTATCATTTACCTGTCTGTATCTACCATTAATAAAATGATTTAAACCGTTGTAAAAGCAGTATTATTAAAATATTTAGTGTGTAAATACTAAAATATGATTGGGTACATAGTACATAGTCCATACGAAGGCGGGGTTAACTTCAACATTCGATGCAATAAACTAGAGTTAACCCAGTTGTTTAAATTTCTTGCAGTGATCTAGATGTACTCGTATATAACTCGGATCCATTAGGTCAGGATAGAAGCTCTCCCGGGACTGCCCACTTGTTTGCCACTAACTTTGTTGGTGAACTTTGCGGTCTTCATATGTGATAAATCACAGGCCATTTACACATTAAATGCATTGTTTCGAACACCGTAATTAGCAAAATAATAGACATACATTACGAAGTTTAGAATAGAAACAATCATAGACATACTATGTAATATCACTACCTACATAGTATAAAACAAAGTTGCTTTTTCTCCCCATATCCCTTTGTATGCTGAAACCTTTAAAAACGGATCTTGATGCGGTTTTTTAATAGATAGAGTGATTCAAGAGGAAGGTTTTTATGCCCATGCGAAGCCGGGGCGGGTCGCTAGTTATATATAAAGACTTATTGATTATTCAAAGATAAGACTATCTGTATCTAGATTTTCATAATATAATTTATTTGTGGGATATAGATAAACATACATATACATATTATAACGTCCTATGCTATGCCGTCAGGCAAACAAAAAAAGTACATTTTGTAGCTAATACTCACTTAATATAGCGTAAATTTGGTTCGATAATTTTAGCTCTTGTTTATTTATAATAATAAACATTACCTAAACAACCACAAACGTTATGAAAATTATGTACTAACTAAATACTTACTAACCAAATATATCAAGTTAAATAAATGCAGAATGGAATAAAAATCTTCATTAAAAATTTAATAATATGCAACAACAAATCTTAAAGATTATTGATAGCTCATAAGAATACTTACCCACTAGGTAGTTAAGGTAACTAATATGTAATTAGACAAAAAGCATGAGACTCACCGCAAGTTTCCCGCCGAAGGTCCCTGTCTTTATTGTCATCCTCGGTCCGCTTCTCATCGGCAGGCACATTGTTGTTGGCCTGCAAACATTTATGTGAACATGGATCTCGGGAAAACAATAGAATTATCTATTCAACCTGATTATACGTATGGAAGGAAATTGACGGCCTCCGACCGCCGACCCCACGTCAGTCGTATTTGATTTGAGGGTGGATTCCCAACGATATGTACACATCAATCCAAAGAAATAAATTACTATAGATAGGTATAATTTGTTTACATATATAAATTGTTGTAACTTGATTTAATTTATTAGAGACTTAATACGATATGATTTAATACAAAAACGACGCACCTATTGATTACATATAGGTACAACTGTCTAAACTACAGTAAAGTACCTACGTTAAAAGGTAGTTGAAAATACAATCTATGCGACGGCAGGCACTAATATATAAGATAATTCCATCTGAACTGTCTCAAATACATTAAAAAAAACATAATACAGAATTTTGCCAACCTACCTAATACTTACCCACTAGTATATAGGACTAACAAGTTAAAACAACATTATTATTTAGGTGACTACATTAGAAAACGTTTACATATACCAAATTTTTTAAAGGTTAACTTTTAAGTGTGCAATTAATATAAACTGTATTGGGTCGAGGCAGCAGAGGCATAGGGAGTCCACTCAGTGTCATGCTATGTGTATATTTCAAGCAAATAGATTGGATAACGTTGATTAAAGCGATAACACCAGTGTACACAACAATTGATACGCGATCTATCTGGGATTTGATTTCCGAGATATGTACGAAAGGAGTTCAGTTGATGTGTGTGTGTATTGTGTTTGGTTGAATCAATAAACGTTTCTGTGCTGATGTTACAATGTTCCAACACGTAAAACAGATAATTAAACGTAGCTTAGTGCAGTAAACTTGGAACATCAAATGTTAGTGCAACAAACATACGTACTCGTATTTGTACGCATAAAGCAGTTTCTATTTTGGTGTAGTTAATTGAATAATGTTAGCGTGTCCTACAGTACAGTTATATAAGTAATCATTTACCTACTGTACTTTGTCTAGATATTTATAGACGAAATAGCTAAGTACTCTAAGTGAAAATTCCCAACTGATCCGTGTAGGAAGACACAATGACTATTACAGTGTAATTAATATCTTTGTATTATATTTATTAGTATTCATAAGCTACGACTTCTTTATTTGAGTTTAACTTTTGCCAAACTTTATTTGAGTGGGCAAACTAGCATGCGGTCCACCTGTTTAAAAATGATTGCCGCAGCCTTTGTCTCCTCATGCTGCCTGCCCGACGACCGAGATATTTTTCCACGCCCTTTTATAAAACCCTCATGTCGTAGTCTCTAGGGAAAAGCGTTGGCATCCATATCTATGGCGTTCAATTCATAATCCAGGTGGATAAATAATTATTTTAAACCGCACTGGGGGGTTACTACCGTCTCTTAGAACCATGCAAGTTCCAGTGAGTAAGCGAGGCAGCGCGATACAAGATGTAATGCGACACCCCCCTTACTCACTGGATCTTGCATGGTTTTAAGAGATGGTGGTAAGCCACCTGGCCGCGAGTCTTTGGTGTGAAAGGATCTGTTTTAAAGCACGTGTCACAAGCAATTGGACGCTTGATAATTCGAAACTGACACACATAATGCAACCCTGTTATCGATGTGTTGCCCATCCATTAGAATTTAAATTGCAGCTTGTACCAATACCAATTCGTTCTGAATTAGGTATATCATTGTACTATAATTCAATAAAAGTGTTGCATTATTGGAGATTCGAACCAAATTTAGCGTGAATTGGACAGCATCCGGAAATTTCTGTTCATGATGTGAAATATGAGTTAACCGCAATTCATATCGATCCATATCATTACGATAGCTGCCACAGATAAATGCTAAATGTGTAATTTATCGGTTAACTTCTGTAGGTAATATCTAATTGTTTGTGTAATATTTGAATTTTTCATTTTTTAGTTTTTTGTCATCATTCATTCACAATATGCACACTTCTTTTACATCTATTTGCGGGATTTGATCAATAATCCTCCAATAATCATTAACTTATTGCATAAACAAAATTACTGTTGTTCATGCACATACATATAGATATTCTAAGGTTATGTGATATTTAATTCTTATCATGCACAGCTTGTGAATCATTACTCTGATTGAATCTCTTGTACGAAAGACAATATAAAATGGAGGCAAAATTTTCGTATTCCGGATGTAAAACGAATATAATCCATGAAACTGCCGCCTCCGACGCGTTTCAATAAACTAGATCAACATGACATCCAATTTGAAAATGGAATACAAGGAATAAATTTACTTACTTACTTCAAGTGCTTCAAGTCTATGGCTCAAGTAAGTGTACATACCAATTTGAATATGGTTATTTTATTCTGTTACTACAGTGCGATGAAAATATTAGTAGTTAAGTTTGAAAAATCTAATAGTGCACGCGGCAAACACATCTTTATATGATGAAAGCATTCGAAAAATGGGCCCAACTACACAGGGGGATTAGCTTTTAACATAGCTGTTATGGGAAATTTTACTTTGAAAATACCGTGTTTTGGGATTTAAATTTCAGATAACAATCAGTGAGGTAATAGTAAACAAGGATCTAAATGTCATTTTCACCCTTGCTGTGCCATGTATCGTATTAGGATAGAAGTGAGCTACCAACAGGTTTGTGATTGTCGTTGCGCGCTAGCTCCAGGTCTTTGGTCATCTTCAGCTGATACTTCCTCTCCAAGTAGCCCTCGTACAGAGAAGCCATCAGCATCAGTAGCAAAACGATGCCAAGTGTTGTCCTATTATAATAAAAACACTAAGTTATTAATAGGAAATATTCTGCAGCAATTTAAACTACCAGGACGAGAATTGTTTCTTGACATATCTTATAAATATAAATGTGGCACAAACCCATTCCAATTAGGTAATATCCAGTAAATCCCGTTTTATAAATATTGGACTATAGTGTATAAAAATATGTTTATACTTAGGGCGTGATGGATTTCTAAAAATTCTTCATGCACGCGTCAGAAAGTTCTGATCATGTATGCCTAAGGAAAACAAAAACGTTAACTACATAGGTACTCTGATTCATTTTTCCTTGTAAAAAATTCGAAGAAAATGACAAAAAAAAAGATTAACCATGAAACTTGGACGGAAGGTCTATGGAAAATTTATGCTCCATTGCTCGTATAAGCTACCATAAAATCCAGCAATTTAAACATTAAATTTTATTGCTGTTCCGTTATCTTCATTAGAGATTCATTTGCTGTCCCTGATTATAATAAAAAACAACAGAACAATTAAGGAAATAAAAAATATTTTTCATAAATTTTCTAAACAATTTTTATTTCCTCGACTATAATTGTGAATAATTTACAACAAAATGAACCGTATTTCAGATGTTATTTAATAGAAAGATGAGCTTTGGGAAACATTACCGTGTTAGATTAATGGAAATAAGTACGCAATTTGTTGCAGAGGTATTGGACTACTCAAGATGGTAGAGCCGAGAAGGGCTTAATTGGACTAACATAGTATTTTGTATTGACTTGACAAAGAGATAGTTAAGAAACTTAGTTAACTGGCATCTGGTAGGGTGTAGGGTAAGCCACTTACTATTTTATATACTTCTAGAAAGTTGAACTTATTAAATTTTAAGACCCAAAAAACGACGTTATATTTTGAATTGACCACATATGCGCTTTTTGCTATATTTTGAGCTATCTTTAAATTAATGTGATATTTTTTTTATTTTACAATTTTCTGAGCAATTCCCTTAACATTTATCTCAATAAAAACTTTACAAGATATTAAAAAACTTAAAAGATGATATCGGTACGTTGTCCTAAAGTAATGAATTGATTGACATTGACATTGGTCGACCCAGGAATAAAGGGATTCATTAGTATAGGTATATCTGTTTTTTTTTTACTTACGCTAGGACGTAAAATTTAGTATCTGTCAATAGATGGTATTTTCCAGGAACTTGTCGCACGTTGAAGGTACGGATGGAGGCCTTGAGGCCGGCGTCGGAGGCGCGCGTCGCCGCCGCTCTCTCCGCTTCAGTCAGGAAATCGGCCACCGCTTTCGTGTTGCAGGACGCTGGTAGACATTCTCCGATCAGTGATGACCTTCCCTGTGACATATATGGATATTATGCACTATTTTGTGACATTTAAAATAAAAAGGACACCTTATCTATCGACGCAGACGGAATACGACGGCTTGAGCCGGTCACTTACTTTGGGAACGGCCGCACGGCAATACTATTTTTTTTTTTGCACGGCAATAATTTACTGTGTTTTATTAGGGTATCAATATAAACTGAGACACATTATATTACTAATTCTGATCAATTTATGTATTGGTTAGGTAAGTAGGTTTTGATCAAGTAGGATAAAATAAAGGTAATCAAAGGATAGAAGATGAACACTAAATGCTCGATTCATCTTAACTATACTCAAAATATGCGCGAGTACGATTTAGCATTATTTTGCCGAAGATTAACGCTCAAACCAATTCATCTTTCTACTATGGAATATTTCAGTAAAAAATAACTTCGTGGAAAAATATTGCATTTCTGCTGGTATTTACTGTAATGAGCTCTAATAATAACTCCGGTTTTACATTGCTTTTTTTCATTTTATATTTAGATACAGTATAATCTCAGTTGCAATGTGACCGTACTTGCAAAGCAACCACGCAACTTTTAATACAAAAGTTTGTAGCCGTCGCCGGAACAGGTTCCGAGTCACGGGTTCTGTCGATATGAACCTTTCCCAAAGTTTAATCTTTGTTGTCATCCTGAACATACTTGTTGTTCAAAGTTGCTTAAGTTACAAGTTTCTATCGACACTAAAAAGATTTTAAGTAGGTATTTATACTGAAATTTGCGAAACTTTCCGCCTCGCATTTATTATTTATTGCTATTAATTCGAGGATCATCGAAATTAGTACCCACCACAGATTAGTGTCTTGAGGTATGTACCTAATAATACTGGATAATTGCATTTTAGTATCTTAGAATCGTAGAAAGATACAGTCATTTACCATTTATCTCTCCATATCGTGTACCCGATACCATGTAATATACAAAATTATAGTGTCACAGTGTTTGTAACAAAACCATCGAAACGGCTTGACTGATTCTTTTGAAATGTTTGTTGAGAATTGGTCGTAATTTTTTTCACCCTTACTATAAAAGAAATTTTCCGAGTCAGCTGACAAGACCATACAAATCTCTATAGGCCCTATGATCTGATTTAACGTTTGCTGTTGGAAGAATGAACATTACCTACAAGATCATCTAAGACTATTCTTGAGATAGGCGTGGTTCAACAGTCAGCTGTGATCTATATCCACATTAACCTTAATTACTAAACCAAAAGTGATATATTACCTAATTAGCGAAGAACGCACAACATATATATGCTTTTGGTGTAATGCCGTAAAGGTAGATGTAAGCTATGAATAAAATTAATGAGATAAATATCAAGACAGAAGAGAAGCTATTACAAGAAATTAATGAATATCCATTAACCACAGGGAAAATCTTAGGGGTTAAGGATTGCAAAGAAAGTTTACTTGCGGTAGGTGATCACCGTCGAGACTGATGTTGATCCTGGCCACGAAGAAGGAGGCGTCGAAAGGCGGAGTCTGGTCGTAGTACTGCTTCAACTGGAGGTCGCGGCACGCGTTGATAGACCCCATCCAGAAGTCGTTCCCAAACAGCACGTTGGAGAGGTACTGCCCCGATGCATCGTACACTGCAATCAATAAAAACATATACCATTTATTTATGATTTTAATCTTTACATACAAACGAATTTGAATTTGAAAATATTAGTCGAAACCATTAAAACTATGATTAAAACCATTTGTTTCTACTTACATCGAAACTTGATGTAGAAATAAATGGTTACGAAACCAAATGTCAATAGATAAGTTTTTATTTTTTAATACTACAAATTAAATATAATATACCTACATTTTACAGCTCAAATATAAAATTATGTATGTTTTACCTATACACTACGTTTTAAATGGCAATTAACGCAGCAGCCTTTTGGATCCTTGTATGTTGGGGTCTAATAATTTGCAAGTGGCAGAATAAAACTTGATGTCAACTGAATAAATTCTGATATAAGACCTCTTGAAACATCATTTTCTGGTAGGTATTTTCAAACCATTATTTTAGATATTTTAGATAAAAGAATAAGCGAGAGTACGGCAAATTATATGACCATTGTAGAAAGGTGGTTCAACCAGAAAAATATTTATATTTACTGATACTGAAATGAAACTCTTCTTCTTTTTTCAGCCCATCGTAACCCAGGTTAGGCATCTAGCAATGAAATAAATCTATGAAAATGAAAATGAATATTTTATATTCTTGGTGGAGAAAATATTTTAACTCTCTTTATAGACATTAAAAATGCAGCAGTCACAAATGGGCGATTAACTGAAACCGCACCAGATGGCTATTTTTAGTGTTTGCAGCGGCGTGATTGCGTTCGCTAAAATTTATAGCCGCTTGCGAGCGCTAGTGCAGGTTTCTTTAATTTATTTTTCAGTTAGCATGTTCTGATTGCGCGACAATTGGCGGATTCACTAGTCGGTGAATTTTTTACCAACTCTGAACCTAATTTAAAACCTCTGCACATTTAACTTGGTTAAAATATATTACATGAAATTTAAGGGTAGCTCAGTCTATGTGTATCCCGAATTTATGGTTTCAAGATTTCAATGTACCTATTCATGAATGGAGTTATTATTCTGGATTATTGTGTTTTGATTGTGGTAAATTGTAAGAAATTAACTTTATAGTTAGATCCCTATGAGCTTTTTGACGGTCCATTTCATTAGTTAATGAGGTACAGAGCTGACAAAATGCTTATGTTCTACAGGAAATCAATCTCCGTTGAGGTATTTTGATTGTTTCATTATTCACGAGAACGAAGCTTGTGAAATTATAATAAGTACTCTTGAATAATTAATTTCAGATAGACCCTTCATGAAATTGCGAGTGGTTTATGCTATTAAGTCATACAACCTACTAATAACATTTGGTACTTGCAATAAAATCATAATTCAGTTCTAATTTTTAATTACAACACTGGCCACGTGAATTTTATCGTTCATTTGAAATTATTTTTATAAGTTTTTCTCCAAAAACATATTATTGGTTGTTCGACTATGGCCTTGTAACTTAAAAATACTTACTACTAATGCCATAGTTTAACATATAACTATATATATATATATAAACTCTCTTGCTTGGATCCTTCTTTAATTAATATTGTTAGTGTGGTGAGCAGTATGTTTGATGTGAGTATTTTATTTCATCCATTTTACATAATTCGCATTCACTCTAAAGATAAGGAGGCAAACAATCACTAATTACATATTTTGGGATCATATACGAGTACATTGGGATCATATGAACACTAGAAGTATTTATGACTGGAAATACGGTTGGTGCGAAAGGCCCTGACGGTACACATAATTTACAAACCCTTGTCAATGTCGGTAACATTCACATAAAGTCGAGTACAAGGAAAACACATGAATTTCAGGGACGTTAAATTTTTTATTTCATAATGAAGCTCATGATAATTAAGCGCGTCGGTGTCGCGAGAGGCGGCCGCGAGCGAGCAGTCATGGCCGGCAATTGTACCAAATCTAACATCAAATGAGTTTGTAGAACTTTCTGTTTGTTTACTAAACTAGATATTCAATGCCATTACAGCCTTAAATTAATAAATTTGAAATAAGAGGACATAAAGGTTGTTAAAGCATTATGCCGATAATAGTTACTCAAAAATGAACTTAGTCGATAGGTAGAGCCAAAACTTGGAAAAATTAACTTAATTTTTATACGGCTATTGAAGCAAAATATTGACCTGTCTATAAAAAAATAACTGTGCACGGCAACATTATTATCATTTCATGACCATTGTTGGTTGAATCGGCCACAAGTAGTAGAAACGTATCACTACATAGTGTAAAACAAAGTCGCTTTCTCTGTCCCTATGTCACTTTGATGCTTAAATCTTTAAAACTACGCAACGGATTTTGATGCGGTTTTTTTTAATAGATAAAGTAATTCAAGAGGAAGGTTTTTATGCCAATGCGAAGCCGGGGCGGGTCGATAGTTAAAATATAAACCTCTCCTGATTCCTTATTCACTTGTGGTATATTCTAGTCCGAAAAACCACACGGTCATATGTAAAGTTCTGAGCATAAAAGTCACGTTTTTTCAATTATGGAAAAAACGTTTAAAGCCACAGTAGAAATAATTACTGGTTTACGAAACGTTTGGCAATGTCCCTTGTTGAGTGGATCCGTTGCACTGCAGTATTTCAGTTGCCGCAACCAATATTCTGCAACGCACTACCTGCTGTCATAGGATGTACATAAGTACATTTATGGATAATGAATGAATACAATTTTATTGATCTGCGCACCACAAAAGTGTCAGATAGGAGGATATTTATTGTTAAACGGATATCTATAAAGATTTTACCTTTATTTTACAATACAAACAGTACACGAACAATACGATAATCCGTAGGAGGCCACGATGCTCTGTTGTATGAATTAATTATATCATATTTCAGCCGCAAAAGCCTTACAATTACTGTGAAGATAAAATGTATTAGATTCCAAAATTTATAGCAGTTTATTCTGTAAATGTAAAATCATCCGAGATAAGTATGCCTTAATATGCAATAAAATTTATCAAAATAACAATAGTTATAAAAAGAAACTTATAATCTTAAGTCATTTAATATTTTTTCAAAATATAGGTATTTTCAATATGTGAATAATGTGTACGTTAACATAAGTAATTATAACATAACTCTTTATTGCACTAAGAAAATACAAAAATAATAAATAAAGTCAAATTTATTTACTACTTAGAAAAAAAATAACATAAACTAATAAATAAAACCTAAATATTAGAAAACGAGGAAAATATTTTCAGTGAATTACCTAGACATGGAACTAATTAAGTAAACACCAATTTTGCTTAAACTTTTTTATTGCATAAATATTAGGCAAATTTCGGAACACATCATTTACCATATATATGACTCAGATGTTTAGTAACTTTGTTTCCGTGTTTTTGACCTACCTTTTACATATTTAAAAACTTACGAAGCATGGGAAAATATATTTCGCAATTTAAGAAAATTACGTTTGCATAATGATGACATGCATAGCGGATGATTACGTTACATAGGTACTTAGTACAAACTCGATTATAACGTCATAGAAAAAGTCAGTGTGAAAGCCCTATTATATTATAATCGGTCTTAAGGTCTTAAAGTACTCAATTTATCAATTTCGTGTTTATTTGTTTATATTACTTATTAAAATATCAAAATAAAATACGAAAACAAGCCAAAAAAACTTTTCAAACGTTCTTTGGTAAAAATAAACCGGTCAAGTGCGAGTTGAACTCGCGTGGAGAGAGTTCCGTACAATGTTAATGTTAATTTTTATATATATAGATTGTGGTATCTACTACTATCGTTATCTAGTGGTGTTTTAGTGAACTATTTTCCGTAAGTGAACGTTTTATATGGAATTTACTTAATTGTCAATTGATGGAATTCTTGTAGGTTTTCCTGTGAACTACAAGGCAATGAACTATATTTTGTATTTTTTTCAAAATTTTAGGCTCAGTAGTTTCGGAGATCAGGGGGGAACAGTCAATTTTCGTCTTTTTCATGAATAAAATCATAACTATTTATGTTAGAATAATAACAAAAATATATTTGAGATCCTCATAACGAGCCCATTCATTTAATACATAACACGGTAAGGTTTGCTAAACTTTATTTGTTAAATTCCTAAGTTGTCCCCCGAAAATGACCCTTATTTAAGAAAAATATTTATTCACTTTGGACAGTTGTGTTTGGGTCACAGGATTACGCCATCCTACCAAATTTCATCTATTTTGGTCCAGTAGGTTCGGAGAAAATCGGCTGTGACAGACGGACGGACGGACAGACAGACGCACGAGTGATCCTATAAGAGTTCCGTTTTTACATTTTTGTACGGAACCCTAAAAACGTAGAAAAACGAACCTTGGGCACTGAATAAACTGGCTAAGGATGCCGCTGGGAAAGTGCTAGGATAAAGATGGCTGTTTAAAAGTCTTAAAGGTATTTCATTATAAGCAAATTATAATTTTGATACAAACTGATTGAAACTGATTAATTTTTATTATATATAATCGATTATTTAAACACCCACTTAAATAAGCACTTTCTATTCTTTTTACAAATAAAGAAGGTACTATTTATAACACAACAAAATGTCCCCACACATTCGTCCAGTAATCTCACCAGGCAGACATGATTACGTGACAATCGTTCCATTGACGATTGCGGTAGCTATTCCCATCGAGTTTTCGGAAGCAATATCACCGGGAGAATTACAAATCCCAAGGGTTAATAGTCCACAATAAACGAATGTCCCGATACCCGAGGCGACGAGATTACGATTGGCTAGTGGGACAACAGCAAAATTCACATGTCTCTACCGCTATATTTAAAAGGAAAGTGTTGCACAGTTTTTGCATATTGTGCGATTTGGAAGTAACTGTGGGATTTCTGAGTGTAAAACCTTAGACAGAAACACGCCTGTACGATATGACTACATGCTAGTTTCCACAAAATTATTGTTGATATTTTTTTTAATAACGTGCTTCATTAGTGGAATGGTCTGTTAAGCTTAGGCATTAGCTTTTCAAATAACTTAATCCAAAGCCACAAATGATATCGTATGTTACTGAAGCAAGCTATAAATATTTAGGTGTCAAAGTTTGCGCATGATCGATCACCCTTTCGATTACATGTGAAACTTCGCGGTAGTCTTACTTAAGTTCTTACTAACTGCCAAAATGTGATCAATATTCTTGAAATTAATTTTATTGGACAACTTGCTTCTTACCAAGTCAATTCAGGCTAATTATATTTATGAGGACCAAAATTCCGCCACATTCCGCGATGTCAGTGGCTTCGTGCAGGTACCGGAACCTTCAGATAGCTAAGCACCATCGTCATTTTTCTCGGCGTTTATCATACCCAAAAGGCTCAAACACGATGTCAGTAATTAAATGTTTAAATAAGTAAATGACCTTAATTATTCATATATTCATATTTTACGACATGGAAAGGCTATTTATTTTAAAACCACAAACTACACGACCTCATAAAGCTATAAATGCGACTGATGGTGCGTACAGGCACGGTAATACTATTACCGTGGTACAGGATAAGCCATTAATTTCAGTTTGGTAATCCGCTTTTCCACACAATTAACAAATCGAGGCTGGTAATTGCAACAATTATGGAAACTGTAGAATCCAAATGCAAATAGCGCTCTAGTTACTTGTGACATGTTAGCCGTCTAATGGACGAAAGGGAAGAGGCTAAAAATAATACCAATCATTCTATTATTGCGCTTTAACAGACTCCAGGTTTCTATAACATAACTGAAGATTCAATGCGAAAAGCGCTAAGATAACGAGTGGTCAAGACAATGGAATACGACGAGCTGTTATCCTTACATTATTACATTCAGTCTGTTTTCGCATTACAGGCTTTAATTATATAGTCTGATAAGAAAAATGATTCAGTGACAAAATGATTTTCTTCGATACTTTATATACTTTATAACAACGAGCGCGATGTCTGAGCCATTCTGAGCACATCATTAAATTACATGTCATTAGTACTGTAGTGGTTGAATTGATGGTTGCCATCGTGGCGTCAACTGGGTGGCGCGTAATTGCAAATAATAAGGTTTAACGGCTGCGACTGTGACTTGAAATAGCTACGTACGCATACTACTGTGACCGCAATTTTTTTATCAGAGCGTATTTCCTGGTTGCATCTTTAGCTTAAATTTCAGTACCAGAGTAGGCGGTTTTTTTTTTATTTTTTAGCTTTATTCATCTAAGAGTGCCACTATACTTCCTCTTACATAATTAATACTCATTCCTTATTTTATCTCATCTTGTAACTCTCCACACATCCATCTCAATATTCTAAATTGCATGCGTTCTTCTATCATTCGTCGTTTTCGTTGTCCAACATTAAAAATGAAATTGCAATAAGAATGTTTGCACTTCATTTGAGTAAATATCAAAAGTAACTGAGTAACATTTCAATGCAGTGTTCACAAAACTTAAACGACTCTTAAAATAAATATCACATTTTCCAACAAAGTGACGGAACAATAAAACAAAACAAATCTTTTTGTGTTCGAGCATTCAGGTGCCGTCACCTGCACAAATGCTTTCATTTTTCTCGTCCACAGCCCGCGGCCCATCCTCATACAACCTCAATAGCTTTATTTTTGTTCTCCTTTCAATACCTTGACATGTCATTGAACTATATGCATGCATTTCGGAATGTTCATAAATTGTATTAGAATATAATTTAAAATTAAAATACGTGTTATTAAATTATATGGCGCAATAGCGTCTTAATTATGAAAATTCATACAAAGTATCACCTTGATTTAATTCTGGGAATTCAACAGAATTTATCTTTAAAAAAACTGTTTTTTTTAAAGTATCGTCATCCTACCACAAACTGATTTAGTTCTTTATATAATAAAAGTTATTGGATTACAGTGTCTCAAGTGATCGATAGATGTCGTTAACATGTCTCAGTATGGGGAGAACACTATATCAGTGTCAGTACACTAAAAATATAGATGCGTGTCTTTGTATAGCTGTTGAATATCTTTACTAGTATAGTATTTTGTATCTGTGTTTACACATAGAACGATACTTTTAAGTAAACTGACCGTTAGGCCTTTGTCTTATTGCCACTTTAGTGAACTAATCCGATTAGCTTTGCGGGTATGGTGATGTCATCTACAGATCTTATACAGTCTCAGATATCTCAAATATAGCTAAATTAAGACGTGTTATATCACGAATAGCTTGTTTGACATGAAAACGTCAAATCGCTCATAGCGAGCCGAGACGTGTGTGCCAAATGAGTTTACGTTGACTTTCTCACATTTTATGAAAATTGCGATTACACGTCATGCGCTTTAGTTTGCGCAAGAGCAGCTCCGCGGTCGAAACTGCTGGGACTCAGACATTATGTCACACACCACTGCCCGACAGTTGCCCAACGAGACAAAGCTTGTCTAATGAACAAACAGTTTAAGGAACCGTAATTTATACTTATATGATAAAAATAAACAGTGTGTTGGTTTAAACAATAATTTTAGTCTAAAAAAAAATATTTTTTTTATTCGATGACATATTTCTTGGCGAAGGTTAAGGTAGTTATAGGATAGAACATACACTATACACTCCACTGTCGGAAAACTTTGAGCACAGCTAGTAGAGCGTAGAGCCATGGGGCTCTAGATTTGGCGATACTGGTCATCATCATTTTGAGGAGGTGTCACCGTAAATCGACCATGTCAGAGTTCTTCGAAACCCCGCTTGGCTTCTGACGAGAGGATCAACGGCTTAACATGCCAAGGAATCATCTTTATTATCAGAAAATCAGGTGATTCAAGCCAATGTCCTAACTAAACTAAAAACAACTAAAAAGTATGCTTCCCGTGGGAATCGAACCCACGACCGGGGCTCTACAGGCAAATGTCCACTGGACCATACATGGAGACGATACTGATTGTTACAATACTGCCATCGTCTGACGTACGTTACACTTTTCACAGAAAAACCAGGCCAAAAGGAATAAGTATGATCCGGGTGTGCGTGCATCAGTGCGTCAGTGCAAAGGCATCTGACACAATCTGACAACGCCGTCTAGTGATAACAGCCGGGACCAACGACTTCATGTACATTTAATTACTTAGATATCTACCTAAAACCTTAATTCTCTTTTCCTATAATATTAAAAGTTGCGAGATGTTTCTACATGAAAACATCAAAAGTATAAAAATCTGCTCTACCTTTAAAATTTGTTCGATAAACAAACTCGGTTTTATCTCGTGTTTACACTCCGGATTGTCAAAAAGAATATATATTTCGTATGTGCACGTACTATTGGCGATATTCATTCGTCCATAAAGTCGATATATCTCTTCAACTAAGTGTTCTACAGAGAAGCGAGTGCTACGAGTAGTTGTAGACCAGTCTACGACAGGCGCTCCCGTGCTACGAGCGAGACCTATTTCTACAAATTTATTTTTGACTTTGAACGTAAGTTTTGTAGTTAAATTTTAACAAAATAAGTTTAACTTAGTTCTCGCAGTTAAATTAAACTGTAATATAGCATACTGTAACATTTGTGCTTTATCAGAATAGAACTTTAGTTATATTCCGTAACTATAGGAACAAAGTTTTAGGACCTTTGAATACGGATTGGATAATCATCGAGCTTTAATTTAGGAGTTTATGTTTATTCATTATACATTAAGCCCATTAAAATAAAGTGCGATTTCTAAAAAAAATTTGGCACACGTTTACCATGTATTTTTTGAAATTTTTTGTAGACAGCATTTTTTTCATTAGAAAATGAAGGCAAAAAGGGGAAAAGTTTGCAATATTGTTATATTGCCTATGTCACTGGCCGCAAGATGGCTCTTTTACAAAGTAATATGGTTTCGTTTTCGTTCATTTTTTATTTTTTTCATTTATTTATTTTAATTATTTATGACAAAAAGGGAAAGGGGGTTAATGGAGGAGGGTCGCGAGGTTCTGTTCACAGAACCACTAGTATAATATGTGTATTTATTATGATTTGTATCCTAATAAAGTCATGACTTATATAATGATTTCATTGACTCATCTAGTAAATACAAAATCTCTAAAATTACTTTGTCTATGACGCTGAAATTTGGCGGGAAGGTACCTTTTATAAGTTTTTTGATAGAAAGTAATATACGTTACACGTACTGCATTTGCTGTGAAATTTTAGCTGTTATAAAAAGTCATCAAAGTACCATAATAATAGATTTAACCAGAGATTACAGAATTTAAAAAAAGTTCGTCAACTTTATATTTTAAGTACAGATTTAAGTACCAAAAGTATTTAGAGCAAATTTAATTTCAGGAATATTATGATAAGCAAATGAGATTTAGTGTTTTCATCACAGCTTTAGCGTTAACGCCTGACGCTTAAGGCGGCAAAGAGATGCAAAAGCACGCTGTCAGCTTGCGCTTCTAGGAAATTCTTTACTTAGTAGTTCCGATCAGATACGAAACATTTTGAGAGTTCCGTATTAATAATATTTTTTAATTCGAAATTTAAAGGGGGATTCTAGGTAAAGCTCTACTTACATCGAATATCGAATTATTTCTTATTATACATAATTTGGTCTCAGTTAACAATAGTAATGGTTAGTAATAAAAAGAGATTTTTTCAGCTATAGTATATTAAAGCCGACAAATCTCTTTTTATCCTATAGACGAGTGAATAAGGAATAAAGAAATTGAGATATTTTTTTGGCTGGTGGTGGCAACAAACAACAACAGCAATCGATGTCATATTTTTTATGTAGTACATATATTTATAATTATCATATGATATGTTATCGATATAGTTTTTGATAATTTAATGGTTGAATGGTAGATAAAGCTCTTACCATTAATTTTTCGAATTTTATAAGAAATTGTAAGTTAAGGAACAAAACAGTTTTAATTATTCAATAATATACTTAGATAATTAATACAGATTTTATTATATACTAGCGACCCGCCCCGGCTTCGCATGGGCATAAAAGCCTTCTTCTTGAATCACTCTCTCTATTAAAAAAAAACCGCATCAAAATCCGTTGCGTAGTTTTAAAGATTTAAGCATTTAAAGGGACATAGGGACAGAATAAGCTACTCGGATTATACTATGTAGTGAAGTACAAAGTGGAAAAAAATAACACTATTTTGGCAGACCATGGGCTCCGAAGCTGTGCCGTTTGGGATGTAACTGAAAATAATACGGAGCTGGGAACTTCTGAAGGACTGAATTGGATATTGCCGCTTTAGTAGCTTAATAATTTAAAAGTTGGCAAACGCAGCCTTTGGGAGCTCTCAACACTAAATGTGTTACGTGCTAGCATAAATCAATATTGTAGTAAGTACGTACCATGGAAAGATCGGTATTTGTTAGGGTTCTTTATATAGGGCTATGCACTACACAAACAGTTAAACACGCTTATCCGAGGGCAAAGCTCTCAATGTAGGTCAGATTACATTTTTCATTCACAAGAACTTGTAAACTAGTTCTCGCGTAACAGGCCATTATATAATTCGCTATTAGCTCCAAGTAAGTAAAGATACCTTTGGATAAAGCAAAGAAACGTCTTTTGAGTCTTCGATATTTGGATTAATTAAATTAACATTCTCAATAACCTACTTGCTTATATAGTGTGTCGTATTAATAGACAAAATCTTCTTACTATATTATTATATTTTATGACACGCTTCACCATGTAATTTTACCATTTTTCTTTTTCGCATGTACCTGGTGCAACCAAACTATGTCACATACATATATGTTTTAAAAATAATTGCCTCGCGCGATTTCCTATTTATATGCAAATACATTGTTATATGCAGCGGGTTTTTTATAACACTAACCATTATTAGTCTTTTCAGTTTATGATAGTCGACCCTTTTATTACCAGGTAGACCTTTGAACAACAAAGGTCCCTTGGTTACCTATCTCGACTAATTCTGCCACTAAAACAACAGTGTTTGTTTCTGGATTGGAGGTAGAGAGAGGCAGTGAAATTACTAAATGCAAACCATCCTAGGTCAAGAGGTGGCAGTGCGCTAGTGACACCCTGAAGATATCGCTAGCGTTAATAGACTACGGTAAAAAAAATTGACGTCGTACAAATTGACTGATCAGCATGGTACTCGTAGGTTGAGGACAAATCGGTTGGTATTTAAAAGTCATCAGTCAAGTTTTGATTTAATAATCTATAATAGCAAATAGTTTTCCTCCTATAGGTAATAAATTTGTAAATTAAAATGAACTGTTAGTGCGTAAACACTACACAGAATTGATAATTGAAAGGGCTAGTGTTAATATAACTCTATGACTAGTTTCACCTTGTTCGAATTGCATGGAATTTGAGCGTCAGTAAGGTCATCACTAAGTACTTGATGGTAGAATATTTTATGTTAAATATCAATTCATTTTTTACGCATTTCAATTTGAATATTATATTAATACTCCTGCAGCAGTTTAAAATACATCGTGATAGGTGCAAAAAATTTAGGTCGCTCTACTATTATGCAAATTCCATGAGAAAACTTGTCAAAATATGCTGTCATCTGTTGCGAAACTAGTGTTACGATTACGTTTATTGTTTATTTATGTAAGCATACTACTAAATATGTAAGAATAGGATCCTACCTAGCTGATGAAGGTTTATTGTGTGATGCAATCTAAACAATTTCGTAAAATAAAACTTTCCATAAAGCAAAATAGCTCCTCGAATCAGCAATCATAATCGTATCAGGTATACTTAGTAATTTTTTGATTGTTAAAAGAAAAGTTGAAACGCGTCTTCATATTCTAATTGTTATAGAAAGTAATGCTTACTTTGTATTCCAAAAAATGCCAAGAGAAATCAGCCTTTTTTACTAAAGAAGTTAATGATGGAAACGTAAGATATGATATCGCTTTACAATGGTTGGTAGGTTGAATGGGTAGTTAAACATTTTAAAACTTTTCTATTGTATAGATGAAATTAAGTAAATGATCAATCGTTCATTTCAGTATGTACTTATGGTCATTGTACTCTAAAAATTTAGGTATCCCGTCATCGTGAGGCCACAAATTAAAAAGTTAAAACGGCGATAAAAATTGTGCTAGTTTTTAATGTGAGATGCATGGTCGACAGCTTTTGTAGATACACCGACAGCCATCGTATTAAAAATTTAAGCTTTAAAAACTTAAAATATTTTATTATTTACTTAGCTTAAAGCTTCGCTGTAGTCAATTTAGCTATTATGACTTGAGAAAGAGGGACTTGCTGCCCGAAAGGCAATTAATACGGTGTTGGGCAGGGACATATTACTACGTATAGTAATATGTAGTATATGTATGACGTATATTTAAATCCTGTGGCAGTGTGTCAGTCATCGATTTCTTGAAGAATAAGCGTGCTAGCATTAGCTAGATGGATGCTCTATATTAATTTCTTTCCTATTTTCTTTTTGTCTCACGGGTAACCGTTCGAGTCTTAATTTTACACTGTTATTTAGGTGCATAGCCATAGCACAGTGTTAGCGCAGTTTTAGCGCAGAAGCAAGCTCACTCAGTCGTAATAGTATAAGAAATAATATTACTCATTGAAACGACGAAGGTTGGCACAAATAAATTACGGTGACGCATTGAAAGGGGCTGATAGCTCGCTAGTCTGCGACATTACTTAGAGTACCCACTTCCTATAATCGCCATACTCACTCGACGGTGTGTTACTCATTGATTAGAGATGTTGTTAAGAAAATTTCATTTTTAAAAAACATACGTCATGAGAGGTTTTATTCCTACTCTCAAACTTAGACAAAAGTAATTAATAAACATATGAAAAATCTCAATTCTTTTTATATTTTTACTTATGATACAATAAAGAACCATAAATAAAATATAATACAATACCTTTTATAACATATAAATTGAATAAAAGGATTACCTTTAGACAACTATTGCGCATGGAAGCGCGACGCGTCAGTCAACGCTAGGCATATGTTTTTTTGGACATATAATTTACCTAGCTATAAAATAGCTGCAATCTGCTCTAATAAATAGTACCTACTCTCGATAATATTTTAAAGAATTTTAAATTTATATGACATCCTCCTGTGTGGCTTTATATATCCATAGTTACATATTTAATAACAAAAACATACTTATATCGCTTCAAAGCGCGGTTCGAAACTGCAAAGTGGGACACGGGAAAGTAATGTAGAAACGTCAATAAGCAATTTACTTATTTGTCAAGGTGATGTGCGGTCGCGTATTCGCGTCATTAGGTTACTTCACAATCCCCACGAGACTAATAACAAGACACTACCTTGAAAGTAATGGTTTATCTATACATATAATAAACTCTAATCAAATACCTAAGTAGGTACTTTGTTAGTAATAATCTTAATAAAAAATAAATAAAAAAAACTGAGGTGCATTTCAGGATAGGTATACAAATACTTTCATCCATTAATAATAGAAAATTCTATATTAAATACCTAAGTACTTTATGTAAGAACTTTATAAATATACTAGCTGTCGTCTGGGGCTCCGCTCCCGTGGGAATTCCGGATAGCCTAATGTGCTGTTTGAGCAATCTCCGTGCCAAATTTCAGCCAAATCGGTTCAGCCGTTTTCCTGTAAAAGAGTAACTAACATCCATACAAATTTTCGCGTTTATTACTACTTTCGCCCGCATAAATTTTCCCCGGGAACAGTGCTTTTTCCCGGGATGAAAGGTACCCTATGTTCTCTCAATACTCTTAAGCTATGTGTATGCGAAATTTCAGGAAGTTCAGTAGATAGGACGTGAAGAGCGGTCCTTTTGGAAATCCTTGGAGGAGGCCTTTGTCCAGCAGTGGACAGCCTGCGGCTGAAATGATGATGAATGATGATACATTTATAATATTAGAAGGGACTAGGATTTTAACCTCTATGATTGTCCGATTGATTGACTCTTATAAATTGTGATTAAATGATACCTACAATGCAAGCCACAGTTAAAAAATTTAAAAGAAAATCTGTACTTAGCAATTATCTCTATTTCAATTTCATTGCAAACGTTTGAAAAACCAAAAGAAAGTTCAAATGAGAGCCTTAATAAAATCCATTTATTATTATATACTAAGAAACAAAAGTATGATGTGTACTGATTAATATTACATAGTCTGAAATAGCGGGAGTTAATAATTGTGGCCAATTTATTCTATAACAACATGGTCTTATGAAATACTGTGGCTAGTAACCGCACCAGCGGTTTAGTTCTAGATATAGCAGCAGCGCAGCGCTAAATAGTTAAGTGATACGTCATATACTATTCTCTGTCTTGTTGAAGTACAAAAATAATATTAAAATCTTGGAGATTAAGATTCATTTATTTCATGTTAACATGTTGTACAGTAGGGTTTTAAAAAATATTTTAAGAAACAAACAAGCTTGGGTCGCAGTCATAGAACTAGGAACGCGGCTCTAATAGAAGTAGCATGACAAGCTAAACTGTCTTACCACTCATACACGATATTTACGTGTATGCCATCCTGGGGTTCACAGTTCACTAATGTCTATTGCGGAGTATATACAAGGACAACAAAAAAAAAATATTTTGGGTATTAATGCCGATTTATGCCTTCACAATCTGTAAAAATAATTGTATAAATCCAAATATGAGTTCTCCTGATACTTCTTTTTACGTTTTATACAAGTTAAAGCCTTATATTATGTAAAATACTACAGCACATTCAACGCCATTTTGAATGAAAAAAATATTATTCAGTCAAAAGCATGTGCTAAGCATAGTGTTGTTGCTCTTACGTTTCTTTCGTCAAGTATCGACAAACGAAGTTAGGAGGCGAGTTTGGAGTAAAATTCGGGATTAATTATCAACATAATTCTTGTAGGTAAATGTCAACGGGAAATGAATGAAGAAACCAGTTTCCGTAATTGCTAGTGTTACCATAAAATTCCGGAAGATGCCAATTATTCTTGTTTGTAACGTCTTACTAAAAATGTTTACATATTATATGACAATCTTTGGGACCGAAAAGAAAAGACGAAATGTCTGGTTTTCTTATTTCCCTGTGACATCTGATGAAATAAAACTAGACGTGGGGTTTAACGTCAAACCCAGAGAGATGGTTAAGAAAAATCAGATAATTGGATTTTCAAGGTCCAATGGACTACAAAATCATTACAATGGTATTCACGCTATTTTTAAACCAAAAAGAGGGGTATTATAAGTTTGACGTGTCTGTCTATGGTAATGGATAAAGCGATTTCAGTTTCGTTTTTTTTTTGTACTAACGGTGACTTATGTGCGAGTATTTTTAGATATATGTTTGATGAAAATCGGTTGAGCCGTTTGTAACTTATGGGGGTGAAAGGGGAAAAAAATAACCGCATGCCTGCAAATATATACTCGAGTGGGGTCTGAAATTAAAACGCATCACGTCCACAGTACAAAATAAAATGTTCAATGAAAATAGCTTAAGCTGTGAAAAAGCTCTAGGGGTATTAGTGGGGAAAATACTTAATGCCTGGAAAATATATGGGTGAGGGGGAGAGGGGGAGAAATAAGTCGAACTACAGTCAAAATTGACGTTTCATTAATTTTTTTATCAAAACAATGATGCCAAGCCTTATAAGGTCTAATGACCTCTGTGACGCAAGAGTGTGCAGGGTGAATTGAGCTTTCACCCACTAGATATGAATTAATAATCAAAAAGGGAAACGGACGCAATATAAAACATTACAGCAGCTATTAAACATTAGTTCTACAGTATATTAGTCGATTGACTTTAGAAGGTACTAATACATTAAGCCCCGTGGGAGGTGGCATGGTCAAGACACCTGTTTCCACGAGACGTGATCGTACCACCGCAGGCCACTTTTTGAAGCTTATCTATCTGCTATGTTATGGATATGAAGGCTGTCCCGAACGTGGTTGGAGTTTCTAACGCGGTCTTTTCGCGATATTTCACACATCCAGCGCAGCGGACTGTTCTAATGATGGTTATAAAGACCTGACCCTTGAGCCTGACCGGCATTCTGGAATCAAAAGTGAAACCAGTCATCTCAGGCCATTATGATCATGATCCTGTTTGCTTCGACTTCTGGTTATTTTTTCATATTGTCTCATGATATACTTATCATGCATTATTTGTGACTTAATAGTTTAATAAATAGTATTCTTCATGTCAGACCATGCTAGCCCATACAGATATAAACAGTAAATTATGATTAAATTAAAAAAGTGAAATAAAATCAAATATTAATAAAAACCAATAAAAAATAACAATAATAATTCAACGTATTCTCGATATATCGATGCTACGCGAATCTGTTACTTCACTAATTTTGCCTGCTGTCATGTCATAATGGCAACAAATAGACGTAATGATTATACAAATGGAATGAGTTATTGCTTTTTAGAGTGACGATAAGCATTGAACATCGTGTCTCTGTCACTCTGAAAAATATATATATGGCCGTCGCGTGAAAACACATTATTATCTCACTAATGATAAAAACCTATTAATTATAATGAATTAGATGGTTTCGTGCGATTGGCAAGTCGTCCTGGTTATTTAGAAGATTAGAAGATGTTTTTAAGTTAGCTTATTACGCAACAAGCGACCCGCCCCGGCTTTGCATGAGCATAATAACCTTGCTCTTAAATCACTCTATCTATAAAAAAACCGCATCAAAATCCGTTGCGTAGTTTTAAAGATTTAAGCATACAAAGGGATATAGGGACAGAGAAAATGAATTTGTTTTATACTATGTAGGGATAACTGAAGACAAGAGGTCCGCTTAAGAAAGGACTGAATAAATTAACCGGCTTGGTATTACATGGATCTCACAACTTTTGACGGTAGAACAACTAAGCGAGACATAAGTTTTGTTTTTGATGGTATCTCATTTCATTTTGTAGATTACAGAGAACTACTTTACGACATACATATTGCCTCTTGATAACGCGGGCGAAGTATAAGTATGCAGGTACACTGGTTCGTTCACTGCGAATGTAACTTTGTTATCCTATATATTTATATGGGATTACAAAGTTATTTATGCAGTTGGTGTATCTAGAAAACTGGACCGAAATTGCAAAATATTTTAGTTTTCCTTTGGGTTATACACTAAACATTAATTACATTCTAAATTTGAAGCTTATGTATATGCTGCAGTGCTACTACCGCGCTCCAAGATTCTAGCTCTCACTGCAATAACGCAATTTTCTGATATAACTGCAAATCTATTAACAGATTTGGTACTTAACATTTGGTCATAGCCTAGAGGACCTATGGATACCAGCTCATTAAGATTAGTTCAGTTTATCATATTCAGTGCTGTTATTTGAAAGAGCGAGTAAACTAAACTGTGACTAATAGAGAAGATATATATCGGGCATTAATGCATACCAATTTTCCAGTCAGAATTTCAAAAGAGAATTTTATTGTAAGGACACTCATCTATAAGTAGGTACATATAAATTCGAGGATGAAATGGCTTCATTTTCCTGTCTATCTATTTAATTAGATCATGTATTCAAACCTAACAATAAATAATAGTACTTACTAGTAATATCACGCTAGTGACACTCCAGGTATCAGTACTGTTATCTATTCTGTGATATCACGAGCGTAAATAGGCTAAAGTAACTTTGCGCTCATCTTTCCCGGCCTTATTTTATATTATGATTATATACTATATATTTATTTTTATATCTTTGCTCTAGCGTGTTTTTCGCGGTTGCATCTTCAGCTTACGTTTCAGAGCCCAGGGTAAGCTATTAATCATGGTTCAATGGAGCGATTGACGTCTGACCTATGTATCCTATTTATTTATATATATTAGTAATTATAAATAAAAAAATAGTATGTACTTGGTAAATAACAGTCGTATTGAGAACGAGAAGGTATCTTTATCTCCAGACCAGAACAAAACCTACGCTCAAACATTACAAACGGCAATACTGTACGTACACTTCGAACTTTTTTACGAATGTGAACTTTTTTCTATTGCTCGAGAACATACATAGAAATTTAAATATTTCCTGCTCAGACTCATCATCTTTTTGTGTAGGTGAGACGGTCAATCGACTATGTACACCCTGGTGTCAGAGTTCGTCGGAAGCCTGGGGGACCAACGGCTTAACGTGCATTCCGAAGCACAGAATCATCTTTATTATCAGACAGTCAGGTGAATCAGGCCTGCAATGTCCTAACCAAACTGGAAACAACTTAATAAGCTCTCACGACCCCCGGGTCTAATAGGCTCAGACTGCTTAGTTGGTCAGAGTGGAAATACAGTGCATTTGTACTAAGCCTTAATCCTGTATCATAAAGTAATTTTTGTTTGATTTTGCAATAAGAATAGTTTGTGAACTCATTCCATAATGTGTGTATTTGGTGACGGACCCCCCCCCCTCCTACCCTCCTTTACCTCAGCCCTTACCCCTCGCAAACGGCGCGGCCGGTTCCCATACATTTAGTGTCATATGTTATATCTATTTTAACTGACGCAATTTTTTTTTTAAATCTATGGTCGCAGTAGATTCCACATAATGACATACACACTGGCTATTACTAGTTCTGTGACACTGACGTATTTCTGGTAGTAGTAATATATGTGTTTTATTGTTATCACAGAGATATCAGAATATATACATATTGTGGAGACATACTTACTAATAATAACACAAATGCAAACAAAATTATACCTGTTTAATTTTTCAAAGTTTAATACAGTTTAGATTAAATAAAAGCAGCGTAGGTATAAACTGTCATAATTTTTTTGCTTAAGAAAAATTAGGTTCCTTTTTAGTTTTGTTCAGTCGCGCGCGCGCATCCTCCCGTGCCGTGCGTGTTATCGGTTGCGGAACAGTGTCTCGCAAAAATGTCGTGTACAGTGAAATGTGTCAACTGTAATATTGTTATAGATGAGTTATTAGCCTATCTGAGGGCCAAGCTGTCCAAAGCTGATGAAGAGAGCCTGGTCAGAATTTGTACAGCAACATTCTCCAGCGAGGATATTCAAAAATCGCATACGTTGCTGTTTGAATCTGTGCCGTCTGATTTGCGTAAAATTGTGCGAAGAGGAATAGGAAAAGAAGATCGTCTGATATACGATATGCTTCATTTTTTAAAAACAACAGAGCCAGATGCGCTGCCTGTTTTTGTAGCCCGCAATTTGGAGAAGTTACCACCGATTAGATTCGATCACCTGGATGTGTCTAAGCTACTGAAAGATATTGCGGTTTTACAGGCAGATATCCAGCAAATAAAGACTTCCTATGTAACTGTCGAACAGCTTGAATCAATGAAAAAAGAGTGTAGTGGTTCTAAGACAATATCGCCTCCCTTCTCTGCCGCTAAGATAAATATGAAAAGGGGAGCATATCGTGACAGTGGCCCTATAGGTTTGTCACTTTTTGACGAATCTGTTGATGAGAATAATTCCAAATGTTTAAATGACTATAGTTTGCATTATAGAAGCATAAACACAAAAAGTTTGGAGGGTAGTAGTTCTGTGCCTGCCGATACAGAATTACAAGCAACGGCCACTGACTCGTTGCCTGAGCGCGCTCGGAGTGATGATGCGAATGATGACTCATACTCACAGCGCAGTATTGTTGAGCTGCCTAGCGATCAGCTGACCGCCGCCGACGGTCGTGAATTATCAACAAGTAATGAGACCTATGCGCAGGCAACAAATAAAACAAATGCCGTGTGGACAGTTGTCCAAAAAAGGAAAACTAAGTCGAAAAATCGAATCGAAGGGAAATCCGGCACTGTGGTAATTGAATCAGGCGAAACGTTCAGAGCGGCGGAGCGGAAAACTCCCGTTTTCATAACGAATGTTCACCAAGACACTTGTCAGTCGGACATTATAAAATACATTTGTAAGATGACCCAAGAAACAGTTAAACTGGAAAAAATAGCCATTAAACGCCAATGTGACTACAACGCTTACAAATTCTTTGTACCCAGTAATAAACTATCTTTATTCCTTGATGAAAAGATATGGCCTAAAGGAATAATTTTTCGTCGTTTCGTCAATTTCAAACTGAAACGTAAAGATTTATCTTCTGATAAAGATAATCGGCCCATCTAAATAAAAAAAAATAAAAAAATGGATATATGTAGATTTGTGTCTTTTAACTGTAAAGGTGTGAAACGCTCAATAGATAATATTCGAGATATATGCAAGTCAAACCAGGTAATCGCCTTGCAAGAAACATGGTTATCGGAGGATGATTTGCCCTTTATGAGCACAATAAGTAACGATTTTAGCTGTACAGGAGTATCTGCGATGGATTTGACCGCGGGTCCGTTAAGAGGCCGACCGTACGGTGGCGTCGCTCTGCTGTGGAATCGCTGTGTTTTTGATAATGTGGTCGTTATTCAGTGCAATAATCCGCGTATCTGTGCTATCAAAATAGTGATGAAAGAAAGGTCTTTTCTGATACTTAATGTGTATATGCCTACGGATGACAGTGTTAATTTGCCGGAGTTCACGGATATTTTAAGTTCGGTGAGTGCTATTATAGACAGCTGTAGCGTAGACTGTGCTTATATACTGGGAGACTATAATGCTCATCCTCATGAACAATTTCACTATGAGCTAATGAACTTCTGTACGGATCAGGAATGGTCCTGTATTGACTACAATATGCTAGGTATATGTTCCAACACATATACTTATGTTAGTGATATAAATGGTTCCAGGCGATGGCTTGATCACTGTCTAGTAACAAAAGCAGCGATTATTTCTGTTCAAAATATATATGTTATTCACGATGTTTTCTGGTCCGATCACTACCCCCTTGTAGTAGAATGTAATTTAAATGTTGTTTTGCCCTTGAGACCGTCATGCCATTATACAGTTAGTCTTAATGAAGTTGTTTGGGGTGAACGGACACCTGCTCAAATAAAGTTATATCAGGAAGAGTGTCATAAAAGGCTAAAGCTTATTGACTTTCCCCCCGAGTTACACAAGTGTAGTGACAGTATGTGTGAAATTTCTAGACATAGAAGTGTAATAGACGCATTTTACAATAGTATAGTTCAGGCTCTTAAAGATTCCTCTATAATATCTTGCGAGAGAAACAAACCTACAAAAAAAAAAAAGGTTGTTGCGGGCTGGAACAAGCATGTCGCTGGGGCTCACGGGCTGGCCAGGCAAAAATTCCAGATGTGGGTCTTGAAGGGTAAACCTAAAGATGGTGCTGCATATAAAGAAATGTACGAAACTAGAAAAATTTTTAAGTCCCGGTTGAAATGGTGTCAAGACCATGAAACTCAAATAAAGATGGACATTCTAGCATGCCACCATTCCAAAAACGACTTTCGTTCGTTTTGGAAACACACCAACCACTTGCAAGGTAGGCCCAATCAGCCCGTGAGCGTTGGCGGGGTGAGTGATTCTAAGAGTATCGCTGATCTTTTTGTGGATCGTTTTACTGTAAAATCACCTCTTGGGCCCTCTTCACATATGAAACTGAATACTGAGCCCAACGTGAAAAGGGAATTATATTTCTCAATAAAGAATATAGCTACAATAGTAAAATCGATGTCTAGGGGTAAATCACCTGGCCACGACGGGCTCAGTATTGAGCATCTTAAATTTGCGGGTCCGCACTTGCCGCGAGTGTTATATTTACTGTTTAATTTTTGTATAGGTCATGGGTACATGCCTAGCGATATGTTGCGGACAATAGTGGTACCTATAGTTAAAAATAAGACCGGGGATCTCGGAGATATAAATAACTATAGACCTATATCTTTAGCTACCATAATATCAAAGGTATTTGATGGCGTGCTTAATATACAACTAAATAATCGAATAAAACTGCATGATAATCAATTTGGGTTTAGGCCCAATTTGTCTACTGAAACTGCAGTTCTGTGTCTTAAGCACGCTGTCTCTTACTACTCAGAGCGCAAAACTCCAGTCTTCACCTGTTTCCTAGACTTGTCGACAGCTTTTGACCTGGTTTCATACGACATCTTGTGGGAAAAACTTGAAAAAGCCAACGTTCCTGTTGATATCATAAATATTTTTAAATTTTGGTATTCAAACCAGGTCAGTAATGTGCGATGGGATGGGGTCCTGTCCAGATCGTATGGATTGGAGTGCGGGGTGAGACAGGGGGGATTAAGTTCACCCTCGCTCTTCAATCTGTATATTAATGATATGATAGAGGAGCTCGGCAGCGCTGGCGTCGGTTGTCACATAGACGGTGTGTGCGTTAATAACATCAGTTACGCGGACGATATGGCGCTGCTGAGTGCTTCTGTCTGTGGGCTGCGAACGTTGGTCGCGGTATGCGAGGCCTACGCCCTCTCTCATGGTTTGATTTACAATGTCAAAAAAAGTCAAGTCATGGTCTTTGGGGACGGGAGGAAACAATATGACAAATTTCCTCCAGTGTATCTAAATGACACTATACTCCAGAGGGTGTATAAATTTAAATATCTTGGCCATATACTGACTCCCGACCTGAAGGACGATGAAGACATCGAGAGGGAGCGGAGGGCTTTGTCAGTAAGAGCGAACATGCTTGCTCGCAGATTTGCTCGTTGTTCTGGAGACGTAAAAATTACACTATTTAAAGCTTTTTGCTGTTCTTTTTACACGTGCAGTCTGTGGGCAAGATATACTCAAAAGGCTTACAAGGCCCTTCGCGTGCAGTACAATAATGCGTTTAGGATGCTGTTGAGGTTGCCTCGCTTTTGTAGTGCATCAGGGATGTTCGCTGATGCGCGGGTGGATTGCTTTAAAGCCATAATGCGGAAGAGATGTGCGTCCCTGGTGCGCCGAGTGCGGGGGAGCAACAATAGCGTTCTGCGCATGGTCGCAGGCAGGCTAGACTGCGAGTATGTCAACCATTGCTGCACCACAGCCGGGGGGGTGGTGCAGGAATGGCCTCCGCAATGAACGGAGATATTACAAGTTTATTTCAATTTTAAAATTTTCATTACTAATACAGCGTAAGTCTTACTAACATATGAGTCATGGTCACTTGAATAAATAAATTTTCATTCATTCATTCATTCATTCATTCATTTTACTTATGTATTATTATAACTTACATTTAGGGTTTCGTATTTAGAATTCTTACCACATACTACCACTGCAGCATTTCTATTCTCCACAAAGCTGCATACAGGCGGTATTGTATGCAACTGCAGGCAGATTGTAGCATTGTTTCGTATTTATGCGCGTGTGAACCGAGAAATTGCGATGCATTTCGTATTAGATGGAGCTCCGGGGCTTGCTCGTTCGGATGTTTAAGAAATAATCATGGTTCTGGTCAACTATTTTTAGTAAAATGGCTTTAAAATAATTATGGCACTTTTTTATCCATCGTGTTTTATACAGTAAGAAGACCCAATAATTTAGCATTCGCGTATCGGTCGGCACGGTGGACTGATTGTTATTGCAATATCTCAAACAGCTATCATCTCAATTTTTTTCGGTGCCATAAATGCAACCAACTTTTATTTGTGTCACCGCCAGACATATGACGAAATAGCAGTGCACATTATACTAACCGCACGACTAACAATTTTTTTAACTATTTCAATTTAACAAACATAACATTTCCATCTGTATTTTGAACTATTTTAGTGTGTGTATATGTAGTGTATACACACACTATACTTTGAAAAGTGCAATAAATTAAATTTTTCTAAGAAAAATATAATGTAAAGAATTAGGCAACCACTCTTCATGAACATAAGCAAGACTTTTACCCGAAAACAAAAATATTATTCACACGATTTTGTAAATACGTGCTTTTTAAATGTTTGTCATAGTTTTATAGCTTCCTAAAGGTAGATACTCATAAATTTAGGGAAAGATATCAAAATTTACTGTTCCTCTGACGCAATAAAACTGTTCGAACTGAATGATGGATGTGCTCTAACTAAAACGAGTGACAATGTTGTGATCGGCAGTTTAGTCACGTAAGGCGAATGAAGACCCCAAAGGGTGTTTATTCTTTGCCTGTTCGAGAAAAAGGCGCAGTGGTGAAGAATGATGAGTATCACTAAATAAATGTAACTTATATGTATATTAAAAGAAAGGGCCCTGAATTATTCTAAATTCGTAGTAATTCGTAAGTAGTCAATTTTATAATTAGAAGTATACCTAGATGTTGAAGCCAAACCTACCATATGTTTCTTCTCGACGTCCTAAACTTGTCAAATTTTTGCTAACCAGAAAGCGTATAATGTTATATTTAAAACTTTTTCATCAATCAGTTCCTATAAAAACTGGATGATGCTTTATAATATTTTAAGCCTTTCTTCTGAATCAATAGGCGCAACGCAAGTACATGTAGCCTCCGTGGTTTTCAAATATTATAAACTGTATGTACAATGTGCCACAACAGCAATGACAATTAGTTTTCATTTATTTTAATTACCCAGCATTAACATTCGTTTTTAACAATTCTAAGATAAGACTGACTTATTAATTATAACTTCCCCATTTCGTTGTTTTTAAATCTGAGCCAAGAAAAAGTTATTGAAGCTCTCCAAAAACAAATTCCATGCGTAAAACGATCTTTGTTTAAATAGAACTAATGTTTGAATGAAACATAATATAGAGCAAGTACGTATAATCAGGATAGACTTAAAAATACTTAAAATATTTTAGTGCTGAATAAATCTATCATTTTTTTTCTATGTGTTATAACTTTATTGTACTAATTACATAAATATTAAAATAAAGCTAAAATTAAAACTTAAATTAAAACTAAAATAAAGCTAAAATTAAACTAATAAGTGCTGGATTAGACTTTTACTATCCATACTTCCATATACTTCCATACTAATATTATAAATGCGAAAGTATGTCTGTCTGTCTGTCTGTCACTCTTCACGGCTAAACTACTGGACCGATTGTGATGAAATTTGGTAGGGATGTAGTTAACGACCAGAGGTCAAACATAGGCTACTTTTGGGCGCGATATAACCAAGTCCCACGCGGGGCGAAGCCGCGGGGAACAGCTAGTATGTATATATATACAAAATTTACCAAATCTTCAATTTTTTATCTGCCTTAATATGTTGCACCAGTCGACGAGGTCGGGAGTCGACTGGTGCAACGTGGTTAAGTTGTTTTAAATATGTTTTAATCTTTTAAATGCAGAAATGTAATCCAGCACGAAACTGAAGGAACGTGTAGGTATTCTTAGCACAAGATTTTTAATAATTAGCGATCTAAAAGCATTTGCTCATATTCAATCTCATAAAATTATCAATCTCTCTTAAAACTCATATAAATGTGACCGACCGACCCCAGATGAACTGAGATAAGGGGTAGACAAAGAAGAAGAAGAAGATAAGTCATATTAATGTACATTGGAACACTAAAGTGGTTTTTAAAACTGTGAATATTTAAGCTATATAATAAGCATTATACCAATTTTGATCCATGTGCAATCCAAAAATCAAGCTAAGAGCCGGCAGTGACCGAGCGCCCCACTTGAAGCAGCAATCGCGAAGGCGCGACCCGCCGCGCCGGCTGCCGCCGACGACGGCTTTCTTCGGCTCGTGTTCCACTCCACACTTACATAATATGACGCAAAGAGAGGCGTTTGCTATACGCATTATACAATTATAAAACAGGTCAACAATCTTAAGCCGTACGCAGTTGCAATAGGTATCGCCTTTTAAATAACTTAAATGCTAGTTAGTATAAGTGTGCGTTATCTCACTGACTGACATCCAAACCTACATTATTTAGAACTGTTATTAGTGGTTATTATATATATTTAAATAGACAACGTTACTTAATACATAATTATAATTATTTTAACATTTTACTCTTATTGCACTGTGAAGAATTAACATTATCCTATTATTTAGTGAGTGCTATCAAACTACCAAATTTAGTTTAATAGATATGTAAAGTAGTTATGTTCTATTTTAAAATAAAAGAATAAAAAAGAAAATAGAACCGTACTACTAAGCACATAACTACATAAATATTGGTTTTCTTCCAGTATTTAAATCGCGCTCAAAGTTCACGTAGAATCGCCAGTTTAACTTTTCTTTATGGTTTTTTTATTTTAATTTTGCTTCTAAAATTAATGAACCTCTTTCGCGGTTCAACTGTAATAAAATATTTGTAAATCACTTTATACTTCATCGTCGGTGGAGATATTGGGGATTCTCAACCCAAATCGATCGCTTGGGACGCGAACGTGACTGATCTAAAATTCGCGTTGTGGTAATGACACATAAATAAATAACTAGTCTACCCTGAATAAAGTAATGTTTGGGACTGATCTTTATAGCAAAGATTATACCTGCAAACTAAAATTATTTGATCCAGATTTGATATCCGGAAGTGTGGTACACAAAAAATATATAATCTATCACACAACAATAGATACTGAAGCTAAAAAAGTGTTTTTTTTTTTCTTCATATAAGTTTATACTTATGACATAATTTTAATGGTATCTATTCTGTATTTGTCAATTTTTTACTCCTATATAAAAAAAAAAAACGAATAGCTGTATAAAAAAGCTGGTATAGCTTAATAAGTTATGCTCTTACTCTTAGACGCCCACAATTCTCCATTCTCGAGTGCTTGTAGGTAGTTCCTTAGGTCGTCCTCACAGTTTTTCGGCAACGAAGTCTTGTTGACTACTTCCATCCAGTAGTGATGGTCCAGCAATGTCTTCAGCCACCACATTCGAGACTTGGATAATGTCACACCACTAGCTGAAGAGTTCACATTCGCACCCACTGCACTAATTAACACTAAAACTATTGCTATGAGCATCGTTCTATTGGTTAAGAAAAACATTTTGATTTATTTGATTTTATAATGCAAATACAAATGTCATTTTTGTATTTCGGTTACAAATTTCAGCACATGAGGAGTACCTGAAAATAGAAAAATAATATTGTGACATAATGCAGTATTATAAGTATCTAACTTGTATGAAATGTACCTTTATATGTTTGATATGAAAACGGAATATATCATAAATTGGTTGACTGACAGGGATAATACTCATAAGAATGACTAAAATATAGTTTTCCAACACCGATTAGGAAAATCGATGTCATAGTTAATTGTAAATCCTATCTATTAAGACATAAACCTGTGTCTTAAACAACAAAAAACACCTTTACTTTATCACATCAAATTTCCAAGCTTTCGTTAGGGTCGACACGCAAGGATCCTTAGAAAAACATACAAAGGTCTTCTAACCTTTGTTATGTTTTTCTTGTAAACAAAATGTTTGTCAAACAAATCCTTTGTCAGGTAGGGACGTATACATAATTAAATTTCCTCAACTCCCAAAGGGTTTTAATTACAAACAGAAATAAATCCACCTTATAAAATATATCGCCAGGTTTATTTATAATACCGTAAAAATATATTAGTAATATCCCACCAGACATTATTAATTTTGTAGCCTTCCTATACTGCCCTTTGCACCATAAGTACTTAATTACTTTTTAAATAAATTGACACCCACCACTTTTCTTTTTGTGTGTGGCTCAGAGAGGTATAGGTAGCTCTCTGTACTACTGTGTTACCCACAAAACTAGATGGACTTACATAACTGTATAAGAAATACATACTTCGATCCAAATCGTTAGAGCTATGTAGATCTTTATTCATTCTTATTACTTTTAGAGTAACTTTTAGAGTCGGTACTACTTTATTTTCTGTGCTTTTCCTAGTATTAGGTATAAATGCAAAAGTTTCTAGGAATATTGGTTTAGTGTGGCGAATACCATATCACCAGATGTTCCATGAACGAGAGCTAAATCCATAGAATTAGGAAATCAGGCAATTTTTTTTAAATCTATGGCAAAATCAAACAAAAAAATAGTTTTGTATTCTATTTCGTACTATCTAAAGATCACATTACCTGATCATACCTAAGTTTGTCGACGAGCTTCGTGTATCAGTATATGACTAGGTATATTGACCTAACTACCTACTATACATTTTTCTCTGATCTTAAATGCCATCTTCACATGACACAGACCCAACTTTCACCTCGTTTCATAATACATAAGAATAATTGCAAGCTCTATCAGACAAAGTTTTTAAACAAAGATGTTTGTTAGGCATCTCAAAATAAATAATTAACACATTCGTACAGATGACATAGTAAGAGAGTGGACAAGTCAAAAGAAAATAAAACATCTGAAATTTAGATTCTCCAATGAAAGATTATTTTTCATCTCACTTTTGATAAGAATTAAATGATATTGACCGCCTCACAATAACAAAAACGTAAACTTAAATAATGCACTTAAATAAATAATGAACCTAGATTGATGTGTTACTTCAATTAGAGGAATCAAATAAGTAGGTACTTTAAAACTGTAACGCTATTACTCAATATCACCAAAATATATCTACTTACTTTTTCCAGGAAAATTTGTAAAATAGGTAGGTATGTAAGGGGCTGTTTGCCCGGATTCCGGAAGCCGGATTTCCGGCCAAATATAATATACGCTTGACCAAAACCATCCTAATTATTTATATATACATCTAACACTACACATATTCTCGTAGGTACCAATATTGTTTAAAAAATCTTTAAATTTGTCCACGCTGTACCGACAGTTCTTATACCAATTTTGTTATTTATTTTCTATTGCTTTGTTTTTAACACGCTTTTATTAGCTTCACCTGTATGTTTGCTTGCTTGTTTGTTTGTAACCGACTTCTTTGAACTTAATTTTGACCCACTTTGAACGGTCAGATTTAATTCAAACTGTAGAATTATCAAGGACCGATGACAATACAATAATTCGATAAGTTTATCTCTAAAAAGTGGAAAATAAATAAAGTTAAAAAAACTAAAATAAACAACGCTTTAATGAGCAATCGAACTAAAAAACGAAAAATAAAAGCGTGTGGGCTGATTGTGTCATATTTTTCATTTATTTATAATTATTAATTTAACTATATTTATTTATAATCCAAACACAACAATATATTTTTTGATGAAACAACGTATTCGACTGCTTAAACAATAGACTTTGATTAATAATCTAAAAGGGATCGCCCGCCGACACGCAATTAGAGTGTATTCAAAAAGTGTTTTTACATTCACCCTAAATCCCTTTGATGATACGATTTTGTATATGTACTAAGGTTGGTTTATAATCCAATGTGCTCAAAAATTTAATTGCTTTGAACATTTGGGCGGGACACTGCCCAGCACACTGAACCTTGGAGTCATTCTGGTGTCATTTAAGACCTAATCGATAGATAGTTTCACTTTATAGGTGCTAAGTTGTGGTCCTTAGTAGAACGAGATGCAAGAAAAATATATGTACTAAGTATCATTTTCTTGTGTACTTAAGTTTGTTACTAGCATCCACTTTTATGTTTTTAGGGTTCCATAACTTAAAAACAAAAATGCAACTCTTATAGGATCGCTTTTTGTGATCACATGTGTTCGTCCGTCTGTGTTTATGTCTATCTGTTTGCTAAGAATATTATCTCAAGATCGCAAAAGTTAAAATTTATAACAAATATCAAGGTTTATGGTGTCTTTCGGCTATAAAATAATCGTTAAAAACAAGCGCTTCACAAGGGAATCAAAATCTATGGGTTACTTTATTTCCTATTGACTAGAATCATGACATTTGCTAATAAACAATTTCATCCAGCAAAAAATCTGAAAAAATGTAAATTTATAAAAGTCAAATACACAAATAAATAAGGTAATGATTTATAAGAAAGTCTATGTCAAATCATGTGATTGTTTAGTTCTTTTTCTTGCCAATAGTTGGCGCTACAAAGATTAAAATGTATCAGTATGGGGAGGACTCTATTAGTAGAGTACACTAAAAATCGGCGAGTTTCTTTGAATGTCGGTTCTGTTCTAGTATAGTATTATGTAATCTGTGGTAAAATCCAAATCTTAAAATAATCAAGTGTGTAAATCTTTCATTATTGTTTGCTGGCACGGAATAGTCAGTGTCCGAGTGCAACTTGCTCTTGTCCGATTTATTCTTCTCCACTTCGCTAGTTTACTCAGTAACATTAATTTTATTTCTCAAAGACTACTTTATTAAAGTGTCCACTTTGTACTCGTACTTGTTATTTTGTCACAGCGGCCAATAAATTTAAACATATTTCATTATACAAGTTCTCCACTGAGTAAATATGGCCGTAATTTGTTAAATCATTTTTGCTAATTAAATTGAAGCACGTAGGAAACGACATTTTGTTCCAGAAATGAATTTCAGGTTCAGCGCGTTCATGAAAACGAAAATAAACTGATTAGTTAAAACGCAATGGAGATATTTAGAGATTTGTGCGCGGAGTTACTTTACTGTGCTTGTTAATTGGTTAATTAAATTTACATTTTAATTAAAATGGCTAATAAATCTGGTTACTCGTTATTATACATAGGTATTTATTATATTATTTTTTAATAATCACGAAGTTCTAATAGTAGGTGATTGTTTACTAATGTTTATTAACAATAATTATATGTTTACAAATATTTATTAACTACTTAAGTTAATAATAATAAGTTAACTTTATGCTAATAAAAGATTCACCTCGACTAAACACTTACTCAATTTCATATAATCTTACGAGAATTTAAATGTTTTTTTTTACTGCAGGCACAAACACATAAAATACAGTAGGTGCATACCTAATTGGTCGTCATGTACTGTTATATAGTTGCGCACGCGATCACTGTTAGTGCACCGTGCAATTGCGCTTTACATTGCGTTGCATTTCCGTTGCTTACTTGAAGCGCCAACTATCCTTAGTGGTTATGCATTTAAAAACATAATTTAAAGTGTCGTAGAAGGTTATGTGGGACATGAACCCACAACCTGCAGTTCAATGCCTGTCTCATTTTGTTGGGGTGTTCTATTTCTTGATGCTCTACAACCCCAGCTTGTTGATAGCTACAACTAAGTTTTTTTTCATACAATCAGTTAGGTAAACAGACATACCTACGTCCCACCTTATGGTTATAGCCCAGTCACCGTAGCCCATTGACGCCTGCAATACCAGGAGTGTCACGTGCGCATTGCCGTCCCTTGAGGCTGTTTCAGGCCCTTTCGAAAGCTCTAGAAAAAACTTATGGTAGGGGTAGCTAATTCCACAACTTCAGCGTACGTTGTAGAAACGAGCATTCTGTCTCTACAGCACGGCTCCCTTTGGAGCAGCTAGCGGGATAGCCAATCGGCCACCAATCCTTATTACGTATGTTCTATGGTCGATAGGCTGGGCAGGCCAGGTTTTGCTTATTGCTCTTGTTCTGTCAACTTTTTGCCCTACGCCGCTGTTTACGGCGTTTCGATTACAGTCGGCAGCGAAAGATCAACCTCAATACAAATATTGAACCTAAAAATATTTGAGAATAATCTAGAATACTCTATTATTCATTCCTAATATCGAGTAGATACGCACATTCAGTCTTTGTCCATGCAGTAAATTCTTTTATCTACCAAGTACCAGCAGGAATGTTTGGTAATAATTCATTTACAGGAAACCGCCCATATTCAATTTACCGTTTCTATAGAAAGTTATTTTGTGCAATCCTTGTGTGGCGTTTTCTTTAGTATCTGTCGAAAGCGGCAATTTAGTCATATCTTCCCTCAGTTTGCCTCAGTCGCGTCGTTATACACATGTCATACCCGATATTATCGACTTGGGAAACACGGCCGGAGCCCGACGTCATATCGTATATACCTATATTTTTTTTCCTTTTCCCACATATTAAAGTAAGAGTAGGAAAAGCTTGTTGTGGATATTAATGCTTAGAGGATCACTTTCGTTTTCTCGGCTGTGGGCGAGCGAAATTTCGCAGACTTTATGATACGAGTTATGTTATGTGACAAAAAATATTGGGGACTGTATATAATATGCCTTTTACCTACATAGGTAAAGGGTATGTAGCATACTAATTAAAGACAAACTTTCTATTTAGTTAAACTGTATGTGACAACAACCATTAAGTTATTTTAATATAATAAACATTCTTTCAGTGTTTTACGAACCGTGAAGTAATTAAGTGGTAATTCATAATTTTTTACGTAAGTCTTAGATACTTACAAAATTATTTATGACCGTATAAATTGAGGGGCCATTTTTCGTATCTTAAATCACTATATTTATAAAGTAGCACACTTAAAAAACATTGTAGACGCGATCTTTGATTTTGTAGTATAATAATTGAAAAGTTATATATGAACATAAAGGTGGCTCCTCAGTCTAAATGTTTGAACTGAGGAGCCATGCCGTATCTGGAAATAATATAGCTGAATTGTTCGGAGTCGCGATTTTATGTACAAATGTGGATGGAGAGAATCGCCAATATGTGAGTATGGAGCTCACGGAGCTGCCCAGAATGTGAAGCACTTGTCCCCTCGCTAAATATTAGGGCGACCCGGAGACTGTTCACCCTTGAAAACGACGCGATCCAATGGATTGAAAAACTAACACACCACTTGTAGAACTTTTATTTTACCTCCCCCTATAACATATGAAGTTTGAGCGATTGACAATGGTTGGAAAAGGCCATACAAATAAAAAATAAATAGTTGAATATTTTTCATTATTTGGTACGATATTGTAGCATTTGAGAGCAATTTTAAAATAAAAATTGAGTTAGATAGCAGGTATTTTTTAAAAGTTACCATAAAATGTTATGTTACTTTTGAATGTGGCATCTCAATCCATAATATAAAGATTGAGAAGCTGAATTAAAAAGTATTATATATATTTACTAGCGACCCGCCCCGGCTTTCCATGGGCATAAAAACCTTCCTCTTGAATCACTCTATCTAATAAAAAAAGCGCATCAAAATCCGTTGCGTAGTTTTAAAAATTTAAGCATACATAGGGATTTAAGGACAGAGAAAGCGACTTTGTTTTATACTATGTAGTGATTAAATATCAACAATACTGAAATCACATTTTCAGAAGTTACTATACTCAATTACTACTAAAAGATACAAAATTATCAATTATATTCATTAAATACTTTCCGTGTTTCAGGTGGCTCCTAAATTCTGACATTTGAATTGATGAGCCAATTTTACATTAATCTATTTTAACATATAACTTTGGATACATTTAACTGCAAATTTAAGAATTTTGTCTACAAAAATATTTTCATTCCTATTAAATAGGGTTGAAAGCCTTTTTTTTTAAATCTGATGTGGCTCGTCAGTTCATACGGACGGACATAATTATTTTGACGAAACATGACAAAAACGTTTTCGATTGTTAGGTAAGTACGTAAGCACGTTTGCGTAAATAATAATATGAAAGTTAACAAATTTATGTGATTAGTAGGCAAGTATTTTTGTCATGTGGATCCGGTCTAAGAGTAGACCACTCCGTCTTATCTCTTAAACGTCGTCAAAGTCTAGAATGAAGAGGGATAATTAATATCAGGAAAATTACGTATGTACTGTATAAAACTTATTGAAGCTATTTTTTTACGGTTTTAGTTCTGGTAAAGTTTTTTTCTTTTAAAATGTTATGCACGTACCTACGACATCAGTATAATATTACAAACGTCGTCTCGCTTTACACAATTTAACCCGCTTAATCGTTTCGTTTGTTAAAAATGTACAGGCTGTTCCTAATTACGCAACACATTTTAGCTAACATGGGCTTAACAAACGTTTCTTAATACGGGGGTTATACTCGTAATTGGAAACAGCCTGTACATTTTTAACAATTATAAGAATTATAAGAGCAGGAAGAAATAAAATATAGAATAGAAAAAGTTCTTACAATTGTTTGTCAAATATAGTCAAACACTCATTCTCTTTTTCCATATCCACACTACCATATACATACTCCTATTCTTAAAATTATAAATGCGAGTTTCTATCTGTCTGTCTGTTTCGCTTTCACGGCTAAACCGCTGAACCGATTTTGATGAAATTTTGTATGGATGTAGTTAAGAGCCAGGGGTCAAACATGGACTATATATGGGCGTTATATTTTCCTAGAATTTTATATTTCCGCAGACTTAAAAACGCCCAAATACTTTTGGTGTACCTAATAAAGTGAAAATTTTCCGTTCTGCGTCCCTAATGTATTAGTAATTTGTTTCAACACTCAATGCCTGTTTGGCATTTGAGTTTTGTAATCACGTCTTTTCTACAGTGAGTTATAAAGCTGCTTTTATTATTACTTTACTGTTTCGTGTTTTGGTGTCAGTGTCGAATCAATGTTGCAGAATTATGATTTTTGGAAGCACTTCTAACGATTTAATTTTATGCATAAAATCCGCAGGAAATTAAGAATAACTCGTAAAATGCCCTAATCTAACTCCACGATTACGTATGCGGGAATCTTGATTTTCTGTTTCAACTATCATCATGCTAAACGTGGTCGAAGGTTTTATGGCCCTAGGCTCTGTCTACCCCGTATGGGATAAAGACGTGATTATATATGGGTATGCATGTATGTATGTACTAATGAGTTATGATGTATCCACATTAGTAGCCAGGCACAAAATATATAATAGACCAGGGTGTGCGGTGCGTGCAAAGTTAATGTAACTTGTAATTTACACGATATTAATGAATAAATGAAATAGGATACTGTAAGCACAGCGGAATAACATCCCTTAACCGTTAGTATAGTTCGCGGCATGTAAGTTGGCAAGAAACTGAAATGAACTTGAATGCGCAGTAACCAATTTTCATACAAATATTAACGTGCGCTGTGGCCCGTTTGTGGCCAACTTATGTGCCGGGTATTACACTATTAGGTGTATATTCTATGTCTAAACCCTAAACTTACGTTATACTCCTTAAATGCTCGGATAAACCTATACACACGCAATATTCTATTACCACACTGTAACGAAAAAATAAATACGACCTATAAAACATTTAAATATGTACTTAATATCCTTTAAAGTTCACATGCAGGCATTAAGCTCACTTGTGACAAAGCAGCACCGGCCGGACGCGGAGCATACGAGTACGACTGCAGTCTTGACTTACTTATGTAAGAGCGAAGTAAATCGCTGCTTTGACTCTAATTTAATTAAACAATCTAAATGTATGTTAAATGAAACTCATAGTATATGCCTACTTCTGTTGGTAAGATTTACAAAAAATCTTATTGTTTTTTAGAAAAGTTTCAATATTTATACAAATGTTTTAAAATATTTTATAAAAGGTATAAAATATGTGTATTTTAAGGGCATCTATACGCGACAGCAACTAGAATATTTAACAATATTTAATTTAGTACACTTAAATACAATGTTATTCACAATATTTGTGTAAGCACTTAAATTTTAATCACTCTAGAGCGAACGACCATAAAATGCAATAACTAAGTCGAATTTTCAAATTGTTTACGATCCTATCAAGTTGAACTGGCAGTAGCAGCACTGACACAGTAATCTTTGCGAGCACGAAGTAAATCTCTTTCGATTCATTAATCTCCACAACCAGATCGTAATAGCACTGCCAGGTGATTCCGAAACGCAATAAATCATCAATTATTTATTTTATTTTCAAAAAAGTTAAGAGGGAAATCAAATGCGTAGGGTCATTTCAGACAGAACAGAGCCAGTAAATTGCTCAAGCATTTTTTCTTTCTGTTTGATAACCTGACACAAGCATTCTCTAACGGTAGTGTAATTATAAGTCTACGTCTCTAACACTCGATTTTTTGGAAAAAATATTATCTTATATACAGCTGCCGATAACACATAGCACTACAATATATATAGTAGTACCACAAATTTTTGTGTTGTAATAATGTATTAAAAAACGAATAAATTTTATTAAAATTTTAATGAAGTTTGTTTGTAGCGTTTGTAGAAAACAAACGCTTTGTTTCGACGCAAAATTGAGTTTCCTAAAAATTATTAATTTTCCTTTCTTGATGACAATAAATATTTTTTGTTCTATATTTTTTCAATTTCGACACACTGCGTGTCGGACTCTTTCATCATTGATTCGCTCCATATACTCGTTCGTATATTCCAACATTCGAAATGTGCAATGTTATTACATACCCGATTTCCTAGCTCTAGTAGGTATCAGTCAATTTTACTTACACATTGATATGGTTTTATTATTTAAACCTACGTCTTATTCAAAGAACGCAAATCATGTTTTTATTTTATCAATTTTCTTACATAAGGGTTCCAAGATAAACTGACTCTATCGAGTTTTGTGTATCAGTCAGAATACTTCATCTCTAGGATTAGTTTTGATTAACCACCGCAATGATAGAAGCTGAGACCAACAACTTTTTCACGCATTCCCAAGCATGGAATCAAATATCTTTCTTTTCAAAAAGTCTAAATCAATTAACACAATGAAAATAATTTGACAATGGAAATAGAGCTTACGACTTACAATCGCATTTAAAATAGGCTTACGTTTAAATTTCTAAATATAATTTTATATAGATAAATTAAATGTTAAAGTTAATGGTAGTATTTTGTGGAAAGTAATTGCGACGTTTTAACGGGTGGTTGGTCCCAATTACCTGTGCTCACAAACGCGTAATGCATACATTATGCTCAGGTTTATTTTTCACACCGCATTATTCAACTCGTGCCCCGGATTATTAGAATGAAATACGCCTCACCCTTGAATCTTACTTTAATATCAAAAATATTAACGTTTTACTTACAGCAGGTAAAAAAAAAGGTGTAAAATTTTTACACGACTGACAAAAAGGATTATTATGTTTTCAGGATTAATGTATGTTTGTTTGTATGTATGTTATAAACTCTTTATTCCACCATATGTCCGGAACTGCTTATCATATACTATAGATGTATAACGTTTTTTACAGATCATTGCATTTTCTTTTTAGAATAAGACCGAAAAAAAAACTTGTCAAACTAATCGAGTGATGTCTGGTGTTGTATCAAAGTCGTTGATTTGTAAAGTCTTCCTTCAGTCGTGTTTTTTTCTTATTTATTTGTTAATAATAAGCTTGCTTTTTACTAGGTACCTACAGTAACTCGCGTTATTGTTGTTGTAAAGTTACCTTAAGTATATTCGTATAAAATATTATACTTATTATATAACTATTAATACAATTGTTTTTTTTTTCTGATCCCTTTTATATAAAAAGTAGAATATGGCTGTACCGTGAAAATAAATGATTATTGACTATTTTGTCTGAGTTTTTGCTAAATCGCTGGCAGTCTATAGTTACCTCTATGGCATATATTGAAAAAAAGCACCCTGGCGAATAATTAGGTAGTTAAAACTAAAACTCCTAATTGCTAAACACGCTATCCACTGTGTTCGTAAAACTCAAAATGTAGAGATACACCATTTCGCATTATATTCGTACCTTCCATAGGCAGTTAACTGTAACAAGAAGTAGCTATACCTATGTTTACGTTTATTTCAAGATTTTAAATATTTTTTTTTAGCAAGCTTACACTTAGTATATTTACTAAGTGTAAGCTAGGGCTAACTCAATCTGTGTGATTTGTCTCTATATATGTATGTATATAGAATAACTATATCCTAAATCACCTAGCTCTAAGTTTCTTCATGGCGGATCTATAAAAGGTTTCTGATACTGTCTACAGTAAGATTCTAGGTGTACAGATAATATTCTGTAGATCAAAGTGATTCAAAGTATAATCAGGGAAACTCTTGTCACTTTAAATAGATGTACACTAGGTATGCATAAAGCACGATAATATGTCAAAAGGTTGTTGCATAGTATCAATGCAAACCCCAAAAACGACTGACGAAATAGTTTTACCAGATATTGTCGTATAATCCCTGAAACTTGGGAAAGATGCTTGTGAAGAAAAAAGAACAAAAATAAGAAGTACCTATTCTTTTGAAATCTTAAGAATGTGAGTAAAAACCCCAGAGAACTCTAATTATAAATTAAATTATTCTTTGTTTGTTGTTTGGAATTATTGTTATATCATCTAAAAGCTATTTATGATAGTTTAATGTAGAGTCGTGAGAGAGGGAGAGCCTTACTTACTAGGCAAGAAATCGCTGCCGGGCACAGCCTGACCTAAAAACTGTCGGCGACCGGTCGGCCTGTCGCGGCCAACTTATCAATCATGGCAAAGTTGCTGCAGGAAGGGACTTCGCCCAACGTTGTTATCCGTATCAAAATATTACGGTAAATAGTTATATTTTATGCCCCGGGCGGCAATCTCGTAAGTAGATTGAAAAAACATTTGGGTCTTTCTTTATGATGAATCTACTCATTTTTAAACTGAAGTTCATTTCATAAAGATAATTATTATTATTCCATCCATTTGTGTGTGTGAAGTCACTGTGTTTTTTTTACATTGTTATAATATGGATTTATCAAATTTATATAATGAAGGCTATATGATTTTATTTAAAGAGTTTAGATATTAATCTAAAATAAAATGAAAGTATTCGAACGCTACGCGGACGTAGTCGCGCGCGGGTACAGCTAGTAGGTATATTATAAAGTAGTTACCTACTTACCTTACAAAAAGTGTTATCAGTAGTTTTGCTCAGGCGCAATATTACTTTTTAAAGTGTTTAAAACATGATCCTTCTCTCTATCTTATTGTATTCACGAGTTTAGACTAATATATCTTAGTAACATAAGAAAATACCTCCTTTCTGTAGTGACCAAGCAAGTTAGGCGTCGCAGGACATTACATTCCTACAACCTCACGAGCAATGTGGGCGGAGATAATACTTTCACTTTTGTATGAAATACCTAAGTAGGTTCGCAGTTTAAGTAAATTAACTTCGGTAATGCTCATTGTTAAGTATTCAAGCTGTAGCTGTAGATGTAGTAGTTTACTATTATTTAGTATTTATCCACTATCGCCTTTCCGCATAATAAGGTGCTTGAAAAAGCGAAATGTGTCGACCATATCGCCGTTAAACTGTTAATAATGTCAGAGCGTCCGTAAGATTAATTGTTTTTCTAAAACAAGCCCAAAATAGTTTTGTTTCTATTTTCAAAACAAATTTTAAATACAAATTAAATAAAGGCATCAGTATCAGCAAGAAATAGTATTATTATAGGTACATTCGTAAGAACTCAGGTTAGCTTATCTCTATCACGAATAAAATTATATATAGTGTGTACCTACTACAAAACTACAATTTAAATATTATGGTGTAGGTATAGCTTTAGGCAAATAATATTTATATGCAAACAATCTTTAGCTACCTACGTGTCTTTTACAGTAATAATATCGCAAGAGTGAGCATTTTCTGGGGACAATTATTGTAAATATTACATGAAGCTCTACTATTCAAATAAATATATTCCAACAAAAACTGCGATGCGATGCGAGAATTCCTACCTAAATTTCCCTCGGCTTTGCCCTCGATAGGCAGGTAAGTATGAATTTATCATCTTATTCTAAATATAGCAGGGATGTAGTGTCACGCGGGAAATCGTAATGTCACAAAGAGTCGACATTTATATCCATTTGTGATACCATGTGTGATCTTCCTTCGTGACTTACGTGAATAAGTTATAAAGGTCGCTTGTGATGCAAACTAGGGCAAATTTGTGATCCGTGGGGTGTTGAATAGTGTGTTAAGTTGCGATTGCCGGAAGAGTGGCCTAATGGGCCTATTCATAGGCGTGGAAGAGCAACCGCTCTTCTTTTCTAATGACTGCCATCGCATCGCTCACTTCAAAACTTCAAACCGTCGTCCCTTTGTATAGGCATTCTCTTTGTCTTATATGAGCGTTATTGACGGACAAAAAAATCTCGATTTCTGCACGATCTTTAGACAATGAATCAATTGACAAATCTCAGGCATTATATAAAATTGTACACGCCTTGCTAGTCACATAAATGACGTGACGCAACGTGACATCTTTGTCGGAGGCAAAACTAAGACGGTGAAAGTTCAGTCATGGGTCCGCGGCCTCTTACTCAAAGCGCTGATTGCCGATAAGTTATCGATTGTTTAAATGTCAATATCTACTCTGAGTCCGCAGAAGGCCGGATGTGACCGTAGTTAGGGTCAGGATACGCACAATATTTTTCACTTTCCTCATGAGTGTTCAAACCGCCGCCACCGCGGCCTGAAATGGAGCGGTAACTCGATACTGGTTTTCGTGCCAATTTACGCAACTCATCGACGCAATAATTTCGCCTGGATTCCGTGGTGATGATTATTGCGGTTATGATAAGCGCGTTGTGTACTTCTAATTAGCACTAAATAAGCTCACACGATTGTCAGTGCTCACTAGTAATCGTCAAAGGCTTTCATATACCAGTATACCTAAGATTATAAATCACTGGTCATTATTTTATAGTTATACAACGCTCCGTCATGGTGTCGACCACTTCATTCTGATGTCTCGGACGGATTATATCATTCAACAATATTTGAATTAAGTTAAAATCACCATGATGTAAGAAAACTTTTTATAATAGATCCTTATTTGTAATTTTTTTAGTAGCGGTTATTGCAGTAAGCACTTCATTAAGTCTTAAACAAAAATTAAGAGCAGTGGAATAAAAAGTTGGACTATAAAAGATACTTTGTAATCCCTAACAACACAAAATTATAGACAATCAATAAATACAAAGCTATTTTAACGAAACAAGAAAGGAAATTACGCAAGATTCACTACTAAAGCAAAATAAACTTAATTCATTTTAATTTGACTAGTTCAACTATAGAACAAAGTAGTGGCCTTAAAAGCATCATGCATTAACAGATGCATGCATCATTCAAATTATCTCGGTATCTCCTGATACATGTTGTGAAATCTCAAGCTGACTGCTCGTGCTAGCCAGATCACCTATGAAGCAAGTCGGCCATTCTAGGTCAATCCTATTAATATCGTATTCAAATTTATACTTTAAAGTTGAGAAATAACAATTTCGCACAAAAGCACTTAATCAATGATTTTGATACATCGAACTGTCTCCCAAACGGATTAAGGATTATTACTACTAAGGGAACGGCGACTAAGGGAATTACATACAAGATACTTGATTCCTTATCTGTATGACTTGCGGCGGATAATAGGTACCCATAACAGATTTCCAAAGAGAGTTGACGTCAGGCAGACGTACGATAAATATAATGGCGAATCTTATATAACTTATTCTTAGTTATAGCGCGTTTTAAAAGGGGTGGTACCTAAATAAAATATCATGTTTAAGCTAGGCTTCAAAGACGTCGGCTAAGAATGCAACCGGATTAAGTTGATAATGACGATTCACGAACTCTTTCTGTACTTCACCTGCTCTACATAGGTATCATAAAATCCTCCGTCGTGTAGGTATTCATATCTACTTTTTAAGCTTATCTCAAAAACTAGAATATATAATAATAATAAAACTAGATACTTAAATTAATAATTATGATTTTTAAAAGTTACAGCACTTTTAAATTTTGAAGAACTAAACTTTAAAAAATGATACGAATATAAAATTATAAGTGCAATGTTTGTAATCCTAGTTTCAATTTATTTTCATACAGTATAGGTACACATTAATCCAACAGCTAAGTTCTGTAAAACCACAAAGTACGTATAGGTGTCATTTTTACACCGCAGGTTATAATAATACTTAAAATTTACAATACAAACCTCTGTAGGAAGAATAAAAATCCAGCGGTTCTAAATACGATTATTTGCAACACCACTTTTTAATATCACTTTATTTAATGAAAGTTGTTATGGATTGGTTTATGAGATAGGAACAAGGAAAACTCGTCAGCGTCTTGTGAGGCTGCTGCGCATGCGCGTTGCGCCGGAGTCGACAGTTGTGCAGACACTGTGCGCCGGCTGCACCACCTCCACCTACCACTATGAAAGTATGCTACATCTAATTAATATCACTTATTCGAATTTTCCTAACATTTACCACTTATTATGTCAACAACTGATTGCGCAAGCGATCGCACCTACTAGGTACCAAGTTTATGCACAAATCCCATGAAATCTGTCTTTAAAGCAATAAACAGACGTATTGTAGTAATCTATAAATAAGCACGAGTACGGAGGAGTAGGTATTAGATTTAAAATTCTAAGTAATAAAATATTGCACAAAGGTCACAAAATCACTTGAGTTTAGTTGTAAATGTTATGTAGGCCTAAAGATGTTATTTCCCCTAATATTAATTAGGGTACCTACTTACGTAGAGCTGCTCAAAAGGTGCTGATAATATCTTATCTCATTTCGCCCTCGTGAACAACCGCCGTTTTATTTGCAATTAAATTAATTGAACGAGACAGAAGTTTCATTAAGTGGAACCGAGTGAGGGCTGAATAACAAAGAACAGCGCGATGACGTGAAAGCGTAATGCTTGCTCTTGACAAATTACAGGGCTTTAGTATTCCCGCTAGGCCTTCTCACTCCGGAACGACATCGACACTATATATTGGTCACGATAACAGACGACAACATTTACATCGCTCATCATAAACGCCCATCATTCCTGTCGGTATTTTTGACAAAATAATGTCATTTATATCCAGAGCGGACCTTCGAATGGCCTTGACATGATTTATGGCTAAAACACATATTAATAAAATAATGCTACCCCTATTTCACCCGGGGCGTAAAACAAAAAGCAAAGTATGAACTTTTAGGAGGAATATAGGTAGGCCTGAATCATTAATCTAGCTGATAGCTAGATTAATGATTCAGAGAGTAAAACATATTATTTACAGGAAGTAAATACAACTTCTAATCATGTTGACATAGTACCAAATTATGAATTTTAATAACTTTATGTTATCATAAGTAAATGAACCTACTTGGGTATATATTTAACTAGCGACCCGCCCCGGCTTCGCATGGGCATAAAAACCTTCCTCTTGAATCACTCTATCTATTAAAAAAACCACATCAAATCCGTTGCGTAGTTTTAAAGATTTAAGCATACATAGAGATATAGGGACAGAAAAGCTACTATGTAGCTTTGGCCTTATGGTCGGTCCCCAGGATGATTGGCTCTAGAATTCTGCCAAAGTTCACCAAAATTTAACCAAGACAATACAAACAAGTACCTACGTAGATAATAATTACTAAAAACATAAGATTTTAATAGATAGGTACGAGTACACTTTACTTATTATGTATGTTAAATATTTTTAAATCAAATAGATACATAAGTACTAGTAAATAATTATGTACGTACTAAAATATCTATATTCAATCATCTTAACTAACACTAAGGTCAAATCTTAATTATACTGCACGTTATGTTTAATTGCTAACTAGTGTTATTAAAACTTAACTAGATGCATGTTTAGTGATTTTAATTACACCTATGTCCGATTTTAATGATAGATGTAGGAATTATAGGTATATACGCGGGTCATTGATATTAATTTAGCGTAAGGACTCAGTAATAAGGACGTGGAAGTGGCACCAGTTTCCCGCCCTAAAATTTTCGTACAGTCACGTGGCATCTCAAGCACAAATAAATACATTCTTATGATTTATGAATCGCTATATTAAATGTATGTGTCAATGCGTAGCCGTAGAGGAACTACCCAGGTACACTGTGTGCTTATTAAGATTTGTTTATCATCGTGTGAATTTACGTTATGCTGGACCGTCTGTATTCAACATACTATCACAAAACGAAGATTTAAGAAGATATTGTTTCTATCATCTTCGTCCGAGCATGTTTCCCGCTTGCATCTTCAGCTTACGCTTCAGATCCCAGGGTTTTCTATTAATCATGGTCCTGAACTGGTTATTACAATTGTGTGTATTTAGTGGCCAACACTGTCAGATTTTTCAGGCTGCATAAAGGCATCTGACATAGCTTAACGACTGCCATCTACCGATAGCAGCTTGGTTCCGCCAACGGTTTAACGTGCCTTCCAAAGCACGGAGGAGCTTTAGATAGAAATGCCACTAATGGTGACCAATACAAACATGGCCGCGCACTCGCCGTCGCCGTCGCTTGGTAACAGATATATAATGTCTATCCAAAATCCTAACACAGCGCAGTAGCAAGTGATTACGTTTACAAAATCTAATTAACCGATAAAAAAAAATCTTTGCATTCGTTATAATCATTCTTGGAGAATTTTATGTAGGCTGCCTTACACCTCATGGACAAATAAAACCATGGGGAACAACTAGTTATTGAAGCCGGGTACCAAGGCAAGGCTGTTTATAAGTTAAATAAAAAATGATTATTGTAACTTCCGGCATTAACCTTATGCGTTATTAATAAACTTTCGATTCACGGATTTCATGTCGACATGCACTCATCCATATGGCATTGATATCTTTGAATAAATACTACGTAAAGCAGTACCTTAATCATACATTTTGAAAATGAATGATCCCACCAAAAACATAATGTTTCATGTAAAATTTTGCCAATATGAGACCTACAGTTATCAGTTCCCATGTACGAGAGTCAAGCTTCTATTATACATATAAGGCCTAACTTAACGAACTCTACATTATGTAAGTATCAATAACATCTTATGTATAAGAACTAGGCATTTAAATGTTTAATAAGTTCGCTATTTAACATCTTATCATGAAAATTATGATAAGATGTTGAATAAATATTATTTTTTTTTTTTATTAAATTTGCCTGCGCGAGATTCCAAATTATTTGGATCTTCTAGTATTAGCTACGTATAAACAAACAATATTCTGAAGGTTCATAAAAACTACAAAGCGCTTCGAGAAGAGGTAAGTATCTGCATATCAACTCAAGATTCAAAGAAAAAAATTGAGATTCTTTCTTAGAGCAAGAGGGCTAGTGATAAAAAAGTAAGGTTTAGAAAAAGGAGTTTTATTTACATTAGCTAAAAACGTCTACCTATAAAACATTTTAAATAATATTATAGTTATTTGATTACACAACATTCTGACTGTTCCAGCCAGAACAGGAATACGATAAATATTTGCACAATCCTCGACCTCGGGATGGCGTTGGTACAATCCCGCGAAACCCGTTCTGACTTGGGAGTTAGTGCTCTACCAATAAAGTTTGTTTTCTTAAACCACTGCATACATCACCATTTTAGTTCATGCATATATACGGGTTTGAGACCCAAGGGAGCAATGGATATAAACCATGTAATAGGACTGTCAGTGGATTCAATTATGCAATAGTTGCGTGGCAAAACACGGAAGGTGGTGCATTCGGCCAATGGAGCAGCCAGCGCAATGTAACAAACTCGCGTCTCATGCAAGCGGAATTATGTGGTTTGTTAATTTAAAATTCAGTTACCGAATAAATTACCTCACTGAAGCTAGAATGATCCAAAATATTAACCAAATTAAGGACTGCTCTTGCTACCAAGCCAACGTAGAAACTTATTTATACTACCTTAGACAAAAAAAACCTTCGTTCTGAATGACTGACTGACTGAACTGAACAACGCACAGCTGCACCGCTGATTGTAGATTTGAAACTCGTCCAGAGTTCTTTGTATGACGGAGGGATCCAATAAGAAAATATCCTCAAAATTACTCCCCGAAGGAGCGAAAAAGGGGGGCGAAGTTTAAGTGAAATGTGCGTCCTTGGTCCAAACAGTTGATAGAAATGCCCAGGTGGGGTGCAGGGATAGCGTACAGCGGCCGTGCATCCGACTTTGCCTGTGACATGCTTTTTATCCAAGAGAAAACTCCATGTATCCTCTTGATCTTGTTCGTCCCATACTTGTGCCGGGTTTCTGGTCCGGCAGTTTGCCGCTGAAAAGATAATACTTAGTACTAACGTAGTAAAACCACAGAATACTTAAGTCCTAGGGTAAAACGAAGAACGGTTCTATCGAAGTAGGTACTATCTCCCACTAGAACCACCACCGGTGGTACAGTTCAGTGGTACTACTGGGATGAATCACTGTCTTTGATTATCTATACTGTTATTATATATACTAATATTATAAAGAGGCAAGATTTAATTGTTTTTTTTGTGTGTATCGAAGAGGCTTCGAAACTACTGCTGCACTGATTTAAAAATTTCTTTCACCGTTGGAAAGCCACACTATCCCCGAGTGACATAGACTGTGATTACCACGGGCGAAGCCGGGGTGGACTGTTAGTTGAGAATAAATAATTAAAGCCTACTGTAGTATTAAATCCTATTTATATGAATTTCAAATAAACTCATGTGGATGAAAGAACTAATCCTGCAAAATATATTTATGTATAAAATAAAACAAATTTTACATGTCCTCATATATTTATTATTTTTTTATAAAATCAATGCCTTCATTCATCCTTCATCTCACTATATATAAATACATTAGGTACTATAAGGTGGCATATAGCAAATATTCGGAAAATAGCATTGGCTAATTAATACATTTAGCTAGCAATATTAACTACGTAATTTCTCCATAAGCACATTATAATACAAGAAGTATGATATCGGATACGGTATTCATCAAATTAATACATGTCAACATTGCGGGGCTTACCAGATTAAACAAAAGTTTACATAATTTACACTTCATACCTAAGTTTACATCTATTTTTGCTATAATTCCAAATACTCCATGGCAGAATCACATAAAAGCAAGAGTATAAAATTATATAATAAGTACGAAAAAACCCTTAACGCATAAACAGCTGGCACAATGAAGATCTAGATGAGTTATACAATATTACATTTAATATTACACTATTAGGCCACACGGCATACATGAAAATATGTATGCCCTGTAACCGGAATATACACAATAAATAAGATCATGGAATGTTATTATGATTTTCTGCGTTTGTTCATCAAAGGCATTTATGCCAGAATAACAACGATAGAAACGACACGATACAAAAATAACACTAATTTTCCGTACGGATAAATTATAGCAAAAATACTAGTTATATTATGAACAATAACGCATAGAATTACAGTGAAGGCTAATGCGATCTTCGGTCGCGAAACAAGGTGAAACGTTTCCTTGCTTATACAGTAGAACTCCACAGCGCCTGGAATGTTATGACTATATGATAACTGATAGCTGCTCTACAAAACGACCAAGTGCCTCAAACACGCGATAAAACGCAACTGCGATGAAATTTTATCTTTGCATATTTTTTAATATTTTATATAAGTTCCTATTTAGTTTGGAAATAGCATCATATGTGGTTTAAAACAGTGATATCTAATTTTTACATCGCATAAACCAGCTCTCATTTATTTACGTATTTTAAAAGGTATCGGAAATGAGAATGAAATGAAATGAAATGAAGGAAATGAGAAGATCCGTAGGAGAACAAAGGTTGCCGACATAGCCCAGCGGATTAGCTCTTTGAAGTGGCAGTGGGCAGGGCACATAGCGCGACGAACCGATGGCCGATGGGGCAGAAAGGTTCTCGAATGGCGACCACGCACCGGCAAGCGCAGCGTCGGACATCCACCGACCAGATGGTCAGATGACCTAAGGAAGGTCGCAGGCAGACGCTGGATGCAGGCCGCTTCCAACCGGTCGTTCTGGAAACCCTGGGAGGCCTACGTCCATCAGTGGACGACCTGCGGCTGAAATGATGATGATGATGATGAAAAGGTATCGTCGGATTAGATTATATTTAAGTCTTAGATAGAAGTTGATTTCCTTTATACTCATTTCCTTGCAAAGTGTTGATTACGAGTATATAAAAAGTATTAGCTGAAATAGTTGCTATTAACTGATTACGGAACTCTCAAAACCACTAACAAGCGCCTTAGTTATAACAGGCTATTTTTTTTATTTACATATATACTTTATTTCGGGCTTTGTCAGCAATGTAAACACAGTTGTGTTTTGCAACGCAATCTGGGGCCACATTTCGTTATTGTTTCAACTGTCAACTGTATGCGTTATTATCCGTGCTCGTAACAACGTAGGCCGTAGAGCAGGTCGGTGACGTCACGTGTTGCGTGGCTCGGAGTCCGGACGCCGCGAGATGCCAGCACTGCACTCACCGCTGGCGAGGCGGTCGCGAGCGCCTGGAGACCACACCTGAAATGCACAAATACCTCAGTCTTAATCTAAACATTAAATTCGCGAAGGAAACGTGTAATAGATAAGTAGATTAAAACGTTAGCAGAATTCCGGACGGACTTCACACGTGCATCAGTGAAACTGCTGGATGACGGACTGTGTTCTAGATATTGGTATTGTTGGTAGGCAAGGTTGGTAGGTGGTGGGCACGAAGCCCTCCTCGCGCGTGTGGCGCCGCATGCTGCCAGCTGAGTGTCAGTTACCGGCTACACTTCCCTCCACCTCCCATGGCTCTACCAACCTCTCGGTTATACGAGCCGAATCTTGGGAGAGTGCGCTGTACTAGCATTTCGCATCTCTTTCCAGTCGCACCTGCTTGATCTCCTTACAAGTTCTCTATAGTGTCGCCTATCTATGTGTGCCGGCGCCGCATGCTGCCAGCTGAGTGTCAGTTACCGGCTAGTGGTGCGCGTCGGGGTAGAGCGTGGTGGCGATGTAGGTGGTGGGCACGAAGCACTCCTCGCGCGTGTGCCGGCGCCGCACGCTGCCAGCTGAGTGTCAGTTACCGGCTAGTGATGCGCGTCGGGGTAGAGCGTGGTGGCGATGTAGGTGGTGGGCACGAAGCACTCCTCGCGCGTGTGCCGGCGCCGCACGCTGCCAGCTGAGTGTCAGTTACCGGCTAGTGATGCGCGTCGGGGTAGAGCGTGGTGGCGATGTAGGTGGTGGGCACGAAGCACTCCTCGCGCGTGTGCCGGCGCCGCACGCTGCCAGCTGAGTGTCAGTTACCGGCTAGTGATGCGCGTCGGGGTAGAGCGTGGTGGCGATGTAGGTGGTGGGCACGAAGCACTCCTCGCGCGTGTGCCGGCGCCGCACGCTGCCAGCTGAGTGTCAGTTACCGGCTAGTGATGCGCGTCGGGGTAGAGCGTGGTGGCGATGTAGGTGGTGGGCACGAAGCCCTCCTCGCGCGTGTGCCGGCGCCGCACGCTGCCAGCTGAGTGTCAGTTACCGGCTAGTGATGCGCGTCGGGGTAGAGCGTGGTGGCGATGTAGGTGGTGGGCACGAAGCCCTCCTCGCGCGTGTGCCGGCGTCGCACGCTGCCAGCTGAGTGTCAGTTACCGGCTAGTGATGCGCGTCGGGGTAGAGCGTGGTGGCGATGTAGGTGGTGGGCACGAAGCCCTCCTCGCGCGTGTGCCGGCGCCGCACGCTGCCAGCTGAGTGTCAGTTACCGGCTAGTGATTCGCGTCGGGGTAGAGCGTGGTGGCGATGTAGGTGGTGGGCACGAAGCACTCCTCGCGCGTGTGCCGGCGCCGCATGCTGCCAGCTGAGTGTCAGTTACCGGCTAGTGATGCGCGTCGGGGTAGAGCGTGGTGGCGATGTAGGTGGTGGGCACGAAGCCCTCCTCGCGCGTGTGCCGGCGCCGCATGCTGCCAGCTGAGTGTCAGTTACCGGCTAGTGATGCGCGTCGGGGTAGAGCGTGGTGGCGATGTAGGTGGTGGGCACGAAGCCCTCCTCGCGCGTGTGCCGGCGCCGCATGCTGCCAGCTGAGTGTCAGTTACCGGCTAGTGATTCGCGTCGGGGTAGAGCGTGGTGGCGATGTAGGTGGTGGGCACGAAGCCCTCCTCGCGCGTGTGCCGGCGCCGCACGCGCGTCCAGCCGTCGCCGGCGTCCGTCTCCAGCACCAGCAGCCGCTCGCCGCACTCCATGCGCATCGTTGATCCCGTGCCGTTCGCTGCAATCACAACCGACAGACGTCAATTTCTGGCTCTTGGAATCGTGAAATAAGATGTGAAGGTTTTGAACCTACTAAGACTTTTGCAGATAAGAGCTTGGCAACCGACACTTTTTTTCCATTTATTTTAGCTTAGCAGTAATTTCTTGCTTTACTAAGTCGTGGTTAAGGGCAGTCTTAAACACGAAGGTGTAAAATCTTCACTGCTGGGTACGGATATCATAGTATATTAGCCGCGTTTAGCAAATGAGTTAACGACTTCTTTGTGTTAAAATTAAAAAAAATAAACCAACCTTCAAACGCATACAACGCCATACAATAACCGAGCGGCTGCAAATCCGGCTCGTAATAGTAATCAAAGTCCGACTCGTGTCCGTTGTCGTGGTCCTGGTCGTCGTGGTCGTCGTGGTCGTCGTGGTCCCCGTTGGCGTGGTCCGCCGTGCTGACGGCCAGCTCCCCGCCGAGCCCCGACTCGGGCGAGCCCCCCGCCGCGCGCCCCGTCGCCCCCACCCCCACCGTCGCCCCCGTCGCCCCCGTAGCGGCCAGCGCGGCCAGCGCGGCCGTGCACTGGTACTGTCCCGTGCCGGTGCCCGTGCTCACTGACGACTCCGACGCGGACCGCGATAGGGACTCGCTGTTTGAGCCGATGCTGCGGAAGACAGTTTTGGTTAGTATGTTTTTTTGTAGTACTTTAACGTCTATTGTACAAATTAACAAAATCGGATACTTATGAATGAAATCAAATCGTTCGTTGTCCATTATTGCACATATTATACCATTATGAGAGAAAGACAAAGTGATTAAAATTTCAAAGGAATATCGACTAGACTTACAACGAATCTTGATTTCACTGCTATTGCGGTATTTTTTGGGAAAAATAAACACTGTTTTTGGGCTGGATATTTTAAAGAGGAAAGATTATGTTTTTAGTTTGATTGCATGTTTCGAAACTACTGGACCGATTTAAAAAAAATCTTTCACCGTTGTAAAGCCACACTATCCCCGAGTGACATAGGCTATATGTGGCTGGGGAAGACAGCTAATGGTGTAATAAATTCACCTAGTGGCCTGCGTGGGCGCGGCCCCGTTGGTCCTGGCGGGTTGCAGCTGCTGCGGCGCGCACACCTGGTTGTTGGCCTCCGACAACAGCTCCTCGAACTTACGCAGCTGCGCTCGGAGCTTCTTCAGTTTGTCGCAACATTCGTTCAGTTGCCCTGGAAAAGTCGTCAATACGTAAATGGTGGGCTGATCTCCAACCATAAAGTAAAAACAAAAACATAGCTATTTTCTCTCGTTAAAAAAATACTTATTAACTATTAGTTTATATCGCGTGCTTTGAGCGCGGCGACCGAATCAAGAAATTGCATAACGAAAATCGGCCGAACGTTTGTACTTATATACATAAGTTGATAAAAAATGCTATGCAATAGCTTTACCGCGGCAGTCCCCGAGTGGCGCACTTATTTTTATTTGACATCAAAACCTTAGATACATTCGAAATAACCGAGTACCATACGGACGGAGCCGCGGTCAACAACTAGTTATGAAAATACCTTCTACAGTCATTGGGTCTCCTAACGTTGGATTTGTTTCATAGACTCCTTTCATTTTCATCAAACCTTCCATAGCAGCTTGTTCTTGCGCAACCTGCGAAAAAAGTATGCTGATATATCACAAGGTATCACAGTTTAAAAAACTTTGTTTTTAAACGACATCTTTGCTAATCTATACATCTATACTAATATTATAAAAAATTGGTTGTCTGTAAAGTCGGTATACGGGCGAAAGTTTTACGTGACAACGACTTTCTTAGGCGGGCTAACCATGCCCGAGTGGAAGGGACGCGTGCCTCTCACTCGCTCTCATTGTGAGCGCATAACGTGAGCGGAGCGTAACGCAGTTTCTTGAAGTGTCACCCGGCAAACCAATTTATAAGACGTTGTCACGTCAAAAGGAAAGATTTGTATTTTTGTGTGTATTTTTGAAATAAATAAACTCAAAAACTTCTGTGCCGATTTAAAAAATTCTTCCACCATAGGAAAGCTTAATTCACCCTGAGTGACATCTATAGGCTATGATGTACCAAGGGCAAAGCTGGCGTGCACTACTAGTTTTTTATAAAGACCAATCACCACGTGACGCGGCTATCGTCGAGCCGTGTGGCGTACTGCTTTACGCCTGCCAGAGAGGCGCGCTCGATTTTTGATGAACGCTTAATAATGTTATCATTACATCTTATTTTTTTATCCGCAAACTCTTACCTGTTTTGATAATTCGTGAACCTTAGCCTGTAGTTTCTTTTTCTTTTGGTTCGGTGGCAAATCTGAATAATCCTCCTTTCCGTCGGTAGACATATTGTTCTGCAAAATAGAATATTGTTTAGACACCAACCACAAAGACAACGGGTGTCCAGAAAACGCACTCTCAAACTCCAACTAATTTGTCTACAATTTCTACTATCCATACAACCCAACAACAATACAAATCCAACTGTAATGTAAGTTTAATGTTGAAACTGCTGAAATCTTCAATATAAAAATATTTTCGACAAAATTAAAAAATATATCTTGCATTATCTTATATAGGCATAAACTTTCTATAAGTTCATAGTAAACCACGCTTCTCAACTTTGAAAGCCTTAATATAAATTGTACTAATTATATTAAATATAATACATTTGTCTTTATTATTAACATGATTTCATTAGTCACAAATATCAAATACATACATGTAAAATTACATACCTATATTAAGTACAATTAGTATTAGTGATAAACCAAAGAAAAGTGCTTACAAACAATGAAACCTGTGACAGTTAAACCCAAGCAAAAGCAACACACGCATTTTTAACATGATAACTTTTAGTGGTCAGTGCTCTTTTAATAAGTTTTATTTATTTACACAGTGACGTACACGCAGCTGCAGAGTTTGGTATACTCCCTACCACACTTCAATCTATGTCAAGATACACTTAAATCAAACTTTGCAGCTAGCTGTACGTACATGCTCTCTAGACATTTTTATGATTCAATAAAATTTATATGTATCGCAAAATTGTACAATACAGCTTCTTCTCACCAACAACGATTTATAAATTAGCAGACTTTTTGTTATGTTATTATTTCTGGGAAACCCAAGTCCAGATACAAATAAAAAACAAAGTACATGTTTTTCCTGGAACCGGTTTCAGACAAAGAGGTGTTTACATTTAAAAGTTTATTTTGTGAACACACGGTGCTAATTGTGGGTCAAACACCGATTACTTATAAGTGACATACCAATAGTGATGACCAATAAATGTTACCACACATACAACAAACCATCGGCACTCGGGACCCGGGACTGACCTTGATCGAGTTGCAGGCCTCGACAATCTTCTGTGGGGAAGCGTTAGCGGCGAGCGGGGCGGGAGGGCAAACAAACAACATTAAACAGGGTCACTAACATATATATTCGCTGGACTTATAACACTTTGAATTGTGGTAGGTGTGAAATCTATTTAGCATACAACGTCAATTATTTCTGAAAATATTGCAAAAACTAATTATTTAAGCTACCAAAACATTGTACTCTTTCAATAAACGAACAACTAGGCGCTGCGATGTGCTCAGCTTGAAAGGCAGGTTTATTTAAAGCCACTGTGTCAATTACCATGATTTTGAACTATATTCTGATTAAAAAAACCTATTATCATTTACTGGCGATGCTCGGCACAAACATGATTTATTCTGTCCACCGAATATATAAATGGATATCAGAGCAGAGTAAAAGAGAGGGCTGGCGCCGCTCGCAAGGCGCGTTTTAGCCCAAAGCGAAAGACGTAACAAGACAAAATCAGCGTTGTGGGTGAAAGCTGAATTGTAATTGTGACACAAATATGAATTCCAATAACGACATATAAAAATATGCAATGTTGTTGCTATTAAATTACACTATATAAGTAAAATAAAAAATGAATAGGATGGGATATTTACATTAAATTTCTGTGTGTCTGAATTAAGTGATAAACTTGTATTTTGCCTTTTCAGGTGTCAATTTGGAGTTGACAAAAACTACGAGGAATTTGAATATATGTTGAAGCAGTCAATAAATATTGCCTATCATAAATCATAACTTGACATATGTACTTGGCACTGTATCTACAATATTTAGAGAACAATTAGTTTGGTGTAATGATTTGCATTGCAAAAGAAATCGCACGAAAGAAAAGTAAACCAAGTATTGTGTTACATTATAAACAGATGTGTGATGTAATTATGTATATTATGAAAGAACAAAAGTCGAATGAGTCATGCTTTGACTTGCTCTCCATTAACTTACTTTTCACGAGATAATGCACCGGCGGCCGCCAATGATAACAATATCGGTCGTTAAGTGAACCGTGTTAGGTGGGGATCGAACGGGATAAAAGATAAAAACAAATTAGTACCTCCAACTTATAACATAATAAATAAATATTGATATTAACTGGCGTTTAGTCATCAGCGGTGAAAGATAGTGACTCACTGGCAAATTATACGCCATAATTAAACGCCAGCTAAGTAAACATGTAAACTCACATGGAATAAAATATTTAAAGCGTAGTAAAAAAATAGTAATAAATTCTCTGCATGCACAATTTCTTACTGTAATCCATCATTATAAAAATAATTAAAAAAAATAAGCGTTTTGCCCAAATGTCAATTACTAAAGCATACACAGCCCCATTGTTCATAATAAAAATACGACATGATACTTTATAAAAAAGGAGACATAATAAATAATTAAAATATCGTAACGAATATTAAAACATAATCTGATTTACCCATATTCATACCAAAATATAACTACAAATCTGAAATACAAAACTATCCATTACACACACACATTTAATTAAAATATTCTCACCTTATTGGAGCTGAATATGGAGAGCAGACCGCCTCGTTTCTTGATCCGGTTGCCGGAGACGGTGCCGCGCGCGGCCGTCAGGTGGTTGTGTTGCTGGTGCGTCGTGGACGAGTCTGTGGTGTCGACGCCGGACGCTGCCTCGAACTGGAAGTCTTCCGGTGGCACGAACCCGGATTTGTACCTTTCTATTACTAATTGTGTGTCCTGGAAAAGGATTGTATTAATAATCAATGTAACGGTAATGATTAATATGTCAAATTTAGAGTTTGGAGTTGATTTTTTCAATAATTAAATTGAATAAATGGCAATTTTTTCTTAACCCTCATTTTTCATGTGGAATTCCCTGAAATGGAGATGACCATTTCAGCTGCAGGCTGTCTATTGCTGGACATAGGCCTCCCCTAAGGATTTCCAAATGACCGGTTGAAACCGACCTGCATCCAGCGCCTGCATACGACCTTCTTCAGGTTATCTGACCATCTGGTCGGTGGGTGTCCGACGCTTTGCTTTACGGTGCGTGGTCGCCATTCGAGATCCTTTCTGCCCCATCGGCTATTGGTTCGTCACGCTACGTGCCCCTTAACAAATCCACTGCTAAAAATAGACCTTCGTAGATTACAAGCGGCATATCAGAAGAGTAGTTTAGACGAAACAAACAAACTCATATTCGCATTTATATAGTGTAGGATCACAAAATTAGACTATAAAAACAAAAACATATGCTTTCATTCTATATTAAAAGGTGTAAAACATTCAACAATACTAGTGGTTTTTTTTAATTACCTCTTTTTCGTTTATACTATTGGCTGCTTGTTCCATTCCGTCTAGGCACTGCATTATAATCGGGAAAACTTTTCTTTCGACGTCTACTGAACTCAGCATGAAATTTTTGATATTTTTTATTCTTTTCTCATCCAAGTCCTGGAAAAAATAAATAAAAGCAAATGTGACCATCTCGAACATAAACAGCGTATTATTTCACTAAAATAGATGAGATTTTACAAATGCCAACTTTCGGTTCGACCTAGTTGGCGGCGTGCCAGTGCGCCTGCATACGCGGCTGCACTTCGTACCGGCTACATTTCACCAAATTGTTTAAAGTTAACATGACTCACATCCTTTAGAGAGTAATTTTATAGACATACTTAACTAGACTAATACAATAACTAGTAGATTACTCAGATATTAGAATATATATTAGTTGACGCGTTTTAACCGCAACGAAATTATCAGCGACAGCGACATTAGCGGAGACAACGCGCTTATTAAATTCCACTGACAAAAGTATCATTTGAGCGAAAAGACAAATCTTTTCTTTTGAATTTCCCTCGCCATTTGCTTTGCCATTTGAGTATTAAATAGCGTGACGACGTCAAATTTTTTTCAAGCGAATTATTTGATTAGTCATTGTGATATTACAATGACTAAATATTTTTAAGTATTTTTCGTGTACATCTTCATCTGTAGACATTTTGTTATGAATGGATGTTACTTTCTATGAGTAATGATTCTATAATGACAAGATATTAAAACAGTAGTCATTAATGTTCAAGATAAAATTAACGGTCTTAATATGACCAGTAATGTTTAAGTTTACTTGACGTAGAAAATCGTAAAAATATATCACAATAAGAACTTACAATAGACTAACATATCCAAAAACTGGGCATTTTTGGAAATATTACATACATACGAGTCGAATTGATAACCTCCTTTTTTTGAAGTCGGTTAAAAAAGTAAACTGCAGCTCAAACTAGTTTTGTTTGTAGTCATTTAGATAAGTGGAGCTGTTAATGCCATTCGAGACTGATAACAAGAAATTGTAATGCCAGGCTATTTTAGAAATAGACAACAATATGAGTCCTCCCTGATCCCTCTAATTGTTTTCTATTACTTTTTGGAGTATGTAACGGAAGCGATAGTGTTATGCTCGACCGCCACAAAGGGAAGATCTTCCCGCCAGGCTAAGGTGTTATGCCTGGGGAACCGCGGCTCCAACGATGTCTTGTCGGAGGTTGTATTTATGCTCCAATCCGTAGAAACTTTGCAAGCGCGATTTAGACTTTCATAGTAATTTGCCATCTTGTATGCAATTCTGAGATTGTTGCTTTTAACGCCATCTGTGGTGCGTTTTGTAGATATTGTTGTGGCGCTAGTGTCGCCACAGGACTCCCTTCCAAGACCGAAGGTCTGATAAATCTTCATGTGCAGTCTGTGCTTATCATGTTAGCTTGCAAGTGCCAGTTGCTTGACGTCCCAGTGAGTCGTGTACGTTGTTGCTGCTTGCTCGTAGTCTGCGGTGAGTCGAGACTGTAGTGAGCGATGACTTGTTGGCGCCGGTAGATGTCCTGCAGATCTGCCACGCTGGTGCGGTTGGCCGGCCGATGAATACCAGACGTGGGCTGCGGTGGATGGCCGGTCGCTGAAGTCTTGAAGTGAGGGTGGTTTCAGGACCAGGAAGCTCGGTGCGTCGGCTGCGTTGGACCTGTAGATACCCCATTGTTGTTGGCTTGCTGTAAGACTGCTGGCTGCTGAGGCTTGAGAGGTAGCGAGATGATGGATCGGATAATGTTGATGGAGAAGGCTGCTTCAGATCACGTCGGGGTCACCAGTTTGGAGTATGTAACGGAAGCGATAGTGTTATGCTCGACCGCCACAAAGGGAAGATCTTCCCGCCAGGCTAAGGTGTTATGCCTGGGGAACCGCGGCTCCAACGATGTCTTGTCGGAGGTTGTATTTATGCTCCAATCCGTAGAAACTTTGCAAGCGCGATTTAGACTTTCATAGTAATTTGCCATCTTGTATGCAATTCTGAGATTGTTGCTTTTAACGCCATCTGTGGTGCGTTTTGTAGATATTGTTGTGGCGCTAGTGTCGCCACAACTTAAAAACCAACAAATACAAAAGTGTTACATCGCACACTTCATCATGCAGATGAGGTTACAGTTTAAGAACTCACAGCTAAATCACGAACTTCTAACCTTCGCTGACTTCGCTTAAACGATTAAGAGTCTCAATAATGATAAAAACATAAGATGATATAAAGACAAGCGGTAAAGTTGATGAAAAGAAGGTTATATATACCTGTAACTGTTTGAAAACGTGAGGTAGCCTCTGCTCGTAGTGTTGCCGCTGTGCCTCGTTGGTCTTCCTCAGCTGATCCGTGTACTCGTGTTTCGCGTCTTCACACGCTTGACTCCGGAGTTTCATGTTCGCCTTCTGTTTCTCCACTTCAGCTCGACTGAAAATTATATAAATATTTCGGTTTAATACTTATCTACAAAATACAAGGTTTCATCTGAGATGGAATAAAACTAAATTTATTGTCAGATAGCTATTGATCTACATTAATATACAGTAAATCTTACACATGTAATAACAGTAGAAGTTAAATGAAATGCCACTGAAATGATAAATTACTTTTGAATAAACGATATTATATTTCAGTGCGAATTTCAACTCATGCTAATTTTAAATTTAAGAAACGCCTAGGCCAGTGTAAGAGTCATAGTTTTTATATAAGTTCCGCACAAAAATAATACAATAACACCAATTAAACAATAGCTGTTTGTTCCCAATCAAAAAGGAAAAGGTGCAGGTTTGTTATAAAGCCAGCGTGGGCCAGTGTTGTTAAAATTATTTGCATGGAATTACTCGTAGTGCATGGAGCATTGTGAGGAGCACGTACTTACTTTTAAGGCGCAATTCGATTTTGTTACCGCGCAAAACTTAAGTCTGATATTTTATGACTTCTCGGCACGTAATATAAAAAGATTGATGTTACCTTCTCATTGGCGGATCCCACACGATTTAGTTCGTTTTGAATGAAATAATTCGAGATTAGTCTTCAATATGGTGAATAAAAAACCGCCCCTTTTTTTCCATGATTATTGGACAGATTGGACCAGACAAACGAAACCTTCTTATAATAAAACCAAAGAGAAATAATTATATTTTACCTTAAATTGAAATCCGCGTCGGCCTTTTGAAATGCTTCAAGTGCTCTTTCTGACTCCCTCGCTGCCCTCTCATATGTTCTTCTCGCTCGATCTAAGGCTGCAATGGCAGCGTTTAATACTGCGGTCTGTTTTGCACCTTCGTTCAAGTGTTGCTGCAAATAAATATATATAAAATAAATAACTACTTACTAGCTATCGAGCGACATATGGAAAAAATATATATTAAGAAACTACATCTATCAGAGAGCAACTATACGAAATAAATTAAACATATTAATTTAATAGAATATTTAAAATGCTTTTAAAATGTATGATATATTTAATACCTGATTTAAAAATGTATTGCTAAGTAATTATTTAATATATCATTAGTAGTACTTGTTACGTTGTTCAATTAAATGTATGTTCTTTTTTTGCCTCAATATAAGATTTTATTTTATATAAAAACCTTTCAAGTGTTGCCCTCAGTGTATCGACATAAACTTAAAGAGCGATATTAAATCTTATTAGTATCTTCTCTATAGGTATTATGTTAAACAAATTTTTAGATTTACAATCGTTGATTGAGATACGTTTTATTTTAATTAATGGTGGAAATCCGGACGAAGCAAATGCCCTTAAAAATTAACACAAAAAACAAACTATATCATGTCCCTAAAAGATTTCATTTTGTAATTTAACGTTTAATTAAAATATATTAATTCCTTTCTGATCATTATTATTTATAACGTATACAATTGCTCATTCCAATACTCTCGCTACTTATGCCAGAGTTATCAGAGCGGTCAACGGAAAAAGTTACTGTAATCACTTTGTTCCAGTTACAAGAAATATTTAACTCAACATTAGTTAATATGCAGTAAATGAATTGTGAAATTAAGATAGGCATTTTGTAGGTGACCGCAATGGGAAATGAGTTTTAACTTACGTGCTTAGATATACAATGCAGTGTTAAAAATAGTCTTAAAGAAATTCTACAAAAGAATAGATCCCTAATTTGACTCTTTCGTTACCTACCTATCAAACTTTTTATCTATTTTACTTATTTCGTTTAAGTCGTTAACGATATCATTCCACATAACGACTGTCGTAACTGTAATGAATGATAACAGGTTGAAAAATACATAATATTATTAATAAACCTCAACAACATAAAAATATATATAACTAGCTTTCACCCACAGCTTTGCCCGCGTGAGATTTCCTCGGGAACAATGCTTCTTCCCGGGATGAAAGGTCCCTATGTCCTTCTCAATACTTCCAATTATGTGTACGTGTAAATTTCAAAAAGATTAGTTTAGTAGATAGGGTGTGAGAGCGTAACAAACCAACAAATAAACAAACTCACTTTCGCATTTAGAATATTATTTGGGATAAAATTGAATTAAGTTGGATGACCTGTGTATGACCCCGAAGTAGTCGTACTTACATCATAAAATGCATATACTTAATTTAATTCTAGCAATATACTCAAGTTATTTGCGTGGGAACCTAACTGGAAAAAAAATCTAAATGGTAATTTATATTGCTAGCGTGAAATTACTGAGTACGAACTCGGGGCTACAGTGACATTACAACCACAACAGGGCTCGAATTGAACATACTGCGATTTGACCGTTATAGCTTCTTACGTGGAAATACATGCAAATGCAAGTAAAAATAGCTTATTTTATATATATATGTAATAAGCTGTTTTTTATCTGCTAGTTAAATTTGAATCAAATGTAGAATGGACAGTCAACAGATCAATTGAGTTTAATTTTTATTAACAACACAGAATATATAATATTGATAACACTCAAAAAGATCACACACCTTTTTGTCCTACCTACCTTTTGATAGGTGGAAAAATTTCTTATCAATATTTAAGTATATTTTTTGACATTTGAAATGTAAAATTGAGCGAACCTATCGGTTTTCGACAAGGCAGAACATTACTGAAATTACCTTCCTCTCCTCTCGCAGCTCCTTGGCGAGTAGATGCAACTCTCTAACAACATTTGACTGTAAGTTTTCTGCCACCACCTCCCGCTGACCTGCGAAGTCACCTAGCTCTTGGAGTAACTGTCGAAACGCTTTACAAGGTGTGTACCTAGAAAGAAAATAAAGATTTTATAAAAACTTTCGGCTCAGGAGTTATCACATTTCAATCATTAATTTTTTTCCGTTACCGTTCTTCGTTCGCAAACTAATATGTTGCATCAATAGTTTTTTTCTACTGTGTTTGGATTCTGCGAGCCGACGGGTTAACTGTTTTCTATAAAAAAATATTTCATGTACCTATTAAAACGGCTTATAGTATAGCTGCTATATCTATCATAAACTGTAGCAATCGAGATGTTAAATAAAAAAAATGTTTATCGTTAAGGCTTCTAAGAATTTAATACTTCCATCCAGTTATACAACTTTCAAGTTGTTTGTTTAGTAGTTGTTGTAACAATAACACATTCTACATTATTTTATTTAAATTAATAAATCAAATAATATCTAAAAAGAAAATTCCTGAGATTCTATTTTATTATAAAAACTAGCGACCCGCCCGCCTTCGCATGGGCATAAAAACCTTCCTCTTGAATCACTCTATCACAAAATCCGTTTCGTAGTTTTAAAGATTTAAGCATACGAAGGGACATAGGAACAAAGAAAACGACTTACTTTTTTGCTATGTAGTAATTAAAAGGTAAAAATTACTTACTGATACTCGTCCTCTTCTTTTCTTTTTGGTTGGTAGTTTTTAACGAGCCTCCTATAAAAAAAACACGTTCTGTCAAAGATTTAATGTAACCATCGTTATTAGGTCTTAATATTCACTGGCATAATTTTTTTGTAAAATATTCAATATATTCATAATCTTTAAACCTAAAGTACCTATATAATAAACACACACGAATAAAACACCTCCTTGTTGTAGTCTTAAATTCATAATTCATTTGTAAAATATTCAATATATTCATAATCTTTAAACGTAAAGTACGTATAATAAATACACACGAATAAAACACCTCCTTGTTGTAGTCTTAAATTCATAAATGCTCTAGCATATATGAATTAATCTCGATTTTTTAAACAAAATCATCATCATTATTATTTCGTGTAGTAGAAACAGTCAATCGACCATGCGCTCCCTGGTGTCAGAGTTCTTTAAAACTGCCTCTCAGCATTTGAAGTGGTGCTTTATAATAATGACTATCACATTGCAGCTAGGACATCACAAATACACACAAACATTTTTATTATCAGACAATCAGGTGATTCTGTGGAAATCGATTCCACGACCCCCGAGTCTACAGACAAACGGCTTAACCACTTGACCACGACGGCAATAAAAATAAAATAGTGAGATAGTTGGAATGCGCTTTACGCTACGTAATAAGGGTCAAATTAAGAAGATTTAATTAGGCGATAATATTTTGCAACGATATTATATCACTTTAGTGTTATCATCTATTTTCTGGTGAAATATAAGACGCGCCTGAAATAAGCGCAAACTATTTGGGTTAATCCACTTACAAAATGCGTGAAATTCGGTCTGTGATATTAGGAACACGCTACACTGCTGCTTCATTGATATCTTCTAAAAATACACTGAGCACACATTTTTTTTACATTTCGTATTTTTTATCATTTTAATACAGGTATAGGTGTGATTAATATATTATGATTGCTATTAATATACCTTTTTAAAATATTCAATTTCTACTAGATGCAGTAAAAGTGATTCAATACACAAACCAGTAACACCGGTTTAATAAAATCATCAAATTAATAAATTCTTTCACGAAGTTTTGTATACTTCAACAAATGAAATACTTATTATGCCAACACAGTATTGATTATCAAAGCTACTACGATAATGTCGAATCTTGTTTTAGTGGAATGTAAATAAATGCAGAATTATATTTGCAGCTTTGTATGCATCTGGAAAAAGGCTACGATGAAAGATATCTATTTTTAGTTGAATTGTATATTTATTATACGATTGTTGTATGTACTTACTTAATTCATCAGCCTTGCAACATATAAATTTTGTATATGAAAGTAATGTTATCAATCACAGATCTGAGAAATTAATCAATAGTCCAGTCTAGTCTGTATAATGTTCCGATAGACATCCATATTGATGACTTACCTGAGCTTTCCTGCATATTCTAATTCTATTGCGCACCTTTCCTTAACAAAATTTCCATATTTATCTAGAAAATCAATTCCTTTGTGTGTGTGGGCGGCTAAGTTCTCATATTGATCCTGGGGACAAAGAGAAAAAGAAATGAATATGTTTCATTAATGTTATGTAACATTAATATGCTAATTTTTTATTAAAGCTTGTTTTCCAATTTGGTCCTTGATTGAATAGTAAAGGTGAAGATACGGGAAAAGCAATTAACCATGACAGAATTGACTTTCATATTGAAACAAATGTTGAAATCCATAACTAGTAGCTGCACTGGCATCGTGTATCACACTACTCACATTAATATCCCGTTGATAAGAAACGAATAATAAAATAGAACAATAAGTTTTAGAATGGCATTGTTGTGGTGATCGCAAAGCCAGAGGAAGCCCGATACGAGGCCATCTCGGTAACGCGTCACGTCACGCCCGATAACTCGAACTAATGAGCTAACAATTAGTTGTTTTTATGAAATTAATGCTTATGGTCAATAATTGTACGTGTTATCACTTTTACACTTTTTTTTATAATATGAACACGACTTTCTATCTTTTTATTTCTGAAGACTTTGACACAATATAATCCGGAAACACTGTCCGAATTGGCTTGTCCAAAAAAAATATGATAGTGATTTTAATGTTTTTTAGGGGACAAAAATGTAAAGACGGAACCCTTATAGGATCACTCGTGCGCCTGTCGACTAGATTTAATAAACAAAGTTGTTACGTTATGTTTACTCGAAAAAAATATGATAATGACAGATTGAAAATTTGACTGACTAACTGACTAGTGCTTGCAGTACTGCCAAACATAGAGTATAATATTATACCTGTGCAGCCAACACAGAAAAAAATTGAGTAAGCCGCCTACTGATACTTTTCTGATTGACCTGGGTCTTGGATGTTTATCTATATATGTATTTGTTATAAAATATAGTATCGTTGAGTTAGTATCCCATAACACAAGTCTCGAGCTTACTTTGGGGCTAGCTCAATCTGTGTGATTTGTCCCTATATATTTATTTTATTTTATTTTATAGATTTTTTTTAAATTTTGAAGCTCATTTGGTTTTTTGCTATTAGCAGCTTAGCTTATATAAAATACTAACTTAATTTATCACTCAGTATTTTTATACAAATGTCGGCCACAATTGCAAAGATCCCCCAAGACAGGGGCATTGACACTATTCCCACTTTATTTGTATTAGGTATCATATAAATCTGTTACGAGCGCAGAATTGTTAAATCAATTTTAACGGTATCATCATAAAAAAAAACTAGGATAGTCGTTAAATTAATTATACAACCACGTGACGGGATAAAACATTCTCAAAACAATCTTTTCTAATTAGATACTTACAGGGAGTCAGGATTACGAGTACGAGGGAGGGAAAAAATCTAGGTATGAATATGTCATACGCTTTTAATGAAATTTTGATGCGACTAGTTGTTTTGATGATTATCTCATTCAAATGTTTTCCATTGAGTTGCACACAAATGTTCAAAATAGAGCCTCGTTTCCCGCCCTAGTTTTCGATCATCGTTCCCGTTTTTTTGTGTAAGAACATTTTCTACCGTTGTTCACTGTAAAACCATGAAGATTTTATATCGAGTAAATGTGGTTTATATAGTAAACAACGGCATAAAACGGTTGAAAACTTTGTCTCCCGTTTTCGCCTATCTCTCTCCGCCTAGCATATCAAGAAGTTAGTCGGAGGTCAGGTAGGCGTTCAGTCATAAAAATAAATCGAATTCTACAAATGAAGGGGGAAAAGCTATGTTTGTCTCATTGCGTTTTGGGTAGACCACGGCTCTGAAGTCATACGTCTTGGGATGCAACCAGAATAAAGTGTAGATGATAATTGTCTATTTTGAAAGGATTGAATTAAAATTACAGAGAATATCGTCAGCTAGGAAAAATATTCTGAAAATCATACGAATGTATAGCTCCAGTAAATTAATAAAAATACAAAACATGATCGGATAATGGCAAGGATATTTGTTTTCTTAATCCCACTCCTGCCATTGGCTAACAGACAGGAACGTCTGCGTGCCACTCAGAAATGTGCACGCGGTCGCTATCACCTCAAGCATCCACTCGCCCTTGACTCTTGCCAAGGTATTCATAGAGCTGTGTCTCCAACTTATTTTAACATGACATTACGATATAGTTCTATACTTTACTAGCTTTCGCCCGCAACTTTGCTGGCATGAATTTCCCTCCGGAAAATTGCTTTTTCTCGGGATAAAGGTACCTTATGTTCTTCTCAATACTCCTAGCTATATGTATGCGAAATTTCAGGAAGATTGGTTCAGTAGATAGGGCGTGAAGAGGTTAAAAAAAACAAATATACAATACACTCATTTTTGCATAAGTTGGGACTATGGCGAAGGTCATTTGAAGTTTAATTCTAAATTCGATTAATTCAAATTACAATTCCGTACAGTGTATCGTCCAACATAAGCTGAACTATGAGTTAATAGTGCTAATAGACAAAAATAAAAACATTGTACGAAAAACGGACGCTTACTATTTGCGGTACTTACGACATAATGACAATATGCGACATGACAACTAATACATGTAAAACGTTTTTTATTACTGGTCATTATTACTATTATTGGTATTGAACCCAATCAAACGTATGTGTCGAGTCGCAGCAACGAAAATCAATAATGAAATATAAATGGTCATATTTTTTTGAAAATTACTTACATCTATTAAATATTGATTATACTGTAGCGTGCAGGCTAAAAATGAAGAATTTCTATCAGTTTAACTTATAACTATTTATTGCTTTAGTCCCTCTTTGACGACGAATGATTGTTTTGTATGTCTACTTGGATCAGATGACCCAGGCGGACAGTTCCAACTTCAAGGATGAGGTCTCTCATCGATTCGTCTGGGCAGCGTTCAGGAAGCTCGGCAATGTCTTCTCGTCTAAAATACCTCAGTGCCTTAAGTTACCTAAACTAAGGTCTACCAGTTTGTGTTACCAGTGATGACAATGGGTCCAAAACGTGGTCCCTTACTATAGGCCTCATAAAAAAGCTCAAGGTCTCCCAAAGAGCCATGAAGAGGGCTTTGCTCTGTGTTTCCCTACGAGACCGAATCAGAAATGAGGAGACCCTTAGGAGAAAATAAGAAAAGTTGCTGACATACGAGTAACCCAGCGGATTAGCTCTTTGAAGAGGCAATGGGCGGGGCACATACCGCGACGAAGGTTGTAAGGTTCTCGAATTGGCGACTACGCAACGGTAAGCGCAGCATCGGACACCCACTGACCAGATGGTTAGATGACCTGAAGATGGTCGCTAGATGCAAGCCGCTGCCAACCGGTCATTTTGGAAATCCTTGGGGGAGGCCTATGTCCAGCAGTGGACAGCCTGCGACTGAAATGATGATGATGATGATAGTCTTACTGAGCTCAGAAAACATAAGGTCATAATATTTTTCCCAAACAAAAACCCGACTTCCATTTCTATATTGGGGGCCAACATGAATTTCTCGACGAATTAGAAAAACAATTATACCAAGATCGATTATTGTCCACTCTGACACCACAGTGTGCGGAGTCAATTGAGGCTGTACAAATCATGATACGTACTAATTTCCACTAAAATCGAACATCAAATATAAGTCGTTACAGAGGCTGTGAGGGAGTTTCATAATACTAACTTTGCTGGGTATATTTTACATTAGTAATTTTACAGTGATATCCAACCAGAATGGCTATCACGGTTTGTCGCTCGTTATTACTTACATTTGTACTCTGTTGCCATCAAACAAAACCGTTCGCTCCGCTCCTAATACCGGTATCAACATTAAATAGAAATCTACGGCCAATATGGTTATAATAACATGTCTAATGTACCGTTGCATTAAAATTAAGTATCTTGTTAGATGGTCTCTTTTGTAATAATCGTCAAACATGAATACTTCATCAATGAGTAGCCGCCGGTAAGTAACTTCTATAAATATATAATTGGTTATATTATAGTCTATATTATTCAATAATTTCGATGTGTAATGATGACGGATGACAACAGCCAGTTACTAAGTCATTTGTATATTTCACGATTTCCATATTGTATTTTACAGTTATGAATGTTGAACACAGTAATCGGCAAAAGTCACAATGGCTCATCGCATGCAATAAAGTCAAGCAAGAGTCAGTACGTTCACCGGTGACGGCGGCGATGTGAGAGCGTCGTCGGTCGTCGGGTGTGAGGAAACAGGATCAGTGACAACTCCATATCTTACTATCGTTCATACTTACTATACTTTACAGACTGTTAAACCAGTTACTATTTCTGGATTACTTGCATGTGGTTGAAATAACCTACCTTTTTAAAATAATAAAATATACCCTACATTATAATATTATTTTGTCTATGTAATATGAGTCCTGTATTGTAAATATTGTGCCTAAAATAAACAAATATTAAATTTTAATTTAATATAATTAAAATTTTTAATTACCAATCGTGCAAAAGACGAAATATGAACCTACCTAAATCTCATAGATTAAAAAAAATTGTCTGGCGTGACCGCGCGCGATGCCAAATTCTTTGCTAAAAATATGTTATGTTCCTGAATGGCAGCGTTTGACATTGTAGATAACAAATTATAAACTATTTTTTCTTTTAAATCTGAATTAACATGGATGTGTGTTTCTAAGATAGCCTTGAGAGACGTGGAATTTATATTCAGTATTTGGTTGAAGTGAGCTACTTTGTCACGTAGGTAGTGTAATCCATGTATGTAATGGCAAAAGACGGGCGGTGCCGCCGGTGCCAGCCGGTCGGTGGAATGCGCACCCGCAATGCTATGTTCGGACATCTATATGCAAAGCAAGTCCGAAGCTCTTACCGACATGTGTAATGAGGCTTCTCTGTTACTCTGTCCAATTATGATATTAATACCTTCCGAACTAATTTTCATACAATTAAAAACAAACTCGAACGAAATGGGTTGGGGCAAGCACAGGGTGGAAAAGAGAGTTTTTGAATATGACGATGTATTCGGTGGAATCATGATTTATTGGATACAAACACAGATTTTAGAAGTATTAACAAGAAGTGGAATAGCGCACAAAAAACGTGTCACTAGTTTGGCTTACAAGCCAACGTTTCACACAGAAAAATGGGCGGGGAATTTGATTGCGTCATTTATTGCCACTGTTATTAGTCGATAATATTAGGTGGCTTTGTTGTAAGCTACGTAATACATTTCTAATAAGGTGTGGTGTGGTTTACAAGGGTTTACATGTATTAATTGAAGGTAAAAAGAGAGAACACCCTGCCACACTGATCCTAAAATAAAATCCGCGTCAAAACATTTCTATTCGGATAATTTATCTGTTCTGTGGATACAAACAAATCTTCTTTCTTTATAATATTAGTATAGGTTAACAACATACAGGTATAATATGTGACCTTGCTAGGTATCTGTCTGACTGAATGTCTTACTTGAATGCCAATGTCAACACGTACGTATATTATCGTAGTAAACTGAAGCGAAGCTTTATAGTATTACAATAAAACAGTTCATATAACATTCTAAGTACAATAAAATCTCTTCCAACTATGCAAAGTGTTTCATTTAACGGGATCGTATAACCCGCCTATCATGCTCTACTTTGATCAATGGCCTAAGACATAAAATTTGTTATTTAATGCTATCATCTACTGTAAGGCCTTCTTTACATTTGAGAAACCTGCGTAGCGCAGACAAGTCGAATGCAAGTTGTGCCTTCTCGTCATCCTAGAGCAGTAGAACTATTACGTAATCAATGGCGATTGGCAATACATTAGTACAAAATCCGCCGTAACGATAAGGTATTGCATGCAATAGCAAGAAGAAATAAGTAGGAAAGCTGGGCCTGGGATCTGAAGCTATCAGCTGAGGATGCAACCGGAAACCCGAAAGCCAATTTGCACATTAAATTTGAGGAGAAACCCCATCAAGTTGGTTTGTACCTATCTATTGCATGTTTCCAGTTCTCTATGATTAGTTTCTACGTCCGATTTAGATTTAACACATCGAACACGAATTTGTGGTAAGAAAAGCAAAAAACTTGGAAAAGGTTTGTATGTAAGAATAGAAAGTTTACGATCAAAACAGACACAGGTATTGTCTACGTGTACGTACATAGCATACATCATCGTACTCGCGCGACCTTTCGCACGCACTCTCCGTACGTTCTCTCTCAGTCACGTTTCCGGTGTCTGGCTGGATCTTGAACCTCGATGCATCGACATCATGGACCCATACCGGAACAGTCGCCGACGAAAGCAATCAGTTCGATTTGCTGCTCAGTGAGTCACGGCGCAGGAACGCCCTGGGCCCGGCCTTTAGCTGATTAGCACTCATTACTCATCGTCATCGCTATGTAATCAGACAACAAACAATGCCCACGACGCCGTTGATAACATAACGTGACTTTGATAAGATCAATAACAAATATTGCGTAAAGTAACTGTCAATTTTATTTCGTGAAAGTTACGAGTTGTTTGACCTCGAAATAAAAATAATTTTTGACAACTCAGAAAAAATGCTGATGAAACTATCCTGCACTCTGAAAATCAACGATGATGTTTTGCTGCAAATAGAAGCCGCGGCCCGCGAGTCTGCGACACACTAGGGTTTATGCTTAATTGGTTTTCAAAAAAATTGTCATAAGATTTCTTAATTGTCGGCAACGTGCACGGCTCACCCCTTGTGTGGCTGGCTATTGCACCGCTTCCCATTAGGTGAGCCTTATGCCTGTTTGCCTACTAAATATCAATAAAAAATAATTTAGATATTATAACGTCGTTTATACATTTATAATATCTAAATTATTTTTTACCTTAACAGAAGGGTACTTGTGCGAGTATAGGACTAAGACCCTAGATTTATTGCACCCTTCGAATAAACCTAAACGTGGAAGTAATATACATTCAATGCAATATAAACGAAATGAGGGGAAGTCTCCTTAGGTTTTAGGCACACGGGAGATACGACGAGCTTTAAATAAAGTTCAATGTATGTATTGTGCGTTGTGTATATGTATACTTATACTTCAAAATCTTAACGGCTGTAGTTTGAGAAACTAGAGTGTAATTAGATAAGTTGTATGCGAAAGCATGGCTCTCTCTTTATGTAATTCATTGCCTTGCATAACTCCACCCACAACAGGTGACATAATTTTGACTGCTAAGTACGCACGCAGCGGCAGTACCTACCGTGACGCCGTACCAGTTGTACAAACCAGCTTAAATTTTTAGGGTTCCATAAGAAAAGGGTATACCGTGAACCTATTACTTAGCCTTGACTGTCCATCTATGTCATCTATCCCTCCACCTGTCTGTTTGAAAACTGTAGCCTAGAAATTATCCTATAAAAATTACGATTTTTTTGATGCCTAAAACAAAAATAAAAATTTAATAAACTTTAATACTACAGGAGGTGGCCACGAGATGATTTCCTATTTTTAAGTATGTTCCCTTGTAACTTTTTTGTACAGTTTTTCTGTTTCTCCCAATGGTTGACTGTAGAGAATGCTTTCAGCATTAAGTCCGCCAATTGTACTTATGGAACAATAAAGTAAATAAATACATTACTTAATTGAATATATTATAATGAGACGCACGTGAGGCCCCGGAAAACTGGGATCTATTTCTTGCGGTATACAACATAACGTATCTCTATGACACAAATACATACATGTTAATTTTCAATTATACAAGTTCAACAAGTCACATAATAATATATTAACTTGTTCGTGTGATTCAAAATTCATTTTGATTTTAGTAGATGTTGCATGCTGGTCTGGGAGAAAAAGAAAAACATAGAATGTACCAGCTGCTTCTCTTCCCGCGCAAGCCGTAAAAGTCGTCTGAGGGAATCGCCGAATGGGGAAATCATGACATAGGCGATGCGGCTGGCAACCCATCACTATTGATGTCCTGTTTCAACTACTATTATGCTAAACGTGGCCTAAGGTCTTATGACCCTAGGCTCTGTCTACCCCGCATGGAGACATAAAGACGTGATTATATGTATGTATGTATGTAGATGTTGCACGCGGTTCCGCATGCGTGGGACTTATATCGCACCTAAAAGTAGCCTATATGGATGATTCATCAAAATCGTTCCAGCGATTTAGTTCATCATGCGGTTTTACTCGCTCGTATGTATATATTACTAATAGCTTACTTATCTTACACATAGGTAATGAAGCATTATAATGGTGAAAGAATTATTGAAATTGGTCCAGCAGTTTAGAGTCTATTTGTATTACAAACAAAAATACAAATCTCCTCTTCATAATATTGGTGTGAGATGTGATTTTTGTGTGTGACTCTTATTCTAATACTTTTTTTTTTGATCTAATGTTTTGATAATATTATATCATCAATCAACGATTTACAATAAATATCCAGAATTTGCGTAGAGGTATTTTCTTCGGACAGGCCAATCGTTTGACGTCAAATCTAAGCGTTGACGTTGTTTAGTTAGAACCTCTAGGGTTTAAGACTTGTGCAGACCGAGTTTTATTTTGGGAGTCCGGGCGTGAGTCACGCCACCGGTGACGTCACGGGGTGCCCGATATCGGGGCGCAGCGCACCCCTGCCGCGTCACCCTGCATGACTCAACGACACCGTCTCGCCGCATCCGGACTACAGATAAAAATTATAAATACACTTGGAATCACCTCATAATTGAATCTCCCGATTAAAGTTACAGAACTAATTATTTTTTTTGTAGTTATATAAGGTTAAAATATGAAAATAACTAGCGACCCGCCCAGGCTTCGCATGGGCATAAAAACTTTTCTCTTGAATCACTCTATCTATCAAAAAAAAACTTATCAATATCCGATGCGTAGTTTTAAAGATTTAAGCATACAATTTTATACTATGTAGTGATAATTGTAATGTGTACATATATGCATGTTAGAAAATCAGTTGCAAGTACAGAATCGGAAGAACCAAGAAAGAACTAGCACGCTGCCTTGAAATTCCCTTAATGTCTGTATTTTGTAGCATAAGGATTGCGATGGAAACTTTACCAAATGCCTTTTATCGTTGTTATCTAATATTGTCCTTACGACAAGTGATGTGTCTTGGTTGATTGTCTTTGTATGGAAACTAAAACCATATTGAGACCATTTTAAAATGTGATTTTGACTAAAATAACTTTAGGAACTTGTAACTTGTAAACATACGAAAACTCAAAAACGCTCAATTTATTTGACAGTCAATTAACGTATATCAGTTATTTTTATTTTGAAACCAAACTGCTTTTGCTGCACCGATTTTTACAAAATTGCAATAGGCCCAAATTTAAATTATATCTTTTCAAACAAAAAAGAATTTTATAATCGGTCTGGCAATGACGGAGATATGAGTATGAGATAACATAAAAAAAATTTAGGCAATTTGAGAACCTTCTTCTTTTTGGAAGTCGGTCGAAAAATGGTCTATTTTAGGTAAATATGTATTTTTTTTAAAGCATTGAATTCTGAAAACTAAAATCAAGATTTACCGTATTAGTAAATGTGCCTGAGTGTGAAAGGCATCAGGTAGAGAGAGAGAGAGAGAGAGAGAGAGAGAGAGAGACAGAGAGAGAGAGAGAAAGAACAAAATGAAAGATCTTACAAGCTTTTCTGAGATGAACTAACCTGATAAGGAGAGGAAGTAATATACATACCTCAATATTATTGATTATGAAACGGTAGTAACTCTAGAAAGGTTATATGTAATATAATTAATTATGCATGCTAGAATTATTTAAAACGCCGTAAAGATATTACCAAATACTTTTTAATATGAATGATTGAATAGAGTTCAGACAATATCGGTGCATTGATTATAATTTTAACAATTAACATGCTTTGTGCATCATTTAAGATTAGTACCTATTATGCTACAGCGTCAGCTAGCAGCAGAGCAGCGTAAATTAATATCATAAACGATATTAACATTAATTAGATTACTTACATCAATAGTCTAAGTGTGTGTCTCGTCATAATAAATTTAAAATTTTCTTTGTGTTACTTAACTAATAATATTTAAAAGATCATTGGCCTGTTTACCATAACGTTATTCACTTTCTTTTTAGCTTGTAGGTTAGATATACACTTTCGATATATTAATGCACGGCACGCCTTAAAATAGATATATATACGTAACATACTCGTATCTAAGTTTTTTTACTATTTTAATATGTGATGGCCGAAATATATAATGTACAGTGGACACGAAGAGTGTTAGTTTAAGTCTCCATTCCACCAACTGATATAAAAACGAAATTCCGAATTGAGGTAGAGACTGGGGTAATTATTTTATAGCAGTAACGCTGCTGTCAGTTTAGTTTAAAACAAAATTTTCATTAGAAATTGAGAAACTTTCTAGTTCCAATATTTTCTTTTTTTGTAAGAATTTGAAATACTCATTGTAAGAATTTGAAATACCTAATTGTTGTTAATTAAAGCAGAGTTAAAAAGTTAACAAAATACCGATGAGGTAAAGAGTTCAACATCCGTTAGGTAGGTGATGCGATCAAATCCGTGGGCTGGGCACGTACAACAGTTTACGACTCTTTTTGGTACTTTCTCTTAATTGCAAGTATTGCAACGCTTTTGTTCTTTACACGTCTATGTAATACAAAAATAATATTACGTTATTCAAAAGTACTCAAATACAGTCACAAAGTTTGCCAATTCTCTAAAATACTGTATATAAAACACCTGTAGTCCGTTAAGATTATTTTCATTTACAGAAACAGTTTCGTCGCGAATTACTTGATATTTTCAGCGACAGCTACCTACCAACATTTTTACGTTTATAAAAAGTATAACTTATTAAGCAAGAGAGATACTTAATAGAAATACAATAGGTGGTTATAATTATTTAATTAATAAATAAAACTGTAACTTTTCATTTTGTATGATCTCTATATGCATGCTATGCATACAACCGCATCTATAATACGATATTATTTTACTTATATATTACATTGCAACGTGAACCACCTTATAGCTGCTCTCGACTATTTCAAAAGCGCGAGGACGTTTATATAAGGATCATTGATAAATGTAATAATTAAACTGTATAATAAACTTTTATCTAGAGCATTAATATTGTTTAAAGTGAAAAACATTAGCTATTTCATTTATCGGGTTATACAAGTTCAAGTTAACTGCGTGCACCGATATCAAAAAGGTTCAGCAACATAAGCAAAAACTGTGCTATCGGAGTCACAGCAGTATATTACATAACACGATCTTATCGTTGCACAATTAACACTTCGGGTGCTTGCATCAACCTGGCTTCGCTACCAGTTTAAACGTGAGGTCGAGGCTCTGTACAGCCCCCTTTCATTCAGCTTTGCAAATCATTGTTACACGCTTCAATACGAACGAATACAATACGGACTACACTGCCGCAAACACGCACCCACAGTGGTTCCACGGAAGATCAGTGTTACCGGCTGCTTCTCATGGCAAACAGTAAGGTTCGCTGAGTGGAATTCGCTTTCAGTGATTTTGCAAAATTAAGCTTAGGTAATGTTTAAACTTGTAATTAAAATTTAGTTTAGTGCTTAAGGCTCCTCCTTCGGTGTCGTTAGCGCCACTTCCGAAAAAAAAAATTCTCTTTCTGTAAGTCAGCTTATCAAAAATCCTCGCGTAACGATTGGGAAGTGGTGCTAGTGAGACCGAAGGAGGAGCCTTAGTTATAATTTTTAATTTAGTTTTTTTGTAACATAGTTATTACACATAATCACTAAAAAAAAATCTTATCTTTAATCCACACTTCATCAGTTAGATACTCAAATATAAAACAGACAACCGCTACCAGAAGAGCGACATGCTGTATGTGCTCGTATCTCACTCATCATCTCTTGCAGGAAATTGACGTAAATCAGCAATATCACGCTTAATTTAGTTTGTGTTTTCAATTTCGTGGTCGATGTCAGACAAGTTTCCTTTTATAATGAATGAGAATTATTACTCAGACTTATTTTAAACTTGTTTGTAAGCACTCTTTTTTGATCCTAGTCGTTAAGTAGGAAACACTTTACTGTTTGCATCCAAATATTTCCTCTAATAACACGTTATATCTATGAATATTGCCAAAAGCATAAAAAAATGAAAGCACCTATTGATAGATAATCGTAGGTATAATCACGTCATTACGAATATTAATTTCACACGCATGATATTTTAAAAGAGAAAAATGTACCTATATATAAAAAATACTTTCTCTGCAAACATATAATCTTAAATATGTACTTATACTGGGTCAGTGTGCTTGATGCTTGCCTAAACGTTCAAACCATGGCCAATTAAAATTCCACTTTATATTCATCACAACAACAACTAAATAAAAACGCAATTCACAGAACACTTCTTTATAAAAAGTTTCTCAAATACCAGTGAATGTATATTCTCGTAAAATCTAATTAGAGTATGTTGTTGCAAATTAATAATCGCATAAAATTACTCGGGAGTGTGGTCACCTACTAACATTATCAAGGCTCGGGTTTTCCTCGTTATGGTACACATTTTATGAAATTAATCCTACATTATACTTATGTACTCATTCATTGTAATCTAAACCAGCATTATAAACACGAAAGGGCGGCCACTTTTTTATGATGTAGGTGCTTGTAATTTGATAATAGTTGCAATTGGTAATTTTTATGTCACAACACAAACTAATACATAGGTATTGTACTTTAATTAAGGTTAACTATTGATAGCTAAAAGAGCAAAATCCATTCTTTTTTGTTTTTAGTTTTTTTTTTTTCTGTCTGAAAAAGCTTTATTTCCCGTCTGAAAAGTTTTCAATAAACCACAGGCAAGTCATGAAGCTCTTCTGTTAACAATTGTGAGACATAAACAAATGGAAACTTTGCTTGATTCTATACGAGTGGCGAATGCAAGTAGTGGAATGGAGCTGCGGGCGCATCCCGTCTGTGCAGGAAACGTGCAGTTTTATGCTGGAAATATTATGTTATTTTTATTACGCCAGAGTTCGCGTACGTTGACCTTATGGTATCAATTAACAGTTTGTTGTTGCAGAATGTTCTCAGTATTAAATGTGAAAGCCATGGGAGAGACAAATAAAGGTCACTAAAACTCTCATAATATCTAGTTAAATAGACTTTGTCTCTCAATCAAAGAAAGCCATAAAAAGTATACCTACGTCTATTAGCGCCCGGTAACATTTCGTGACAGGTATCTCCCTACTGCAGGTTAACCCCTCTTGGCAGAGGAGTGTCGGGATCAGTATCAGTTATCAGTGTTACACTCCCTTTTCCTTGGATTTGCCGAGCGGTGCAGACATGTGTTTGTGCTCTAGTGTTTTAACATTACCTAGATTAGTATTTGTTATTGTTGTTGATGTTAATATTATGTGTTCATAGTGTAATTTTAGATCAACATAGGTAGCACGGAGGAGGGATTGATAGGCTCAGGCTGAATCCCAGTGATAGGAGCGGGGTTGGTGCTCCTATCTTTACCGTGATCAGTGCGATAAGCTTAGACGCGAACAGGTAAATCCGGTTATGTCACGTCGTTTATAAAGAGTTAGTTTTTAATCTGAGCTATCTCCCAAATATATATTAAAAATAACAATAATACAAGATTATATTGTCAAAAACATTTGGAATAAAACAGAAAAAATCATAATGACTTTAATAGATAGCTCAACGAATGTAAAGGCAATAAGATATGCCTATGTTTAAAAAAGTACATAGTGAATCTCATATCCATAGTCAGTAATCCGTGTTATAATATGCACTGCATTGTGGCGCTACGTGGGAAGCAGCAAGTTGACGACCACGGGCGCATTGTGTTGCCCCTGGATACTAAAAAAGTCTTTTTGTCATTTTATTGCCCATTGTTATACACAAAGGAAGTTCCTGTTACAAAATATTATACTAAAACATTGTGGTTCTAAAGATATAATAGCAGTTTAATGTAATTAGATAGAAATGAAAACAGTTTATATCTGTAATAATTCATTCTCAAAGTCCTATGTAATACTACTAGTATATCAGAAGGCAAAAGTGTAAGTTTAAAAACTAAAATTTGACTACATAACCATCTACTTAATAAGTATTGCAAATTATGTGCATTGATAAAACTATGCAAACCATTTAAAAACAAAAAAGAATATACGTACTTACCTATATTTATGAAATGGTTTAAGCATCGCGATAATTTTTAAACAAACTTTTTTTATATCAAGACTTGTTTTCCAGATAGCGCTGTTGATTTTATTATTAGTTAGCTTATAATCCAGCGGACGTTCAAAACGTTTCGAATGATGTAAAATTTTTCAAAATAGCCTATATCACAGAATTAGTTATAGAACCTACTACCCATATAAGTTGTAATTACCACGCAATATTTTCGAATTTTGCCACCATTACGTTACTATATATATATGCCGTCAAAAACAAAACTTGTAAAAAATCTAAGTCTCGCTTAGTTGTTCTATCGTTAAAAGTTGTGAGATCCATGTAATAGCAAGTTGGTTAATTTATTCAGTCCCTTCTTAAGGGACGTTCTGTCTTCGGTTATTACGTAATAAGTCGTTCTGTCTTCGGTTCTTACGTAATAAGTCGATATGGTCACTATAAGACGTTGAAAAGTCAGCTTAACTAAACTATTAAAAAAAATTGGTTGCCTGTAAAGTCGGTATACGGGCGAAAGTTTTACGTGACAACGACTTTGAGTCTGTCTCTCTCGCTCTTAGGGGACGCGTGCCTCTCACTCGCTCTCATTGTGAGCGCATCGTAACGTTACCGAGCGTTACACTTTTTCATAAGTGACTCCCAGCCGCAACCTAATTTAAGACGTTGTCACGTCAAAAGAAATATTCGGATAATTTCTCTGTTCTATATATCATCTATATTTAATCCTGGCGATCCTAAGAAGGATGATAAGATAAACTTATCAAACTATTGTAGTGCCATCGGACTTTGATAAGTCTATAAAGATTAAATTACTTAAATCTGACCATTCAAATAGGTCAAAATCAAATTCAAAGAAATCTGTTACAAACAGATAGACAAAAATACAGGCGAAGCTACTAAAAGCGTGTTAAAAATATTATGACAATTGAAGTGTAGAATGTTATTCAGGCACGAGCTATGAGGTATTGTTAAGACACACGCGTTTCCGCTTTCTCGTGGAAAAATGCAGGCGCATTGCTGGAAAGTATACACATTGAACGATTTTAAAAATGTCGAGCAGTGTTTGTTTGCGATAAACGGAAAATGTAACATGGTAAGTAGGTAGGTCCTCTTAAGTATAACACAGCTACGGGTTTCTATTACAGTTTGTAAATATGAAGCAATAAAATACGTGGTTCCATTTGAGTTTGCAAATATGTAGGATTAGGACGTGGTAACGCAGTTATTTAAATGCTAAACAACGAGGAAGCAGACACAGCCGGGTCGGGCTTTGGATTAGTAGACGCTGTAGTTTTAGCGGCAGACCGGCGCCGCCCGGCTGCACAATTCACAACAGCCCACTGTTCTTGACGTTTCAATGAGAGCTTGAGCCAAGCTATTACATGTACTCGACCGCGGTCGATCAATCGAGTCTGCTGCCTGGCTCAATAAAGTCACAGCTTCTTCTAGATAGTATAGCGGCCAGTCACGACTTTGTCTACTCAAATATAAATTCATATAAGTAAGCTATTTCGGCTTTGTTCTTTCACTATATTACTACCTACCTACCTGAACTTCAAGTTTATGCGAAGGTTGCACTTTTCAATGCCGAGAATATAATAAAATACATTGTATGATCACAATTAGGATACAGCGAAAAATTCATGAAAAACAAATCAATTGATCAGATTGACTACAAGGTACGGTTTCAATGTTGTTCATGATCATACAATTTTTGAAAATTATACATATAATATAGTGTTTGTATGCGTAAGATTCGTCTGCAAAGCATGATCTGATCAATATGCTGCGAGACGACCTTGTATTGTCCGTTCTCCATGGACAAATAAACACAGCGTGAAAAAATGCAGAATCGGAGCAAAAATGCGTTTAGTTTAGAGTTTGCTGTGGTATTACGAATAGGTAGTTTAACAATGTTCTATAAGTGAGTAGCAGATGTGCATAATTTCACAGTTGAGCGGACGTGGGACCGGTCGGAGCGGAGGGTAGGTCGGAGGAGGCGACTGGCGACCGCAGCAGGTGCAGCTTGTCGCTTGCGGCGAGATAGCCAAGGCCTAATGATCAACTTCGTAGGCGTATTTACGGCACGGCATACCAACATTAACTTGACTATCATAATCATAAGACCTCTCATCCTACCATGCCTTGCCATAATACTTCTGATTTCCATAAATAACAGAAAAGACCCGTGGGATGTCTGAAAAAATGCGATCGAAACAATGTGCGTGCCAACAACCTACAGAGGCATTTCAAGTTTATCTGATATGAATTGGGATAAAAAAGCTACCCAGATTCGTATGACCATATTTATTTATAAGTATAAATAAATATGGTCATACGAATCTGCGATTATTTTAAGATGCAAAAAACTGCGATATGCTGGCCCTGTAACGAGTGTAGTGGTAAGCACTTGACTTTTAATCTGGGTGGGAAATTGTGGGTATTGCTATTCCACGAGCCTGAGTGACAACGACCATATTGTTTTTATAACACACTGCTGAATGCAAAATCATTCATTCATCACTCTTTACACATTTAGCTTGATTGTCAATAAATTTTAAAGGAGCACTTGAACAGAGTGCTTAACATTGTCCAAATGGCCTAAGGCTGACGTCAGCATTTTACCGATAAAACTGCCGGGCCGCTATTTCGGACAACGCCAGGCAACAACAATTACGAAAAGCAGCCAAAAGCTAATGGTATTTTAAGAGTCAGAATAGCTATCAGCAATCATAAGGCTAAAATTATAACAGCGACTGAGGAGCAAACAATTTGAGAATCAAACCGTAGCAGTCAATGACGCATTCTAATTGTAACATTGTAAGTCTCTAATCGTCTTGTGTATTCGCTTTGTTTCCCACGAGATATATCTAAGCGGACCGTCCGGTGAGTATAAAAGCTATTGATATTCAATAATAAAAAATATTGACGCCTGTCTACTAATCAAATCACAAACTTCTTAAGATACCTATAGACTTTAGGTTGATCTAGTCTGAATCTTTAACTTCAATGAAGAAAATATTTCCCACAGAATAATTAGGTCATTATAAGATCTCATCTGTCTGATGTGCCGCATATTATTTATCAATTGCACAAAAACATGGATATTCCTATTATAATAAGAAATTATCCAAAATATTATTTACGTAAAAGTAAACATTAGCATTATCTATAATCTATTTAAAAAAAAAACAAAAACCGACTTCCTTTTGTTTACTGGGGCCAACTTGAAATTCGTCAAATTAGATTAACTCAGACACCTAGGTGCGCAGGGTCAATTGACCTAGTACTCCAATATTGCTACTGCGCCGATTTTGACCAAAAGTTTCGAACAAAAAGTAACTCAAAATCGGTCCGGATGACGGATGACGGAGATATGAGGTAACAAACATAAAAAATAATATATTCAGCCGAATTGAGAACCACCTCCTTTTTTTAAAAGTCGGTTAAAATTAAATCACTACATAGTATGAAACAAAGTCGCTTTTTTCTGTCCCTATGTATGATTAAATCTTTAAAACTACGCAACGGAATTTGATTCGGTTTTTTTTTTTTAAATAGATAAAGTGATTCAAGAGGAAGGTTTCTATGCCCATGCGAAGCCGGGGCGGGTCGCAAGTAAGTTCATATAAATAAAGCAAAATAACTTTCAAACTAATTAGGGACACCGGAATATATATATGAATTAGGAGTATTCAAGTGCATTACCCTAAGTGGAGAGCGCTGCACTCAATAACGCAGACACGGTTCACGAGCAAATTGACACGGACATGACCTGCCCAGTTTATGGCCCTGGTTCCCAAACCTGCTGAGCTGACATTGAAACTTTGATGTTGACAAAGGGCGAGAAAAGCTATCCAAAATAGGGCGCAATAGATCAATCAACAGGCTAATAGTCTTCACTATAGGTACCAATCCTATGTTGTTTACTATAAACCACAAGATTTTTATACTGCGTTTTATGTGGTTTATAGTAAACAACGGTTGAAAACTAGTTTTCTACCATTTTTCCCCATCACTAACGTCAGCTATTGTGGCTTAAATCGAGTAAGTACGATTAAAACCCCTTACAAAATTTTATATACCCGGGTAATTTGGATTACGGTGCGTTATGGTTGCTCAGAATAGGGAAGGGTTGGCTAAACACTGAGGGAGACTTATGCCGCAGTGGGTTGTAGAGAGCTGATGATGATATCGCAGTACTATTAGGTATCCTGTGATATCGTCAAAAATGAGTAACTACCTCGGTGGCGTAATGGTTAACATGCTTGGTCGCCAATAACGAGGTCCCGGGTTCGATCCCCTTTTCTGATTGACCTGGGTCTTGGAAGTTTATCTATATATGTATTTGTTATAAAATATAGTAACGTGAGTTAGTATCACATATCCCACAAGTCTCAAACTTACTTTTAGGATAACTCAATCTGAGTGATTTGTCTCAATATATTTATTTGATGTAATATTTATTTGTTTTATTTATTTCACGTTATAATATAAAGTATGGTTTTTCGTAATATTACAACGAAATAATGTTATGTCTGATCAGGTGTGTTTCAATACCATAAAAATATATTTCGCCACGTGGCAACTACACTATACCGTATACCACATGTGGCTCAATTAGAAGGGGATCCCAAACCCCAATGCATGCACTTGGTACTGTAAATAAATAATGCGCACGCGACCGAAGTCTGTCCTTTGTTACTTAGTTTTTTACTTATTCAACTAGGAAACAATAATAATCTAATTCATGGAAGATCTGTATCTTCCAAGAATTAGATTGGATTCATTTCTTTTTGTAGGTCAAATCACAAATGACTAATCCACTTTACTCGAATTATCCATCCAACTAATATTATAACGAAAGTGAGTTTGTATATTAGTTTGTTACCTCTCCACGCCCTATCTACTGAACCGATCTTCCTGAAATTTCGCATACACATAGCTAGGAGTATTGAGATAGGTATATAAAAAATATGTACTTAATACAATTTATATTAAAAAAACATATCATCGGAATCAAATAAAAAAAAAATCGAATTAAAATATAAAACATCGCAACAATGTATGCAGTGTAAGTGAGTGATAAGAGTATAAAGGGTGATATGCGGACGGGATTCCATTGTATGTTTTGAATGTGCACCTTGCATGTACGAACCTTTATACATTCATTCAGTGTGACTTACAAAAACGAAACACATGCTTACAAAATGATAAAAAAGGTGACGCATTGAATGTTGCTACCGAGTATCGCAAACTTTCATTTTAAGATCCATAAAATCGATGCTGACAACAAAATATTGATTTGATTCGAGTGGATATCACAAAATAGATAATCAAGTGGTGTTTGACAAAGTCATTATAATAGTTATCTGCCGCGTTTCCTTTCACAGTATAAGACCTTGAAATATAATCTTGTTATGCAGCTGCGCGAACAGACGTATAGTTTGCTGGCAACATCGTTCGAACGCAAATTCTCACGCTAAGTGTGCAATCACAGTCTTGCGAGAAATTCTTACTATTTGAGCACGTACACACCGACCGACGACGGATGAGGGACCTCAATTAACAAGATACTAGCTAATGTTTGTCGAAGTGAAAGAAACGTTTTATATTTTAAGTATTACAACAACCTAACAAGATGTTGAGTATGGGCAGTACTATTACTAATTCTGTGGTATGGGACATGGATAGGCTGATCCCGCTGATATAGGGCGCGCGTTACAATGTGCCTGATAGAAAAGACAGAACCATACACTCAAAATGCTTTCACTGAAACATCAACCAAAACATGACGTATGATTAAAATAATAACTGACTTTCATTTCTTACATGTATGAATTTCGAGAACGATCGCTTCCAACAAAGGTATTAAAACTAAATGTTACTTTGAGTCGGATCGCCGCATATGTTGTTGGTAGTCGTAAACATGAGAAATTCCACGAAAGTTAGTAGAGTGCATTCGAATCCGCTACGCTATACGAGTACCTACGCTACGTGTGAAGCGAACGGAGCGCGGCGCTGTATCCCCAACCCTTAGGTATTTAAGAGGAGTGAAGTGCGATTATAGTACGTACGCGTAATGAAATAAGGTTGAAAGTGGCGATAATGGGTTGGCCTGTCACTAGTCTCCGTTCAATGCCATTTCGGGTGAAATTTTCCAGTTTTAATTTAATATTTCAATAATTATGACTAAATCTTGTAATTTTTTTAGGTATCCATCTGGGCCATTATGTTATTCTTTTTATAGACGTAAAAAAATTGGTAGTTGTCGCTGAAGATATCAAGTAATTCGCGACGAAACCTTTTCTGGATATAGCTTTTTGCTATTTTATTTAGCTAGGTTTTAATTATTTTTTTTTAAATATTTTGATGTAATCATTTATTTTGATCCTTGAACTATACTTCATATTTTTTTCATGCTTGTATTCAATGAAGAATAAAGCTAACTGCGCGACAAAAAAATAGAAGTTTTACGGTATTCCCCTGATGCACAGCGCCTTAACACATCATCATTATACCTACTTACTTGCGAGGAAAACAGTTTGTTGGTGTCATGCCAATATCAATTTCCAAACGCTTACTTTCATTTCATTGTTCTTGACTAAATGTCGATTAAAAAAACCTACCAAATTACGTACAGTCTGTTCCAATCAGGAAAAAAAACTTTGTAAACAAACCATAAAATTATCGATTTCATCAAGAATCTTTCTTCCAAGACACAAAAATTTCACATCCGTCACTTAGAAAACGCCGTCGCCAACTTATCAAATATCATTTAAGTAGTAATTGGAGATAAAACTTGCAAAACTATTAAAATATGATGATATGAAAAACTTTAAGGTTATTTGTTTCTTTTTTCTAATGCAAAGATTAGGGATGGGTATCGGCATTGAATGATAGTGATCGAATATAATGAACGAATGACAGTTATCGATTGAGGAATCGATACAACAAGATCCGAAATAACAAAATCGCCCTGATTAATGTTATTAAACCGAATACTGTAGTATTTTGAACAAAATAATGTATTTATTGATGCACAAAATACATAAATTCGTAATTTGAGTCCTATCTGCGAGAACATATTCATTTTAAAATATTTTGTTTCTTTGTTTTTATATTCATAAGTATATACCATGGAGTACTTAGTTTACTAAGGGGAGATGCCATATCATGCGTGAAAATGCAATATGCAACTATAGATTTCAAGGAACGACGTGACGCGACCACTGTTGGATTGGTCGCCATTTAGTGGCATTTTCTATCTTTAGCTCCTGCGTGCTTCGGAAGGTACGTTAATCCGTTGGTCCAGGTTGTTATCGATAGATAGCAGTCGTGAGGCTGTGTCAGATGCCTTAGAGCAGCCTTCAAAAATTCTGACAGTGTTGGCCACTAACACACCTCAGGTCATGTCATGTTGGTCTGGTTTTGCTGTAAAAAGGGTTACGCTGGTCAGACGGCAGTCGCTCCATTGTAATTACCAGTTCCGCCAAATCTAGGACCATGACTTACAGCGTACCCTAGGCTCGGAGGCGTAAGCTGACGACGGAACTAGGATTACACGCTAGAATGATGATGATAATGAATGTCATTAACAATATATTATAAACGAAATAAATTATATTTTTATTTTAAAATTTGTTTTGTTATTTTAATTTTTCTGTGTCGAGATTTTTGTTAAAATTTAATATAATAGTTTGAGGGCAAACTATTTCACAGTTTAGCAGACGAATGTACTGTTCAATAAATAAATACCTATTCCTGCACGAACAAACACTTAGCAACATTTTATCTAAGTTAATCCGCTGGTCATTTAAGTTTATTATAAAATTTTATTATATATTTGTTTACATTCTGTAGATTCCACCCGCGTAGAATTAAAGACTAGCCTTAATTTGTGATAAAAAAATATTGTACCCATTGTGGTTCTTTCATTCGATCATTCACTCTTTCGTTCAGATAGTATGGGGTACAACACTAAATACTAAAAGGTCATTGACGTTTCATTGTTTACAAAGTTTTTTTTCCTGATTGGAACAGACTGTAGTAATTTTTATATGCTAATAACATTTTTAAGTTATTAACAAGACTAAGTTATTAATGCTTTAATGCTACTTCTAGTTTTAGAGGCCAGAAGTATGTGGTCAAAACCTAGGCAACGCAATAATGTAAGATAAAATCCACGCACTCGAGCATTCGTTATGAAGATAAAATCTTTATAACAATCTGTTGCGAATACAAATGAACCATCTCAAAACCCACAAGTCAGATTATTCATATGACCTTGATTAAACTTTGGAATATTCTACTCCACATTGTTGCGATATATAAGCGCTTAAAATACTTGAGTAAATTTTTAATCAAATATTGTGAAATTATAAGTGTACATGGATGTATGTACAGGTACCTACTACTATCATAAATCAATTCTGATATAGTATAGGTAAGGTACATCACGTATCGGTGCAGTATATTGATCTACGTCAGCTGAACTGTCCGACCGGGTATAACCATCACAACATTACATGACATTAGAGGAAAGAGTTAAAATTTAATTTCAATACCAACCACGCGATTGCAGTCATAACTTACAATTAATGCTTAAATTGCATTATAAGAAAAATTATCTCAAAAATATTTAAGCAAGAGAAGAACGTGTTTACGATAAAACAGTCATTATATTACAAATTATCGAATATATGTTCTCACGGGCGTGTTGTATAGTTAAAAAGAGAAGAGATATTAAAATAAATGAAACTTGAACGTGTCGTTGGTAATGGTGTATCTTATCGATGACCGATAAGAACTTATTACAAACTGATCCATTTCAACTTAGATATCTAAATATAAATATGAAGCAACAGGAAATCGACGAAACGCCGCGGGAGGAGGGCTAAAATGTACTGTAAACATTAACCGCGTGAACGCAACTACTTACGCATAGGTTGCCAGGTGTTAGGATAAAGCAGGACATACGTAGGATTTTTGATTGCTTGTCCGGCCAAAATAAGCGGCATCCGGCCGAATGTTAGGACAAAAAAAAATTAGTTTTACACTTTTTATAAAAAAATGGTCAAAAAAAACAAGATGTCCGGATTTTTTACCCAAATGTCAGGACAAACTCACAGGTCTGTCCGGCTTTTGCGTCTGAGGACCTGGCAACCCTACTTACGCAGGACGAGCCATACTATTACATTTCACAGAACAAAAATTATTCATGCCTGAATTTTTTTGTAAAATTCTCTCTATTTAGACCATTCTGTTCAGTTTATACAGCTAAGGCACCTTACCACTATGAATAGACATCTAATGCATACTTTTATATCCATACTTCCATATTTATATTATAAGTGCAAAAATCTGTCTGTCTGTTCGCTTACACGGCTAAACTAGTGTTGCCGAACTATTGATACTTTGACTATCGATAGTTTTAATCGAATAAAAATTAAGTTGAAAAACTATAACCCAACTACGTGGTTTCTAAAAAGGATGAAACAAAGAAATAATTGAGATAGAAATCCAGAAATGCATAGGTACAAAAATGGTCATGGTAAAGCCGTGGTCGCACCCATTGTAAATGGATGATAGGAACACCTTTAAACGAACAACATTGTTGGTATACACTTTACTATACTATTGATAAAGAACAATACTATCGATAGTTGCATATCGAGCTGCAACACTATAGGCTAAACCGTTGGACCGATTTTTATGACATTTGGTTTCGTATAGTTTAGGACCAGGGGTCAAACATTCTTGAATGTTTTGCAGCTTACAATAAATAGGACACATTAGCAAGAAGCTTTAAATGTTAAATGATGGGGTGAAACAGATTGGCATTGATATTGTGCAAATCGAGTGATAATCAATGAGTGAATCGTTACCGGTCAGCGAATTGCGTGCAACTGAATACATTGCGTAACTGCTACTCACCTGAAACCAAAACAATAACCACATTAGCATATTTACAGACAATACTTAATTGGTAAAGCGGAAAAGTTTTTACAGTATAACTCACATATATATGAAATTATTCATTTAACTTTTTATTTATTTTTGTGTTGTAGTCACTGTGATTACTCTCGTCGGTGCCCATACTCTTTTCTTTTTTATATTTATACAGGTTGACTGCAAGAGATCCCTAGTAGAAAGACAAGTCCGCCTTTTGCTGTGTTCTTTATTGTTAATTCGATGTTATTTCCGTCCAACAAAAGTTTTAAACATACCAACATGCATACATTTATTTGTTTTTTATTATTGTTTATTTCATAGGAAAATACCATCGCATTAACTTGCGTAAAGCGCATATAGTACCTACCTATAACATAAAATGATTGAATCACCCATCTGACATTGAATGGTGGAAAAAGTTAATCAAAATATAAATTCAACCTAGAGTGAATAACCTCGAACTTGAACAGAGTAATGGCTGCCATAAGTAAACAGAGGCGCGATCTGGCAAATGAAATTCCTTTTGACGATAGCCCCGCTTCCGCATCTGACGCTGCCACGTGCCGTTTGGGAGAAACCGTAGTGCCATAATGTATGTTGCATGTCTTACTTTTACTGACACAGACGCATACGTGTTGCTTGTGTAGAAAATACAGCATCAAATAACCTGAACGCTGGTGGTATGGGCAAAATACATTTAGATGTTTTAGCAGCTTTGCTGATTTATTTATAGGGCATTGAATTGAACGTTTCAATTATAAAAATATTTATAGTCCGGTTGTTATACACCAACACAAATATTTTTCGGATTAAAGTGCCTTGGCACACTTGTTCTTTTGGTTGACTAGTGAGGAAAACGCCTGGGATTCAGCAGATTAGATCCCTTTGGAGGGCAGGGCCAGGAGATGAAGTTTTCTAACTCATCTCATAGATTAGTTAGAAAACTGATGAGATGAGGCCAAGTTTGGTATCGTTTGCGGATAAATAAAAGGCGGCGAATAGTTTTTTTGGAAGTGAAAAAGAGCAGTTGCATCCAAAAGATTGGTGGACTCCGTGCTCTAGTGGTTAAGGCGTTTGCCTGTGTAACCGGGGATCGTGGGTTCGATCCCACGGGAAGCAAACTTCGTTTAGCTGTTTCCAGTTTTGTTATGACATTGCAGGCTTGACACCTTTAATCTGATAAATATTGGTTTCCATACATAGGTACATTGATATACTATTATGGTGAGATGCTGCTTTCTGTTTTTTTTTTTCTTTTAAATTTTAATCGTTTATGGTTCCAGTGTGTGACCAAGTCTCATCTTTTCACTGTGTTTCTATAAAAAAACGACAACCAGCAACTAGTTAGGCATTATTATTACTACAAGTTTTTACAATATTGCACGTAACTCGATTTCTAAAGTAAAGGGTAGCCTTAACTTACTAAGAACTTATTTGGTTTGCTATCTATCTAACGGTCTAACCGTTTTGGAGTTTAGTCAAAACGGACATCCAAAAATATTATTTAATATGTATACGTGTGTACATAATACCTAACTGTTTATAATCTATTATATTTTATTAAGTAACTATGATGAATTTAGTGCGGAATCTTACTACCTACTTAGCCTCCGCAGTACGCCTAAAATAATCATACATAAAATTTACATAGGAGTATCAAAACATCTGATTATGTAACTAAGCACAATATTTTTAAAGTAATTTTTTAATTAATAGTTGTTCCTTCCACTTTCCAATGCAAATTTGCATTTATTAAATCGTAATCGAGAGTGTAATCGAAATCTAGTTTCAAGGAGACAACAAATAGTTTCGCTTTTAGCTAGTTTTGAATAAATTTCAGTGACTGGTTTGGTTGTGTAATGTAATAGACAGACATTGACCTTCGTGTACACGGAATGAGAAAGTTACTTTGTTGGTTAGGTTACCTCGTTATTAGATAATAAATCGATTCCCACATTTAAATCCCAAAATTTTTTTTTTTTATAACTAAGCTATAATTGAGTATCTGTTTTGACTCTGACCTCTACAACCCACCTGATTTGATTTACTCAGAGGCCCATAAAAAACACATTGGTGTCTGTAACACCAAAATAAATAAAATTTACAGTTAATAATTAAATGGTTATAATTAATACAAAGTCTAAAAGGTCTAAATGGAAACAACTTATTACCTACCAGGAAACGTCAATTATTCAGTATCAATATTTGAATATTCTATTTTCTTCGTAAACTTAAACTACGAGTATAAACTTATTTGGTAGCAAATGTAACTCATCAATGAAATTATTAAAATATTTTATTTATGAAAGCTCATACATAAAAGATACAATCTGGTTTGAACTCAGCTTACGTTTTGGGTTGAGATGTAGGTTTAATTAAGATTTACCGTACCACATGGTGGGAGAAAACGTTAAAACTTTCACACAATCCAAAAATTTCGTCGTATTAGATATAAGAGGCAACCGCTTGATAGATTCACTGGTTGCGTAATTTAACTATTATTTTTTAGATGGTCTCTGTTTAAGATACACTACGATAAAATTAAAACCACACTTTTAGAAAGTTAACGTAATTTTAGTATACGTACCTTCTAATATAATGAATTCAGCGCCTGCATCTGAAGTTGACCATTTATTCAAAATTTCTTAAAAAAACACCTTGAATTTTAGTTATCTTTGGAGCTCAATTAACAATCTAGAACTTTACTTACGCCAAGAAGAACGACTGGATAATTAGGTGTCACTTGATGCCCCACCTTTTGTCGTGTCCCTTAAATTGCATTAAATGCTTTGCCCTGCTACATGCAGTGGAAATGATGTAATGAGGGATGACAACGGGTGCGGTCCAAGTGGCAGCCTACACTGGGCTCAGTAGGCTGCCACTTGGCTAAGAAGACTTGCTAGTCGTTGCGCCTGCTAAATGATATAGATAGTTCTAGGTATGTATTATTTATTCTGAATCAGTGAATGGTCTTCGTCAAGAAAACAAAAATTTTAACGACATCGCGAAAATTGGCATCTTCAAAGTATAATCAACATCCGCAACACTACACATGCGTAAATACTACTTTCAGAATAAAGTAAAGTAGGTAAGCATCAGCGAGTGCACACTGGACGAAGTACATAATTACACCATTGGTATTTAATTACTGACTAGATGCCTTCCCATCCAACGCGCTTCGTTCAGAGCTGTTATTTCTCAGGGTCTCATATTTAAAACAGCGCTATTTTGGATTGCGGAAAACCAATTTCTTAACGTGATATGGGAACTTATGAAATAGTATTTGTACTGCATGAGCACAATGATGTCATTAGGATCTGGCAGTCACAATGTTAGCCAGATAACAGATTTACTCGTCACAATTACGGAATCACTTTGTTTTTGTTATATATTTAAGCAGTAGAATGTTTCTGACAAACAGACGGTTGCATGTGAAACAGGAAAATAATTTCCAACTATGAATTCTTTGCTCAAGTTAACCTGCTTTATAATTCCCCTTATTTTATTATTTTGTACTATTCTAGTTAAGGCTTTTACTCACTACTTTAGTCACGTACAGTACACTACGTTCTGTTTTTATTTTTACATGCTATTGTGCGCGACTTCACCCGCGTAGCATTTATGCACTACATACATACTACTGGCTCACGTTCCAGGAGGAATCTGTGGCATCTAACTACTAGTGGTTTTGTGAACACTAGACCTCGCGACCCTCCTCCGTTAACCCCCTTTACTCTTTTTTTTAATTAACTATATATAGGTATTTGCCATTTTGTTAATTCTTTTTCCTCGTCTATTCTCAAAAGAAGAATTTTTTCCATATTTATTTACTTCCTAATATGATCAGACGGTCTAAATAAAACGAAACCATAGCCCGTTTTAATTTGCAAAAAAGCCATCTTGCGGCCAGTGACGTAAGCCGTTTCGAAGATCCTTTCGTATTTAAAAAAATTGAAAATTAAGCATTCATTATCTGTAATGTTTTTGAACCGTGTGAATAAAAATTAAAATAAAGGAAAAATTATTATTTTTTAAATACACCTAATAATAAATTAAGGAACACGTGCGCCAAGTTTCATTAGGATCCGTTCGTAAACAACATATTACAGAAAACTTTCCCTCTTTAAGTTCCATTTTCCCTCCAATCAAAAAAGTTCTCCACCAAAAATTTCAAAAAAGTCCAGGTACAAAAGGTGTGGCAAGTTTCATTAGGATCCGTTCAAAAATGCGACCTTCAGTCCGGAATAAACAAACAGACGAAACATCCGGACGAAAGCAAAATTGGCCACTCTCGGAATGGCGAAGGCAGGGTAGGACGGTAGCAAATACGAGGTAATGATGCATTAATAAGCGTTTAGGGCATACGAAAATAACAACACTCCAGGATACAAAGCCGCGTCTTACGTCATGAAACAACGCTTAGCTTATTATGGTATTAAAAACTTTATGCATGAAAAAATAGAACCGAATGTTGCTTGTGCCACGACCTGCGCTGTTCCATTATTTAGTGTGGCCAATGTGGCCATGTGTATTCTGGTCAGACCGGTTCTGCGCTCGTGTCCACGAATGGACCTGCTTCCAGTCGCCAGATGAGAGGTTTGTGACTGTATCGCAAATACATTGCCTGAAAATGCTGGTGGGATGCCAAAGGAAGGCAAGTGCAATGTGTATCATAACATAACCATCTGGGGCACTTGGAATTGTTATTCTTCATTAACTTTTTAGGACAATCAAAATACCTATAATGGAAAAAAAAATATTGCATAACCTAAGTGTCACGCCCAAATAAAAATCTAAGACCAGTTCAATTAAGCAGCCAGCACTCAGCGACCGCTCCTTCGTTACTAACAGGCTTTTATTCCTGTGCAATCAAATCTATATTAAGTAAATAGTTACCACTCAAGTACCTAACTGCGAACAAATCACTACACCATGTTTGGAATGACCGTCTAAAAATATTGCGTTTAATTCGTTTATTCAAACCTTTTTTCTTCTGGCGCGAAAATACAGATTAATTTATAATTTGGATTCATATACCTAGATAATATAATTTATAATTAATTTTACTTAAGCCATAATCTCGCAATTGTCCGAATAATATTAGGTCAATAACAAACCCACGCCTTCAAGAATGTCTTGTTTGGTGGGTTGCTCGAGACGAAAAAAGGACCCAACCTATTATGGTTCCTACCGCGATGGTCGATGATATCATCGACTGCGGACTTTTCGTTATCGCAATCTTACTAAAGCTCGTGTAGATTACTATAATACTTATCCTATTTTTTAAACTCATCGTCATCATTTCAGTTGCTAGATTTAGGGCTCTTATTATTTGTTACTACTTAAGGAGTCGTGCACCGGTGAAAAAATAGACCAGGATTATTGTGTTTATTAAGAATCACAACGTTTGTGTTTTTAACCGATTCCTAAAAAAGGAGGTTCTCAATTCGGATGAATGTTTTTGTTTTTATGTTGTTACCTCATATATCTGTCATTTCTAGACCAATTTTAAAAATTCAAATGAATCGAATTGAATTTGATTTGATTCCATTGAAATGTTGACAAAATCGATGCAGTATTTGGTTTAAAAAAAATACTGGAATATGTAAATCTGTCTAGTCAAATAAAATGAGCATTTTTGTTTTGTCGTATGTTTACAAGTTGCTTGCTTGTTAATAATCAAGGTTTATCGACCCTGTATGTGGCGGTATAAGCTTTTAAATGATGGAATATATACAATAACGGGACAGCAGTGTGCTTTCAGCTTATTATGATAGATAAACGCTAGACTTTATCGTGGTGAATATTATTTATTTCACAAGTTTCAGGTGACAATATCAGTTACAAGAATATAAACAAACCGTAACTAGGTACATTTAAATATGACAGTAGAGTAATAGATTATATGGCCAGCATATAATAATACAACCTCCAATACGCCCCCTTAATCTATTACGTACTATACATGTATACATGTACAACCAATACTATACATGTCCATCAACAGCAGGTACATAAAATAAATTATAATGTAACACTTTTGTGTCTGACTATACCAAACATACACTTTGGTAAACCATGAGTATAGTAACACCTAACAAACATAACTATGCATAATAACATCACCAAAAATTAATCTATTACAACTTAACAAAACAGTTTTAAAGTACATCAATATCAAAAAAATAAACACAAACTAACCCGCCCCCTTAATAGAATAATTTGATAGGGATAAATCCTTCAAAAAATCCTTTAACTTCGGGCCATGAACACTTTTAGTTAAAATGTCCGCTATCATTTTATCAGTTGGCATGTACTGAATTTCAACTTTATTATCTAGTACACATTCTCTAATAAAATGATACTTAATATCGATGTGCTTCGTCCTATTATGCATCATTTTGTTACCTGCTATTTTATGTGCAGACTGGTTGTCATTGAAAATAACTACAGCTTTATTTTCAACACATATCAAACTACTTAACAATCTGTTCAAGTAAAGTGCTTCTTTTGAAGCTTGACTCAGTCCTACATACTCTGCCTCTGTGGAACTCAACGAAACAGTTGGTTGCTTCCTACTCTCCCAAGAAATAACATTTTTACCAATTTTAAAAATTAATCCTGTAAATGATTTCCTATCTAGAGCTCCACCCCAATCAGCATCTACATAGCCACGTAAGTCTAAGTCCCCAGATTTTCTAAATGTAAGACACATATCAGACGTACCCTTTAAATATCTTAAAACCCGTTTAGCACACTTAAAGTGAATTTCATCATAACATGAATTGAACTGTGATAGTACACTAACCGCGTGTGCTATATCTGGTCTTGTATTACAGGCTAAATAATTAAGACTTCCTATCAAACTTTGATATGGTAGATTACAGCGCGTACCTGTCGACCTCTCCAATTTCATTCCTACCTCCATTGGAGTTGAAACAGGCTTTGCATCAGACATTTTGAAGTTATTTAAGACATCCTGGATAAATTGTTCCTGATCGAGATAAATAACACCATTATCTCTCCTTAATCTCATGCCTAAAACATGCCTAGCTGCTCCTAAATCTTTTACTTTAAACTTCTCAAGCAAACCTGATTTTAGCCTTTGCTTTTCTTTATCGCAATTTCCAAATACAAAAATATCATCCACATAAATCACAACAATTAACTTCTTGTTATTTTCAAGCTGTTTTTGATACAAACATGGTTCTATTTTTGATTGTTGATAGCCTAAATTTAACATTTCACTATCCAATTCTTTAAACCATGCATTTGATGCTTGTTTTAAACCATACAGTGATCGCTGTAACTTACAAACCATTTTCTCTTTGCCTTTTACAACTGCTCCTTTTGGTTGAAGCATATAAATATCCTCCTTTATCCTACCATACAAAAATGCAGTTGTTACATCCCATTGGTCAATAAACCAATTATATTCTACAGCTAAAGATAACAATAATCGTAAAATAGAGTTTCTAACTACAGGAGAATAAGTCTCTGTATAGTCTATTCCACTAACCTGTGTATAACCCTTCGCTACTAACCTGGCTTTATACTTTGTTATCTTACCATCACTATCCTTTTTAATTTTAAACACCCATTTCGACTGTATCGGCCTTTTATCGGCTGGTAAGTCAACCAAAGTCCATGTTTCATTCTCTTTCAGTGACATTAACTCTTCGTTTATCGCTTTTTGCCATAATTCGGAGTCTGGTCTTGCCAAAGCTTCCTCTATGGTCAATGGATCACCTTCATTATTATTTGGTACAATAAGACATCCGTATCTATCAATTTGTTTTCTTTCTCTCAAAGGATATCTCCTTTCTGATAGATCTGGTAGTACCTCCTCTTCAGTATCAGTGTTAGCTTCTTCGAGTATTTCCGCAGGTTCATGTACCAACTCTTGGTTACCTATATTCTCATCAACGGCATCATCATACACGTCATCATGATTTTCCAATACAACAGGTACATTTATACAACTGCTTGGTAAAATAGACTGATCAGGCTCTGAATTCAAGTTTATAACAACCTCCGATGACTCTTTTACATCATATTTTGCGAGAAAAACATTTTCTAAAAATTTTACATCTCTCGCCGTTGTCACTTCGCCTGTCTTTGGATTCATCAGACGATAACCCTTCTGATTATTTGGATATCCAATAAATATCATCGGTTCAGTCTTCATATCCATTTTGCGTCTCTTTTGTTTTGGTAATAAACGATAAGCTACACAACCAAATATTCTCAGATGACTAACATCTACATCTTTTCCAGTCCAAAGCTTTTCAGGCACTGCATTATTCAAAGCTTTTGTTGGACTTCTATTCTTTAAATATACAACAGTATTAACTGCCTCAGCCCAATACTTCTTGCTTAAGTTAGATTCCGACAATAAAGTTCTTGCTTTCTCTATTATAGTCCGATTAGCTCTCTCGGCGACAGAATTTTGTTCCGGTGTGTATGGTACACTAGTTTGGTGTTTTATTCCTGCAGACTTCAAAAATACTTTGAGTTTGGCATTACAATATTCTCCACCGTTATCAGATCTCAGACATTTAATAGTTTTGCCAGTCTCGTTCTCAACTTCCGCCTTGTATTCACGGAACTTATAATAGGTCTCGTTCTTATTTTTCAAAAAATATACATGAGTCTTTCTAGTAAAATCATCTATAAAAAGTAAAATAAATCTCGAACCTCCAAACGACGGCTCCTCTATCGGACCACAAATATCAGTATGAACTAGTTGCAATATCTCGTTTGCTCTTGTACCTTTGTTTTTGAAAGGACTCTTACATGTCTTCCCTTCAATGCATGGTATACACGGTTCACACAAATCTGTGTTCTTAAATTCCATACCCGTAACCATATTTTTCATCAAAGACATATAATTTCTATTTAAATGACAAAGCCTTTTATGCCATAAGTTCGAAATATTTTCATTTTGTTTTGACAATGTCACATTTACGACATTATTTCTCTTTTCTGTCAACTCATAAATTCCGTCAACTTCTTTACATCTTGCAATGACTTTGTTCTTATTTTGAATCATGCAACCTCTTTTGTTAAAATTTATCGAAAAATTCTTTTTAGTCAAATCGCTCACCGAAATAAGGTTCATCGACAAATCGGGAACATGTAAAACATTTTCTAAAATCAATTTCTCGTTTCCGCTGACTTGTGGTTCAGCATTCCCTCGTCCTTTGACTAACAATTTTTCTCCATTAGCTACAGAGATTTTCATGTTGCTCTTTTCAGGTTTATATGACACCAAATTGTTTTTATCATGTGTCATGTGATTGGAGCATCCACTATCAAGATACCATTTATCTTTGTTAATAGTTTCTTTCGTATTCAGGCATACGTTCGCTGTCTTCTCATGCTCTTTGCATTCCGACGCCTTATGCCCTTGTTTATGACATCTAAAACACTTGAACACAAATTTCTGCTTACGATCATTTGTTTTAGTATTAGATCTGGCATCATTTGGTCCTTTACGTGTAACCAAAGCTTGCTCGTAGTCTGTACTCATTTTGCTCTGTCTACTACCTTCTTGCAACAATTTCATTTTAATTTGCTCCAACGTGATCTCTTGTCCACTATTATCAACAGCCATAATAAGGGGACTGTACTCAGGAGTCAAACCACCCAGCAATATAGATATGATCCAATCATCAGGGATTTTAGCATCAATATCATCCAATTGTTGTGCAAGAAATGTTACTTTTGAAATATAACTCTCCATAGAAATAAAATTATCCAGCTTACTATTAAAAAGCTCTCGCTGTATTTGGATTCGTCTACCCCAACCCTTATCTTCATATGCTTTTTGCAAACTGTACCAAGCTTCCTTTGCTGTTTTTGCTTTATAAACGTGCATAAAGCACTCAGGCTCTAACAACAAGCAAATCGTAGTACGTGCCTTTCTATCAAAATCAGCATAATCTACATAATCATTTTTATCGTCAGAGATTACTTTCCACCAATTTTTATTTTCCAAGTAATTTCTCACCATAAATTTCCATGTTGGGTAATCAACAGATCCCTTCAGCTTTTTAATTCCATGTACGCTATCTTCCGACATAGTTACAGCAAAAGACTACTCACGTATTATTCAACCACTCAATTTTATTTTTCTAGCACTATCAGTGCGTGGTGCACATAACCTGATGGAATATATACAATAACGGGACAGCAGTGTGCTTTCAGCTTATTATGATAGATAAACGCTAGACTTTATCGTGGTGAATATTATTTATTTCACAAGTTTCAGGTGACAATATCAGTTACAAGAATATAAACAAACCGTAACTAGGTACATTTAAATATGACAGTAGAGTAATAGATTATATGGCCAGCATATAATAATACAACCTCCAATATTAAAATCACCTGTTGTTTACTTGACGTCCGATTTCCCTTGGTAACAAGCTCAGTTGATCCTGCACACTATGGTGTCAGAGTGGTCACTCGACCTTGTATGTTATCGTTTATTACAATTGTATAGGTAAGTACCAGTGGCGTAACAATAGGGTGGCAGGGCTAGCAAAATGCCACAGGCCATCGGCCCAAGAGGCCGCGAAATAAAAAATATTTTTTTTACTATTGCACCTGAGTATTTTATTATAAGTTCTGCTTAAAATCCTAAGTGAGACAACTAACCTAAACAAAAAGATGTTGATTCATTTTTAGAGATAAACACGTTACCCGTAACAAGTAATTTTAAGTACCTATTTTCGTTCTATAGATAAAAAACCGGTCAAGTGCGAGTTGAACTCGCGTGGAGAGGGTTCCGTACAATGCCAATGTCAGTTTTTATATTCAATTGTGGTATGTTAATATGAAAGGATTATGAGATGCGAGTTAACTACTACTATCGCTATCTAGTGGTGTTTTCCGTAAGTGAACGTTTTATTTTAAATTTACCACTTAATTGTCAATTGATAGAATTCTTGTAGGTTTTCCTGTAATCTACAGGTGACCTATATTCCGTATTTTTATCAAAACTTTAGGCTCAGTAGTTTCGGAGATCAGGGGGTGGGGGAATGGTCAATTTTCGTCTTCTTTCATGAATAAAATGAAAACTATTTATGTTACAATAATAACAAAAATATATTTGAGATCCACATAACGAGCTCTTTTATTTGATACTAGCTGTTCCCCACGGCTTCGCCCCGCGTGGGACTCAGTTATATCGCGCCCAAAAGTAGCCTATTTTGACCTCAGGTCGTTAACTACATCCCTACCAAATTTCATCACAATCGGTCCAGCAGTTTAGCCGTGAAGAGGTGACAGACAGACAGACAGACTTTCGCATTTATAATATTAGTATGGAAGTATGGAAATATGGATATAACACGGTAAGGTTTGCATAACTTTTTTTTAATTCCTAATTTGTCACCCGAAAATGACCCTCATTTTAAAAATAAATATTTATTTTCTTTGCACATCTGTGTTTGGGTCACAGGATTACGTCATCCTACCAAATTTCATCTGTTTTGGTCCAGTAGGTTCGGAGAAAATTGGCTGTGACAGACGGACGGACGGACAGACAGACGCACGAGTGATCCTATAAGGGTTCCGTACATTTTTGTACGGAACCCTAAAAAGAAGTCTAATACGCATTGGGCTATTCCTCTCGCATAAGAGAGGAGGCCTATGGCCATTAGGGGGACATATACAACGTGTAATTGAGTACGCTGATATCTCGAAGTTTATTAAAATTAAACTGAATACAACGTGACGATTTTTACTTAATCCATCAAAAAAAAATTCCACGGGCCCCAGATGGTATAGTTACGCTACTGGTAAGTATTATCTTTCAAAGTTTAACATAGCCTCGTTATTTTTAACCGACTTCAAAAAAAGGAGGAGGTTCTCAATTCGTCGGGATGTTTTTTTTTTTTATTAAACAAATGGAAGTCGCTTTTTTGTTTTAGATAAAAAGATTATGAGTTATTGTTCGGTTACCGTACCAAATTTTACACGGTACCTATGCTCTTTCCATTCCAATACATAATTAATAAGAATGCACAATGATCGGTCGGGGGCAGATAAACCTAACCTCCGGTTATTACACTAAGTACGACAGGGGGGTCAGATTTATCTGCCCCCGACTGTACATAAGGAAACTGTCTGTGCGGGGCACACTAGGTAAAGTGTTTTGATTTGACCCCCAAAAAAACGGCTTTTGTTACTTGCCAGCTAGTAAAAGTCGGTAAAACGGGAATGTCAATTTAGCGTGGAGCACGAATCCCTTGGCCCTTTGGAAAGCCCGTACCTACACACAACTGTCAAACTGAAGCCAAGCCACTAACCAGGTCACGTTACAAAACGCTCAGTGAACTAGTTCAGGGACAGCACTCGATAATTCAATATTGTGTAACTCTCAAATGCATATTGTTATTTAAGCAAAAAAGTATTGCTCTTAAGTTTGATAAAGTTATTGAAGTGAAAACTTCTTTAGTGGCGTTGTGCACTTTTTGAGATGGGTAAAAAATGTTAACTTCGCGTCAGGACACGTGACCTGAACGAAAAATTCGTAAGACGGAGAGAGAGTACCCGGCGCGGCGGTCTTTCTATTTATTATCTTTCAACCGCGCGGCGAAAATGTATTAGATACCTGCTCTCCTGTTTCCACTTCTGCCGGAGTGAAACCCTTTGTTTTTTTTTATTGTTTAACTTACTAAAACAGTATATCATTGAAAATCTTAACAACCAGAATTATTCTACTACACTATTAAAACACCAAAATAAGATATAAATAATAATATTCCCTTAAATCCTTAATTTTTATTTTTACTGATTCACCGAAATAAACATATAGGAAAGTTTTTTTATTTTTACGAATAATACGAAAGATATTAAAACAATAAAATAACCACAATTATGACTAAAACATGTTGTAAAAAAAATATTTTTTACCATGGAAAAAAACATTTTTGTTCGAAAAAATAACTACATACATATATTACTATATATAAGACTGACACTTGACCATATAATCAGTGATGATATTGTTTTTAAAGATTTGATTTTCCCAAAAAAAATCTCCATTTTTTTTGTTTCTCTAAATTTTCTCCAAGTCAAGAATTTTCTTTCCACAGAATTTCCAATGTAACAACTCTAAAATTAATAACCTTTTTCGTCCTCATGTTATGGCACCATCTCGTTTGCATAAAACAATTTTCATTTCACGTTGACCATAATCTGTTGAAGATAAATAAATGGGCTCATTTCACAAGTAGCAAGCACGGAATGCAGGTCGCCACCGGCCTTGCTTGCCAACGCTGACCACTCTCGCACACTTCTAGATCAAAATGGACACTGCAATAGCAATACGAACCGTTTATGAGCGTGTATGTGTAGAGAGCGATGACCGTCGGCTAGCTGCTGTAGCCAAACATATTGCTGTGCAAACGGTCCACAATAGAAATTTCGTAACTAGGTTTATCATATCAGTCATACTGTAGTAAGTAAGTGTTTGTGTTAAGATCCCTTTATTGTGTCCAGGATGCGTTTCCTTTTGAGATGAATAACATTTATGCATAGAGTTTGCTGCGCGTATTCGACTTTATATCACATACTAGCTATTCCCCGCGGTTTCACTCGCCCGATGTGTGTATGTCATCATCATCATCAAGGCGCTTGAACCCCGAATGGGCCTGGGCCTGGTCAAGTAAATTTCTCCAGATCTTCCGATTTTGGGCTTTTCGTCGCCAGCTGCTGATACCGATGTTTCCAAGGTCTTTCTCCATTCCATCCAACCATCTCAGCCTGGGTCTGCCCCGACTTCTGCGACCCTCTGGTTTACTCTCCAGTAAACGCTTGGGGACTTTGGCTTCGTCAATCCTAATCACTTGACGAATAAATTTATATCTCTGAAGCGAAAGCTGAAGACGCAACGGGGAAACACGCTCGGACGAGGAACAACTTTCAGATTGTGTCCTCTTAAGTTTTTTGTACCAATGGTTCTTTCTATGAATTCAGTCCTTTAAGCCCAATGGTTGTAAGACGAGGCCCAGTGTGCCAAGTGGCTCTGTGTATTAAATGTATTATTACAAACTGTGTTATTTTAATAAATATGCTAATAAGAGTCATCAGCAAGTTGTTAAAAAGATAAACACAGTTGTACCTATGGCACACTTCGTAGAGATACGATGGAAAGGGTGGTAAGGCTTATATACAATATGGGAAGTGGAGGTGATACTACCATACTAATATGATAAATATGAAAGCCAATATGGACATACGACATTCAACTGTGGGGCAGAGCAAGGCACTCTAATATTGTATATACGATAATTCTAAAGGTTTGGTTCATCACCAATGCGGAAATTCACTACTTTGCCAAAATCCCCACAGTTAAGGAAGAAATTGGGAAATTTACCACCAAATACAAGGTACGTCTGGCTATTCACCTGAATGAAGCCTGACAACCCAGCAAAAAGAGTGAAAAAAGCTAACATCCTGGACCTGTAGGTCGACCGCCTATCTCTGTTCTCTCCTCTCGTAATGGCTACTTGTATCATTTCGCACCGTTTTACGCACAAAAGGCTTAAAAAAAAATATTTTTTTTGCCAACGTTAACCAAAATAAAAAAAATTAAGCGTTTTAGCGTAAAACGGAGCGAAATGTGGCGAAAGCGATACAAGTAGCCATTACGAGAGGAGAGAATCGAGATAGGCGGTCGACCTACGGGACAGGAGATTTGTACCCAGTTGAAATGTAGAGACCTACAACTCACCTGCTCATAGTATAAGTACTGATTGCGGATAACCAACATAGAAAAAAAAATGTGAACATTTGTCTGTCTAAACTAAGCTAAACCTCTGGACCGATTTTGATGACATGGTATGGATATAGTAGTGGATGAGGATATAGTGGAGAACCATAGACTACTTTTGGGTGTGATAAAAACGATGAAACTGTCCAAATTCAAAAATTTTACATACCTATATACAATGTTAACAGGTAACTGGGCATTGGGCATAGGAAAACATAAGCCTCTCAATGCAATATTTGACTCTTCAGCTGCACTTGGTAAACAATAGACTGTGTTAAACAATCAATGTTTGTTCATATGCACATTGTGTGCTAATTAATTCCTGCCAACAATAAGAGCAATGTAGAATTGTAGATGGTAGCTGTTGTAATTTTAATTGTTTGATCAGTTTTATTAAAATAACACGCCTAATCTTCAGACAAAATTAAGATTTGTAAGAAGTCATATGCATGCAAACTAGCATTTAACATGTAATATAACAAAATGCACATAGTTCACATTACAATTGATCTGCGCGTGGCTACACTATGTGTACATTGCCAGGTAAATAAACGACATTGTTTTCATTTATTATTTTCTCTCAGTCAGTCCAGGTTAGTTGTTACGACATGCCATTGCAACAAATAATGTAGAAAGTCCATGAAGAGCAAACACAATCTCCTCACTATAGATTGAGATATACACTATAGATTTGTATTGTCTATACAATACATTTAAAATCTATCAATAACAATATGAAACACTACTTAATGGCTCTTTTCCTTAAAACTGACTTACATACACATATGTTATAATCATTGTTTTATAGATGTCTAGTGTAGAGCTGCATGATGTCAATAAGCAATACTTGTAAGTATTGCTACCTGGACTGTTAGCATAAAATGAACAGAAACATTATTTCATTAAGTGTGTACCTACTTATGCTTTTTTTCCTTTACCAATAATCTGTTTTTTTTTTTTAATTATTAATCCTGTCCTATATGCCTTGCGTTGTTTGTAATAAAACATGTGTCTTGGTGTATTAATTAAATTAGATAAATTTTTTGTAGTGTTATGTTGTTTTAATAAATACTGTAATAATGTAGTGTAGGTAATAATGAGAAAAATCTTCAAAACAATGCATTTAGGATTATGAATCATTGAATGACCATTTAAATGCTTTTCCCCCTAAGTTGATTTAATGACAATCATTAAAGTTCCTCTTATCACATATAGTTACTTAAATACGATAACTAAAATATCCATATTGATCCAATGAACTTACTTCTTCCAATTTCAATTAAGTATTGATATTTTATCAATATTAATAGTTTTGTTGTTAAAGGATCTCCATAAGGATCAATTCAGACAGAACAGTAAAATGCTAGAGCAATTTCTATCATTTCTTAGCATAACTTTGTTGTGAACATATTGATGGTAGTTTTGACAAGTGGAAACAGATTAGAGGTATCAGGTACATTTACATTAGGTATAAAAAATAATAACATTTCTTGGCTTGGAATGTCTAACAAAGGCCTTACATATTTTTTTATATAAAAACAATACCTCTTACATTAATTTAATTTTATATTGACAATAATTTACAGACAATTTAGTAATCATCTGTTATTTTAGGGCTCATACTCGAATAGTACCTACCTAATAATTCATACGCATCAATGTTCCTAAATACGTATAAGTATAAATAGAATTTTATATTTTACTTATTATTTGAAATTTACTTTTTTATTTTGGAAAATAATTAGGACACGAAATTATTTAGATTTCTGGTTTAAAATATATTAGAAGGTTGATTGGTATTTTTTCTTGAATTGAATCTGGAAATAAAGTTTTGACACCTTGATGAAAATTGTATTGTACTATATAAATTTTATTTTATTGAGCATGATATTAAACGAAGTCGTAGTCGTAGGTAACAAAAATAGGTACTATAAGATATTAGGTGATTCACATAATACAATAAAACTATGTATCATATCATACAGTTATATTGTGACATAGGTATTGCTTGACATGAACAAGTTTTTTCCTTGCGAAATATGAAACAAAAATTACTTACCCAAAGCTCAGTGCCCCAATTCATTTTTGCGGCAATATTTCACCTCACTCACACAAAATAACACATTTATATTTCACTTACACAGTTATTAGAATTATGAAAATGACTCACAAAATTTTTTTATACCACTACCACCATTTCCAAACACATTCCAAAGAAATAAACATGGCTGACTGGATTCAATTCAAACTGACTTGACTGACATGCCATGCATGCCATTCAATTTAAAAAAAACTGACTGGCTGCTGGCTCGAGCGAGCGGGCGGGCGGTCACATTGTCTGTATAATGGTACTGCGTCATTTATCAATAGTGTCAACCACACGTGTCAACGTCATCAACTGACAGTTGGCACCTAGTTAAAAACTGTCTATGGTACGCCACAGGAGCAGAAGACTATTGAATTAAATCGCTTGGTAATTGCCATTATTAAGTTTTCCTACCTTAAGGGTAATAAAAGTTAACTGGGTACTACCGTTTCTTAAAACTATGCAAGATCCAGTGAGTAAGCGAGACAGCGCAATACATGGTGTAAGGCGACATCTCCCTTACTCAATTGTTCTTGCATGGTTTCAAGAGATGGTAGTAAGTAAGCTACCAGAACATAAATACACTAGTTTCCGAGTAGATATGAGAAATGAAAAAATTGTGCCGTTGCACATTGATGGAACGCCGCCACATCTTTTAAAAATATCCAAATACATTATCCAAAGATTGTTTTTAATATCTTTGCTTCAAAAATACTTAGTAAATACTATATCTTTATTTATTTATTTATTTAGGCACGCTTACAACATTTACACATGGTACATTATATTATAGGTACTTACATTATTGTAGTATTATCTAGGTATCTTATATATGTAATTGCCAATTAATGGCGAGCACAACATTGAATATCTGCTATTATTATTCTAGTCGAAGTAGGTAGATTAAAGTAGATTATAGTAAACTAGCTTTCGCTCTCGGCTTCGCCCGCATGAGATACCCACGGGAACAGTGCTTATTCTCGGTATGAAAGGTACCATATGTCCTTCTCAATACTTCTAACTATGTGTATGCGAAATTTCAGGAAGATTGGTTCAGTAGATAAGGGGTAAAGAGTTAAGAAATAAACAAACAAACAAATATATAAACTCACTTTCGCATTAATGATATTAGTAGGAATTATATATTAGTTAGTTAGTTAGCATATATATTAGTTGGATGACAAGTCCAGTGGTGAACAAACAACGATAATTCAAAAGTTGGCTATTTTATAATGTACCAATATAACTAACTTCAACTGACATAGGTACTATCTGCAAGTTTCATGTCACACAGTTTGTTACAGGACAAGGAAATGGTTATGTGCTTTTCTTTTCATTTCGTCTCGATAAGAAAAACCCGAATTTCCATACATCATACTTTACTAATATGATTCACTTAAATATTATATTAACACTAAATTATGTGTTATTTACTATTATTATTGGATATAAATATTTTGATGTGTCTTTCATTAGATTCGTTACGTGACTTTAATAATGAACCATCTGATCCACGTCGGACTAACACTGTACGACGTATTTCCTGCAAAGAAAATAAATAATTATTATAAAAAATATAGTTTTACGTTCGCTTTACACGGGTAACAGTCATAAAATATTTCATCCTTACTGTGACTGGTTCCAAGATAATGTGATGACTTGATCTCCTTGATGTCGAAGGACCTGTGATTGATGAAGCTCGTGATGATGGCAAGAGACTCTAAAAATTAAAAAAAAAAAATACTACTATTTATCTACTTACTACACACACGTTTCTACTTAAGTACAAAATTATATTCGTTTTTCGCAAAAAATACGTACAAGTCAGTATTCAATTCCATCATCATCTACAAAACGTATTTTCTATAGTTGCATATTCAGCTTACACTTCTGAGCCCAAAGTAATATTTTAATCATGATCCTAGATTTGAATTATAGAATAAAAAAGTTTTTAGCCCTGTGCCCTGTCACATGTGCCTTGTGACATCCTCGAGAAAGATAGGAATCTATAATATAAAAATGAATCGCAAAATGTGTTGGTAAGCGCATAACTCAACAACGCTTAGACCAATTTGGCCGATTCTTTTTTTTAAATGTTCCTTGAAGTACGAGGATGGTTTATACGGCGAAAAAAATTCAAAAAATTGCATGAAAAAGTCTAAAAACAACAGTTTTCCATATTCCCATACAAAAGATTTGTTATAATATTTAAAAAATAATTTGAAGTTTAATACCATACCATAAAGTTTCAGGGCGTTTTTGGAGGGAAAGTAAACTGTCGCTATGTCTGCGCTGTATTTAATTTCCAAAATTTAGGTTTTTTCAAGTGTTTGTGCATAATATTGGTGGTTTATTATTCGCAAAGTGTTCGTGAACAAGCGTGAGTGTTGGGAAGTGATACAGTCTCGATTACGTGACTTTTTATCTTTGTCACTAAAATCTCCATGATATAGCTAAGTGAAATTTTTCCACCGCTTCACTTAGCCATCTGACTCAGACTAGACTTACTTACTTGACTGGACTTGACTATTGACTTGAATTTTTGACTCGACTGACTTAAGTAGGACTGAAGAAGATTAATAAATTCAAGAAAGGCCTTAAAGGACTAGATTCCAGGGCCGTAAAAACTATTCAAAAAAAAAAAAAAATTCATAAAGTTTCAGTGTTAGTGGAGGGATTCCGGGAAGGTAAAACCACGGCAGATAAAGCTCAAAGAAAAAAAAATATTGATAGAGAACGTCATAGACAATCGCAAATATACATTTTGACAATTGTCTTGCCTCCCGTACTTCATTCTTCACCCCCTTGTTCGCCATACGTTATTATCTATGATTTTTGACTGACTGGACCATGTGGTGACTGGAAAATAGCATTGTGTTCACAGAGTGCCTTTATTATATTTGAAAATTGTGTTGATAATATTTTGGTGGTGTTGTATTCCTTGTTAAGAAAGCAAAAGGAATAGTGTTTTACTAAGTACATACCTAAGTTTCTTAAAACCAATGCAGGACCCGACTAACCTAACTAACCTACAGAAGCTGTACCTAAGCTTCTGTATTAATGTGTGTCACAATCACTAAGAGATGTTGGCAAGCTACTACGGCAATCGGCATATCCCAATTTATTTACTATAACTGATATCCACACTGGGGTACATAGCACAAGCACATTCTGTGACTTGGTAAGTTGGATAATGTAATGGTAATTATGCTAAGTAGGTACCTAGTTACCTAAATAGTTTTATAATGTTACAAAAGCGAAAACCTTTTATTTCAGTAACTGCTTTAATAATCTAGTGGTTAAGGCGTTTGCCGGCAGACCTACTGGTCGTGGGTTCAATTCCCACAGGAAGCATATTTTAATGTGCTTTCGAATGCATGTATTGGGTGCCCTCTGGTTGTTGTTAAAAGAATCAAGTCAGAGACAGAGAGGCCATTCCGAATGAACTCTCACCCCGGGTATAACAAAGTCAATTGGCCTTTTAACACATGATATGAATGAATTGCTGTTGTATATTTTCAACTACCAATAATTTCATCTTTGTACTTTTATGTTGCAATAAATAGTCTTAATTAAATAATAGTCTACAAAAATAAGTTGTTTTAGTACTAGAACAAACTCTTTAGCTAATATTGTATGTTATTTTGATATCGTAGGCATGTACTGGATGCAAGCCGCTTTTGATTGGTCATGCTGTAAATTCATGCGAAAAGCCCATTTCCAGCAGTGGACAGCTTGCGGCTCAAATGATCATGATGATATCGCATCACTTTTTAATTTTGGGATTATCAAATGCCCTTAATAATTTCAACATTTTCCTTTTCAGTTTACTATATTGATGGAAAGAGAGTTTCCTTCGTAACGCAATACATCAAGCTCAAACAAGTTGTGAATTTTACTTAGTGTTAATATTTTTATAAATTAAAAAAGATAAGAAATAATATACTTATTAAATGATGTGTTAAACTCATTCGGTCTTTTATTTTGTATGTCATTACAACATTTTCATTAAGAGGTGATATTCCATGTTATCTTTCAGGAGATCCTGAAAGATAACATGGAATATCACCTATTAAAGTAACGGTTAAACCTGTGGTTATACTGTATAAAACTTAAAACTCATTCGCCTTTGCCTAAATAGCTTTTTTAAAACTATAGCTGCCACGACGATATAAAAAAAAATACTTGTCATTTTGTATTTTTGCAGTCAGTGTTGCCATGAAATTTAATTTGCTATGGCCCAATTTTAATGTTCAGGCTTGCCCGTCTGATACGTAGTATCTCTATTTAGTTTGTGGGTAAAACAATTGAGTGACGTTAGTATCGTTTAATACATAGGGGTTTTATATAAATTAAAGTGAAATATGTAGGACATTACTAATAATTTTAAGGCGGTACGAGGTTCGCCGGGACCGCTAGTAATATATAAAAACGGGCTCCCTATGTGTAATCGAAACACGTTACTTCGTAAATTGATACAGCGCCAACCTCACTGCGAAGCCATCATAGTGCGATTTTTTGATACTGCGAAAGGTTGTTCGTTCGGTGTTTGCATAGATTAAATAAATTTTGCGTCACCGCGTTCCTAGTTCTATGGGTGTTAGTAAACATTTTTTGAAATTCAAGTTGCCTTTTTACAAGCTTTACATAGTTTCTTTTGACGTTTCTACTATGCAATAGTCATTCTGAAATACTGGTAATTAAAACATGTATAATTTCTTATTTTTTAAGACACCTATTAGATAGGCTGTGCTTATAGAATTGATAACTTATTCTTAATATTTTTATTTTTTTCTTTAATTCTTCAACTAAAATTGTAATTTGTCGTTCAGTGATGTATGGACAAATTTTTCGTAATTGTTTAAATAAATATACCCTTTTTAAGTTTGTTTAGTAATAATATATTGTTTGTTAGTTCTCAGAGTTAAATATTTAAGCTATAGGTACATTTCATAGGGCAGTCAAAAATAAATTAAAGAAGAGTAGATACATTTTTTATTTATTTAAATGAATAAAAAATATATCATATATATATTGTTTATTCATTTAAATAAATAAAAAATGTATAATAGGTTTTTATATAATAGTTGTATTTATAATAGGTGTAGCACATAATAGGTGTCTTTTATGGCGCAAGGTACTTGGGCTCCAGAGTATGATAATAAATACGGCATACTTTGCATGGCTTTCATTATTATTAAAAATGGCTATTTAATATATACTAGCTTTCACCCGCGGCATTTCCCCCACGGGAACAGTGCTTTTTTTATCAATACTATCTAAGTGTATGCGAAATTTCAGGAAAATTGTTGCAGTAAATAGAGCGTGAAAGCGTAACAAACAAACAAAATCACGTTCTCATTTATATTATTAGTTATGATATTTTTTAATAAATTTAAAGTAAAATTGAAGTAAACTTACTCTTATGGCAGGTACAAAACTGAAATCTGAAGGCAAAGGTTGGGTTTGTATACTGTAAATACCTTCTTCGGATGCAACTGAAACTATAGACGGCCGAGCAGATATTTGTTGAGCTAATAACACTGGGTCTGTATCTAAAAATTTGATAAAATCGTCCGTCACTCTCAAATTAAAATGTATGCATACTACATATGTCTAAACCTTCGTTTTTCTGTCTTCAAAACCTTACTTAGTAGTGCTTTTTTTGTAATTAACCTGCGTTGTTAGTGTATAACTTATCACTACATAGTATAAAACAAAGTCGCTTTCTCTGTTCCTATATCCCTTTGTATGCTTAAATCTTTAAAACTACGCAACGGATTTTGATGCGGTTTTTTAATAGATAGAGTGATTCAAGAAGAAAGTTTTCATGCCCATGCGAAGCCGGGGCGGGTCGCTAGTTGAAGTATAAAGATAGAAATAAAATTATTATGTAAGTTTTATCAAAATAAATGTTACCTATGTTCATACACTTGGCTACCCTTCTGGCCTGTAAAACTCTACCCGCACTTCTCCTAAATTTGATTCCTTTTTCTGCTTCTCTTCTAAGTCTTTGAGCAGCAGCAGCTGCCTCAGCAACTGCCATTGACATTGGTCCCATTCCAGATCTTTTGAGATTTATGTCGACAATATAACTTAAACAAATAGCATTTGATAAGACATTGTCACTCGGCTAAAAAAAATGTTAGGCTTTACTTTCTCAGTTATTATTATTTATGTACATTTAAAGCAAAGCAGTTACAGTTCTCTGCCTTTTCACTGAAAATTGTTTAGCCGATTATCACTTTACAACTAACGATTCGTCGAATTTCATTTCGCCGAATAATTATTTGCCAACTTTTCTTATATTTTAGGTCTGGATCTGATGATGGGATCATGGAGAAATCGAAAGAACTCTTCAAGTTTTGTATTAGGAATGGGTATTTTTTGATATATTCCATGTTAGTAAGGTTAGACGTAGGTGATACGATGCTGGAAAATTTAACCCACTTTCAAAAATTCAACGTGTTTACAACTTTTTAGCTGTAATGTATTGCGTAATCAAACTAAAAAAAGAAAAAAATCCGACAAATTGAGAACTTCCTCCTTTTTTTGAAGTCGGTTAAAAAGTAAAAAATAATTGTTTTTGCCAAAAAAATTAAACTGACTCCTATTTGTTACAACCTCAAGTTATCAACCTTATTATTTTATCTTCTTTCTTTATGGTTGTCATAGTAACCAATTTTAATTAATAAACAATCTAAATCTATGAGATGTTTTATTATTGGCGACGAGGAAAAAAGTATAAAAAGAAATGAACGAGGAACAATTTCAACATTTTCTGCGTGTTCAACAGGCACAGCAGGAACAAATAAATACATTTTTGCATCTGTTAACACAAACAGTAAGTAAAGTTGGAGACACACAGGCGAGTAATGTGACGAGCATTCCGTCTACATCGAACGAGAAACTTATGGTAATCAAACATTTTAATATTGAAAAATACAATACAGACAAATACAGAATCGAAGACTTTATAGAATTTTTCGAAAACAAATGCAAAATTCTAAATATCAACGATGACAATTTGAAAAGGGACATTCTATTGAACACATTAAACCCGGATACCTTCCATGAACTGAAAATAGCACTTACACCAAATTTTGAGCAAAGTACATACAATCAAATATCTTCCAAACTACTAGATCTGTATCGAATCAAAAAAACAAGATATCGGGCTCTAACACAATTTTGGAACTGCATAAGAGAACCATCTGAAACTATGGAACATTATGCCAACAAACTAAAAGGATTTAGTAGAGATTGTAACTACAAAGACAATTTATTAGAGAGACAGCTAAGAGATCGTTTTGCTACAGGATTAAACCACACAGACTTAGAAACCGATCTGCGACAAAAATGGCCAGACTTAATGGAGGCAGGAAGGGAAGTGACATTTGAGGAAATATTCAAATTTGCTCAATCAAGAGAACAAGGCGAAAATGACATCATGCAAGGTACACCAACTGTGAACAAAATTAAAAATAAACATCCACGGAAATTTAATTCAAACATGAAGTCACCACGTATACTACAATCAGAACAATGTTTTAGGTGTGGTAAATATCAGAAACACGATATTTCAGATTGTATTGCAAAGGATCACACATGCAAAGATTGTAAAGTAAAAGGACATTTTGAGAGCTGCTGCTTTAAAACAGGACGTGCACGCTTGTCACAACAAAAGGTCAAATACAAGTCTACAAAAAAATTACAAAATCTAAGCTACAGTTCAGAATCTGACACAAACAGTGACAACGATGATGATTTTGTTTGCAATATTATAGGCAAAAAGAAAGACGGCAAACAAATTGACGTGACTATCGACGGCTTTCACTGCACCATGGACTGGGATCCCGGATCAACTTACTCAATAATCAACACAGATTTTTGGAAGAAAATAGGATCCCCGACATTAATGAAAGGACCAAAACTAAAAGCATATGGTAACAACAAACTTAAAACAAAAGGAATTACCGACGTATTAGTAAAAACTGCCGACCAACAAAAAATATTACCTGTAGTTGTTATGAAAAATGCTAACCCAATGCTCTTCGGCTTGCAGTGGAGTGAAATGTTCGGAATGGAATTCCCTAAACCTGTTTACTCAATCAAAACTCTAACTCCAACTACACTTAAACAGGTACTGAAACAGTATGAAGAACTTTTCGATGGGAAATTAGGCAAAGTTAATAAATATCAAGTCAACATTCATGTGAAACCAGGAGCAGAACCTGTACACCTACCTGCACGCCCAATTAAATTTAGCATGAAGAAGAATGTTGAACGAGAACTGGATCGTCTTGTTGATACTGGAATTATACACAAAGTAGATCCAAATGTAACAGCATTAGAGTGGGCAACACCTACAGTAAACGTTTTAAAATCTTCAGGAGATATTAGAATCTGTGGAGATTACAGTACGACCATTAATCCTGTATTGATAAAACATTTACATCCAGTTCCTATTTTCGATCACTTACGACAGAAATTAGCTAACGGTAAACTATTCACAAAAATCGATCTCAAAGATGCCTACCTTCAATTCGAAATAGCACCGGACTCAAAAAAATATTTGACAATATCAACCCATAGAGGATACTATCAGTATAATAGAATGCCGTTCGGTATATCAACTGCACCTTCAATTTTTCAAAGTTTTCTCGATCAACTACTTGGAGACATACCAAGTGTAGCAGTTTATTTTGATGATATTGCACTAACAGGAAAAGATGAAAACGAACACTTACAAACGCTCTGCACAGTATTGAACAGACTGAAACAAGCAGGTTTGAAAGTCAACTTGAAGAAATGCACATTCTTAAAGAACGAAATTGAATATCTTGGTCATATAATTGACCAATATGGAATACGCCCAACAAAAGGGAAAATAGATGCAATTACCAAGGCTTCACAACCAACCAACGTAAAGGAATTACGTTCTTTCTTAGGTCTCATAAATTATTATGAACGTTTCATTCCACATCTACATGGATTGTGTTCTGATATCTATGATCTTACCAGTGGCAAACGGAGATGGCATTGGTCTGACCATGAAAAACAGATTTTTGAAAAGTCTAAAAACACAATTGCAATGGCTAAACCACTGATAGCGTATGATGAAAATCGTTCTCTGTACTTATCCTGTGACGCGTCAGAAAAAGGAGTTGGCGCAGTTTTATATCACAAGAACAAAAACATTGAACAACCTATAGCATTTGCATCCAGAAAATTACGCCCAGCTGAGCGTAAGTACTCCGTGATCGACCGCGAAGCTCTAGCAATATTGTTTGGAATAAAGAAATTTGATCAATATCTAAGGGGTAACAAATTCACTATAGTCACAGATCATAAACCATTAATTCATATTTTGGGACCACAACGAAACTTACCCAAACTTGTTAATAACAGGCTTGTGAGATGGGCCTTATTAATTGGAAGCTACCAATATGATATTTGCTATCAAAAGGGAGAAAACAACATTTTAGCTGACTGTCTGTCCAGATTACCAAATCCTGAAACTGAACCTTCATCAGTTGAAAATAGAGTACATAAAATAACACAACGCCTTTTAGAAAGTAGAGTGGCAGATCTTCATTTAACTGAAGATAATTTGAGCCAGGAAACAACAAGAGACCCAATTTTAACACATGTTTCCCAATGTTTAAAGACAGGATGGAGAGATATGGAATGCAAACAAGAAATTAAACACTATTACAGAAAACGTTTAGAATTATCAATAGAAAATAAGATTTTAATGTGGCAAGGCAGAATAATCATTCCTGAAACACTAAGAAAGACCGTTTTAAATTACTTACACAAAGGACATCCAGGTATATCTGCTATGAAAGCACTGTCACGCTTCTACGTATGGTGGCCATCACTTGATGAAGATATTGAAAATTTTGTCAAGAATTGCAAAAGATGTCAAGAAAATAGACCGTCCAATACTGAACTTCCAATTTTTTCTTGGTCCATACCTGAACAAGTCTGGGACAGAATCCACATAGACTTTGCAGGTCCATTTGAAGGATGTTATTGGCTAGTACTATGTGACGCACTATCAAAATGGTGTGAATTAAAACCTATCAAAAACATGACTACTCAAGTTTTATGTTCTACATTAGATGATATTTTCAGCACTTTTGGACTTCCACAAATGATAGTTTCAGACAACGGCCCACAATTAACGTCTGAAGAATTCAAAAAGTATTGTCAAAAACAAGGCATTCTTCATGTAACGTCTTCACCATATCATCCACGTACAAATGGATTAGCAGAACGTTTCGTAAGGACTTTTAAAACTAGAATGGCCACAAATGATGGAAGCCCACTGAAAAATCGCCTATTAGAGTTTTTATTCAGTTATCGAAACACTCCACACTCTACTACCGGCAAATCACCAGCACAGATGATGTTCGGGAGACAATTGAATACTGTGTTGTCGAATATTCGGCCAAATAAAAGAAGAGCACTACAATATCAACATGTCAAAGCTGAAATTATGCAAAATATACCATCATATAACTCTGGAGATAAAGTTTATATTAAAACCAAATTGGAAAAGAAGTGGCAACCTGCGACAGTTGAATCGAGGAAACATAAATATTCCTATGTTGTCACTACTTCAGACGGTGTGGAAAAACGGCGACATGCTGATCATATCAGACCAAGATTACCTTCCGAAGAAACTCCAATAACCCTTCCAACCACATCAACTACTGATGTTGTTACTACCAGACCAAGACTACCATCCGAAGAATCTACAATAACCCTCCCAACCTCATCAACTACTGATGTTGTTACTACTACACCATCATCTGAAATAATAGCACCCCCAGTCCCTTTAATCATACCAGATTCGTCCCCTACGTCAAGTACGAATACAGCAAACGAAGTTTTGCCATCCTCAATCACTTCCCCTTCTTCGCCTGGTTTACCTGCAACCTTATCATCTACTCCATCATCACAATCTTCACCAGATTATAGAACACCAGCAACTGCCGCTACAGCACCCCATCCGCCCATAAGCCAGCGTGTAAGACGACCACCTCGGCGTTTAATTGAAGAGATTTAATACTAAGCGGGGAGGAATGTTACAACCTCAAGTTATCAACCTTATTATTTTATCTTCTTTCTTTATGGTTGTCATAGTAACCAATTTTAATTAATAAACAATCTAAATCTATGAGATGTTTTATTACTATTCTTTAACTAAAAAGGATGAAATAATTAATATATTGTTGTTTAAATAATTCCAATTTTACGAATTCATTGACTAGCTGCTAGCATATTTTATTTAAATAATCGGCACCAACTTCAGATTTATTAAAATGTTTCATGAAGAATCATGAGTATGAAGCATACAAAAATAACAATTTATTAATTATTTCATCCTTTTTAGGGTTTCGTACAAAAATGTAATAACGGAACCCTTATAGGATCACTCGTGCGTCTGTCTGTCCGTCGTCCGTCTGTCACAGCCAATTTTCTCCGAACCTACTAGACCAAAACAGATGAAATTTGGTAGGGTGGCGTAATCCTGTGACCCAAACACAGATGTGCAAAGTAATTAAATATTTTTTTAAATAAAGGTCATTTTCGGGGTACAACTTAGGAATTAAAAATACAAAGTTTTGCAAACCTTACCGTGTTATATATTAAATGAATGGGCTCGTTATGAGGATCTCAAATATACAGGGTGTAACATGTAAGTGTAGTCATATTCAAGGAGGTATAAGTGTATTCGATGTAGATCTTGTGTGCAATGTCATAAGACACAATAAGTTAATTTAATAAAAAATGAAAATTTAATTAAATATATTTTTTTGTGACGTCATAATCAAAACAATCGTGTCCCATCACTAGTGGGGTCATGAACTCTACTAATCAAACCTACTTACGTGATGTTGAGATATTGTTAGCTCTGCCTGTTCATGCGCGCCTGGTATCAAGGAGCGAAAAACACAATGGCGGCGCGGTATCTTTGGCGGCGACATCGTAGCCACCACCATATCACTTGCCGCACATAACACATTGAATTTTCTTTTTACACCCAGTTTAAATTTAACTTCACACACCACACACATTATTAATAAAATCACTTATTATTGTAGTGCACTACCGCAACGTAGGTATTCAAATAAACACGTGAACATAACCAAAATGCTCAAGAACGGCTTCTTCAAAGTCCGGGTCGATGGTGCTTGCGCGTTCATGGGAAGTGGAGCCACGGTATGATCCAGTTTCACGCAATCGAAGCACCATCCTACGGAAGCACTCCAAAGATGGCAGCTGCCTTTGCTCAGCTTCTGGACGTCCTTCGATAAACCTCTCACGATACAATTCACGAGCTCCACGAAGACTACCATCGGCAGCCCCCACTCAAAGAATCATTTCGTAGTATTCGGCGTGACTTAAAAATGACATTTTCAAAAAAATTAAAGTGTCACGCGCGCGGTTAAAATAAAAAGTATCTTTACACCACGTTCAGATGCAAGCAACTGATCGGCGGCGGCCCGACTGATTGAAGGATCATGTACATACAAGATCGATTAACCTGCTTGCTATTGGCCGATCTTTACATAAGGAACTATCCCTACCCCATATTTTGGCAGAAAACAATTTAGAGATCCTTATTAAAACTAACTAAAAAGCTTCCGTGTTTACTATCTAACGCCTATGTTATCCTAGTCAACATTAAAAATTTTTAGTGAAAAAATCACTCCGTCTACTAAATGAACCGGTTTTATTCGCATGATTTTAGTAATTTCAAATTATCTTATTACCAATTTGATCGGTCAAGCGAACATTATCACTGAAATTACTCATTATTAATAAACAGAACCCTTAGATCATTATTTCCAAAAAACAGTAATGGCCGAATGAGAAGTGGGCGTTACTTTAATTAGGATTCAACATGTAAGGGTTTTCTTACGAATTTGTACTTACTCTTTACTTTTATGCTATCCTAGTACTAGTAAGATGACCGCGTGGTATATCCAGCTCAAAAATACTTTCTCAGAGGGTTTTTTCACGAATAGTTTTTTTTCCTTTCCAATTACGTACTTTAGGAATAGACCACTTTCTCTCTTCACGTGAATGTCGTACAAAGGGGAAACAGATATCTGAATTCCAATGTTTTTCTTCCTGGCTGTTGGCAAAATCTCTCGCCGCCGCCGGCTGGTGGTATTTTCTACCAACAGCAGCGTTCGCAAAGAAGGTTAACGGCAGGCAGGCGGCCGGTCATACAAACAATTTAAAATCTTATTTTATGACTTCAGTCGATGTACCTCGTGGACATCGTATTAACGGATCTTGTACTTATTTCAAAAGCTATGCTACAGAATGCGACCGGTAAACGCGGAGGACATTATTTTTGTGACCGGCCGCATCTTGACGTCAAACGTCTTAATGTCGTTTTATTAGAAACCTTTGCGAATTTTCTTATTACCCATAATACCCTAAATAACCATGCAAGTTTAAATAACGCAGTCCATTATTCATAGACAGAACCCTCAATAATAATTTTAATAATTATTTGCAAAGAAAGAGAAAGAAAGAGATGGCAAATGTGTATGTGAGGTGGGTGTGGCTTTAATTAGGGTTCAATATGATTTTTTTCTTAAAAATTATGTATTTGCTCTCTAACACTTATGCTATCCTAATACTATTGATACGTTCTTGCAAGCGCGTGGTATATCCAGCTTAGGAATAGACCACTCCCTCGAACTTTTTCCCTCGAGAATGACGTGGAAGTCTGCTATGGAACAGAGGTTTGAATTCCCTTGCAATGCCCTTGCATATTTTGCCTAATTTGTACAGAACCAATAATCAAAATAAAATTAAACAGAAAGAGAAAGAAATATCTTCTTTTCTTACAATACATAAGTAAATGGGCGTAGCCTAGGCACATAAATAAATTTAGGGTTCTTTAATGTTTATTGCTAATGTACCAGGTGTCACAGGGGCATAATAATATTACATGTGCGCATACAATAATTCCGCGGTGCTTTTATGATGTTTTTTTTTAAGTAAGACAATGTTTATGACAAAAGTTCATTAGTTTCGTGTAGGTGTCATAGTCAATCGACCATGCACACCCTGGCGTCAGAGTTGTTTTATTCGGAACCGCCTCTCGGCCTCTGACGTGGTTCCTTTAACGAATACCAGATGGCAGCCGGGACCAACGGCTTAACGTGCACGCACGGCAGGAAATCATCTTTATTGTCAAACAAATCAGGTGATAATCAGGCGATTCAAGCCTAAGGACATATGTCCTAACCAAACTGGAAACAACTAAACAAAGTATGCTTCCCGTGGGAATCGAACCCTCGGGTCTACAGGCAAAACGCCTTAACCACTGGACTACGGAGGCAGTGATATGATATGACAAAAGTGAAAGATGGTGATGGAAACAAAGTACTGTACACCTCTGTTCTGTTTGTCTGTACCGTGTAGGCGACAGCGGTCAAACCTCCCTCCGGCTCCGAAATACGTAAGTGATGTTGTACGCCACTTGGAAAAATAACTACAACGTCAACTAGCCAGTTCATCAATTTCTGTTTGTTTTAATTTTTTGTGTCAATTTTATCTCTCTTCCAAGCGATTTCCCGGTTGTATTCTCAGATCGTCGTCCCAAGGTCGACTTTCTTGCTTTCTACTCTCTCACTCGGCCTGATTGTAAGACCATTTATTTGTACACATTTACCAAGTAGTTTTTGCGTTTACCCTTTGCTGGGCCGCTGCTGGGGAGGCGGTAACCAGACACTTATTCAAGCCACTGATTGGTAATAAAATCCCTTAGTTTACTTTTTAGCTTTTGTCTTAGCAAAGACATATCAAAATTATTAAAAAAAAAATCATACGGAACCTTAATTTTTTGCTTAATTTATTTTGCATTAGATCTCTTACCAGGAGAAAATGTGTGCTCGACAGGAGGTGGTTAAGGCTTAGGTAAAAAAGGTCATTCACATTGTCAGCTGATACAGACAGTGATGTCTGTTGACTCTTATCGATATCGATAATACGTTAAAATTACGATAAAGTAAAACTCACTCGATTATTAACTTTTCCATTTAATACCAATTGGAATATATTGCTTATGACCGACTCTGTCGGCCCTGAAAATATGACTACACTTACATGTTACACCCTGTATTTTTGTTATTATTAGAACATAAATAGGTTTGATTTTATTCACGAAAGAAGACAAAAATTGACCATTCCCTCCCCTGATCTCCGAAACTACAGGAAAACCTACAAGAATACTCTCAATTGACAATTTAGTGGTAAATTTGTCAAAAACAATTATTTCACTAATCATAGGGTGTTCGGCAAATTTACGACTTTTTTTCTTTCAAATATGCATTTTAACATATTGTGTACCTACATTTTTGTGATCGCCGTTTAATGCCCTTCATTAGGGAACCTAGTAAATGGATAGAACTTTCCTAGTGTTAGTCGCAGTTCTAACCTAATCTAACCTATAGGTTTGCCCTAACAGTTTCGGCAAAAAATTGTTTTCTAATAAACATCCTTGATTGACATTTAATATTTAATATTTTATAAACTTTAATTTTACATGTTCTAATACGTACCCGTCAGTGAAAACTGTTACTCTGACGAAACGTTATTCATCTTATAGTTGTTTGGCCTAGTAAGAGATTTGACAAATAATAAATGCTTAAACGTTTTGTGTCATTATAATAATTAGCTTAACAATATTACTACCAAATGAAACTTTGTCATACAAAAACTTAATAATCATTTGTTGTCAAAGTAAAAAATAAGTGAAATGTTGGTTGGCAAGTGATAATTGGTCAAACAATTTTTTGCGGAAAGGCAGGATACCAGTTGCAGTACCAACAGTTACTATTAAATAACTATGGATGATTCAGAAATAAATATGTATTATTATTACTAACGGATCCAATATCATTAACACTGATGTCAAGAGATCGGAGAGGAGTTTTGACTAGTCCTATAGCCCTGGCCAAGAGATCACCGCAACTTGGAGGGTTTTCAACACTTGTGAGTGACCACACACCAGCTGGTGGTTTGGAAAGAGGTCCCGGTTTGATACCACATCCAGATATATTTAAACTGCAATGTAATCAAACATTTTCGTATGAATACTCGAAATTTTTTGAGAATGATTATTTATTATTTATTTTTTACCTACATTCCTAAAAAATATATTTTTTAAAATAAAAATATATGTGATACTTACTGCGTAAGGTTACATCCTCGTGCTAATGTTACTGCTAAATGAGCTATACCTTCAGATCCTAGTCTATTATTTAGCCTTAAGTCAAGATGACGTACACCACAGCCTGGATGTATGAGTGAATGAGAAATACTTTCAGCTCCTGATGGTCCTGTATAAATTAATATTTAAGTCAAACTGTTTGATTTATTAAAAGTTCAAATATATGTATTTTTTATTTAGACTGATTTTACCAAATAGATTGTCTACCAATATCACACTTTTTAGGTTGTCGTGCTTAGAAATAAATTTTGCGACTGAAGTAGCACCGTCGTCACAAATTTTGCAGTGGCTGAAGTCTAAAGTTTCCAATGTTTTATTATTAGAAATACCACGCAAAATGTATTTAACTTTTTGACAAGTCATATCTGTTCTTGTAATCCTGAAAATAAAAGGTCATCAAAAGTGTTACAATACTTAGTTATTTGCTTAGGTATTTATCACTATCAAACAATAGGTACCTTATTCAACAAGTAAGTAAAGTTTTTTTTGCTGTGCAAACCGTAGAAATCATCTAGAATTGATTCAATAATTGAAAATAAATAAGTACCTAATTTTTTCCAAATAATGATCAAAGCATTAATTTAGGTATCAATAATTGTTACTTGCGGTTTCACCCGCATATTATGTGTTTGTACTAAGCCTTATTATATATAACCTTATCCTAGAATTGGGCTATCATATGCAGAAATATATTTTTTTTAAATCAGATCAGGTGGTTCTAAAATTATAACTTTATGAGATTAAACAAAATAAACTTTGTTTTTATCCCAAAGAAAGGCGATTTATATTTATTTATATGCGACTAAAGCATTCATTGGTATATTCCAAGTTTGATATATCAAAAGCAGCTTAAATACTAAATACATTTCATATATAACTAATACTTACCTAAGTATCTTCAAGTGGCTGCATTTTTCTAAACCATGCGCGAGGTTCTTAGTATCATTTATAGTGAATTGAAATTGATCTCGTCGATATTCTTCACCAATATTCTGCAGCTGATAAGTTAAGTGTAACTCAACTAAATTAATCAAACTACCCAAAGCTGCATGGAGAGATATGTGATCTGAAATCATCATTATCATTTCGTGTAGATGACACGGTCAATTGATCTTGCACACCATTTTGTCTGAGTTCTTCAGGACGGCCTCTCGGCCTCAGACGTGGTTCCTTTGGGTTATCGTAAACTTGCCACAAAGTTAATTCGTCACGAAAAAAAGTATGCGTAAACTTGCCACACTTTTATTTTTTTATAGTTAATTCGTCACAGTCTAATATTTAGTATAGTAAATTCGTCACACTGATTATTTTTGTACAGACAGCAAGAAAATTAAACAAAAATTTAAATAACAACATTTATTTCTTTCATCACAGTTTTGGGATATTAACCTTACCTACATCTATTACAAAAATCACAGTTCTATCTGAATGATTTACTTAAATATTACGTACAAATATAACCAAAGAAGAAGCAAACAAAAATAAATTTGCTGTTAATTTCTAGGAAGGTTCTCAAAATTTACAGCTGTTTTATTTAAAATATTATGTAACAATTTGTAAAAATCACAGTTCTCTTTATAAATAGAAAGCGGCTGATTTGCCTAGGTAACATGCACAACCTACCTACTACCTACCTACCTTATTGATATACCTTACGTGTATAACATAAAAAAAAAAACAAAATATATCTACTTAATGAATCACAGATAAAATCACAGTATTTTTTGTCATAATTCATCACTTGCCTTCCCCTAAAATCAAAGATTAAAGTCGTAATTTAAAACTTAAGTATAGGATTAACTACATCTATGTAACAAATTAGAACAACCTACAATAAAACAATAGTAAAAAGAACTTTTATTATATAAAGTAAAGATATTGCTTTTTGTTTATAACATTAGTTTTCCTTTGAAATCATACATTAAAATTATTAATTTAAATCTTAAATGTAGAATTAACTACATCCATGTTACATTTCTTTAAAATGCTGCATATAAGAAATTTTCAATATAAATTCAGACAGGGGCATGTTATTATAATTTTCTATCATATGCAATTGACCTGCGCGTTCTTAAGTTTGATGGTATGGCTAGATTCAATTTTTTTATTTTAGTATCTACATAATCAGCTTCCTTTTTGAGTGTTTCCAGAAACTGAAGCATTCTAGGTTTTTTTTGAGGCATCATATTGTTCAAACGCTTATGCCATGCTTCTGCGAGATTTATTGTCCTATGACGAGAACCATGTATATTCCAAATAAATTGTATATTTTTATTTTCTAACCACTGGGATACGAAATAATCATTAAATGTTGTTACTGTTTCACTCTGTGGCGCATCTTCCATAATCCACAACCAACCGTCTTCAATGTCTTCTAGCTTTACATGCGCCAATGCAGCACACAAAGCCAAGTGTCTCTTTTCGTCGATGCTGTTCATATTTAAGGCGTGAGCTTTTTTAGCCAATGCTTGTTTGAAGTGGAAGTTACATCCTTGTAGTTTAATATGTGGAAACATTTTTTTTATGACGTTGATAACTGCAATTTCAAAATCGACAATCATTGTCACCGGGTTCCAATATGGCAAATTTTTCTTGAGAGCAATAAAAAGTCGCTCATAAGACCGTTCTTGCTTATTAGGCATTAGAACGTATATGAGAGGAACTACGTTTGTAAAGTTTTCGTCACTTCTCACATCACCATGTATGCAGTAAAGCTGATAAAATGGTTTACAGCAGCTTGAAAAAGTTCCATCCGAAAAATATGTTCGAATATTTCTTACAGCTTCACGAGCTGTCTCAGTACAGAAAGCTATTATTCTGTTCTCAGGATCACTGTCGTCGTCAAATAATAAAAAACAATCTGTATATTTGAACGGGATTATTACATCTTCACATTTAGCAAAATGTGTTTTGGGTACGTTTAATTCACGATTCCTTACGATATAAAGTGATCTTGAAAAGTGTTTAAATTTCGGTAAGGCACTTAATAAATCGTAACCCGCGTCTTTTTTTGGTTGAAAAACTTCTTCAAATAGTTGAGGCATAGGTGTGCTGGTGTTTGCTGCTGCTTCTTTACAAAGATTCTTTGTCTTGATAATCTCTGTTTTCACTACATTTGGTTTACACTTATGAGCCGCTTCATGCAAAACTCGAACGCTATGATTCTCCGAAATTTTTATACTTGCACTGCATGCACGATTCGTACATCTCCAAACAGTTCCAAGCTTAGTTTCCCGATGAAAGGTGTACATATAACCACCTCTCACAAGCATTCTCCGTCCCCTTTCAGTTTTCGTAAATGTGACCTGAAAAGGTGTTGAAATAGTATCATAAATTTATCTATACTTAATACTATAAAGAGGAAAAAAAGCTACTGGACGGAATTTGATAACTCTTTCAATATAAGAAGACTCTTTACTCTTAACAACAACGGAAATAAATGCCGCAATTGAAGTCACGGGAAATAGTCAGCATTTTATAAAATCACCATAAAAATTACTACATGCTTTAAAACTAAACGGGTATAGTATAGAAATTTGTAACTGTGTTTGTCTACAGAAAACAATAAGCATAATACATGTCAAATTTCACAATGTATGATTAATCACACCACCGCTGGCGTCTGAGCCGTCGGCCATTTTGTTTAAAGTTTGTCATGCGTCATGTCTAGTTAAGACAAGCAGCATAAAACGGTATGATTTAAAATTATATCTAAAGTTTTAAACTGTACCTTTGCTAATAAATAAAATAAGAAATGTGACTCTTTTATTCAAATATTTATTTAATTATAATTAATAGTTCGTATTAGATCTAGTGCAGTTTAACTTGCAGATTATAATTACTAGAATCAATTAAATAAACACTTGATTAAATTGACATTGCTGTGAAAATAATGAGGGGTCAGTTAAGTATTAATTTTGTTTTAAAACCATAGGCTATCTAAAGTTAAATTAAATAAAATCATTGTTTAATAACTGTTATTAAAATCGAACTCCTTTTATATAAGAGCATTTGAGAGATAAAATAATAAACAAATAGCACATATTTTTTTTTGTATAGAATTAAATTTAAAAATACTTACACCATGTCCTCCCGTACTTGTTCCCGGCTGATTATCCATTTTTTCAAAGATGCACAAATTACAACATTTAAAATTGCACAGTAATTTTGCAAAACACGTCACCACCCTCTCGCAAGGTCATGTGAGTCACTGGACTGATAACAAGAATGCATTGACCGAAAGGGTTAGTTGTTACATTTAGAAAGAGATAGTTGCAGCGAGCGAGAGAGATAAAAGCATGTGCAGGAGTGCTACCTAGCTGTCTGATTGTAAATTTTCTCATCCTCATATAAAGGATTATTTAAAAAGCACCAACAGCCTCCTAGGGTATGAATGAACTCAAGATAACTATCAACATTTTGCAGCTAAAAAAAAAATGATGTCCTATTTGAATTGATCAAGTGATCATTAATTTATTCAATAATAATTCATACATTGCATTCCAATACATAGATCACATGACAATAGAAAAATAAAATTGAGTAATATAGAAAATTAAATTATATAATTTGGCCATCATTAAATTCAAATAAATAAACCCCTGTATGTAGTTGAATACTTTAGACATTTGTAGTAAATAAATGTATTTAACTTGTTGTCCGCTTCAGTTCCGCCCATGGTACATACCTTCATCTTTACAAGAGTGGTTTTTTTTTGTAAATCTAACCTGTCGTCATGTCATAAAACCAAATAAACAAACTCTTCGGCATTTTTCATATTAGCGTAGATTTAAACCACTAAATAAATAAATCACTTTGCTTGCTGTCGGTACTTTGCTAATTGTGGCAAATTAACTATAACGCATACCTACCTGTGACGAGTTAACTAATACTTTTTTATGCATGTGACGAATTAACTTTGAATGTATGGAGTTTTAAAAACGTGACGAATTAACTATGTGGCAAGTTTACGATAACCCGTTCCTTTAACCTGGACTAACGGCTTTACGTGCCTTCCGAAGCACGGGTTCATCTTTATTGTCAGACAATCAGGTGATTCGTGCCTGCAAATCCTAACCAAACTGGAAGTAACTAAACAAAGTTTGATTCCCGTGGGAATCGAATCCACTACCCCCGGGTCTACGGGCAAACGCCTTAACCACTGGACTATGGAGGCAGTTGAATGATGAATTTACAAACTTAGTTAGGATTACTTTAAAGGATATAAGTTTTCTTTCATCCTAAAAAAAGTACTGTTCTCGTGGGATTCACGCGAGTGAAGTCGCTAAGTTTGAGAATTAATGTAAATTAGAAATGAATAAAATAAGTTAAAGTACTTTAAATACCTCTGGATAAAACTTCCTGGTTTCTCTTAGGTGTCTCTCCTTTCTTTTTTTGGCTAGTAATTAAATCAGCCATTTCAGGCGATGTTATTCTTTGCACGGGAATATCCAGCGGAACCAAACTTCGTATAGATAAAGATTGGATATATGGCCCGCATAGTTTCACTAAGTTCTTTACCTTCAATGAAAAAAAAAGATTTAATGAACATTATTGTGAATTCTGATGCATGATCCTACAAAACAACAAAAAATACTCAATAATATTCAAAATTTTTAACAAACAGCAAACTTATGTAGATTTATCTTTACTCTACTTAATTCAGTTAAATTTAATGATTTGATGGGTTAATATATTTTCGTTCATGTTAATGTCTATGGGACCAAATTTATCTCCTAAAGAGTCATGGCGAAACTCCATACATCGTTTGTACGAATAAAAAATTTAAATACAGATAACATAAAATAAATCGAATTAGTAAGAATAGATAACTAGTAACATGTTTACCACCACAAAAAAATTTTAAACCCCGGGGTTTTTTTAATATTTAATTTTTTTAAAGTCGACCTTTAGCTTCGTTTTTATTCGCCATTATTGTCGCAACTGAAACATTATGATTAAGTAGTTGTACCTATGATTAAGCAATTAATTTTATTTAATGAAAAAGTGAGATGGCGAAATAGGGAAGTCCATGAGTAAGAAAAGGACCAACGATATTTTTTATATTTTTGTCTTTGTCAACGTGGCAATTTTTTGTTTGTTTGGCCAATTCGACGCCAAACAAAATCTTACACCAAACTAACAGTGAAATTATTTATTTTTTGTAATAAGAAAAATATTCATTTTAAGTAGTAGAATTTGTACGAAAGATATACAAAAAATAAGGGCATTTGTTACATAAATTGTGTGGCTCAGGAACACATTCCAGGGTGCCTACCACCATCTCTTAAAACCATGCAAGATCCAGTGAGTGCTAACAATGCTAACAACTGTCAGGGTGACATAATGTTTCAGTTGCGGTCAAAATGGCGAATGAAAACGAAACTAAAGGTCGACTTTTATAAAATGGAATATTAAAATAACCCCGGGGTTTAAAATTTTTTTGTGGTGGTAAACATGTTACTAGTGAAGTATTCTTACTAATGCGATTTATTTTAAGTTCTCTATATTTAAATTTTTTATTCGTACAAATTCCGCCATCATTCTTTAGAATTGACGCAGTAATGGTGGCGAATTTCACCAACAATGATATTCCAAAGTACGCATGCAGGCAGTTTATTGTAAAAATAATGTCAAACAAATCATATGTTTTAAGAACGTAACGAAATGATAATATTAAATCGTTGAATTTTAGAGGACCACGAGGTTTGAGATGGAAATCACACAAAACAATAACTTTATTAAACCATACCTTTTCTGGATCGTAGTGCCGAGGATTCATATTTTCTAATACATTAGCATAATGACGTTCCAAAAATAGGTTTAACCATTTTTTCCCGTCTGTTACAATTGGCACATCGCTCCATCTAGAGAAATAACATCTTTTCCAAAATATATCACTTTTGATATTATCCACCAAAATTTGTAAGGGTACATTGGTATTTAAAATTTGTAAGAATAATTCACGGTCCTTATTTACCAAGTTGTGTAATTTAGGATTGCCTTGAAATAATATAAGTATTAATTAATTAGGTATTCATACATTTTTGAATTTTCAATGTTTTCAATTTTCGATCATACGCATAATCAACTTACCCAACCAGTGTTGGCTTAACTCTTGTATGCATAATGTAACAAGGGATTTCGGATGGTTATTGTCCCAATCAAAATCTTCTGCTTTTATCTTTCGATTAGGTTCTAATGAATCATTAGGTTTGTATGTCAAATATGTATTTACATTAATACTACTAGGAAATCGCATTTTCGTTTCCACGCGTTGGTTTCAGTAAAGTTTCCAAATCATTTTGTTATTGTTCTGTTAGATCAATATTATGGTTTCTGCAGTTAACAACGCGCTTGTGACGTCTTCTTTTCCATTTAACAAACTTGCACGTTCGCTCGTTTTTTTACTTACAATGCAATATGGTCTAATGAGACTCTATTAATTCGTTAGTCATTTTCTGATCTATTATTATCGGATATAATATATCATCAACCTCCTATTAAACCATTTAAAGATAATAAATTATTAAAAATTTACGCACAATTATTAAAAAAAAAAACAAAACAAATAACTAATATCCATACTAATATTATAAATGCGAAAGTCTTTCTGTCTGTCTGTCTGTCTGTCACCTCTTCACGGCTAAACTGCTGGACCTATTGTGATGAAATTTGGTAGGGATGTAGTTAACGACCTGAGGTCAAACATAGGCTACTTTTTTTCAGTTTAGCCGTGAAGAGGTGACAGACAGACAGACAGACAGACAGACAGACAGACTTTCGCATTTATAATACCGTAAAATGCTGCAACTTTGCCTGGATTTTGAGGTTTTTTGTTCGTACAACTGAACCTTCTTATTATTACGACTTTTCATGAGTTTAAGACGGAAAACAGACTTTATATCTTGCCAGGTAGGGCCCAAATACGTTAAAAACATGCTGTTTTTCTGAATAACAAGAACTCAAAGTCGTAGGCAAAGTTGTAGGTAAAAGACGCAACTTTGCCTAGAAGGATATCTCAATAAATAAAATGTCGATAATTTGCAGGATTTTTTTATCCGGATACTGAGGGCACATTGTTGGTCTCGGCAGTTACACTATTGCCCTATAGGTAATATTTTTTTTTTCACAGCTAATAGGCAAAGTTGTAGCAGGTTCCACAAACTTTCCATACAAAAATATCGTTGACTCCAGGGTTGTCCTAAATAAAAGCAGTATATATTTTAACTATTTTTATATATTTTTCAAAAATTTAACAGTTTGCTGCGTAAGTTTAAATTACAAATGAAACAAAATACTTGAGTGTCATTAAATTAAATAAAAATAAAAAACAACGTTAATTATGTAGATAACGTAACAATACTAATTTATAAGTAATTTTTCAATGAGCTCCTGGTTTTCTCCTGCTTCTCTTTTTGATACTTGCCATTTTTCATATAACTACAAAAAAAAATGAAACTTAGTGGCTACACTCCTGATTGAAGGGTCAGGGTTATAAATTGGAACTCTATTATATTATTCCGGGCACAATTCCAAACTCCGGACTGCTATATTAAAAAAATACTTAAATATGCTTTGTCCAAATTACAATATCAGCTATGAAATATAGCATATATTATAGTACCTAATAAGAATATAATAGTATTAATGTAGTGAACAATACAGTTCCATGAAATCACATTAAAAATTTATAATTAATGAAATCCGACAAGTGATAACCCTAGACCCAGGCAAAGTTGTGTCAGTCAAGTTTCCAAAACAGTGCACAACATTGCCTACTAAGTTATTTTGATGAAATGGTGTCCTTTTCATAAAAATATTAAATAATACGGAAAATAGAGAATGTTGTCTTACCTTGGGACGTTATTTCTGATTAAAATCACCTTTTCTCTTCGTAAAACTGCAAAAGTTACAGGACACTACAATTTTTCACCCTCACGGGCCGGTTTTTGTCGCACAACTGACAGAGTAACAATGGAGTTTTTATTGTAAAAAAATAAAAATATGTTGCCCTAATAATGTGAAATTACTATCAAATGGTAAAAAAAAGGAAAAAACGAAGCAAACGCGAAATATCACAATCGAAACGAAAAAGGCAAAGTTGGGCTTTCTTGGCAAAGTTGCAACATTTTACGGTATTAGTATGGATATGGAAGTATGGATATGGATATGGTTTGGGTCAAATTAATACACATTAATTGGAAATTCATTATTTTTAAAGGTAACACACAATAAAAAAAATAGGTATACTGCGTCACGTAAAATAGCGGCTGTATATTTTATAGTAGGTAAGGTTTTGTATTATGACCACCAATAGCGGAGATAGTGTTATTTTATCCCATAGAGCAAGGCAAAGGGACTCATACCGCTTAGGTTAGCGAGGAGCGAAGCGACGAGCGTGTTAGGTTTACATGAACCCAGCGAGCGTGCCGGCGAGTGGCAGAAGTGACTTTAGAGCGTTTCTTACATTAATAATGATTCATGATGATGATGATTCGCTAAGAGAATAGCGAAATAATTTACCCAACAGACTAAATCGTTATGTTTGAAAAGTGAAGTACTTTTTATGAGGTAACATTTTGTTAAATGACATTTGGACAAATACTTCATTTGGTGAAATGACAAAAAGTCAATTGACATTATAATATTTAACACATTTAACATAGATTTTAAAAAAATGCCTCGCTGCGCGCGTATCCTAGTTCTATGACATTTAACAAGTGTAGTGTTTGCTAATGAATCATTTGCTAAGTGAGTTTTTGAAAGATGATACTTTTGTCAAATGTCTCATTTGCCAAATGCACATTTGGTGAAACGTTGTTTGTCGAATGATCATTTGTCAATCATTTTTTGATCAAATATAGGTAATCCAGAGAATACATTATAGCATTAAGTCCAACTATTGTATTTTTTTAAATCAAAGATTAAATAAATAAACATAAACTTCGTGATTTGTTTTATTGTGATAAGTAGATATGGAAAACACGTTTTGATATGGGGACTCCAATTAGTTTTTAAACCTAAATAATACTCAGTGATGTGTGTAGTGAAGTCAATATTGTACAGTTTTGGACTTTGATGCCATTCTAAACATGAGTGGCTTATTTTTAACCGACTTCAAAAACAGGTGGAAGTTCACAATTCGTCGGAATATTTTCATTTTTTCTATGTATGTTACCAGATTACTCGAAGACATTGGCTGTCATCTGGAAGAAATGTTTCGAAAATTAAGCCAAATACCGATTTGTATAGATAATAGTACGGAACCGTTTCTATATTTTCGCATCAAAGTGAATGAAAGTTTCAAGCTACGATTTCTAGGTATCAAGTTTTATTGTTTATTAAATACCATACCACAAATAGTTTAACCAGGTGGCCTACACCACCATCTCTTTAAACCATGTAAGAACGATTTAGTGAGGGAGATGTCGCCTTACATCTTGTATTGCGCTATCCCGCTTACACACTGGATCTTGCATGGTTTTAAGAGACATGTCAATCCCCTGGTGGCCTACTACCCTCTCTTAAAACCATGCAAGATCCAGTGAGTAAGAGAGATGTCTAGGTCTACCACCATCTTTTAAAACCATGCAAGAACGATTGAGTGAGGGAGATGTCGCCTTACATCAAGTATTGCGCTGTCTCACTTGCTCACTGGAGCTTGCAAAGAAATTGTACCTTGCATAGTTTTAAGAGACGTAGTAACCCCCAGTGTTAACAACAAACACACTTTCGTTTTCCCAACAGAACTTTTGTCATTTTCTATTGACCATAAACATGTCTGGTTGAAAAGTTGTCATTGTCAAATTACTTCTGCCAAAATCAAAATAGGATTGTCATTGTCAAAAGAAAATCTAAAATAGGTGCATACATGCAGAGAAAATAATAGGTAGTACCTACTCGAAATGAAAAAGCAAGCCCATAATAAATAAAAATTATATATTGATTGATTGATTACTGAGAAAATTATTGTCTGATTTCGAGAATAGCTGCTATTTTCCGTATAAGAATGGATAAACACAATAGTTCAGAAATACTAAACTCAGACTATTCGCTGTCTAAAAACGCCAGTTCTGATTCATTGGATTCCGACTCTAAATCAAGCTCATTGAATTCTAAACACGGACAGGACTCCGTAAGTTTCCTAAATGGATTAATTTATTCTTATTGTTTCAAAAGGGTTGGTTACTTCCCGTCTTATAGAACTACGTGATTAAGTATCTTCATCTTCACTGAGGTGTGATCTCTAGTCTGATATTCATTATAACGCAATGTACAACTCCAAATCCATACATATTTGTTTGTTTGTAAATCGTATTCATAGTCACAAACCAACTGAACTATCAAAGGTTGTAATACTTACTTTATTTTCTAATCCAATTCTTGCCTTAATAATAAAATATCTGTTTTATTTCTTATTTTCTTTTTTAGCCTCATGTTGTGGGTGACATTCAGTTTTTGGATAGTGAAAAACTCAAGAGAGTAGCACAAGATGTTACTTACCTATGTCCATTCAATGGACCTATTCGTGGTGTGCTGCAAATCACCAACTACCAACTACATTTTAGGCCCATAGAGCAGTCATCTCTACATAGCACTTTGAGTGTCCCACTTGGTGTTGTAAGTACCTAGTAAACATCCATATTTTGAAACAACTCTTTCACTAAGATCTTTGTTTGTAATACTTTCTGGTGTCCTATTACCATCTCTTAAAACCATGCAAGATGAGTGAGTAAGCGTGATAGCGCAATACATGATGTAAAGCGACATCTTCTTCACTCAATCGTTCTTTCATGGTTTTAAGAGGTGGTAGTAGTTGTTAGAATAAAAAATATTGTAGTATTATGTTAGATGAATTTAACCATTTAGTGTTTAAAGCCAACACAAAACCACGATAGTTAAGATCAATGTGTATGCTACAAACATTTTTACATATAAATTTTTTAAAATCTAATAATTTCAGATATCTCGCATAGAAAAAGTTGGAGGTGCATCTTCAAAAGGAGAAAATTCTTATGGTATTGAAATATTTTGTAAGGTAAGACTAGGACTAAGTGCCATCATTTGTATATTATAACCTGCTTTTATTCTTATACTTACTGGTGGATGCACACTGCTGGGTGCTGGTTTAGTGACCCGAAATTGAACTTTAGCCTCCAAAACAAGCAAGTGCCAAAGTGTTCTATTCTGCACCTTGCTTTGCCATTTACAACACAGTTTAAAACTTGTATGGTAGTAGACAGAATAAGTTTTGTTTACTCTTTTGTGATCCGTGTAGCTAATGTTAAGAATTTGTTTTAATTTAGGAGGTATGGCATTTTTTAATGCCTGATATAAAACAAAAGTCAACACCACAAAACATACAGTTGGTGTTTTGCATTTGTTTTTACTTCTCCAGCTACCAGAGAGAACAATAGAATCCATAATGTTATGCGGCAGCCTATTGAAGCATCATACACATGTATTCTTGTTATATTTCAATTGTAAAGTTAATACTGATTTTCAAAAGTTATCCCTACTAAAACCTCATAGGGTTCAATTGTCTTATAACTGCATCCGGTTTGAAATCTTGTAACAGAGTACTACATGTGTGAAGCAACATGTATTCATAATAAATTACTGTTCATCTATCTGAAAATGTTAAGATAAAGCCATTGCACATTGCATTTTGAGCTCTTTTATTTTATTTTATTTGCTATAAAGGTTTTTGTCATTACAGGATATGCGTAACTTGCGTTTTGCACACAAGCAGGAGAACCATTCTCGGCGCGGCATATTCACGTATTTACAGCAACAAGCCTTCCCCCTGTCGCATGGACTTCCACTTTTTGCATTTAGTTATTCAGAAACATTTCCTGAAGACGGCTGGCATGTTTATGAACCTATAGCAGAGTTGAGAAGGATGGTAAATATTATTTTACGTATTTATTTCTTACAGGGTAGTCAGAGTTTCATATTGTTTGGGGCCACTTATAGCAATTACCATATTATCTGATTAATTTTCTGAACTAAGTGTCTAAGATAGTTTAAGGGCATGTAGAAGGAAAAGAAAATTATGAAGTAATCACGGTTTGCTAGCTATCATGCATTCAGAAGAGACCAGTTAACAATAGGAATAATGTACTTTTCAGGGGGTAAATAACGACATGTGGCGTATCACGCGCATCAACGACAAGTATGAAGTCTGTGACAGCTACCCTGCCGTTTGGGCGATACCCACTGCGGCGACAGACGATCTCCTCCGTTCCGTAGCCGCGTATCGATCAAGAGGACGTATACCAGTGCTCTCTTGGATACATCCAAGTTCGCAAGCAACAATTACACGATGCAGCCAGCCTTTAGTTGGGGTAAGAAACAATTACTGTTCTAAAGAGAGTAACGTTAGATGGCAAAGGCTATAACTCGACCACGGAGTGTATATAGAGTGGAGTTGGTCTATTGATCTTTTCCTAATAAACACAGTGTCTTCGCGTCGAGGAGGGTCAGGGGCTAATCGCCATCTAGTGATAAGTGAACAAGTTAAAAATAAATAGGTCAAGCACATGTCAAACATGCTATATGATGCTTTTAAGATTATCAATTGTCAATGAGGAATATTCTGTACTGATCAATACTGGTGGCGAGTAGCTGAAATTAATCAAAGACTTCTATTATGAAACCAGTGCTCATTGGGTTAGTAAATCTCTTCTGTAATTTCTCTGTGAACTCGACAGACAACTTTGAACTGTGTGATGCACCCCATAACTAACTAAAGCATCTATAGTAGCGAATGACAAATAACAATAAATCTTTATTGTGAAAACCATTATTAGAGCCTATTGTATATAAGTAGGTACGATTTCTTGTGGAACAATGAAGTTTTGATAAATTAATAAAAATGCATTATTCAGATATTACCATAAACCACATAACGCAGTACCATCTCCCAATAGATGACGATTGGTGAGAATATTGATGAATTTTAAGTTTTTCCATTTTCTAAAATTGGTGCTAAGTAAGTCTTTGTTTACATGCACTAGCACAAGTGATATTTATTTTTTATATTTTTCGGAATCCTTAAGTAATATTAAATGTGTTTTTTTTTTGCGTTTATATAATGTTCCACCTATTTGCTTAAAAATATAGTTAATGCTTAAAAACTTGCAATCACATGCCATACACATTTTTTTCATAATTATGTTTGACTGTGTTGTAAAATTATAAGATTAAGTCATAAAAATATTTCTGTGATTCCATCAGGTTAGCGGTAAGCGTAGTCGGGAGGACGAGCGTTACATACAGCTGATTATGGACGCCAACGCTCAAGGAAATAAACTTTACATCATGGATGCCAGGCCCAGTGCCAATGCTATTGCCAACAAAGCGAAAGGCGGAGGGTAAGTTTCATAAAATGTGTTTAGTAAAAATCTCAACACTCCTCTAAAGGATATATTGATAAAGGCAATTCAAAATACCATTGAAAAGCTAAACACATTTGAAATCTTATTGGCCCGAAAAGAGCAGTGTTTTTAAATGATCTATTCTACTTTTTGTTATATTAGAATATTATGCATATTAATATTAGTACCTGGGTGACCGAGTTTTATGCAGAAAATCTATTTGCATGAAAATATGGTAAAATGATTTTTTACAGATATGGAACCTAGCTAGATTATCTTTTTGATTTTGTAAAAACTTACATTTAAAATATCATAGAAATCTTTGGCGCCGTTTTCAAAAATGCGAGTACAAATACATTTTATATATACAAATATGGCTCGTTTAATGGTATAGGATAGGATAAATATAAATATATTTAAATGAGTTGTTTTAAAAGATTTAAAAAATGATGTTTGTATCCTCTTAATATACATACATTTTGATTTCAGATATGAATCAGAAGATGCATATCAGAATGCTGAGTTAGTGTTTTTGGACATTCATAACATCCATGTGATGCGTGAGAGCTTGCGGAAACTAAAAGAACTCTGTTTCCCACAAATAGACCAGACCAGGTAAATAAATATACTAATTTCATCTGATGTTTGGACAGTCGCCTCCTGGAGTGAAAAAATGGCAATGTCAATCCTATTTGGTTACGCCAATACATTGTGGCTTATCACTCCTTCCTCTGTTTGATTCTCTGTGTACTCGTATTTCACGAATTACAATGTTTTTGTATGTGTAAAGAGAAAATAAAACACTTTAATATATTGTTCTTATTACAGATGGTTTAGTGGTATTGAAGCCAGTTGTTGGCTGAAACATATTAAGTGCATTTTAGCTGGAGCAGTACGCATTGTCGATAAGGTAAGTTTTATTATTTTGCGAAAAAAAAAACAAAGAACTTATTAATTTATCGTGGAAATGGTAAAATTCAATTATTTGGGCTTTGAAAAGTTTTTAAGTTCATATTGCATCAATATCGAGATACCATCGACACGACAATCGATTAAATATTGTTGTTATTTCACATGTATCCTAACTATAAATTATAAATACGAAAAATAAAATAATAATTATTTTAATATTATAAATACAAGTAAGTTTGTTTGTTTGTTACGCTTAAATATGAAATAATAAAATTTCGCATACACATAGAATAGATAGAATAGTATTTTTACCTTTCATCCTGGGAAAAAGCACTGTTCCCGTGGGAAATTCACGCGGGTGAAGCCGCGGGCAAAAGCTGGTGATTTTATATATTTTTTTTTGCCTTATTAGGTAGAGAATCACAAGACATCGGTCCTGGTCCACTGTTCTGACGGCTGGGATCGGACTGCGCAACTTACAGCATTGGCTATGCTTATGTTGGACCCATTCTACCGAACACTGAGGGGGTTCGAAGTGCTTATCGAGAAAGAATGGCTCTCGTTCGGACATAAATTCCAGTTGGTAAGAACATTTTATGAAGTTCTTATATGTTTATGTTATAATTTCCTTTATTTATTTATATTCTCTTTTTTACATTTTTAAATATTTTTACATACATTACATTTTACAATAAAATAAAACAACTTTTAAAAATATAAAAAGGGCACCCATCGGCAGCAGAGAGGAGACCCAAGCATGCATACATCAATTTATGGTTATTATAATCAAACTATTTTTTTTTCATTATATATTTAGTTTGTCTTCTTTATTTATTGAACGTATAATACAACCTAGTTGACTTGTATTTTGTTTTTGCTTAAAATAATCATTCTCTATTTGTTTAGATTGTAACCATTTTTTCCATATTTTTCCGAGCCCTCTAAGGCAGCAATACTTTATTTATAAGTTCACTTTTAAAATCCTATTGAAAACACATCATGCAGTGACGTATTTATTCTTTGAGGTGTTATTTTTGAAACCTGATTCTTGCCAAGAATTATCGAATGAAAATAATTCGAATTACTGACTTTGAACGAATGACAGAAGTCAAAAATAGGTCTGAAAGGCAGTTAACCAAAATAGTTGCGTCACGTCATGGCAGATGATGGCCGGCCCGCGTTATGACAGTTCCGAATTTCAAGTAAAATTGATATTGAAATTATAATGCCATCTTGCATTTTTCTTAGATAGATGAGATCGATATATTTCGGCTTCGTGGGTCAAATACTGTTTTAACAATAAACAAACTATTACTAACTTATTTAATAAATATTTGTTGCATCAAATATTTTCCTAAATCTTCATAAAACTTTTTAGCGGTTTTAGCATTTTAAAAAGTTCCCGAAGAAAAAATACAATGTCCTTTTTTATTTAGCGCATCGGTCACGGAGACGAGCGGCATTCAGACGCCGACCGTTCCCCTGTGTTCGTACAATGGGTGGACTGCGTGTGGCAGCTCCAACAGCAGTTCCCAACCGCCTTCGAGTTCACCGAGAGACTGCTCATCACCATCGTGGATCATCTGTACTCGTGTCGGTTCGGCACCTTCCTGTTCAACACCGAGCGCGAGAGAGTCAAAGAAGGTTAGTCAACTCGAGGAAGTGTGTGTGTGTGTTTGTATGCTCTCTGTAAGTTTACTGTATTACTTAAGGCAGGCCATTGTTGTGTTATTAAACAAATATCATCTGTATAGGTACATATTTGGCACTCTCACACACCTATTTCTTTCATTAAATAGCAAAGCGGGTCTTTGTAGTTGTTGATAGGTATTGTTGTGGAACATTTTAAGCCACCAAATGTCAGCGCGCATCTTAAGGCTAAATGTATAGTATAGTAAGGCATACTATACATTATCTGTCTTATTAATAAACCAGTTTTAAGGTCCGCTTAACTTTACACCAAGGTTTAAAGCAGTTTTAGTAAAAATACTTATTAATAAACCCAGTTTAAGGATAGAATAACTTAAACCTAGGTTCAACCTTGGTGTAAAGATATACCTAGCAACTATTAGGTTTAGCGACAGAATAAGGACAATCTAACCAAAAATTTTGGGACAAGTCTGGTATCTTCTTCGTCCGAGCGTTTTTTCCGGTTGCATCTTTAGCTCGCGCTTCATAACCCAAAGTACGCTATTAATCATGGTCTTGATTTAGCGGAACTGGTTATTACCAACAATGGAGCGACTGCCGTCTGACATCCGTAACCCTTTTTACAGGGAATCCAGACCCACAGGAACATGATCCGGATGTGTTAGTGGCCAACACTGTCAGATTTTTCAGGCTGCCTAAAGGCATCTCTGACATAGCCTAACGACTGCCATCTACCGATAACAACCGGGTACCAACGGCTTAACGTTTCTTCCTAAGCACGGCGGAGCTCAAGATAGAAATGCCACTAATGGCGACCAATCCAAACATGGTCGCGCACTCTCCGTCATTGTTGCTTGACACGTGCTATCGTTACGAATACGCGCTCCAAATAGGCAAATAAAGGTGGCCTACTATCTACCATCTCTTAAAAACCATGCAAGTACGAGTGAGTAAGCGAGACAGCGCAATACATGATGTATGACGACATCTGCCTTACTCAATCGTTCTTGAATGGTTTTAAGAGATGGTAGTACCATATAGCCATGTGTGGTACCAGCATTACAATTCATAAGTGCTACAAGATGGTAAGAGACTAATATTTGAGCTGCATTAATAGGAATTTTTTGATAACAAATGTTAAAAATAAAATACTTTTAAGAGAAAATAAAAATATATTTGATTTATCACTTTTTGACTTTGCAACCTCCATATTATATTAAGCAGTAATCATCTGGAACCCTGCCTGCTTCTTTTGCTCAAAACACAATTCTTCTTCATCTTCTTCTGTTATTATCCGGCACGTTTCGTTTAAAGCCGTATCCACCAGCCGAGCGTGAACAACAAAAACACAATAGAAATATTAAACATTACTATACATTACAAACCAATTTTAACAAATATGGTTATTTTTATTTAATTTAAAAATTTTGTATTTCCCTGGAAACGAGTCTTTTAGGCTTTCTTGAATTTATTAATCTGGTTTTGATATATCACTTCTGTCAACAATGTGACATAAAAGTCCAAAATGAAAAAAAGAAACAAAATATTCGTTTTATTATTATGGTAAAAAGGTCAGTGTTGCAATTTTCTACCTTAAACCGAGGTGTAACTTTAGTATAGCTAAAACGTCGCTAATCTAAGTTTATTAATAAGGATATTAAAACTTGGTTGAAACATCCTTATTCCTAGTTTAACTATTCCAAGCGTAACCTCGGTGTAAGCTTGGATTAGGGTAATTTTATTAATAAGACAGTATATTTGTTACAGAAGTGAAGACAAAGACCGTGTCCCTCTGGTCTTACATCAATAGCCATCAGGACTTGTATCTGAATCCCCTTTACTGGGGCCCAGCGTCATTTGGCGCCAACTCCCCGACGTCGCCTTACGCCAGGCCCCAAGTAGTACTCGTCCCAGTCGCCTCGTTGCGAGTCATAAAGTTGTGGAAAGCGCTATATTGCAGGTGGAATCCAACAATGAGGCAACAGGTTTGTAATATACCTACTTGCTTTCCTTATTACACCAGTCTTACGGCCCCCTGACGAGATTTATTTTATGAAAGCCATACGCGAGACATATTTTCCGAGCTGGAATAAAATTCAATTGAAATAGACTTCCAAACCAAATGTTCTTTTTTTTATAGAACACTTCTACAAAATTGTTTTTTTTTTTATAAATCAGAACATCCCTACATGCTTTTTTAATGATAAAACTGGCTTCAAATATTCGATGCAGATTAGTAGGAAAGCATTTAATTATTTTTTTAAGACGCTATATATGTACGTGGTTCACAGGATCCCATATACCAAAGGACTCGTGAATTGGTCGCATTGAGAGCGCAGCTAGAAGCAGCAGCAGCGGCCGCGGCGGGGGACCACGCGGCCAGGCACCACCGCCTCGGCCTCACGCCTCCCAGGGTCGCCAGTCCGCACCACGTGTGAGCCTGGTACGTTATCTGACAGGGACCACGCGGCCAGGCACCACCGCCTCGGCCTCACGCCTCCCAGGGTCGCCAGTCCGCACCACGTGTGAGCCTGGTACGTTATCTGACAGGGACCACGCGGCCAGGCACCACCGCCTCGGCCTCACGCCTCCCAGGGTCGCCAGTCCGCACCACGTGTGAGCCTGGTACGTTATCTGACAGGGACCACGCGGCCAGGCACCACCGCCTCGGCCTCACGCCTCCCAGGGTCGCCAGTCCGCACCACGTGTGAGCCTGGTACGTTATCTGACAGGGACCACGCGGCCAGGCACCACCGCCTCGGCCTCACGCCTCCCAGGGTCGCCAGTCCGCACCACGTGTGAGCCTGGTACGTTATCTGACAGGGACCACGCGGCCAGGCACCACCGCCTCGGCCTCACGCCTCCCAGGGTCGCCAGTCCGCACCACGTGTGAGCCTGGTACGTTATCTGACAGGGACCACGCGGCCAGGCACCACCGCCTCGGCCTCACGCCTCCCAGGGTCGCCAGTCCGCACCACGTGTGAGCCTGGTACGTTATCTGACAGGGACCACGCGGCCAGGCACCACCGCCTCGGCCTCACGCCTCCCAGGGTCGCCAGTCCGCACCACGTGTGAGCCTGGTACGTTATCTGACAGGGACCACGCGGCCAGGCACCACCGCCTCGGCCTCACGCCTCCCAGGGTCGCCAGTCCGCACCACGTGTGAGCCTGGTACGTTATCTGACAGGGACCACGCGGCCAGGCACCACCGCCTCGGCCTCACGCCTCCCAGGGTCGCCAGTCCGCACCACGTGTGAGCCTGGTACGTTATCTGACAGGGACCACGCGGCCAGGCACCACCGCCTCGGCCTCACGCCTCCCAGGGTCGCCAGTCCGCACCACGTGTGAGCCTGGTACGTTATCTGACAGGGACCACGCGGCCAGGCACCACCGCCTCGGCCTCACGCCTCCCAGGGTCGCCAGTCCGCACCACGTGTGAGCCTGGTACGTTATCTGACAGGGACCACGCGGCCAGGCACCACCGCCTCGGCCTCACGCCTCCCAGGGTCGCCAGTCCGCACCACGTGTGAGCCTGGTACGTTATCTGACAGGGACCACGCGGCCAGGCACCACCGCCTCGGCCTCACGCCTCCCAGGGTCGCCAGTCCGCACCACGTGTGAGCCTGGTACGTTATCTGACAGGGACCACGCGGCCAGGCACCACCGCCTCGGCCTCACGCCTCCCAGGGTCGCCAGTCCGCACCACGTGTGAGCCTGGTACGTTATCTGACAGGGACCACGCGGCCAGGCACCACCGCCTCGGCCTCACGCCTCCCAGGGTCGCCAGTCCGCACCACGTGTGAGCCTGGTACGTTATCTGACAGGGACCACGCGGCCAGGCACCACCGCCTCGGCCTCACGCCTCCCAGGGTCGCCAGTCCGCACCACGTGTGAGCCTGGTACGTTATCTGACAGGGACCACGCGGCCAGGCACCACCGCCTCGGCCTCACGCCTCCCAGGGTCGCCAGTCCGCACCACGTGTGAGCCTGGTACGTTATCTGACAGGGACCACGCGGCCAGGCACCACCGCCTCGGCCTCACGCCTCCCAGGGTCGCCAGTCCGCACCACGTGTGAGCCTGGTACGTTATCTGACAGGGACCACGCGGCCAGGCACCACCGCCTCGGCCTCACGCCTCCCAGGGTCGCCAGTCCGCACCACGTGTGAGCCTGGTACGTTATCTCACACTGTAGCTAGGAGTAGCGAGGTGTTCACATTGAGAGCGCAGCTAGAAGCAGCAGCAGCGGCCGCGGCGGGGGACCACGTGGCCAGGCACAGGCACACGCGGGTTTGTTCGAACACTTATACTAAAGAACGGCTGTAATGGCTTTTGATTTGTTGGTTTTGTCTCTGTCCCGAATAGCAGAATAACTGTTAGAAACAATAACATTTTCGAAAAAAGAACCCACAAAATGTTCCTGAGTTGCGTACCTGTCCAACATAACATTTATACCTCATATTGGGTCACCATAATCACCTGATTATCTGATCATAAAGATGATTCCGTGTCTCATAAGGCACGTTAAGCCGTTGATCCCGGTTGCCATCATGTAGTCGTTAAAGGAACCACGTCAGAGGCCGAGAGGCGATTCCGAAGAACTCTGACACCAGGGTGTGCATGGTCGATTAACCGTGTCACCTACACGAAATGATTGTGATGATGACCACAATTTTATATTCCTTTGTTACTTAATTTATTAACGGACTAATGTTGATTTCGGCGAATCTGAACTAGCACTAATAAGAGTTCTCTTTTGCAGGTAACCGACACAATATGGAATAAACCAGAATTATCTGCTTACAGGTCACATATTTTGAATAATTCAATGGACAAAATGGTATTATCATTATATTTCCTTAGTTTATACAAGTAATTTATAGTTGGTATAAAGAGGTTTCTTCATATATCAATCGTGAATGTACATCTACATTGACATATATCGATATTTGTAATAACTGTTTTTGTATGGATCAGGCGCATACGTGAGTATTTTCCTCAAAAATGGAAGCGGTATTTTGTTTGTATATAAATCATAACGTTAGAAAAACAGTTCAATAACGTCACTTGTCACCACTTTATAACACTTAATAACACTGGACAATGTAAAACAAAATATCTAAACTTATTAAACGTCATTTTGCAACAATATAAACCTAAAAAAAAACACAAATTAGTTTTGCCGAATGTGACATTAATGAATAACATTAGTGAATTTGACTAACTCACAGGAGTTAGCTTAATAATTGGCTGCTGATTTTTATTTGATTTTCTCAAACTAAATGTCTGGGAAAACAGTGGTTTTAATGGAAAGTATTACAAGTTTAAGATGTGTCGTAGCGTAGGTAATACATAAAAATGTATTTTTATTTTAATTAGATTTAATATAAAATTATATTGGTAGATTACCTAGATTTTGAGATAAGTGAAACAAACAAAAGTCTGTAGTTATATTGCATTTATTTAAGACTAAATTATTTATATTGATATGGTTTTATGAAGGGTCAAAATATTTTGTTATTGTTTAATTTCCATTGATTATTATTTACGATTGAACGAGTATATAACCTTTGATAAAACCATAATATACTTTTTATAATTATATTAGTATGTATATGTATGAAAATTGTAGCCGTGTTAGGTTGCATATAAAAATTACATAGTTTTAAAATACATATGTCGTGTCGAGTCACTCGCGTCATTATATGAATGTCAAATATTATACTGATTTATCTGTTACTAACATCTTATTATACGATTATATAAAAATTACAAATAGAAAAAAAAAAATCTAATATATTCAATTACTATGTACTTACATGCAGTTGTTTTTTCGTAATCCATCGTCTCATGAAAACTGCCAAGTAAAAATGGTAATTGGGCTAGCAAAGGCTGCATAATATCAAAACCGGTTGTACAATGTTATATGTTACAATAATTTGTTGTATTGTTATTAACGCAAATAATATGTCCTAAACTTGTACATTCGCGTTGTAGAATCTTTTTCCTAGACAACACCACACTTTCATATGACTTATTTACTTACTCGCTGTTGCCCGTGTGGTAATCGGTTATATCGCGCCAAAAAGTAGCTTATATTTGATCCTCAGTCTTTAACTATATCCATACCAAATTTCATCAAAAGCGTCCCAGACAGAAGACTCGCATTTATGTTAAGCATGGAAGCATGGATTGACAATTTAATAAAGTTTTGACATTGGCTTGCCAGTTGTCTTTATTAACGCCGTGTGCGAAAGAGATGATGCTCTACGAAGCCGAAAACAGCGGATGGTCTCCCTCATCTTCTCGATATGTACACTTAATCACTGGGCTCTGTGAAATGAGCGTTTGACACTTGACTTCTATTATATTGTACAGATAAATAACGCTGGATCGGTCAAGACTAAAAATATTAATCAAGATAAGACTAATATATTGCTTAACATCGCTAAAGCAATGTTTTGCAAGATAGTTTTAGAAAGGAATAAAAAAACAAACTATTTTGAATTTTTTTGTATATGAGTGCCAAAACAGCTGAAATTTAATGTGGTTTCCGATTCAGTATACATTTAGCTTCACTTTGTTTGCTTGACTGCTAGTCATAAACATTTCTTATCATTTATATGATATCGTCGTCATGACTTCAGTTGTGCATCTGACCCGGGCCATGAAATAGATAATTATTTACTTGTTAATCTACGCTACGCTGTTGTTACCTACGTTTAATAACAACAACAAAATAAATAATTGAATCCCTTATAACTGTAGAAAGTAATAATCACGAAAGAAAAAGAAATACTAGTAAAAAAATTTACAACTTTTTAAATGATATTTATTTAGACGACCTTACAATAATTATCATATTGGTTAAATAATTGTACCGGTAAACATTGTATGTCACATAGACGACAAATGAATTGTCATTATACTACACTAGTGTCATTTATAAACAGTACTAATGTACTGATTATAAATGACACTAGGTATCATGTCAAATGCATGTAGTGCAGTGGAATACACTTGTTGTATAAAACAGTAAGCTTATATTATAATACCGCTTACATAAAATAAATATGCACATACATACATTAAATAAATATACAAAAAAATATGCACTACACGACAGGTCAAACCACTGAAAATTACGATAAAAAAGATTACCTAATATTCCCATGGGAAACGCTTTAGACCCTGCGACCGCTATAGAGAAAATAAAGAGCTTGAAGGTGGAGTTTAACGGCTTCCAATCAGGTTCTGTTTGCCTACTAAATGGTATAAATATGTAAAGTTTGATTAAACATATTGTTTTCGTCTATATCACGGGGGAAAACTTAGGAATTTAAAAAAATAAGTTTTGCAAACCTTACCTTGTTATATATCAAATGAAAGGGCTCGTTATGACGAAAATTGACCATTGCCCCCTGATCTCCGAAACAACTGGGCCTAAAATTTTGAAAAAATTGCCTGTAGATTACAGGAAAACCTACAAGAACTCTGTCAATTGACAATTAAGTGGTAAATTCAATATAAAACGTTTTAGTTCACTAAAACACCACTAGATGGCGATAGTAGTAGTTAGTTAAAATACCAGAATTGAATTGACCGGTTTTATTTTTATGTATGTCACCCAATTAATCGCAAAAGCCTGGACAGATTCTTTTTTTTAAAAAGGATGAAAATATTAATAAATTGTTTAAATATGCTTCATATCAACCATTTAAATATATTTGAAGTTAGTGCCAATTTTACGAATTTGTTGACTAGCTGCTCGCTAATTAGCATATTTCTTGTTAATAATCGGCACTAACTTCACATTTATAAAAATGTCATATTTAAACAATAATTTATTAATTATTTCGTCCTTTTTAGTTGAGTAATTGGGAATCGGTTTCGTTATTTGCCAATAACAATTTTAGAAGAGTAAATTATCCATGAAGGTTCCATGGTGGAGCATAAGGTATGACTTGAATTAAGGTGATACCTCTGCAATTTGTAACTATAGGGAACTATAATTTAATATTTAATAATTTAATATGTTTAAAATTAACTTCAGATCCAGAACCTTATTTACATAACACGGATATTTTGATAACTTGTTTTTTCAGTGAATAATGATTTTTAAATGATAGTGGCGCTAGCGTTCACCGAGGTATCGTCTTAACTGCCCTACCTACCTACATGCATAGTGGGGTTTTTCGCCCACATCCTAATATAATAGGAATAATGTGTGAACCAGTTCAGTTGCACTAGAGCTATCGTAGAGAAGCTTGTGCCTTACGGGCCATTCAATAAAATGCAAAATGACTGAATTCAATTCGTTAGTTCGATTTTAAATGATACGAGTATATTCGGATATATGATAAATTCTGCAGTGAAAAATAAGCTTTAGTGTGAAGGCCGCTTGCGGTATGAAATATATATAATACAGTAAACGCGGCTTCATTCGCTGTTTGTGTCTGGTGATTTGTGGACGGAGCATCTTTATTATTTTAAGGAATTAAGAAATAATGTTTAAAGTTATAAGAGATGGCAGTGTAAGATTAAAGGCGGTAAATTTTTTGAAAAATGTGAATAAGAGGACGTTTTCATCGCAACAAGACGTAGTGTCTTCAGCGGATGTTGTTGTTGTGGGTAAGTAATATATTTGAATGACACGTAGTAAACAGTAAATTGATTTTAGAATTTTTTTAAAGATCCATAATTATTAATTATGGTATAGTATTTTTCCTTTTATGTTTTTTGTACTCTGGATTATGAATCTTTAATAGAGTATTTTTATTTTTTATATAATTGTTTAATTAGTCCGTAGATATCATAAACGTACCTAACTACTGTTTAACTAAGAAAAGTTGATTAAATATCTACTACACAGACAGATTAATTAAATATTTTTTAATTACTTTAGTAAACTAATAACTACTTCATTTTCAATTAATAGTTTGGAAAATGAATATACTTGATCTAATATTTTATGCAAATACTATATTGTAAACTCAATCTATGTCACAATTTACTTAAATTTTATCTTAATTTATTATTATTTAAACATAGCTTGAGATTCCTTAAATCAGTACAATTCTAGGTGGAGGGATAGCTGGTTCCAACACAATCTACCAACTGACAAAAAGAGGCGTGAAAGCAGTTTTACTCGAAAGCGGCAAAATAACCAGTGGAACAACATGGCATACGGCGGGTAAGCATCGGCAAGTAGCCACTGTGACTGTGCCCTTTGTATTAGATCGCACTTATTGGACAATTGATCAGGCAATCAATTTTGAAGCACGGTCTATTACACAACTATGTGCGTGCATGCTGCATAGTACGCATACAGAATAGATAGTACTACGGATAGATTTGTTTTTGTTTTTAATGTTACTACTGTTCTGCTCGCTTTTGGAATGTCATCTTAATTGGGCACAACAATTTAATTCGCACTGGCTGTAAGCTATGGTATGGGATAGCAAGTTCCACACGCTTCCTTGTTTTTCCCACTAGAAAATCTAACTGACGGAATACCTAATTAGGATATATTTCGGATTTATAGTCACCACCCCTTCATTCAATCTATATTATAACTAATTTTAGGCTTAGTGTGGTCGCTTCGTCCCGACGACTTGGAAGTGGAGATACTGCGTGATTCTCAGGCAGTCTACAAGAATCTGGAAAAGGAAGACGAGAACTACGCTGGGTGGATCAACAATGGAGGACTTTTCATATCCCGTAGTAAGGTAAATAAATATTTACAAACTTATGTACATACATGAATAAACGAGTCTCGTAAAAAGTATAAAAACAATTATCGTTGCAAACTGTTAACCCTCTCGTTGTCAATAAAACAATTTGGACAATTAATTTTTTTATTTATGTAAGCTTCAGGAGTTTTAATCTTTGTCTGTGACGTGTATAAACATAACAGCGTTAGTTTGAATGAAAAAAAATCTGTATGATATGATACTGTTGACTGCACAGGGTTAGACAATGTCTTAACGTCTAATAGAATTTTAGGTTTTTAGACCTTATGGTGTAAGTAATATTTTTTATTATTTTTAGATTCGTACACAAGAGTACATGCGCCTGCATGTTTTGGGTAACGCTATGGGTATCCCGAGTACAGTGTTGGATCCATACGAGGCCCAGAAGCTGCTTCCCATTCTGGACCCGTCAATTTTCCAAATGGCACTCTACAGCCCAAACGACGGGATTATTGACCCGGCAATGGCGTGTACCTCCTTGTTGAAAGTAGCTAAGAGTAATGGAGCTATAGTAAGTTAAATTACACATTTAATTTTTCTGTGTTTGGTTGTTAAGTCAACTCCTTTCCATGGGCCAGAATAATTCCAGTTCCAGAACAATTCACTGAATCTTTGCATAATTATCGCGTGTATTCACAATTTTGTCATGGTCTAAACTTCTTTAAGGAATATTTACTATATATTAATAATTAAATGATCTAAGTAATTAAACAAATCTTATGTGATTCTTACAGTACCTATTATAATTTTAGCTATGTATTTAGTCGTTATGAAATTTATAGTGTTATCTGCTGCTGCTGTTTGCAAATATGATGATCTGTTATCTTTTCTGTCTTCAGGTATACGAAGACTGTCCAGTATTAGATATCCTCTACTCTCACAACTCGTTAGGCAACAAGGAAGTAACCGGCGTGCACACCGACAAGGGCGTCATCAAAACCAAATGCGTCGTCAATGCTGGAGGTAACTGCCACTTACTCGTACCAATCTCAAAAAGTCATTTTATTCATCTAACGGAACTGAGTGCTTCGAAAAACACACAATCAGAGCCTTCTTGGATCATGTTAACATGAAAAACAAATTTTTTTGTACTTCGAATTAGGTACGGCTTGATAGTAAGCAGTTACTGTAACTTATAAACGCTGTAGCAAGCTGTAGATATATTAGGATACCGAGATTGAAAGGCTAAGTAAAAATATATTTTGATATATGTAAATAGAATATGGTCCTATTTTTCTGATTATGATGGATGTGTACGTGACCGGTAACTGTAAAGTTTTTGGAGCTCGCCCATAGCTCGTAAACAAACCGCTTAGATGAGAAGTTATACACTGATAAGGAAACTTTTCATACACATAATAACAATAAATGATATTTAGCCTTAACTTGCTGCAGGAGGGTTTTAAATGGAATAGCAGTTGTATATGATTCTCAGTAATAAGTAAATGAATACTGTTGAACTTTCGCACGAAAATGAACATGTTTGCACTGGTTGATAAATAACGGCACTTATTAATATCTTTAAATTTGTTTTAATTGTTATCATCGCTCATTAATTTTATCGTATGTTGCTTATTACGCGAATATGATAGATATTAAATAAAAATACTGACACTACTATAGTGATATATGGAACCTAGAAATTGGAAGAAAATCCTGATTTTTTTATGAACTTATTTCCAACGATCCCACGTAATTTGAAGTGCAGGTCATATGATCTTCTCTGTAGCATCTCAAACTGTGATCTCATATTTTCTAATTTATAAAAGGTTTAATATTTAATTAGATATTTACTAATTGACTAATACTAACATAGTATAAAACAAAGTCGCTTTCTCTGTCCCTATGTCCCTTTGTATGCTTAAATCTTTAAAACCACGCAACGGATTTTGATGCGGTTTTTTTTAATAGATAGAGTGATTCAAGAGGAAGGTTTTTATGCTCATGCGAAGCCAGGGCGGGTAGCTAGTTTTTTAATAGTTAATTAAAGAATTAATCTTTTCACGTGTTTTTGGTTTCACATAAAAAAATATCTTCTTTTAGGTGCATGGGGTCCCCGTATCGCCCGATACGCCGGCGTACCATCCCTACCATTGATACCTTTCAAGCATGCGTACGTTGTTAGCGACGCAATTCCTGAAATCCGCGGGTGCCCAAACGTGCGAGACCATGACGTCAACCTCTATTTGAAGATCCAAGGCGAAACCTGTAGCATCGGCGGCTATGAGAGCAATCCGATTATGCTGGATCAGGTAAACAATATTAACAATAATTTATTTTCGAAACTTCTTGTAGATATCCTTAAAAATCGCGTCTAAGAAGACCACGGCCTCGTAAGTTCGGAAAAATTATGAAGGTTTTAGATAAATAGGTTTTTTTCAATTCAGCATGGCCACTGCACTGCTGATTTTATGCTGGAACCTTTTGAATGAGGCTTGGATATACGCATCAAATATTTACAAAGTCATGCGGTGATGGTAAGGAAAAATATTTAAGTACAGCTTATTTACAACTAATTAATTTATTCATTTAAAGGTACCCGATAATCAACAATTCCACTTGTATGAACTCGACTGGGACGTATTTGGGGTCCATATGAATAGTGCCACCACACTTTGCCCCAAACTTGGATCTGTGGGCGTCAAGAGCACAGTATGCGGGCCCGAATCCTTCACGCCTGACCATAAACCTCTGATGGGAGAGGACCCCAATATCTTTGGTAAGTATTACATGGATCTTTGTAAAACGAATTTTAATGAAACCACCTTTATAACATCAGCAATATTCCATTGCCTGCAATGGTCCTCATCCTCTTTCCCGCCTTCTAAAACAGTTGTAAACATTAATTAATTTTATTGCTTTACATAACAGTTATATTAAATACTAGCAGTCCACCCCGGCTTCACCCGTTTTACATACATACGGGGATAGTAAGACTTTCTAGCAGTGAAAGAATTTTTCAAACGGTCTAGTAGTTTCGAAGCCTATTCGATGCAAACAAACAATCAAATCTTTCTCTTTATAATATTAGTATAGACAACAACTATTGAAACTCTTTCTATAAACTTGCTCGTAATTCTTATATACAAACGTACACAATGGCGACAACAAATAGCAAACGAGCAAGATCGAGTATCGCGGTATTCAAAATATTGCGCACATACATTGCGTGATGCCAATGTACGAATAAGAAAGAATTTTAGATTATAAGAAGAATGTCCAATAAGATTGGAGATTTCATTATGTTTTCATTTAACATTTTCTTATTTCAGGTTTATACCACAACTGTGGCTACAACTCCGCCGGGATGATGCTTTCAGCTGGATGCGCTATTCAGATGGCTGAATGGATTATTACTGGAAGGTATGCTTTCTTCTAAATCACATTTTTAAAATATTCTCCTTATTTGATCATTCAGATTGTAAGTATTGTTATTTGTTTGTAAAAGCTGCTTTTATACATGAAATAAACATTAGATAAGACAATTTTTCCCTTTATCAATGACGGCCAGCCGACATAGAAATAGCAAAGGTTATTGGAGGATATCAGCATAAGCATATCACTTGAACCTATTTCATTGCCAGTTTGTTTTGATTATATTGACGACTGCTATGTTATCATTACGTCAGGGTTTCATAATGGATATTGTTTCTGGGCGTCATCAAGACGTAAATCTCTAGATACAGTATCATCACTACAGCTGGACACAGTTCTCCCAGTAATGAAAAGTTAATTAACAAACAAAGGTCGAACTTGTCTTGACCTTTATCTGATTGGTGGCGAAGCCGGTCATGTGACACCTGATAGAAACGAATATATGTATCGTACTATGAAGCTATCAAAGACGTTTTCCGTGAAGCTCTCAATGGTCTAACCTATATAGAACATAAAAAGTTCAATAAACCAAGCTACTAATAATAACCATTATGATAAATGGCCGTAACTTTTTTCGTTATCGCACAATTTCCACTTGTCAAAATGGTACTACTTTACAAAAATTGCAAACACGAAAAACCTCCAAAAGAAAAACCTAGTAATTTGCCTTTCTTTGATAGGCCAAGCCGCAACATGTTCAATTACGACATCCGTCGATTTACCCCGGCGCAGCTATCCCGCGGGCATTGGATGCGCGAGCGCAGTCACGAAGCGTACGTCAAGAATTACGACATCGTATTCCCCAACGACGAGCCTCAGGCTGGACGCGACGCAAGTCATGATGCTTTACATCAGGAGTTGGTGGAAGATGGGGCTGTTATGCAGAGCAGGGCTGGCTGGGAGAGACCGGCATTCTTCATGCCAGGAGAAAAGGTAAGGATAGATCACCCTGTGTCTTCCCGCGGGTGTCATTAAAGGAGGCTAGGGAATATCAGAGGTTTAAAATTTTACATCTGTCAGACTGGTGGCGCATTCCACCAACAGCAATCTTCTTCTTCTTAAAATATAAATCAAAGTTGGATTTGTTCGAACACTTTATAAATCGAGAATGATTGGATTTGGCTCATCCCGAATAGCAGAATAACTATTAAAAAAGTTGGAAAATTGTTAAATAAATAAAACAACGAACATTTTCTCATACAAATCTTTCCTGGGTTACCTATGGCCGGAAATAACAATAGGCTACGTTTATACCAAACATTACACGGAAGCGATGACCCGAGCGGAAGCTAGTATATAATACTTGGTATTGTTGATTCAGAACTTGTCTATGATTTAGATTTTATTAAGTTTGTGAGGTGTTTCGTTTTATTAATATGTTCTTTCTAGATCAGAGTGCCACAGTATGATTGGTATGGCACGCACGACTACCCAAGGAACACCGATCTTCGCTACGAAGACGTATTGAAAGGAGACCACACCTTCGGCTTCTCTAAGCACCATGACCTGGTATGTTTTTCGTACCGGAAAAAGCAAAAAGGAACCCCTATAAGATTAATTTACTGTCCGTTTCTTTTTCTGTCAAACTTTCTTAAGGTGATACCTCGGTGAACACTAGCGCCACTGTCATTTAAAAATCATTACTCACTGAAAACACAAGTTATCAAAAATCCCTCTGCTGTAATTATGGTTCTGGATCTGAAGTTAATTTTAATCATATTCATTTATTAAATTATAGTTGAGACTGAACGAATGACAGAAGTCAAAAATAGGTCTAAAATTACAGTTTACCACAACGATTTCGTCACGTCATGGCAGATGATGATGACCGGCGCGCGTTTTGGCAGTACCGAATTTTAAGTAAATTTGAAATTGAAATTATATGCCAAGACTTGCTTTTTTTCTTAAAGGAAATCAATATAGAAAGAAATAAACACTTGTTGCATTAAAATTGACATTGAGTACTAGCCTATTGTAGGTTTGGCTGCTGTCAAGTAACAAATAAATATTACAGATCGGGCAAGAGGCATTGGCGTGTCGGAATGCGGCGGCGATGTTCAACATGTCGTACTTTGGCAAGTTCTACCTGACCGGGCCAGACGCCCAGCGCACAGCCGAACTTGCCTTTACAGCTGATTTGACCAAGAAAGACGATAGGTGAGCGCTAAGTTTTCCTAATTCACAGTATTAATAATAAATAAGGTGAAAAATCCCTCTTGAAACTGATGATGTTTATGATAACTTACTTCAAAATCCAAACGTATCCAGGGTTTGGCGTAGTCCGGATGTATTGTCCCATTTTATACTCCATTGTTTATAAAGATCTAATTAATGCTAATTTTAATGTTAATAGCAACTTTGATAAGTCGCCCATATTACTTAAAAAAAAAACATGGTGCCGCTGTTTCGCGAAACGAAGAACGAAGCGAAGTTAAGCAGTTTCTAAATTGATTGCTTACATTGTATTAAATTTTTTAACGAAATGAAAAGTATAGTAGTAGAGTATCATATATTTGGCTAAATTGTCAAAAATTTTTTTTTGCTCGAACCACGATTTGGCAAGTGAATAATTTTGCACTATTTATTAATTATATACTATATTTTTTCTTGTAGGTTGGTATACTCGCTCATGTTGAACGAGAAAGGAGGAGTTGAAGCAGATGTCACAGTCAGTATTCTGGACGGGGGCAGCGGACAGCTTCACGAACCTATTTTTAAGGTACGGGGGTCTAGTCAGAATAAGGGTTTTCCAAATTAGACTGACCATCGGAGGTTTCAAATAAGACGTTTATTTCTTTCGTGTGCGTCAGATATTTAATGTGTCTAACCTTGATATAAGCATGGTTAAGAAGAAAAATAGCGTCAGATTGTTATGTGTGCCTAGGCACATGACCACTTATCGATATGAGCTGAGGCCGATGGCATAAAAACTTATTGGCATTTTATTCCTTCTTCTCATTTCGGTGGTTTATGACAGGCTGGATCATCGAATACCAATTCTTACGTTCGAACACTAAGTAGTGGCATAACAGAAGTGTTTAGTCATAAGATGCCGCTATTGACGGCGACTATCCAAGTCGCGTAAAAGATTTCTGAACACGTCGGCTGTTGCAAGGGTGGAGTTGAAAAAAATATTATTTTTTTAACTCCACCCATATGCCATGCCAAGTTGCCTATTTATTATCAGTATTTTTTTCAAATCATTGAGCCATATTTAAATTCGTCCTTTTCGACAGCGTGATGCAGTGGCAATTTTTACTGAATTTATTAAGATTTTCTACCATTACCAGGGTCGCGGTTACTACGTAGTAACAAGTGGCTTCAACGCTAACCATATTCTGGCACACTTGCGGCGTATTGTGCAAACGTACAAGTTGCGGGCTACCATCACGGATGTCACCAAACAACTTTGCATTCTCAGTGTGCAGGGGCCAGACAGGTAATGAAAATAATGAATAAAAAAACTTACAATTAGACCATTGTTTATTTAATAACATCGACTAAGCGCAAGTCGGATTAAAGATCATAGTATCGTGTTTAGTACATGATTGAGTTAGTGACATTTCGCATTTACCTACCTATAGATTTCCAAAGAGCCCGCATTATTGGCAAGAAAAGAGTATTCATTTGTTTCAATTTCCAGCCAGCGTATACTACAGCGATACACCGACGCAGGGCTTTCCAATGACGCGTTCCCAGTAAGCACGCACCGTAGCATCAGATTCTCAAAAGCACCTCATTCTCCAGAAAATAAGACCTGCACTTGTCGAGCATTGCGCGTGGGTTGGACTGGAGAACTAGGCTGGGAGTTGCACGTACCTTCAGCCCATGCCCCGCAAGTTTATAGAGCACTCACAGCGGCGAAAGGCCTAAAGAATGCGGGTTGGAGGGCATTGACGTCTCTGAGTTCAGAAAAAGGTAAGCAAATTATCTTGCACCGAGCTATGGACATAATGTAAAAGAATTCGAATAACCTTAAAACGTAGGACCGGCCAGAATGCCGTGGCCGCCTACCTGACGTTTAGACTCAGAACGAAATTTATTTACCATCATCTATTTATTTAAAAATAGGACGAAAAAATTCCATACTTTGGCTATGGTTATGCTTTTCAGCTGACAATGTCTACTTTACACACTTTGCGATAATTTTCATTTTCCTGTGATTCCATATTCGTGAGCCTTACGCTTGGCTGCAAATACAATGGTATAAAAAATAAACTTTTTAATAGATTCAGTCGTTACTTTGCGGAAGGATATTCTACGGAAGGATATTCTGAAGGAAACTGTCTGAAATTATTATTAACTAGCTTTTGCCCGCGGCTTCGCCCAGTTGACCTTCCCTCGGGAACTTTTCCCGGACTGAAAGGTACTCTATGTGCTTCTCCTGGTTCTGAGCTACCTCCCCAGCAGTTTTCAGCCAAATCAGTTCAGCCGTTCTTGAGTTATAAATAGCGTAACTAACACGACTTTCTTTTATATAAATTTCAGGTTATCATTTATGGAACGCTGATCTTAGGAGCGACGACAACCCCGTAGAAGCTAATTTAGGATTCACTTGTCGAAAAGACGGAGATTATATTGGAAATGAAAAAGTTACTAAAGCACGACAGAATGGAGTTACCAAGAAATACGCTTTCTTTACATTGGATGAACAGGTATGTTTTTGAATGTTGGTTTCAAATGTATTAAAAAAAATATTAATAAGTGATATTTACCTACTAACTTTATATTTAGAAAAAAGGAAGGTCTCGTGGGACACCAGGTACTTACGCCAAATTGAAATCATATAATTGGGCACTATTTTTATCTTATCAATCGTTCTTGATAATTGTCGGTGGAATCTGCCCTCAGTCGGATAGATGTTCAAATAAATTTAGACCTCTTTTGATCCTTTTGTCGTATAATATGACATCCACAGGAAAAAAGTGGAAGGGAATAAGAATAGATACCCCTCGTACTAATTGCTTTTTCTACTAAAAGCTAACTCTGCTCCACTTCTGTCTTTGGTTGCAACCGAGAAAACGATTTGATGATGACGACCACACTTATCCAAACGGTATGTCTCAACTGTTATTTATTTAACTGGTATTGTATGATTGTAGGTGGCGTTATATGGTCAAGAAGCCGTATACAGAAATGGTGAGCCAGTAGGCTTTCTTAGAAGAGGCGACTACGGCTATTATCTCAATAAACCAATTGGTATTGGTTACGTAAAAAACAAAGGTTCTGAAGTTACAAAATCATTCATGACGAGCGGTGATTATGAGATTGATATCCAAGGAAAGAGATACAAAGCCAGGCTTCATTTTAAATCTCCTTTTGACCCCACTAGTCAGCGCATACTCGGAAACTATGGCGAACATGGAACGGACGAAAATACCCACGAACCTCATGCTGGGCAAAATGAAAGGGCCGGAGGCAGTGAATAGTTAATAAATATTACAGTTAAAAAAATAAAATTTATTACTTACTACTGCAATGGCTCGACGACCCAAAGTGGATCCTGGCCTCCGACACAAGAGCTAAAGCTAAAATTTATTATACAGGAAAAAAATCGCAGTGCTAAAAGCTAGTTAAAGTATTGAGAAGGACATAGGATTAGGACCTTTCATCCCGGGACTAAGCATTGTTCCCGAGAAAAATCATGCGCGCGAAAGCTAAAGTATAACTATATTTAGTTTCTTAAAATCGACCTATACATCAACTGGTTGATGCCATTACTGACTGGTAAACAAAGTTCAAGCGAGTATAAAACCTAAGAATATGCCAGCGGACATAGGGCTCGTAAGAAGGCACCACTTTTTTGACGTCGAGAAAAATTGATTCCTAATTAGTAAAATATATTATTTGTATTGTCTTTAAAATAATTAGCAATTAAATCAATTATAACTACTTATGAAGCTATTATTTATCCCAACAATAATCCTGGTAAATCCTATTCTGTCCTATCTTCTAATGATTTCATAACAGCGAATGTGTTTGTTTGCTTAGATTTCGACATCTCCCTAACTCAATCGTTCTTGCATGGTTTTTATTGATGGTAGTAAGAATTCGTTTACAAACAACCTCATTTAACTCGCTCTATTATTAGCCATCTTGATAGAATATGACGTTATTATGATCATATACGTATGTAGTATGTAACATAGACTAAAAAAAAAATTTCCTCGGCGCGCGATTATTAGTTCTATGTTAAGTAATATGTAAAAAATAAATATAGGAAAAAAAAACTGAAAAAAAAACGCTTCAATAAGCAATCGAACTAAAAAACGAAAAATAAACCAAAAAGCGTGTGGGGTGCTCGACAAATGAAAAATATGGCACAATATTTAGAGATAAACATCGAATTATTGTATTGTCATCGGTCCTTGATAATTCTCCAGTTTGAATTAAATCTGACCGTTCAAAGTGGGTCAAAATTAAGTTCAAAGAAGTCGGTTACAAACAAGCAAGCAAACATACAGGTGAGGCTAATAAAAGCGTGTTTATTTATTTATTTATAGGAAGACCAACAGCTACAATAATATTACAATAGTAAATTAACTGTGATATAAAACAGATGAGCCACTACAGTGTTAAAAATGAAGAACGTCATTCATAGAATTTGACAGATTTATCATAATGATGTATCTAAACCAAAGAATTTATATTTAACACTAGAATGGTTACGGAGGACAAAAGCCGTTCCCGAAATTATACCTAAAGTTTGTAGGTATCTCTTTCTAGTAAGTTGTATAATATTCAAGAGGAAAAGGGACACCTACAAATTTTTGGACCTTTTTCTGGAACGTTAGGTATTTGTATGTAGGCTTTAAAGAAAAATCAACTTTGCAGTAGAATAATAAGGATTAGTTTTGAATGTTGTTTTTTTGCGATTATTATTATTCGTAAGCATTCTAGTGTTGTATATAAATTCTTTGATCTAAACATAGATCATGTAGATTTGTCATTTGGTGAAAAAACATTCTGTCTTTGCAGCGTGATCGTTTTTCTTTGAACGCCATAAAAAAACTTAGGCCAAACAAACTGTGAAATTCTGTTATTTTGTATTATGTGCGACAAATTATACTCGTTTTAAATGACAGATTTATTAGTATACGTGCACCGGTGAATTTTTGGGTTTGATCTTCTGTCTCATGCTACCACCACACTTGGCTATTCGTGTATTTGCCGAAATATTTGACGAATAGGAAAAGTAGGGAAATAACGCAAAAGTGGCAAATATACCGCCCAAACATGGTCAAATATGAAAATATTCGTATACAAATAGCCAAGTGTGGTGGTAGCATCATATGCGGTGCGGTCAAAGAACTTATATAAGGGTTGGACCACATCTGGCAGCACGGAATCGCCTTTGTTCCGCCTGTGCTACCACGTGCTGCAGTATGCTGCCGCATGCGAACGCGCGCTGTCGCATTCCGCAGACAAAAAAGGCGATCGCACGCGTCAGCATGCTGCAGCATGGGGTGGCATACTGCCGCGTTCTTTCATGATCAGTATAGATTCAAGCGCGAGATGGATAGGACCACGGAAGAGAGAGCAGTGATTCTAGCGTGTATTTTGCAAGAAATGCAAAATCAAAATAATAAAAAGAAACGCATTCGCAAAATAAAACGGAGATACTGGGTTCATCCTTTTTGGAAGCAGAGAGCGGTTCATGGACAATATGTTACGCATTTTCCGGATTTAGTAACACATCCAGATAGTTTCGTAGATTATTATGGAATGACTTTAAATGATTTTAATGAATTAGTTGACCTACTGCAGCCTACTCTTCAAAAGCAAAACACAAAGTTCCGGAAGTGCATCTCAGTGAAACAAAGATTGTGTGTTTGTCTAAAGTAAGTAAAATACACTATTATTAATTAATCCTTTAATCAAATCCAACTTTTTCTTTATAATCACAACTACAATAAGTAAACGCTTTTCTCCTCAAATAACAATATCACAAGTTAAATCATCCATGGGAAACAACAACAATAATTTAATAATCACAACTTTAATATCAAATAAGTGTTTGATGTAGATTTACACATAATTTTGCCATTTTCTTAGTAGATAGAATCATCAAACTGTTCATTGTATGTCGACGACAACGTGGCTGTAGTTTGTGTATACCCTTCCAACGACGTCGTTATAGTTGGTGTATATCTCGCAGAAGACGTCGTTGCAGTTGATGTATACCCTTCCAACGACGTCGTTATAGTTGGTGTATATCTCGCAGAAGACGTCGTTGCAGTTGATGTATACCCTTCCAACGACGTCGTTATAGTTGGTGTATATCTCGCAGAAGACGTCGTTGCAGTTGATGTATACCCTTCCAACGACGTCGTTATAGTTGGTGTATATCTCGCAGAAGACGTCGTTGCAGTTGATGTATACCCTTCCAACGACGTCGTTATAGTTGGTGTATATCTCGCAGAAGACGTCGTTGCAGTTGGTGTATACCCTTCCAACGACGTCGTTATAGTTGGTGTATATCTCGCAGAAGACGTCGTTGCAGTTGATGTATACCCTTCCAACGACGTCGTTATAGTTGGTGTATATCTCGCAGAAGACGTCGTTGCAGTTGGTGTATACCCTTCCAACGACGTCGTTGTAGTTGGTGTATATCTCGCAGAAGACGTCATTGGAGTTGATGCATACCCCATAGACGACGTCGTTGTACTCGCTATATTACTAGTATAACCATAGCTTGAAAAATGAGGAGTACTAGGGTGATAAGTATGAAGTAAGGCAGATTCCGCATCACTTACAATTTCAAAAATTTTTTTCTTCACTTCCAGTTGTATCTCTAAAGGAAATGTTTTGACCGTTTGTGTCATACTTAAGAAAAACATTGTTATGGGATCATTATTTTCCTTGGCCTTGTTGCTCTTTAAATAATTATCTAATACTTTTGCTAGACTTTGTTCTCCTGTATATGACTCGCTTGATCTACTACGTTTGTTTGTTTGATGTGTACTTGAATCATAAGCTGTACTTTCAGTTGACTGACTCTCATTATCTGTTAAGTCTTGTTCTTGTGGTGGAGACATTGGGGATAAGTTTGTAACTGTGGCTCTGTCCTTATAATTTTTATTTAAAAATGAAAGAATGTTTTCATATTTTATAGGACGAGTCACTGTTGCCGCAGAGCCACTCCTGGGAGTTTGTCTTTTTTTTAAAGCCTTCCTATAGTTTTCTCTAATTCTGGTCCACTTTTTTTTGCAATCTTCAACTGAAAATAAGAAAATAAAATTGTAGGCAAGTAGGCACATTTATATGATTGTTAAGACACTCTAATTTTTTTGCAGGTATTTATTTTATGGAAACAGTCTGAAATCAATAGCATATGATTATCGAATGGGGAAGGAAACAGCTCGTCAAATTGTATTGGAAACAAGTCAAGCATTATGGGATATATTATCGCCAATAGTAGTACAGGCACCAACTACAGAAGATTGGAAAGCAATAGAAGACAAATTTGCAACAATTTGGAACTTTCCTAATTGCATCGGCGCAATCGATGGGAAACATGTTGTGTGCCAAGCACCTCAAAATAGTGGTAGCATGTTTTTTAATTACAAAAAAACTTTCAGTGTAGTACTACTAGCAGTTGTAGATGCAGAAAATAATTTTGTTATTGTGGATGTTGGTTCCTACGGTAAAAATAGTGATGCAGGAATTTTCTCAAACTCTCAATTTGGGAGAAAGTTTATGAATGGTACACTGAACATACCCCCAGTAAAATGTTTACCTGGTACTGCTGATTCTATGCCACACGTATTCGTAGGTGATGAGGCGTTTCCCTTGGATTACAATCTCATGCGCCCTTATCCAGCTGAGCAAGCACGCAATAACGATGAAATCAAAATATATAATTATAGACTTAGCCGTGCTAGAAGGATAGTGGAGTGTGCTTTCGGAATTTTGACGCAGAGGTTCGACATATATTCCAGAAGAATTCGTTTAGAGCCTAACCAATTAATAAAAGTAGTTTTAGCTACCATTAGTTTACATAACTTTTTGAACAAAAGAGGACGTCAACCTAGAACATCACATAATAATGCGTCAACACCTAACGAAGAACGGGCTCTGCAGAATTTAATGCCAATCGTAAGAAATGATAATAACATGAGTGCGATTGTGGTTAGAGAAAATTTTAAAAGATATTTTAATACCGATATTGGAAGTCTAACTTGGCAGTACGAGAGGGTACATAGGACATGATAAACTAAAAATTACGCGTTTATCAGTATTGCAGTATAACAGATTGGACTATCAATTACTATATCTTGACCTAGGGAAATAAATAGTCTTACGACTGCGTCTAGCATAAATAATATGTATCTATTAGAATAATAAATACATTTCTTTTTAATATGTGTGTTTACCTACTATACTTACGTTACGGTATTTTATTTTTTCTTTTAATGTATTCTGTTTTTTTTTAATCATTCTTGAGCATTGATTTATGCCATATGGGTAAAAAAGTAAATAACTACTGCTGGCGTAATCATCATCTCGATCCCCCCACCCCCATGTCGTCAAAAATAAGCAAAGCTATAGATTATTAAACGGGGTCAGTGCCTTGACGTTTATTTTATTTTTCATAGTGATTATTTAAGGTTCGACTCCATATTTCCCCACACACCCCGAGTATCTCAATGGCGCAGATTACACGATCAATATTATCACGATACTTGCGATAATATTGAACGTGTAAGCGACGTATGATATTGATCGTGTTATCTGCGCCAATCCGATCAATCATCGATTCAAAAATTGTCTATGGTTTCCATAAATTCGTCATCGACAATGTTGGCGCGATGTGCATCCATACCTACCATAGAGAAGTACCTACCCACGGAAGAGAAAAAACAGTGGAAGTGCTACACTTCGAAATGACAGCTCTCGACTGAACGAAAATTGTATGAAAGTAGCCGTGTATGCGTTTCTATGGTGCACACTTCTTGTTCTACATCGCACTTCCCCTTTGAGCGTAAGCGAATTTTTTTCTTCCGTGTACCTACCTAACAAAAATGCTCATATTATTTATGCTTTGATGGATATGCGTGCGAGAAACCAGTAATATACTAAAGAATTATTTTATAATAATTTCGTGAAAGTTCTATGACAATATTTCAAATATGTTAATATTAATTCTTTAATATTTAAATGTTTCCAGCAAATGTGAAATATTTAGTCATTTACTCAAATCCTTTAAAAAATAAATCGAATTCATAAAAATACTTACCCCTGAGATTTATTATTTTTCCTATTTCTTCCCAAGCATTCTCTTTACGGTGTTGGTCACTGTATTCCGCCGACTCCATGTCATAGAGACAAGGATATTTCTGCACTAAAACTATCAAATTTTCGTCAGTCATTGTTATTTCCATCCGTACGGCATGAATGAACAGGCTGCACTGAGCTGACGAGCGGCCGCGTGCGCCATTGTACGATAGAGTGAGACAGCATGCGACAGCAAGTGATCGGCGGTGAAAGGATGCGTTAGCATGCTATCGCGCGCTTCAGCGTTCCGGAGTCCCCTGCCGACCATTGCATTTTGTCCGTGATGCCGATCGCCTCGAGGATTCCGCCGCGTGCTATCGCATTATGCTTTCTGTCTCGGTCTAGCAAATGGCAGTTCTAAGCGACAGAAAGAGAAAGGGCGACGGAAAAAGGCGATTCCGTGCTGCCAGATGTGGTCCAACCCTAAAACACTAGAATGCTTACGAATAATATAATCGCAAAAAAACAACATTTAAATTAATCCTTATTACTCTACTGCAAAGTTGATTTTTCTTAAAGCCTACATACAAATACCTAAAGTTCCAGTGAGAGGTCCAAAATTTGTAGGTGTCCCTTTTCCTCTTGAATTTTATACAACCTAACTAGAAAGAGACACCTACAAACTTTAGTTTTATTTCGGAACGGCTTTTGTCCTCCGTAAGCATTCTAAACTCTGATTTTTTATTCCGTTGAATTCTGACAGCTGTCATTTTTTGACATGTCAGAGATTACAAACCTTTTTGGCCAGGCACATTTTTTTTCAATACGAGTCTGATTATCTGAGTGCTTGTTAGTGAATGTAACCATTTTATTACGTGCGGTGCTCCAAATCAAAAGAGGATTTACGGCGAGCCGTTTTCATCACAAACTGTTAAATAATCTTAAAAGTTAAATTGAATCACCTGATTTTCAAACAAATCAATTTAATTTTTTTAATTTATATCAAGAATTTTGCGATGATTTATTTGGAAATTAGTTGATTTAATTGTTCCATCGTAAATCATCGCAAAATTCTTGATTTAAACTTAAAAATTTAGGATTTTTTGTTTGGAAATCAGTTGATTCAATTCACCTTTCGAGTACCATCCCTTTGTTTGATGGAAAACCATCATGCGTGCATGAGCATGTAATGTGTGCCTAAGTAGGACTGAAGAAGACATATATTCAAGAAAGGCCTTAAGTAGCCGTTAGTTTCCAGAGCCGTAAAAAAATATATAAAAAAAACTGTCAATGTCAAACTGACATAAATAAAGCGTACGTTTTGCTTTGACTTTTGATACGCGGTGCGATACCATTATTTTAAATAATTTTAATTATAATAAGTAATATGTAGGGATAATGTATGTATTAATTTCAATTTAGCACCTACCTATTTATTGTTGCACAGATTTAAAAGAACTAAGGTTGTGGTACATAGCTATGCGTAAGTCAAACATTTTTTAGATCTCCATCGGCAGTATCGGCACAGCACACAGACGGCATCGAACAGAGGATTGGCGGAGTTGGTTCCTATTTCTAATTAATTATGTCGGTAACATTGCACACAGATGTTGGAGACATCAAAATTGAGTTATTTTGTGAACAATGCCCAAAAGCATGCGAAAACTTCTTAGCATTATGTGCTAGCGACTATTATAACGGTTGCTTGTTTCACAGAAACATCAAGGTAAATACTATATTTTCCGTTGTCATAAAGTTCTAAAAAGCTACCTTAGTTCGTTATTAAAAATTGAAATCTAAGCTTACTACACCCGGCTATTTATTTAGTGGTACATTAGATGCATCAAAAACTAAATTTTGGCAACAATGTCGGTTGTTTCAGTTTTAAACAAGATAAAACTGAAAAAAATTATCAGTGTCTGGGAAAATATATGCAGTTGCTACAGTATGTTTAGTGTAAACAAAATATGTTCTTTAGTTATTGTCAAAGTAGGTACTAAGATATGTTCTTCTGTATTTCATTATTGTTAAACCTCTTCCAATGCCTATAAACATTTATAATTATTTTATGAAAAATAATATAATAATAGATCTTTGTTTATATTTTAGGGCTTTATTGTGCAAACAGGAGATCCAACTGGGACAGGAAAGGGAGGCACATCTATATGGGGCAGAAAGTTTGAGGATGAATTCAAAGAAGAGTTAAAGGTATAAGACTGCAATTTATCTTTATTTATTGAGATACAAATAGTGTTAATTGTGAACATGATTGAAAGTCAGAAACATGGTTAAAATTTCAAACCGGCTTTTTTACTGCCTATACATTTTTATAGCAACTGATAGCATTATGGTTCTGCTCAACCGGTATTTCCCATAAATAATTGTCTTATGAGGTATTTACGACTTTTAAATCAACTGCTATTTTTGGTATATTGATTTTAAAACACTGGTTTCCATCCCTGATTGAAAGCACTTTGCATAAGAAAGTTTGTTTATGAAAAATATACCCAATTTATTTTTCAGCACAATACAAGAGGGATTGTTAGCATGGCTAATAATGGTCCAAATACAAATGGCAGTCAGTTTTTTTTTACATATGGAGAGCAGCCTCATTTGGATCTTAAATATACAATATTTGGAAGGTAATACATATGAGGGAGTAATTTTTTACCCTATCTATATGTGAATGGTATTGCTAAATAGTAATCATTTGAACTTTTTGTTCCAGAGTGATAGATGGCTTTGAAGCACTCGATGATTTAGAAAAAATGCCAGTGAATCCAAAAACATTTAAACCGCTCACGGAAGCTAGAATAACATCTATCACTATACATGCAAATCCACTTGCTGGTTAAATTGTGTAACATGATCACTGACCTCCATTATACATGCTAAATTAAAAGCATTTGATTTATGCTATTTTGGTAGTTACACTGTGCGGTGATTCTTTAAGAATTAATTTTGGAGATGCAAGATTTATGTGCTAACAAGCAATACCTTCATTAAAACTAAAAAGTTTTTGGTTCATAAAGAAATGAATTAATATAAAAATTAAGTTAAAAAAACTATAACCCGACTATGTGGTGTCTATAAAGGATGTAACAAGGACATAATTGAGATAGAAATCCAGAAATGCATAGGTACTTAAATGGTCATGGTAAAGCCGTGGTCGCACCCACTGTGTATTCCAACAAAATGTTTGTTTAAAGGTGTTCCTATCATCCATTTACAATGGGTGCGACCACGGATTTACCATGATCATTTAAGTACCTATGCATTTCTGGATTTCTATCTCAATTATGTCCTTGTTTCATCCTTTTTAGACACCACGTAGTTGGGTTATAGTTTTTTAACTTAATTTTTATTTAATACTTTTCCATTTCCCGAACAGAAGTGACTGGACCGCGTGAAATGTACCACTTTACGAATGCATTTTAAACAATATTTTAACTTAAACAATATGAGTTATATACATATTTGTAATGTGCTCGCTAAGACCTTTCTTTTCATACCAAACACGTGATACCAATCTCAGTTTAAATTTTTTTGAGGTTAGAATCGGAGGTTTAAATTCTGTCAGTTAAAAGTTTGATACAATTTTTATAGCCTATGTTACTATTTTACTAATCTTTTGACACCTCATTCATTAAAATCGGTCCAGTAGTTTAGACGCTACGGTGAACATACATACATACATAGACTGCCAAAATCATTACCCTTCCTTTTGGCTTCGCCGTAGTCGGGAAAAACTGAGCCTGCTTTTGTAAATAATGTGCCAATCGCATATTAATAGAAAAAAAAAGTATTTTAATGTGATTACAATCATAAATCTAGTATACAAGTTGATGTCAATAAATATAAGTAATACACGAAACATAATGTGATATAAACAATGTAATATGTAATAAATATTGAGCCAAAAATATAAATGTAATAGGAATTGTGTGTGGTGTTTCTCTGATGAGAATGTACAAATACTAAAACGTTATTTATTTAACGATTGTTATTTGTTTAGTTGATGGTGTCGAGAATTTTTTTTATAAATGTAATTAAAGCAATTGAAAAATGTTTTTCATAAATAAATTAAGATTTTTATTTAAATCTATAGTAGTATTAAAGATTTAAATTACTTAATTGACAACACTAGCCCAAGCTTGTTTGGTGGCAACACACATGTAACACAGAGAACTAGTTATTTTAAAATACACATTACACATATCAGGTATTTGAACTAAAACAATAATTTGTGCATTGCTTTATGACAAATAACAATAAATACTGATTAGGTAATAATCATATTGTTTTATTTCAATAGACAACACAACAAAAGAAACTGGATTTTTATTAAGTAACTGCTTATTTATTGTTTATATGTGACATGTAAAAATCTGTCCAGCTACAGGTACATACATGCTTGAAATCCTCATATTCCTCCTTCAAACAGTTGGTACAACTAAGTTTTTCAAAAATGAAAATGTTTTTCTAGCCATACAGCTTGATTATCTGTCACACTAGGATAGCATATTATAGTCACACTAGGTGGCTAAAGTCTTAAAAATAAAACAGATAAAAAAAGAAATTGAAATAGTATTGCTGAATTATCAATAATTGACCTCAACAATATCTATAGGTCTAGTATCACCATGTTATGAAAAATAGAATTTTATGTGCAATAAACATGGAAGGAATCCATACCATGTGACACTATTGTTAAGTTTTATACCCAATAGTTAAGTATTGTAGACTTTTTATAAATTAGCCACCAGAAACTATCTACAATATCAATAGTATCCAGCAACAGAGCCAGATTATGGTCGGGAACTTGTGTGCATAGTATTCAATATAGGCTGTAAAATATACCAAATCATAAAACTATTATGGATAATGTTTGTTTTTCTATAGTACCGTTTTATAATACCCTATCGATAGTATTGATTATGATAGTATATTATTAGCAGTATATATAATATATATATAAGCAACACAGAATTGAAGAGAAATAGCTACATCACAGATTAAAAGAATGCTGGCTACATGATGTTAAATAATGTCGGTGCAACATCACACATCATCAGTAACAATTGCTATACATATTTAAAAAATATCAATGTAAAATTATTCTTAATAAATAAAATCAGTAACTAGTTATTAAAAATTGTATCTGTAAATGTTACAGTTTTCATTTCCAATGACTCACTAATAAATTACAGTGTAACATATTAGGATGTTCCTAAAGAACTGTCAAAAATAAAATACATGGTTGGAATGGAACACTATTAATCTAGCTACTTTTTTGACATGCTATCCATTTAACATGCATTCAACATAATGTTATTACTACTTCTCACTTACAAACAAGGAACTGCCTTTATTTTATAAAAATAAAACAACATCACAAACTTAAATCACTCATAATTACCAGTGCAAGTATGCCTTGAAAAATAACAATAAATATATTTAAGGACACAAAACTAACCTTTGTAGCTTCATTATTATTGTTATAAAAAAGGCTTCACAAACATTATTTTTTTAAAATTCTAATAATTTCTATATTTCAGAATATTCTTTAAAAAGAAGGTAGTCACCAGAAATAGCCCAAGGTGGTGATACCATTTAACATTAACAAAAATAATCTTCTTAACTGATGACATTTAGCAAATGTCAAGCCTAGCCCAAGGTTCAAGTTTCTAAATTATAAAAATTATCATCTGCTTGAAAGTCTGGTTCTTCCTCTTTTTTTATGTGAGTTTCTGAACTGTCATCATTAATCTGTTCAGCAAAATGAGATTTGAGGTGAGCTACCAGATCTACTTTTTTCTCAAAAGTAGCACCACACTCAATGCAAGGCAAATTTGCAACCATGCTCTCATGAGTCTCCTCATGCTTGTCCAGCTTATCTTTCCTAGTGAATTTCTTGTCACACTGGCTGCAAGAAAATTGTTTCATCCCAGAATGTACTGTTGAATGTCTATCCAGATCACGTTTCCTTGGGAACTTCTTGAAACAAATTTTACATTGAAATACCCTAGATCCAACATGAGCTATAGAAACATGTGTTTTATAGGCATCCAGGGATGAAAATCTTTTGGGACATTGATGACACTTTATGTTCTTAGGTTTGTTCTTGCTATTAGTAAATTTCTGCTTAGTGGGCGAGTTTTTTGTTTGTTTTCCAGAGGTGGAAGGATTTTTGGAGACTTGAATTCTAAAACTACTATCTCCTGATATGTGATCTGGTACTCTCGGCAGTTCATAGTCCATGTTAGAAGAATCAGGATTTAGTTGAGGGGGTGATGTCATGAGGTTGCTAAAAGGATTTACGCTTACTACCATATCATGTGAGTCTTGTTCATTATTATATTCATTAGTCTTCTGATGTGAGTTTCCAAGCCCATGTTTCATCTCATGCTTAAGAAGCTTGTCTCTTCTTCCAAATGTTAGTGGACATTTTCGACACATATATGGCTTCATGCCTGAATGAACAAGAACATGTCGTTGTAGATCACCCCTTGCTACGAAACTTCTCGGGCACAAGGGGCAGACATGTGGTTTGTGACCAGCATGAATACGAAGATGTTTGCTCAAATTAGTGTTGCGTGAAAAACTTTTAAAACAATAATGACATTGGTAGGGTCTAATGCCAGTGTGGACGATTGAATGCTTTCTAAGATCCGACCGTCTACTGAAACATTTTTCACACTCAGGACAATGATAAGGCTTATCATTGCCATGTACTTGTTTGGTGTGTTGCACATATTGACTTCGTTCAGCAAAAACTAGACTACATTCGACACACTTGAATGGCAAGTTAGGATCATGGTAAGTTTGTTCATGTTCTGTACATATCTCTTGTGACACAAAAGCTTGGTCACAATACTGACACATGAAAACATTTTTGAAGAATGCTTCTGGCAATGGATCACCATCTGGAATATTTTCTGTATCAGGGGTGTCATGTTCAACTTTTTCAATATTATCAGATTCCTCAGAGGAATCATAATCCAGGCTAGGGTCAACAACTGTCACAACACTATCTCCTACTATATACTCTTCATGTTTGGTTTTTGTGGATTCTTGAACATTATTATAATTACAGTTACTTACTTCTGAAGAATTTGAGTTGTCCAATTCCCCAGCTCGGTTTGTTATTTGCCGCAGTCTATTTTCATTCTGTATGCACTGAAATTTGAATTTACAGCATTTGTCTACCTTGAATAGACATTTATAACATATATTTCCAGGCAGGCCATCATTAGGGTCGATCTGTAACAGTGAAATATAAAAAGAAATATTAGTTATAAAATTCTGTTTTAAATTGAGTAATGTATGTAGATAGAAAAAATGAGATACAAATAGGTAGGTACCTGCAATTCGAAACATTCAGATATTTTCGAGGTTAAAGATACATTGGTGTCGTCGTCTGGTGTTGTTCCGAAAATTGAAATTGCGAGTGTGCTTTTGTTCAAACACAGTCGACACAATGCATGAAAATTGGCGATAATATATGAATCTTCCATCTTTTTCGGATATTCATCGACGTCTTCCTATTAAAACTTAATCAATTTGACACAAAATTTTATGGTTTTCGTATTTGGAATATATGTATCTGACAGTCACATGAATAATGATAGGGCTCGGAGTCTCGGAGGCTACGGTCGTGCGTCGTGACTTGACTACGCAATCGTTCGATCCAAGGGGGCAACTGGGGCGAGGTCCGACAGGGCTGCGCTAGCAGTATGTCTCGGCGGCGCCTCGGTTGGTAAGCTTCATGACCACCCTTATCTTGCACGTTTGATTTTTGTCGTTTTTATTCATACTAACTTAAAATTCAACTCAACCATGGTGCCAAATAAAATACTTGAATCGAACTAGTCTACACAAATAGTCTTGCAGTAAAATTCAAATTTAATACCTAGTACAAGGAAACAAAATGCGCGCCGATGAGATAACAGTTGGTTCTCTATTTCTGATTTTAACAAAAATATAATACAGAAGATAGGTAAATCTTGAAATTCTTGAATGTGATTGGTTATAAATAAAGAAGTAGAAAATGATTCAATTTATGATTGGTTAGTAAAACCCATTTGACATTTGATAGCTCATTTTTTTATAATACTTTTTACGGCCATGGAAACTAGTCTTTTAAGCTTCTTCAGTCCTACTGTAGTCAGTCAAGTTCAGTCTTCGAAAATGACGTTTTTGTTTCAGGTTAAGAACTTTCTTTTTTTTCTGGTTTTCAGGTAGTAACTAGGTAGTTTACGAATAAGAATACACATCTCATTGAATAAAATATTTTAATTTTAATCATTGCAGTCCGTAACAAAGTTTGAACTGATGCAGCTTTGCGTTTCAGCGCTAAAAGAGAGTCCGAGGTCACATCTAAGAAAACGAGGACGTCCTTCTTGGCAGGCTATAAAGTTTTTGCAGCTTTGTCTGTATCTGTTAAGAAAACTCAGATCAGAAAGCATTAATCTAAATTGGTTCCTTGAAACGACGGAAGATTTGAATAAAAATAAAAAAAAAATCATAATAAATCGTAAAAGTATAAGTAAACAGCCAATGTGAATTTAAAAATATCTACTTATTAGGGTCAGCACTCACTAAGAGCAAAGCATTTTCTAATAATACTAAAATATTAATTTTATTACGCAAATTTAATACGCAAAATAAACACATGTTTACACAGATACAAACGCGATGGTCCTGAACACTAAGTTAGAAAACTAAACGCTAAAACAGTTGTAACCCGTCTGCAATGCTCTTGGTGTGTGCTGATCGTAGTATCTCTATTTAGTATGTGGTGCTGATCTTAAGCGGAACGGAGAGGTCCCACCCTAACGCGCGCGGTATGTTCCATATTAAAAATTTAAAACTGACATGTAATAGTAGATTGTATCACAAGGGAGCAAAATAATATTTTTACGGCGAGGGCGATTTTTGAATCCAGAGCGGAGTGAAGGATTCTTTAATAGAATCCTGAACGGAGAGAGGGATTCAAAGTACATCGCCCGAGCCAAAAATATGTTTGCGCCCGAATGATACACTCTACTTTTCATCTCGCTCTATGAGAAATTTATTTTTTTCGATGATTGCGTTTATTCTTACCAGCCAGTGTTTTATTTTTCATAATATGTGCACTCGGCATGACCGTATTGTTTTGTTACAAATTTGAAACTCATTTTTGCCCGCTAAAAAACCCTATCGGAAAAGACTTACTTTGGTCTCCCTTTTGGGGCAGCAAAGTTGAACATTTTGTATAGAAGGGATGAAAAACTACTTTTTTCACTTTCTGTATATTCGAAATGAAAAGTGTGTGTTTAACACGGATAAAAGGAATAATTGACAACATTTCATTTTTTTGCCATTTGTTTTCTTATGCTCAGTAAATAGTATTTTGAAAACTAGGAAACACGTATTTTTTCTTTTCGTGATATTTTAGATCTAAGTTATAGAAAAATATTTTAAAAGTTTTGTAAATTCAAAAAATGCTTTAGAGGATAAATAAACCCATTACATTTGCCTACACGAGTTAAAAAAATAAAAATAATGAAATTGACATTGTCACGATTGACGTTTGACGTTTGTTTTTTTTTATTTTCGGTTGGTAGTGGTGATAACATAGATTTAAAAATAATATAGATGTAGTTATGATTTGTCAATTCCTGCGAAAATGAGATGGCACAATAGGAAAGTCCATCTTCTGTCTCATGTGCCGCCAATGCTATTTGTACATCTATAGGTACATGATCTAAGGTGATAGGAGGAGGATGATAGGAATGGTCAAACCACAGACTATCTCTTTATTTGATTTGACAATGACATTTGACACCTCAATTTTTTAATTATACTGTTTAAATGCGCAAAGGTATACACGACGTTAATCCGCCATTGAGACTGCACAAAGTTTTTTGGGAATATTTCAATAAATAAGCGATAAAAATGGTCGAATTTTTTTTACGGTATTATTAAAACATAAACTTCAAAATAGTTAACAATTTGAGGTACCTATAAAAAATTGAAATGTTGTGAATTCCTGCTAGGAATATAGCCGCCCTCGCTACACGGGAATTATTCCTTTCCTCCCTTGTTTAACAATGTACAATTTCAAGTTTGTTGGGCATAAAAATAGGTAGAGTAGTTTTTTAAATATTAATAAAAATGTCAACGATTATGTAGCAAACGAAACCAAAGTGCGTTCTAACTGTGGATAGCGCCATCTAGGTGTTCCTTAGGGAACTGAACTGTGTTAGAAATGCCGGAATCAGAACATCAATAATTATAATCGTGAAATCTTATTTCGCGGCCAACTACTTTACCTAAAAGTTTTCCTCACCTGAAATTGATTATTTTACCAGGAGTTCCATAACTATTGATTTCTGGTGCAGGGCAGAAAAATCCATGAAAAACTAAAATATAAAAAAACTGCCGGTTATTATGGTCTCCGTGGTCCAAACACTGTGTATTGAGTGAGAGGCAGAAGGGTTCTTGAATGGCTATCGCACGTACCGGCAAGTGCAGCGTCGACACCAGCCAACCATGGATGCATGGTTAGAAAGGTCGTAAGCAAGCGCTTGATGCAGGCTGCTTCCAACAGGTCATTGCAAAACCTTGGGGGAGCTGTATGTTCAGCAGTTGACTGTCTGCGGCTGAAATGACAATGGTAATAAATCTGTATAAAATAGTGAAAATATTATGTCTGTACATTTAGTAATTTTTACTGAAATGGATTGAGGGCACATTTAAAATGAATAATATAAATAAACATTCTTTTTTAATTTTTGTCTGTGTAATTTTTGTGTGTGTTGTTTTGTTTCTAACTGCAGCGTTGAATGAATAAAAACAAAGCCCACTTTGAAAATCTATAGGTATGATATATAACTAACTAGGTATATTATAGTGGATTTAATAATGTATAATCACGACTTTATCCCATGCGGGGTAGACAGAGCCTAGGGCCATAAGACCTTAGGCCACGTTTAGCGTAATGGTAGTTGAAACAGGAAATCAATAGTGATGGGTTGCTAGCCGCATCGCCTATGTCATGATTTCCCCTTTCGGCGATTTAATAATGTAAGTAATGAGTAAGTTGCCCAAACGCGGAGAAACTAAATAGAAGAAAGCAGAACTAAAATTATAACCAAGAATATTAAATACCTTCAGGATTATTACATGATGGAACATTAACTGGCCAATCGCAAGCTTCAAGTTCAGCGTTGAAGACCAGACCAGCGGGACAACTCATAATGATGGCTTTACCAAATTCGCATCGGATGTATTTGTTACATTCAGCCATATCTAGCGGGAAATGCCCTTGCCAGCGATGACAACGGCTAGTAGAAACTTCTGATCCGCGTGAAACTGATTCGTGTGAAACTGCAGGTGCTGAATGAATTTCGTTATCTAAAAAATAATTTATTTTAAATATTTTTTTTAATAGCAGCAAATATTCATCAATCTCGTGTCTTACAGTCCCAGTTGTGTGCCGTTAAGATATCCATACAGGTACTCCACTCAGAAAGGTTTCTATCCTAAATTTAAGGAAGCAGGTCGAACCTTTGGGTCATTTAGTACTTTCCCCCATCCTTTACTCACCTTGGGATTTCTAAAGAAGTACTGCATGAACTTTAAAACATTACCTGGTGTGAAGTGCCTATAGTCTACCAGGTCAGGATATGCTGCTCCAAAGAGGTCTACCTAATATATAGATAAGGTGGACTCAAATCAACTGCAAATATTTTAAGAGTAAGTAGATAGATTCAGAGCACTATACTAAACAACTTTTCCCAAAAAATGTCATAATATTAAATTATTTTTTCAATCTCCATACTTACCAAGATCAGCTGATTCTCAATTTGTATGGGAGGTCAAAATTTTTTTCGCATTTCGATATAAGTTTATTCGGAAAAGTTGTTCAGTTTAGTGATCCGCATCTGCCCTTAAAATATTTGTAGTTGATTTGGGTCCACCTTATATATAGAATTATTGACGTCATAATTAAACCTATCACCGCCTACGCTCCGCCGTCAAATAAAGCAATTTTATTTGGACTTTGAATTGTGGAGAGGAGCGTAATATAATAACCTTGAAATCCACTGTAGTATTGGAGCTTGCTGTGCTGCCCCTTGGCTTTATCCATACTCCATCCATACAAGTGATTCATAGTGAAATAATAACATACTTACGTGTTAGAGAATTGCTTGATGCACAACCTGATACAGATGGGTCCGAGCAAGGTTTTGTTTTCCACAAGGCATTACGATTAAAATGAAGCCCAAAATTGCAGACATTTAAGGTGGCTACGTTACTCTGTAATGCAGAAAATGTGGATGACATAAGTACTTTACGTAACTTACAGTCAACCACAGAGTTCGGTTTTCACTCTACTATGGAGTGTTTACTGAATTCTGTGGTTGACTGAATCAAGACTTTCATGGGGTCCTAATGCACGTCAGGATTACCAATTCGAGCGAGTTCAAATCACACAATGGAGTGGATATGTCGAATGAACTAAGTATATTGGAATTGTTTTTTTTTTGCAACTTTTAAGGAAATAATTATGATCTATGTTTTATTCAAAATTGTAGATTATTTATAAGAAACCAAAATAAAAATAATAAAAACACTCACTTCGCATTTTATGAATTTTTCACAGTCATCTCCAAAATCATAATATCCGTCGGGCGTTGGGCAAACGAAATCACTAAAGTTATTGGAAATCGACACAACTGAAAACATTGGCTCCCGGCTGGGTCGAACACCTCTTTTACAACGAATAACTGAGAATGGGGCACATGGGTTTTCATCGTAGCTTGCATTTGGATTGAACTGAAGGTCCAAAGAACACTTGTATAGCGAAGCGACATATTGCTGTAATAAACACTATATTTACAATTATTGAAAAAAAAAAATAGGAAAATAATTATTATATCAAACTAAGAAAGGATGATACTGTTCAACAATATCCGCCTTTGCTGAAACAATTTTATGAAAGTTTATTGTTATTGTTTTCCCAGGTAATGAAGATTTATTTTGTTTTATCACAGATTATAGAATGCTGTATTATTTACTTACACTAACCTTACATTCAATGAATTCATTGCAACTCTCCTCAAATCTATAATATCCTTCAGATGTGATACAGAAATGATGAGGAAGACGAGAATTTATGAGAATTACTTTGCTTGATGTTTGGTCAGTAAGAGCAGAAATGTTATAACGAACAAGGTCTGGTTGTGACCTATTTGTTTTTTCGAGATTTTTGATTGTGTTATAATTAAATGATCGATTAGGCGTTGATAACTGCTCTGATTTCGATTTAGAAGTAAGGTAATGGATCATGCCTTTTGATGTTTCTGCTCTTATAAAATGCTCTATATTATTTATTAAGGAATGTTTTTCATTTTGTTGTATGAATTCAAAATCACTTTTAGCATTCTCAAAAGTCTTCCGTGTTGTCTCTTTATTTATTATTGCATGTGATATTTGTGGTTCTATTCGATATAAATCTGTCATAGGTTCTAAAGGTTTTGCTGTACTTTTCAATTTATAATAATGTGCACTTTGTGGTACAGCTAAATTCTTTTTCCTTAAAACTATGTCAATTGGCATTATGGCATGTGGCCTTGACAAAGTTTTTGCAGATGATCTTAATAAGGGTTTAGACAAATTATCCAAGGATAGTGGCGATTTCAAATTCTTCATATCAGTATCAGATGATTGAGATTTGTTATACTGGTTAAATCTTTTCAATGCTTTCACTATTAATGGATCCGAATATTCTGATATTTTGTACACAATCGGAAGACTTATCAACAAGAACAGAACACAATACCCCACACATGACATGACACTCACAATCGAACAACTTATCGTTAATAGCTACAGAATATAATCAAGAGTCAATTCATCCAAATTCCATCTAACTTCATATTGGTAAAGGATGTTAATTTCTGTTATTATATACTGCATCGAGAATATTTCTATATCAAGTATTCATTGTTGATGTAACTTACATAATATGCGGTTTTTGATATTTTTGATCATCAATTAATCGTTACTTAATGTGTCATTTACTTAATTAAGTATATAACTTTGCTGTGTGGTTTTAGTTTATCAAGTTCATATAAATACGTAGTATAGAACGTTTAGTACCTACGACCCACGTATAAATTTTTCTACTTTCTTCTTTTCGAATCATAATGGCTACATGGACTCTATATTGACTTAGTTCCATTATTTGGCCACCTGCACCGCCCAGTCGTCTGCCTCGTTCAAGTCCCTCATTATGTACAGGAGACAGGGCAGCTAGGGCACGACATGTGAGCCATCAACTGCACCGCGCCGCTGTCACACAGGCTGCTGTAAGAGAAACTCCATCTAGCACGGCTCTCCCGGCATCTTCCAACACTAGCCCGAAGTCTGATGAGTGATGAGTGAACTTTCTATTACAATGTGATGTAAAAATTGTGAAACATTATTGTATTAATCATATTCTCACAGGATTAAATAAATATTTTCTTAAATAGGTATGATTGTATTTATTAACGTCTAAATAACATATACGAGTAAGTTTTCATTAATATATAAGAACCATATAATTCGTTTATTTCTCTAATTAAGTATAGTTAAACTAAAATCTATCAATTACTGCAGCTAGGAACATTTTCTGAGCGAATGCAAGTCTGAGATTCTTCGCTAAAGGATAGTCCTTTGTCGCAGCTGAGGAGACGAGGATGTCCATGTTGGCACGCTATGTATTGCGTGCAGCTTTGTTCATATCTGAAAAACGATAACGTACTCGTATCAAAGTTATCATCTCTAACTATTGACTTAGATAGATATTACTGTGGCATTATAAAAAAGGACTTACTTAAACTTAATAATCTTGTCCGAAATACTGCCATATCCATCATTTTCTGGAGCTGGGCATGAGAATCCACGGAATACTGCAAAAAAAAAATATATTTTATTTAATACGTTTTTCAGGTGGATTTATTCTAAAAAGAGCGGACCCAGGTTTGATGATTCAATCCAAGAAAGCCGTGAGAGGATCTGCTAGAGGATGTACTACCCTCACGCGACTATCATTATGGCAAATTTATGATCTAATAAATATTATCGAAGCATTTTCCACTGTTATAACACAATTAGCGAAGCCGGGGCAGGTCCCGGCTTCACATAAAAACCTTCCTCTTGAATCACTCGATCTATTAAAAAAAACTGCATCTAAATCCGTTGCGTAGTTTTAAAGATTAATGCATACATAGGGACATAGGGACATAGGGACAGAGAAAGCGACTTTGTTTTATACTATGTAGTGATAGTGATACAAACGTTTTACTCTTTCCTCATTGTTAGTCAACATGCATCATCGTCCATGTTACTAATGTGTATAAATATTATATAGAGAAATTGGTTTGAAAAATAAAGTAAACCATTTCCAGTTAAGTATATAAACTTACACTCAGGATTGCATGACGGCACATTTACGGGCCAATCGCAGCTTTGAACTACGGCATTGAAGACCAGTCCAGGTGGGCAGGGCATTACCGTGCCCTGTCCTCTTTCACACATCACAAATTTGCTGCATTCAAAAGCGTTAAGAGCGAACATGCCGTCCCTGTCTTTCGTACATTGGAAACTTTCATGGTTATCGATGGGTCCTGGTGGTTCTAGAAAAAAAAACATTGTCTTAATTTTTTTGGTTTGCTATTATTTAGTAGTAAATTTAAAATATTACAGTAAGCCTTTTTCAAGACTTATTTCTACGCGATAGAGCCACTTTAAGATTTTTTTCTACCCGTGCTGCTGATAAAAGCGGCAAAAATAGAAAGATGAATACCTATCCCATATTTCTTTCGATGGTGTCGGTGTTTTCCAACAACAGCAGCAGCAATACCAAACCTTTCGTTTTTCCCTGCTGAAGTAAGTACTTACCTAATTCTAGCGGATGAATATGAATGATAAAACAAACAAAGGCTTACTAGAAAAATACTATCATGTTTTTTTTTTAATTGGATTGCGTTATAATTTTGTATGGAAATTTTAGTTACCTTTACATTTGGGCGCTTGAAAGATTCTATGTAAAAAAAAATTTTAGCTATGGTTATTGTAGCTTTGGTATCCCAACCGACATTTAGGTCATCAAAAGTTGACGGGGTAGAGACAGCAAGGTGGAATCAACTTAACCAGCTGATGGACAAGCAAGTCAAGATCGCTGGAAAGTGTTTAACGGAGGGAATTTGGAAATCTTCGTGTGGCTATGTTTTTACACCTCTATAATTAGGTACTAAAGCTTGGTAGAGCAACAAATTTCCCACAAATAAATATGTTTCGCTCCCTCATTTGAAATATATTGTCAGTCAGTATAAGTTATGCATCTCATCCAAAACGGCTTCACCGAGAATAGGGCGAGGATATGCTTTGGTGCAATTTAGCGGGTGCAGCCGTGGGCAACAGAAAAGAGCAAGTTTTCAAATTTTCACTACGTACTCTTGAGAGCTGTTTCACAGCGGGCTATCGACGGCACAGCACATGGATCCGCTCCCCATCTCACATTGTGGTTGAAGTGAAGTCCAGAGTTACATCGGTACAACGATGGAATGTAATTCTGAAAGAAAACAAATATTACCTCTGGTATCTTGAATATACCACTCTCTCCCATTCTTTCCGTGGATGTGGTTTTAGGTGACTAAGGAAAAAACAGAGGTCTAAATTTCTTTATTTCCCTAGGCAACAACGAATAACTAAGGAGGGTTAACGTTATATAGTTGGGCGGTTATAAATGTAATGGGGAATTTCCCCTTGCTTATCATTGCCAGTTAGCAATTTTTTATCAAATCGTTTTTTTTTATGTTGGTAGGTACCTACCTGCAGACATCGCCGGATTAGATAGATTTTTTTTTACAGTAACAAGCAAATCGGTACGGAATAAATGTATCTGTCAATAGACAAACCCGTTAGATGATTCCGTTCTAAATTTTGATATATTTTTTGATCTACATTTATAACATTTAATAACTTATCAATTTCTATGTACCTACTGATATAATGATAGTATTCCTTACATATATAATATTACCTTGCACTCGATGAACTGATCACATTCATTTTTTACACTGTAATATCCATTACCAGCAGAACAAGTATAGCCAAAGACTTGTCTAATGATCAATGTATAGGAGAGGATTGGTGCTAATGTGGTAGTGGTAGTTGTTATGGGTCTGATTTCGCACTGAACTATGGCTGCGCTGGCGCAAGGGTCTTCTCCAAACCGTGCTCGCCGGTTAAATTGTAGTCCTTTGGGACACATGTACAGCGATGGAATATACATCTGAAAGTTAAATACAATTTTTATCTACGAGTTGGATAGCTCGATAGCTAGATAGTCAAGCGACGGCGAGCGTGGCCTAACTTGTATTGGTTGCTTTTAGAAGTACTTCTATTAAGAACCTTGGAAGACACTATGCTGTTGGTCCCTGCTGCAAACACTAGATGGCAGTTTTAAGGCTGTGCCTTTCGATAGTCTGAAAATCGGAAAATCAGTAACATAAATAATGCTAACTTATATACTTTGTATGATGTAATTTACCTCGCATTCCACGAATCTTTCGCAGTTGTTATCAATGCCGAAGTATCCATTAGACTCTTCACACCTGAAGTCCGCTAAGTGGCTGGATATAAGAATGGCTGAGAATGTTGGTCTAGGTCTAGGAGATACGGCTCTGCAACCCACTATCGTTTCACTTGCACAGGGATCCTGTCCCCATGAGGCTTGAGGGTTGTATTGCAGGCCGGACCAGCATTTGTATGATGATGCTATGAAATTCTGAAAAAAAGAAATTGGTTTTGATTTATATTTTAATTTATATTTACAAAACAACTCAGTAATAGAAAATAACTCGTTGAGTGTTGACTTTCTCCTACCCTATTAAGATGGTATTGAGACTGTTATGCGATCATTCCTGTTGTTTTCCACTTCCTGCGCCACCATGAGTGGGCAATAGGAAGAACTGACAAATTTAAGCCAAGTAAGCTTAAATTTGATAAAATTTGGTTTGGTTAAATTTGTAAGCTTTCTTATGATTGATTCCACTTTTTTTTGTGTTCTGTTATCAAATATATTTTTTTCAAAATTGATGACTCGTAACGGAGACAGAAAGATGGAAAAGCCAAGAATTGCTGCAAGTCTACATGGGACTGTTTTTAATAATGACATTACATTAAAATCTTTAATAAGGTAAGTAAGTAAATTTTTTAAATAATTTACCTCGCACTTCACAAACTTTTCACAATCATTTTCCAGTTTAAAGTTTCCATTGCTAGTGGTACAAGTGAAATCCCACACACGTCTAGAGATCAGGTCTGCAGAAAACAGAGGTCTCGGAAGCGGTACTATCACCGGCTTGCAGCGTATTAGTTCCTCACTGGCACAAGGGTCCTCTCCCCAAGACGAGAGCCGGTTGAATTGCAGACCAGGTAAACATCTGTATAGTGACGCAACTGCATTCTAAAATTTTAAAAAGAACCTGTCAGAATAGCCTAAGTTACCTCACATTGAAATCTAGGCCCCTAGGATGCTTCTCCTATTTTGAAGTCGTTTACCTTAGGTACAGTTAACTAACGTTATAACAAAATCGCATTTGGAAGTTTGAAAAATAGCTAAAATGTACAAAAGCTGCTGATAAAGAATCTGTACTGTACAACGTAGGTATTAAATAGAATAAATGTACCTGCCAGATGATAACCTACCTATCCGGCATTTGCGGAAAATCTAGTTATCGTACTCGTACGACCTAGATATTATAATGTGTTAGGAATTTGATAGGTACTTACCTCGCATTTGATGAAATTCTCACATTCATTTCTACTTTCAAAATATCCATTGTGCGCTGGACAGGTGAAGTCTAAGAGTATTTTTGAAACAATGGTCGCAGAAAATTTAGGCGCTGGTGTCGGTTTGGGTTCTAAGACGTCTGGTTTGCAACGGACGATGGATTCACTGGCGCACGGGTCTTCTCCCCATGACGACTGGTGGTTGAATTGCAAACCAGGCAAGCATTTGTACAGTGATGATACTGCATTCTAAAATTGTAAAGAAAAACGTTTTTACCAATTTACTATTTTTCCTATGTAAATAAAATTAAAACAACTGCCTACGTGGTCCAGTGGTTAAGGCGTTTCCTTGTAGACCCAGGGGTCGTGGGTTCGATTCCCACGGGAAGCATACTTTGTTTAATTGTTTCCAGTTTGGTTAGGACATTGCAGACTGAATCACCTGAATATAATTAAGATGATTCCGTGCTTCGGAAGGCACGCTAAGCCGTTGATCCCGGCTGCCATCTGGTAGTCGTTAACGTCAGAGGCCGAGAGGCGGTTCCGAAGAACTCTGACACCGGTGCATGGTCGTATGACCGTGACGCCTACTCGAAATGATGATGATTAAAAAAATCCTTTTATACTTGAATTTAATGCCATATGATCAGAGGCAGATTTTTCTTTACTAGATTTTCACATATTTTTGGGCCATTTAAAAGGATCACCACTACCATACCACGCTATGTCTTATTAAGATAAGAGGAAAACACTGTCTGCACTTTACTTTTGACCGGTCGATATGGAGAATAGCGGAAAAAGATGTCCAGCAGTTAATTTATTGTTGCTAAGATGATAACGATGAGTCGAATTACCTCGCACATAATAAATTTCTCGCACTCGTTCTTAGACTCGAAGAATCCATTGTTCGCCGGGCAGGTGAAGTCAAAGATCCTTGACACCAGGGTAGCAGATAGTTTGGGTTTTGGTGCCGGCTTGGGTTCTAGGATAACTGGCTTGCAGCGGACAATAAATTCACTGGCGCATGGATCTTCTCCCCATGACGAGTGGCGGTTAAATTGAAGACCAGGCAAGCATTTGTACAGTGAAGCGACCGCATTCTGAATTTGAAAAAGTAACAAAAAAATTATTGTAACACACCAAAATATCTTACTAACAAGGTTCAAACTTTTGATTATTTATAATCAAAAGTTTAAATGATACCTTACCTCACACTTTATAAATTCCTCGCACTCATTTTTTGAATCAAAGTATCCATTATTGGCCGGGCAGGTAAAATCTAAGAGTATTTTTGAGACAACTGTAGCGGAGATCTTCGATGCGGGATCTTTCTTGGTATCTACGTCAACTGCTTTACAACCAATAATTTCTTTACTAGCACATGGATCTTCGCCCCAAGCTGCACCATTGTTGAACTGGAGTCCTGTCCAGCATTGGAACAAGGATGCCAAGGATTTCTGAAATCGATGTTGTTTGGATTTTAGTCGGATTTTGTCGAAGGCTATTTTAATAATTTTCACCTTTAAATTATAATAAAATGACTAAACATAATCTGAAAATGTTTTTAGCGGCATTATACCTAAAATACCGGCAGTGATAGATATGAACTTTCATTACTATCGTGTGAGTTCCAAGGTCAGTTTACCTTGACCATCCTCGTTTTAAAGTTTGTCGAAATCGTTTGGCCTATTACCTGGTAATAACGCGGTCATAAACAGTTTTATCTGTCTTCTAAATATCTTTGATGAAGCCTGTTTTGATACGTGAGTCTTGCAGAGTCCTCATTTTGCTGTTTATAGTTATTTTTAAATAAGTAATTTGTGCACTTTAGTCTCATTTTTAGTTGTGATTTTAGATTTGATATTTTAGATGGTTTTATATCGTTCTCTAAAATAAAATTATACTTACTTCACATCGAACGAACTTCTCACAATCTTTTTCATATCTGAAATATCCTTCACTGGAAGTGCACTCGTAATCTGCTATTTGCCTATTTATTAATTCCGCTGATAACTTTGGTTCTGGTCTAGGTTGAATTACAAAAGTCTGGCAGCGAATTATTTTTTCATCACTGCATGGATCTTGGCCCCATATAGCGTAACGATTGAATTGTAGTCCAGCTGAACATTTGTATAAATGCGCAATAGATTTCTGAAATAGAAAAAAGGTGATATTTAAACACAAATTCGTAAATAGATATGTTTGTTTAATATAATGTTTGTTGAGTGCTTTGAAAGGGGGCTATATATACTAACATGAGGTCTAGGATGCATGGAGCATGATAAAAGAAAACCATGGGCTCTGAAGCATAAGCTGAGGATTTAGCTGGGAAATATGTTTGACTTAATTTGATGACTAATTTCCTCGAAAAAGAAATTGTATTATTATACTTAGGTCCTGTTACTCAACAATTTTTCCCATGTAGGTTGTGAAAGACTGGAAGCTCTTAAAAAGGCAACTTTAAAGTTACTATGGAGAGCTATTGATTCGGAGGCACAAATTTTCATTGGGTGGTTAAGCCATCGCAGTAAGTAAGTTATAAAAGATGACTTACTTCACAAATGTAGAAATGGTTACAATCGATTTCGGTGCTATGATATCCATCGCCTGTTGGACAAGAGAAATTGTGCGCCCCGGTGATCAGCTCAGCTGATAATAATGGTACAATAGGGGGGTGGACGATGACGGTCTTACACCTCACTATATCAGAGCTGGCACATGGGTCAGATCCCCACACAGCGTAGGCGTTAAACTGAAGTCCAGGATTGCATTTGTATGATGATGCGATGGAATTCTGAAAACATGTATGTTATTTTGAAAATGATTGTTTAAAATTAATTCAACACAACCTCTCAACCTGAACTGTAAGAACTGAATAGATATAGTACTAGGTAATACTGAAAGCAATAGGTGATATTTGAAATTTTGGTTTATCTTAGGTACTCGTAAGTAGTGAGGAGATATCAAATACGTATAAATTGAACTAATCGAAAATGTATTAGGGGCTGCTGAAATTCTTACAAAGTAGTTAGTATAGTATTGTAGTATAGTATTTAATTCCGTTACATCCATATAAATACTGTGTACTTTCTTAGCAAAGCCTCAGTAAAAAAGATTAATCTTGCAATACATATTAATATAATTTTATTATGGCGTACGTTTGTAAGTCCGTCAGTTTGTTTCAAATAATCGAAAGGGATCGATCGACCGATGGACTGATTTGGAATTCGATTTTTTAACTGGCAGTTAGCTAATATCGTAAGAAGTTGTTAGGGCTGCTTTTGAAAAAGTGTACTTAGATAAAACCGCGGGCAGCAGTTAATTTTATTTATAGTAATAAAATTTTAAATATGTACGTATACGTTTAAAAAAGTTGTGCCTCAATAATAATATCTATACCTATACTTCTATTAATCATTTTTTCTATAGGAGCCAGATCAAATATATAAATAGTTTTAAATAAGTCTTGTTTTCAAATATTTACCTCGCACTTTATAAACTGTTCACAGTCATTTTCAGAGCTGAAGTAACCTTCGCTCTTTGGGCATGAGTACATTGGAAGTTTTTTTATAAAGCTTGCCGATAACTTCACTTCTGGTTCGGGTCGGACAATCACAGTTTTGCATTGTACTTCAGCAGAGCATGGGTCCTGACCCCATTCTGCATAGCTATTAAATTTCAGACCCGGAGCACATATGTATGAAGATGGAATTAGTTCCTAAAATAACATTAAATTTAAAATAAAAAAAAACCCACTTTTTCATTTTAGTGGTGACGGTCGACTAATTTACCCCCCACATTTGCAGACATTAGGTATTTTCCCCACTTACACCCCCAGAGCATTGTAACAGCTCAACCGATTTTCATTAAACATATTATTTTGTAATGTGCACGTGATGCGCTTTCATTTGAGACTCAAGTATATTTGCAGAAATTCGGTTGTTGTTCCCCACTTTTACCCCCACAACTTCTAAACAGCTCAACCGATTTTTATCAAACATGTCTAAGAAACTCGCCCGTATGTCACCTTTAATATGAAAAAAACTAAATTGAAATCGCTTCATCCGTTCGGGATGACGGAGAGACGGGACGAAGAGACAGACAGACAGACAGACAGACTGACAGGCAGACACGTCAAAATTATAACACCCCTCTTTTTGCGTCGGGGTTAAAAAGAAATCAATTAACCTGCAAAACCACGATGTAAGTTATATCGCGTAAAAAAAACGGTTAACTTACCACAAGATAAGGCTTAATAAATCACATTGCTGCATGAAGAAGAAACTTATAAATTGAAAATTTACTAAACCAAACTACACACACATATACAGGAACATACATATATAACTCTGATGTGGTATTTATCATCATAGCTACCTAATACCTATTCATCGAGACCAGTTTTATGAGCCCAAACAATATTCATTTGCAGAAAGTTGCTGAGGAGTTCATTATTCCCCAGACAAAATTACTATTTAATAAAAAGAAAGCAATCAAAAAAATAATCATCTTATCATTTAGGTAAAGGTAAATGTATATATTTTTAAAGAAAATATACCGCAGTCTACATACCTCACATTTGATGAACTTCTCGCAATCATTTGCGAGTCTGTAGTATCCATTGCTTGATGGACATACGTAGTCAATGCGCCTGGAGATTAAGATAGCGGAAAACTTTGATGCCGAGTATCTTTCGACTGGAGTCGGTGTAGTTTCCAATCCTAATTCTGAACTATATTTATCAGAATGCGATGGTACTTTTGAAAAATCAACAAACTGTGTAGGCTGCGGCTTAGTATCTTCAGTGGTTACATGAGTAGTCCAGGATAATGAGGTTTGTGATGTTTCAGTAAATTCTCTTTCTGTGTAAGAGGGTTGGGTCGGTCCAAAGTTGAAACTGCGATATATCGGTTTTATTTCATAAATAGGAACTTTTGCTTTTACTGTCGCCGATGATGATGAAGTTGGAGATAGAGTAGATTCTGTAATACTCTCAGGAATCCACGATAAGGAACTTGGAGATTCTTTCGAAGTTTCTCTAACTGTGTAGGGTGGCTGTATTGTAGACCCGATAAAATTCTGATTTTTGGGTGTTATTTCCAAATCATGTGATTTATTTTCATCGACTAACGTTGATGATAAAGACGAAGTTGGAGGTTCAGAGGTCGCCAAAGATACACTTGTAGATGTAATGGGCAGTTCTGTTTCTGCATTATCAGTGGGAGTTGGATTATTAAAATCAAAGGTGCGGTGCAATTGATTACTTCTGGTAGAAATATCTTTTACAGGGGAAGCTTGATTTGATTCGGATGAAGCAGCAGATGGTTCAGATTTAACAATACTTTCTGGAACCCATGATATACTTGGTGATGTTTTGGGGTGTTCCGTTTCAAGGTAAGATGACTGAGTTGAACCAAAGACAAAGTTGCGATGTATAGGTTTCATTTCGAGTATAGGTGATACAGTTGAAATTGGAGTTGGTTTAGATTCGACAATAGTTTCAGGAATCCAAGAAACACGTGAAGGTCCATTAGGGGGTTCTGGTGGAGCTTGAGAAGGTTCTTGAAATCCAAAGTTAAATATGGGGCGTTTGGGCTTTATTTCAACGACAGGTTCTTGTGATGTGATTTCTGGAGGTGGAGCGATAGAAGTCGGCAATTTAACTAACGTCTCAACAAGAGTTGGAGTACTACTAGGGGCTTCTACTAATTCAGTAGTTCCCCATGGCGCTACTAAGTATGAATTAGTGTTTTTCAGTTCAGGACGCACAGCTGAAATTGTGTTTGTAGTCTCCAGGTTCTTAGGAAGTGCCGGTATTGTACTCATTTTTGGTATTTGGTTGTTACTAGGTTGATGTTTAATAATTGGCTTTCTCCAGTCTTTAAACCATGATGCCTCGGTATTTTGGCCATTATTGTATATTTCTACGGCATTCACTATAATAAAAAATACACTTTTGTTAAGAAAATACTTAAGTAAAAGTTTTAATATATAACGTAATTGAGAGATTTATCTTACCATTAAAAATAGGCACTAACAATAAACATAATATTTGTTCGCGAATCATATCTATTGTCTACTATTTTAAAGCAGACCACAGACACGGTTTTATGCTGCACAATGTTATTGAGACTAATATGATTTCTAAAGATACTATATTTATATTGTTTGTTATCAACCGAATATCACAATCAACATTGTAGTCAATCATTAAATTGTTATTTAATTTAAGTATGTGAGACAAGTGTGGTTGCGGTATTGATCGATATATTTTTTAATGGTAAGTCTAATTTAATAAATTGAAAATGCCCTAACACTGATGACAAGTTGAGGCTAGAATTATACAGTTATAAAAAAAATGATTTAATTCATGTCCAATCAAATACAAAAAAAGGAAACTTAAAATTAGGAAATTTAGTATACAGGGGTGCTATGCTACTTATTTTTATTTTTAGTATGTAATGTAAAAATTACTGTAAGATACTGTAGGATATAACAACTTAAAACAACCAAGTCGTATGTAATTGTAAAAAATTCCTAAGTTTATATACTTTGACTTCACATAGAAAACCGTAAAAGCAATTGAAAAATTAAAGTCTTTCATTGTGTTAAAGGATCGATTTTACTTAGTTGTTATTTCAAAATCAATCCTGGATCATGAAGCTGCAGGAATGAGAACATAATGGAAGTATAACACTTGGCTTTTTGTATTTTTGCCTATTTGACAAATAACCTTGTGTGGACAGTTTGCCAAAATTTAGTATTTGAAATAAACAATTGAAAATATGTTAGCATAGGACATAGAAGTATTTTTTGTTGTGGAGAAATTACCGTAAATTTAATCTATGCTATTTAATACAGGTTTTGTGGTCAACTGATTTGTGGTATAACTTTCTGTAACCTATTTTACTAGAATTTATTATTATCTGTATGTGGTCGATACTGTTCTCTATTTCTAAATACTAGATACCTAATTAGAAACTTCATTTGACACACATTTTAAACTACTATTGTTGTTTATTCTTCAGACTGTTTGTTTTTTATTATTCTCTTGGAGGCCATAAGGAATTGTAATAGAATTTAAATCTGCCAAAGCGATGGAAGGCGCTTGGAGTACTGCTCTTCTCTTCTTCTTCTTCGTCCGAGCGTGTTTCCTGGTTGCATCTTTAGCTTACGCTTCAGAGCCCATGGTCCTGATTTGGCGGTACTGGAATGGACTACAATGAAGCGACTGCCGTCTGACCTCCGTAACCCTTTTTACAGAAAAACCAGAATAATACAAAACAAGTTCCGGGTTTTCAATTGCAGTTGTAAGTATTTATAGTGTTGTTCCCGGCTTAAGAATAAATTTATATGGATGTTGTAAAGGGCGATAAAGTCTAAAGACTGCAGCTTTTTCTATGATAATGTTATTATGAAAATTATATTTAGAAAAAGGCTTAACAAAAGACTCTAAAAAAAAATTTGTTGGTTTACTTCATTAGACTGGGAGTGATGCTCCGTGCTGCTGTGGATGTGTAGTGTGTCTGTGTCTGGCACGTTTGCTGAGAAAAGAGTAGAGGATTTCTTTGGTATCGTGATGGAAGAAAAGACTCCTTTCATCAACAGCTTTTGTAAAAATGTAATAATAAATCTTATTATTGTGGATCAGGCTTTATTTATTTATTTATCTAAACTTAACATTGGATTGGATTTTAACCCTTTTTTAGGTGAACAATTAGCCAAAGGAACTTGGCCCCCTTTTAAAAGGTATTTTTTTGGTGGGATTTTTTCTTTTTGTGGTAGCCCCCTTCCGTTGTTAACCTTAATGTCATTTTGCGTCTCACAACAACTTTTTTTTGTAGGCAAATCATCTGATAAGCTATACACTTATACAGTGTACATTATGACAATATTTTATACCCCCTTCCCCTCTCCTCTTCCTCTCCTTCTTGAGGAGGGGTGGATCCTCATCGTATTTTCATTGTATCAATGGTACATAAATATTTTTATTAAAAATTCGATATTTTATTGAGCCAACTCAAGCTGGACCGATTTCTTAAATTCTATTTTTTTTTGTTAATTTACATATATAAAATACAAAGTGCGTGCCAAATTTCATAACGCTAGGACAATTGGTCACTGGTTCATAAATATTTTTATTAAAAATTCGATATTCGATTGAGCCAACTCACGCTTGACCGATTTCTTAAAATTATTATTTTCTTTTTTGTAAATCTGCATATAAAATACGACCTGCGTGCCAAATTCCATAACTCTAGGACAATCGGAAGTGGCCTAGAGGTTTTCATTACCGGTCAGTGAGTGAGGAGTCAAGCAGTGCCAAAATTAGCTATTTTCACAGGGTCATATTTCAGGATCCACTAAAGCTATATCTATGAAATTTGGCATACTGCTTTAGTACTAGAATATGATTACGTAGGTACAATTTTATCTCTATAGTTGCAATAGGCACTGAGCTACAGGGGTTTATTGCTGGAACTTGGTCTGAGCACTGCCGTGCGCTTAGATATTAGCAAAAAAAGGCAAAAATAAAATGACACATTCAAGGTTCTTTCCATTTATTGAAAACATACAAAGGAACTATATGATTTTTCAGGGCTTGCGCCTAGGGTTCTCGCAGTTGATTTTATCTGCTGGTCTGCAGTTTCCTGAGGCGGGGTCAAACCCGAAGCCAGGGTCACAGGTCAGCAGGCGAGCATTGCCGTGAATGCACGAGTAGAATGCGAAGCAGTTACCTTCATACCTGGAAAATTAAAAAAAAAAAAGTAAATATGTACTCATATCTAATCAAATTGACAATTGAACAGGCGCTTATTTAAAAACGGTTTATAGTAAAGACAGTTTATATTTTGATTAATAAAATGTAGGTGTCAAGGTGAGATTAAGATTTATGATAAACAAAGGTATTTTTTCTTGTTTGTTGTTGTTATTACTAGGTATTCTATGAAATTGTCAGTACTTTTGTATGCTTCCTGCTATTAGTATAGATAACAAGTGTTAATTATAATAGTATATACTTACTTGTAGTTAATGACATTATTTACAGGCTTATTGTTTTCGTCCAAGAGAGGAGCTGGGCATCTGAATCCCAAGAATTCTGTAAGAGATATTTTTTATTATATAACCACGTGTGTTATTTTCATATCATTACAGTTCGATTCCATTTTCAAGTTGAATATGAGGTAGTTGTATTAAGTTGATATTTATGTGACCAAAACGCTGGTTAGTTCTTTGCGCAGAGAAAAAGCATTGCCATACAACGTGGCAATGCTGCTAGCCTTTTGGATACATTTTCCGATAGAAACGATTTGCGGGACATTTTTATTTATAAGTATTTTTTTTTGTTAGGTTTTCAGTTTATAATATGGTTTAGTTGAATATAAATTTATTAGTTAAATATGTATTTTTCCCGTTTCACTAATGAACACAATAGTTAAAGGCTTATTGAAGAGATTGTGGTGTCAAATGTATACTACATACCTTCAGCATTGCAAGACGCTACCAGGTCAGGCCAATCACAACGAGCAGTCTCGGGGTTGAAAGCCAAACCTGTTGGGCACTGCATCTCCATGGCCTTGCCCTCCACGCATCTGCGGTAGTAGCCGCATTCACTCGAGGAAGCCTTTGGTGATGGGAAGAAACCATATTGATGCGGGCATTCAGCGGTTGCTTTCGGTAGCTCTGGAGAGGTAAATAAAACATATAAGATGTAGGTAAACATAAAGTTGAATGTTATTTATGTTGTACCTCCACCAGGCCTATTTTATATAGGAAAGGTTTAAAGATCAGTACTACTAGCATGATATCAGGATTAAGACTACTGTTATATAGTTATATAGACCATATGAATGTCTTTGAGAATCTTGTTGTATAGGGAGTAAAAACTGGAAGCTTACGAGGAGAACCGCGACCCTGGCAAGGTACTTCAGATGGGTATCCACAGGGGTATGCAGGCCAGGCTACGTTCGGGTCGTAGTGAAGTCCGTCAGGGCACTGCATATGCTTAGCTTGGAAGTCCTATAAAATATATTAATTAGAAGTGATTAACAGATTTCTGTAAATTCCAGAATTATATGTCACATATTTTCCTAAATATTACTAACCATACATTCCAGATATGAGTCGCAGCTTCCATCGATAGGGGTGTAGCCGTACCGAGCGGCACAGTTAGGGCTGCGTTGCACTTCTAGGGAAGCCCCATAGCCTGTAAAAGTTATAAGTAAAACAAATAATAGGCAATGCAATTAAAAATTGTAGTTACATATACAACAGAATCATTGCAATGAGAATAATATCTTATTGCAACTTCTAGGCAGCTTCACTATAGCGAGCTCTGCATATATAATTTCATAAAAATAATATTTTTGATTAATAACTTACTGCTAGCCACCAAAAAGAAAACCACGCAAAATACAGGTGTCATCTTGTGCTATCTTGTGTTGTTCCCTGGAAGAACCTCTAACGTTATGCTGCCAAATAGCACAAATGGAATCTTTTTATACTAGAGCTTATCAAAAATATAATTAACAATGAATTTATTTACTGTTTGTGGTAATGAGAGTGAATAAATGCGGTTGTAGTGATTAATTGTAATAATAATTAAAAACGTGTAAAAGATCATAAAGGCAAAGCAGTCAAAGAAAGACAAATGACTTTCTTTCATTATTAAAATCTTATTTTTATCGAATCTATTCTGTCGTTTCCAGAAAGTATCATAATTTGCGTTTAATTATTTTAACGAGCACCTTGTTAAACCTATTATAAACACCTGGAAAGGTAGGTCCAGGTATTGCTGGACTGGTGCCGGCTAAAACAACGCCTGCTCACAAAAACCAACTATTTCCCCGTTACTGTGTTCAAGGCGGCCTTGTAAAACATACAGTGGGTGCGACCACGGCTTTACCATGACCATTTATGTACCTATGCATTTCTGATTTTCTATCTCAATTATGTCCTTGTTTCATCCATTTTAGACACCACGTAGTCTTGTTATAGTTTTTTTATTAACTTAATTTTTATTTAATACTTTTCTGTTTCCCTAACGGAATTGACTGGACCGCGTGAAATGTACCACTTTACGAATGCATTTAAACCAATATTTTAACTTAAACAATATGAGTTATATACATATTTGTAATGTGCTTGCCAAGACCTTTCTTTTCATACCAAACACGTGATACCAATCTCAGTTAAAAAAAATTTGAGCTTAGACTCTGAGGTTTAAATTCCGCCAGTTAAAATTTTGATACAATTTGTATAGCCTATGTTACCCGCGCTATTTTTACGAATCTTTTTTCACCTCATTAATTAAATTCGGTCCAGCAGTTAAGGCGCTACGGTGGAACATACATACATACATAGACTGCCAAAATCATTACTTTTCCTTTTGCCTTCGTCGTAGTCGGGTAAAAAGAAAACACATATGTTAATTCCTGTAAATAAAAAGCTGTTCATGTTATATGAGTAAAGATGTAGAGTAAGGAGAGTAATAAGAAACTAAAAACAATTGATTGAAAACATTTTTATTAAATTTTATGCTAACATTACCTATTTGCACTGGTCAAATGACACTATGATGGACTAGAACTTAGTAAGTATTGCTAACTGTACAAGAATATAATACTTAATCAAATATACAAAAATAAGGATAATATAAAAAAGTAGAGACTGACTGGCACTGACAGTTATAAGATCTATATTACATTTAAAAAGTAAAAATGAAATTAAAGTATAATAAACATAAGTTATGTAAGTAGGCCGCCAAGTAGACAAAAACCTTTATCCAGATTAAGTGCGCATGTAGTAAGTAGGTGCATGTTTGTTTGGTTAGGTTGTATTTACAGCAGTTCAACGAACAGTACCTACACCTTAATTAGTGATAAACTTTTCTATATAACCCATAAGTAGTATTTATAATTAGGTACAGTCAGAGTCTCCGAGGATCTTATTATAGTACACGGCGAAATTTTAATTACCCGAGAAACATAAATACCATAGACTTAGTCCGTGATATGTAGCAACATTCCCCAGAAAACATTAGTGATTACAGTAAAACAGATCGACATATCATTGATGCTGCTGATTGCTTGGCCCATTTTCTTTTATTATTTTTTATCATAATTTCGTTGTCATCACGGGCTAAGCTTATAGTTTCAGCATCTTAGATATCAGTTGGTACGGTATGACTCGAAAAGACGACGAAGAAGTTTGGTTGGTTGTACAAGTTAAATAAAACTTAGAGAAAAAAAAAATGTTAGTGAGGGATCGGAACAATATTTTGTTTTGTTTCGTTATAACCATAGAAGTATAAAACCGCGCTTTCCAGGCAATTTTTTAAAATCTATGTTTATAACTTACTAATTTTAATTTTAAGTTCTATATAAAAAAATTGTTATGGATAACTACCCAAGAATATAATATGCATTGTATTAGTATGTGTAATCTGTACAAATAATTTGCCGTATTTAGCTACTAGTACAAGCAGTAGGTTCAGTGACCCCAGGATCATTATTTACATAACTACGTCTTTACAAATGACTAAAACCTCCTCTTATGCTGCAGAGGTTTCGAATAAAAATCCATTTCTTTAGCCAACCGCTGTTTCTCTTCTGCTCGAGAACGGGCAGCCAAATCCCTCAGTTCTGCAGGACAGGCTGATACTTCATCAGCGGAGACGCAGGTGGACGTCAGCTCATCGAAGGCAGAGTCTCCACCACATGATAATACGCGCGGACGTCCCTCTATACAAAGGAAGTACTTCTGGCAGTTGTTATCGGATCTGAAAAATATAAAAAGTATTTGTAGTTTGCTAGAAGGTGTTTTGCACCTTGATATCCCTGAAAATTTTAGAAAGGAAGGGTTGATCTTTATACACTCTAGAGTCGGATGTCTGTACTGATATCGATGAACAAAAAAGCGCTATGGTTTCGTTTTATTTGGACCGTCTGACCAGAGTAGGTAGTAACTATGGAAAATATTCTTTTTTTGAGAATAGACGAGGAAAAATAATGTTGAATGGGAAATACCTATTGAGTTATGAAAAAAAGGGAAAGGGGGAAAGGGGTCCCCCTTTCCCCCTTTCCCTTTTTTTCATCCGTTAGGAGGACGGTCGCGAGGTCTACTTTTCCACTAGTACTAGTTTAATAAGACACACAGAACCACTAGTACTAGTATTAATAAGGTTATACAAATGATTTCAAATTAAAATAAATCAATCATCGATATTGATCTGACCTAACTTATCTGAATACCAAATATTGCATCCTAATAACTTTAATTAATAAAAATAAATATGAAGAAGGTCGTGTTCACTGGGATGTGGCATTTCTAAGGTGAGGTGATGTAACACAAGGTCGTCCATCTTCTGACATTAAGACATGCGATGACCAGCGACCGGTCCATTAGGTAACCAGTTCTGAGTATTACAATTCATATCTACCAATGAATCTAAATATAAGAATAAAAAAAAAAAAAATAGGTATTTTATTTCAAAACAAAGATACCTAAATCCATAAGTTTGAAAATTTTCTAATTCATTAGGTAAATTAAAGTGTATTTAAGTCTGTTACTGTCTAATAATAAATATGAATATGTACTTCATAAGGCCCGTTAAGCCGTTAGTCACTTTTGATGATAATATAACACTACATTTGTAGGAACTTTGATGTCTCATGTTTTATCGATAGTGAGATAAGTGAGAATAAAACCAATAAATTCTTAGGTCAATGTTATAAGTTCTTAAGGCGCTGTATCCCCAACCCTTAGGTATTTAAGAGGAGTGAAGTGCGATTATAGTACGTACATGTAATGAAATAAGGATGAAAGTGGCGATACTGGGTTGGCCTGTCACTAGTCTCCGTTCAATGCCATTTCGGGTGAAATTTTTCAGTTTTAATTTAATATCTCAATAATTATGACTAAATATTGTAATTTTTTTAGGTATCCCTCTGGTTCATTATGTTATTCTTTTTATAGACGTAAAAAAATTGGTAGTTGTCGCTGAAGATATCAAGTAATTCGCGACGAAACCTTTTCTGGATATAGCTTTTTTGCTATTTTATTTAGCTAGGTTTTAATTATTATTTTTTAAATATTTTGATGTAATCATTTATTTTGATCTTTGAACTATACTTAATATTTTTTCATGCTTGTATTCCATGAAGAATAAAGCTAACTGCGCGACGAAAAAATAGACGTTTTACGGTATTCCCCTGATGCACAGCGCCTTAAATTGAATATAGTAGTAGCTTGTGACCGTGCATCATCATTATCATTAATTAATTTGATAAAGAATAAGTCATTACTAAAATAATATTTGGGTTGAACAAAACTTAATACTATTTTTCATGAATTCGGTTTATTTAGGAAGAAACGGATTATTTCATAATGCCAAATGTTGGGTCATCATTAAAAGTGAACTCTAAGCTTTGAAGAGTAAGCTGATGATGCAACTAGGAAATATGTTCGGATGATAAAACGGAACCAGGATCTACAAATAGGATTACGGTTACGATAGACAACAGGTGACACATTCAGGAAAACCATAAACTGTGTATTGGGTAAAGGCACGACAAATTTGTTGTGTGTGTTACGTAACCAACGTGCGTTGACCATAAAATCTTCAAAAGACAAGAGTATCTATTGAATGAGACAAAAGGAGCACTTATATATGCAATTGCAAATAAGTATGTAGGAGTAAACGTTTGGCATAAAATTTGTCAATACATTTGCTAGGGGTTTTTGATTGAACGAGTGTTTGCTGTGTATGTAGTAAGTTTAAAATGTATAATTTCAATAAATTGATGAAAAAAATTATTTACCTATAAAATCTGTATCCTACAGGTGGTCCCAGTTCTCTAGATACTGGCACCTCCGGGCATCGGAATCCAAGGAAAGCTGAAAATTAATAAGCACATGATTAATTACGTATAGGCACCCCGCGGCTTTTATGAAGCCCTAACTCAAAAATAACCACGAATACTTTAATGCTGTTTTCTTTCACTTTTCAATAGATTTCTTTTATACTAATATTATAAATGCGAAAGTCTACTGTCTATCTATCTGTCTCTTCCGCTTTCTTAACCACTGGACCGATTTTGATTAAATTTGGTATGGATATACTACGTAAACCATTAAGAAACACTTATCAACACATTAAAACTTGCTGGAAAAAAAATTGTATTCCTAAATATATGTATGAACTAGTCTACACAAAAAAAGACATCTCTATTATTCTCTGTTATCCTAACCTCTCGTATTACTTACATAAGCGGAGGTCACATATAAAGTATGTTAATGGTAATTTAATATTGTTGTCCGTACTGCGTAAGTATTGATTTGCAATACAGTTACAAATGCCAAGTTATATGGCACATCAGTTATACAATTATATATTAAATGTGGTGTACTTGGTGTATTTATACTTAGATGGTTCTGTCAATTATTTCTTAATAAACCGTTAAGTGGGATGTTCAGTAAATGTAAGGCAATAGAGTTAATTATTTCAGGTCGACAAATAACGTTTCGTTATGCCAGAAAATTACCAACGTTAGTTAATTAACACCTAACACAAATTTTTAATATATAGTTTCGACCCTATGCAGTTGCTTTTTAGGAGTTTTCGAAGTTCATATCCTTGCCAGTAGATAATTTGGCATTAAAATTACGAATTGTAAAAAGGTACTAAAGGGTGCGGCCTGCTTATGAAAGGAGCTTTCAACTGGCTAGAGACGGTACATATTTAAACACCTCGGCACTGTCTTATTTCTGAAAGCCAAAATATCTAAGCCAGTGGTAAGAAATTACCTTCAGCATCGCAGTCGGCTACTTGGTCAGGCCACTCGCAGCGATACGACTCGGCGCTGAAGGCCAGCTCTTCGGGACAAGTGAAGTCGAATCCAACGCCATTCACACAATTCCTGAAGCCGCTACAGTTGCGCTCGTCCCCCAGCTTGAAGTATCCGAACTGGTGGGGGCAGTCGGCGGTCGGTTGCGCGGGTTCTATATAAACAATATATATTTATTATAAATTTATTTAATTTAATAAATAAATGTAAAAAAATATATTAATTTATTATCATAAAAAACACAACGACAGACAAAATTACAAATACATAACAGTCGTTACAAATATGGAGCAAAGAGATTAACGCTATGTAACAAATATAGTTTAAAAAATTATGTGAATACGGAGTGGATGTGGATAGAGTATGGATTATGGCCATTTCCAAATTTTTAACGCGTTGATGTCTTTTGCTTTAATAACAAACATACATTATGTAGGAACAGTCAAAAGTAGAGTTCAGTATATATCCTCCGTACATTTTTGTATGGAAGGGTGATTACTAAACTCTGAAGTTACGTGTATAATATATTCATGTCTTTTTACTTCTAATGTGTATTCCAATAATCTAAGACTGAAGATGGAAAATGAAGAAATGATAAAGAATAGTAGTCGATAATATATTACATAAATTATGCTTATTACATTGATGATTTGTAAATAATAAATATAATCAAAGGCTTATTAATTCTTAAAACGAATGCCAAGAAAAGCAGAATTTGAAGAACGACATACATTTAGCAATCAATCTCAAGACATAGGGTACACAAAGGTGACCTTTGAAGTTGCGTGAAGCACCCAAGACGTTTCACATTGGCACAACGATGATGTGTCAAGATAAAGTGTGGAAAATGTTAATATGTGTGGAAGGCTACATCGCAGCTAGTGTATTCGTATTATGATAACATCAATCCGTTCTCAGACTTCTTTGTATAAAAAATAAACGTAAGGCATATGTACACAACATGCAATTTATACTATAACTATCGCACAATTACTATAATTAGCATATCAATTAAAAGAAACATTTTGCGAATAACATTTGTGTTTTCATGTAGCTGTTCACCTTAAAATTTTCTGAACTTGTGGTGCAATTTTCTGAATTTTTCTTTTTGTAAGAACCATTTACAAAGTATTAAAATAAATAAAAAACAAATGACTAATGAAAAAGCACTGTTCTCGAGGGAAATTCATGCGGGTGAAGCCGCGGGCGAAAGCTCGTTTTACTATATAATATTATCTAGGAAAAGTTGTTCCGTATCATGATCATGATTTAAAATTATTTGGTGAATGGATAACGCAGAGTATAGCTTTTAGTGTGTATTATGTACTTAAGGTATTTGCTCAATGTATTGGGATGTTACTCACGTAAGGAAGAACGCTCGAGACACGTCACCTCATTAGGGTACTGGCAAGGATAGCCGTTTGCACTTGGGTTGAAGAGCAGACCATCTGGACACGTCTTCTCTTCTGCTGTTCCATTCTAAAATAAATGTTCTTAGTGAAATAAAACATTTGTCTATAAATATATGGGTGTTTCTCTGCTATTTGGAAATTCGTCCATACAAGACTGTCCTGAAGTAATTTTATTAAATGTTGAGAATGTTTGTTAATAAAGTGAAGAGCAATAGTAAATTAAATATATATCTTAAAAAGCCCACACATTTTCCTCTTGGTTTTTGAGTTATGGACGATTTTTCGCAAAACCTTGACAGGGGACTGTTGTAACCATCCAGGGGAATGTTTTATGGACAAAAACAATTAGTATTTTTGTTTAAGTAATAAAACTCTTTATTTTTCTTTACCATTCTAAAAATATGTATTTTTTTGAAAATAATTAACAGTATAAAAACACGTCTTACTTATTATAGTGACTTTTCTTAAGCCTAATAACAGTTGCGTTAAAGTTAACAAAACAATTAAGTCTTAAAAATAATGTTAAACTAATAAGCAAAGAAACATTACTACTGCTAATTAATTATCACAACCGATATTTTAGATTGACATAATACTTTTGAAGTAACTAAATTAACATTAATTGTACAACACCTTACAAACAAATGAGTCTTAACATTGTACTTTAGGGAAAAATATTTAAATTAACTATATCTTCTGACCGGTACAGATACAGAAAAATAATAAAATAATGTTCTCCCTTTTAGACTTAGATCTGGTAACATCTGCAATATTTGGTCAAAACTGACGTCAAAAATATCATTTTCGTCCATTCTAAACTTGTGGCCCTTCTTACATACATACATACATATAATCACGTCTTTATCCCATACGGGGTAGACAGATCCTAGAGCCATAAGACCTTAGGCCACGTTTAGCATAATAGTAGTTGAAACAGGAAATCAATAGTGATAGGTTGCTAGCCGCATTGCCTATGTCATGATTTCCCCATTCGGCGATTCCCTCAGACGACATTTACGGCTTGCGCGGGAAGAGAAGCAGCTGGTACACTCTATGTTTTTCTTTTTCTCCCAGGCCAGCATGGAAGAGTTTGCACGATACTTAGAACAATGCTCTCTCCAAACCTTTTTTACAGCCTTATGCTCACGACGACTAATATCTTTAACTAATTTTCTTTTACCTTTTTCTTTTTATTTTGATACTTCTTTTTCATTCAACTCTTCTTTTTTTTGAGGGTCATTTTTAAGTCGTTGATATCTCGAACGCTCAGCTATACCTTTTTTTCTAGTATTTCTTCTCTTGTTTTGGGTGGCTTCTCTTTCGGTGGAATTTTGAGATAATACCTACGAAAAAGACGTTACTTTTAGTGGTCAAAACCTAAGAAAACAGTAGTATGAACAGTCCCCTGTACTATGAAATGACAGGAGACTGTTGGCCAGGGGACTGTAATTTATGCATGAATACTTTATAAAACAATATCATTTAAAAACATACAGATAAACCTAACAGATGTGGCTACATACTAGATAATCAATCATTTTAAATAAATAATCGTTATTAAAACTCTTAAAATAGTAAAAAAATGGCTTACCAGGGGAATGTCTTCACTAACGGCCGAGACGCGTGGTTCACCAGATGACGCAGTAGTAGAACTAAAGAAAATAGCGGCTGCCCGCTAGCTACACAACCGAACGAACTTCACACCAATTAGGTTCCGTTTCGCCTTTTATATGCTTCGCGCCAAAACTAAATTATGACTTCAGCGCGGTTTTTAAATTTTAACGGGACTGTTTTAATAATTTGGGGACAGCATTCACACATGGATATTTTGATTAAAAATCTATTGTAAAAATATAATTGTGATGTATAAAGATGCTAACTGTATTAGTTAATGTATTTGGATATTTTTTATTTAATTATCAACGGCAAAAAAATAAATATTTGTAACAAGATTTGTAATTCTGGAAAAGGGACGTACCAGGGGATTGTGTTTTGAGACGTTTGAGGTTCATCTATTCGAATATTCCATTATTAAATTACTAAATAAGCTATGGCGTGCCAAGAATACCTAAATCTGTTTCGGTATTGATTAAAAAAACTGAGAAATATTAAGATTTATTACATAAATTTAGCTTGGGACAGCGATTTTCCATTTAGTGGAGAAATGCCCATATATTAATGTACAGAACATGATTTTAAAAACTAAATGAAGACTTGCGAAATTAGAAGAACTAAGTACTTAAGATACTTACTAGAAAAAGAACAAAACTGGAACATGAATACGACTAAAAAATATTTTGTATTTTTTATTACAACAGGCAACGGGATAAATGAAAATGAAAGATAAATAAAATAGAATTAGAAGAGTAAAAAGAAACTAAAAAACATTATAATAAGTAATCTAAAGTTGTTTGGCAAAACTGCTAGTTACATTGACAGTCTTTTTAGTTACGTTTTATCAATAAATCATTAGTTAATTAGACTATTCGACCATGATTTTAAATAAGGTATTATAATTATTACTTTTAGTTTCTTTAACCTTTTGCATCTGACGATATTAGAACAACAACGAGATGTGTAGGTCAGTCGAACTATTTAAATCCGGTTACGATATTATACGGTCCGAATTTTTTGTGTGTCATATGAATTCTAGCCTAAACAACATATACGCATACTACATACAAATGAGGCTTTGTCTGAGAGCTTTGTTAACGTTGTAAATTTTAAATCTGAATAGTTTAAATTATTTTGTTGTGTTGCTAGACAGAGTAGTTTCAACTTAAAACTTTGTTCAAGTTGATACTTTTAAGGTAAAAGTTACGGTTTGTTCTACTGTATAAGAGATTACTCACGAATGCCTAGAATTTAATAAAATATCTTTTGTTGATGTACTAGTTGCTTGCTTTATACTTCCGTGTTTCAAAATCAGTAGCTCAGTAATTTGACTGTTCTTTTTTAATTACTTTTTAACTTAAATATTTAATATACTAACAAAAATATCTTATTATTAGTTTTTAGTAAACCTTCAACTAGGTATTAGTATTTAGTCTGCGTTTCACAGCCATTCATTTATTAGAAAAGAAGTGTACTTACTACGCACTCGATGTATTTATCGCAGCTGCCTGAAACTGCAGTTTTTTCGTTATCTTTGCAGGATCCAAGATTTTGCGATCGTGGAGCTGAAGGTTGCTGATATTGGTTTGGCTGGTACTGACTTTGCTGATATTGATTTTGTTGGTACTGGCTTCCCTGGTTACCAAAGGTATTCTGAGTTTGGGGCCTAGCGGTCTGTTGGAAAGCATTTTGCCCTCGATAATTCTGGCCGAAGGACGATTGGTACTGGGAGTTTCCAAACTGAGCGAATGCTGTAAACAATATTTAAGTTTAAAAATAAAATCATTTGAGCGCGACTCAGATTAGGATACCTACCTACAATAACATCTTGAATATTTCATTTTTATTTTGTTTTATGTACCTATTTTTAAGTGTAGTTTGAATATTATGAATAAATAAGCATATAACTTCTTCAAGCATGATGTAAGTGATGTTACATTACTAAATGAGACTAAAATGGCGCCATTGTGTCCCGTAGGAACAATAACAAAATAAAGATACTGGAAAGAAATACTCAATCCATATTTTCAAATTTAATTGCCATATTCCATCTTAGTAAGTGTGCATTACCTTCTACCTTAATATAGAGCTTGTATCAAAACAAGGTAAAACGATGATATAGAAAAATGAGAAAATTCATAGAATTAGGAACTGTGTGCTGGGTTTCATCTATTTTTCAAGCTATATTTGAGGAAGATTTAAATAATGGATAATGATTTTGGGTTTACCCCTAATATAAGTCAGATGGTTGTTCCTTATGATTCGTAATATGTAAAATTGAAATAATTTTTTCAAACAAAAAAAAAAAGAAAAAAATAAGCTTTTCTGAGAGTAGATACTCGTCAATAAGAAATAAAAGCCCCAAAGCACGTAAGAAAACTCTATCTTAAGCGCTTAGCGGGTTTTATTTTTGTATTCTCCTTAATGTATACCTCACTTACGTAAAAAATGTACATTTGCGTCTATTATTTCACCGCTAATTAACCAATTATGTAATTAGTGGCCGCGCCTCTGTCATTGGGCGTGATCAGGAAATTAAGTACCTTAATTACCCGAATCTACCTACAGTAAGTAAAGTCGACTGTGGCGCTACGTTTTCTTAATTCTATAAAATTTCAGAGTACATATTCTAATAAGTATATAAATAAACGAGCAGAGTAGATTATATTTAAACAGTATAATACACTGGGTCATGATATCAATTATGTGATCCGGATTCGATTGATTGTAGATTGAACTTAATATATTTATTTACAGGGCATTAATTAACTTTTGTATTTGATGTTTGTAATTGTAATTTTTACCCGATTACGTTTTTGATCATTGATATTATAATTACTAATTTCGGATTTTGTTTCGACTATTTTACATTGTTAGATTTCATTATAATTATTTATTTAAGTATTGTTATACAACTTCGAAATTCATTATGATTAAAATAAGGGTACGGTTTTATACGTTAGTACTATTATATATTCTGTGATAAGATGATACATATTTTCTTCCTTGATTATTTCGCCAACTTCTAATAGTGGGATATATCTAGCAACTTAAAACCATAACTCTCATTTAATGGTAAAACATTATTTCTAAAAATTAAAAAAAGTGGTTAGTTTTGTTTGAAAATCCTATTGAAATTTACATATATTTTGTAAATAAGTACTTTAAGCAACATTTAGAAAAGTTTTTCTTTGATAAGGGTGTTGTTACCACGACACTTACCTACGGCGCAGACGCACGCCAAAACCACAAAAGTCTTCATTTCCACTGTGACAATAACACGTTCGCACTTAGCTCGGACATACACTGAATGGCGATGCGCAGGAGTTGAGGAGAAGCGACCTTGGGTCAGATCGCCTTGCGAAACCCCGACTCATCTTCGCCGCACCTTCACAGGTGCCAGAGGTGACTTAAGAAAAAGCTTTTTTTTATTCAGAATCATCTAAAGGTTGACCACAACGCTACATCCTAATAGGCAAAAAAATATCAATGATAATGAAATGAACTCATGACCTTATTAATACCACAGATTATAGAATACACTATAATCTGTGCTATACTAGCATTAAAACTTTCGCGGAAAACAATTAGTAGCAAATACATACTGGTACATTTTTCGTATATTGAAACTCCGATTACTGTAAGGCTAGTAATCTATTGCCACTGGCGCTCGTAACCCTTTATACATATCAGAGTATTAATATTTTGTGTACAAACGTTTGCTTGGGTACCTCACTCTTGCCTATTTCTGACACCAAATAGCAGAGCTTGCATTGTTGTTCCGGTTTGAAGGTAGTGAAATTACTGGGTACTGCGAAGATCCTAGACGACGAAGTAGCAAGTAGCAACACGATAGTAAAACTCAAAGTATCACGAGCATAAATAGGCTACGGTAGTGCCATGCTTGACTAATTCGTCGATCGGATCTGCATTAAACGATAAGATTTTGGACATTATGTCTCTTGGGTTTTAAAATTGCTTCTACCGTGAGATACTTCAAAGCTTTTGTATGCCAAATCCCTAAAGTGCCGCTGATTGATAGAGATTACCTAATATGGTAACCAAAAAATTCCATAAGTATAAAATCTTAATACGGTTGCTGGTAACTACGTTTATAAGAAAGCTCATGGTTGAAACACAGTCAGGTTCTATTATAGAGCAACAAGAATATGTTTGTTGCAAGTTCCGTTGGACCGAAAGGCCGAGGCCGGATTGCTCTTTAAGTAATCAATTGTGTCATTGTTTGATGAGCGATATAATGAAATCAGTGAACGTGTACTACTCAACCATACACATAAAAATTCTGATGCTCCATACACTCCAATTCCGACGCGGTCTGCGTTTATAGATCCAGTGAAGCTTCCATTAAATTTTATGACAAAATTTGGCCAAATATCATATGTTTTGACAGTTAAAACATATAGATATCACATTTAGCAGTGATGAACAACAAATCACAGTAATATATGAGTTGTATTTTTATAATCAAGCATTAATTCAGCAAATACGCAAACCCCAAAAGAACAGCATTCGAAGCACGTGCCGTCTGAAGATGCTGATCAACTTCCTTGTCCCGTTCCTCATTAGTATTCAGGATAGCATGCCAGATATCTACGGTAATTTGGATGTTGGTTCTCGGAAATTTTCGTTTACCTACACAAGGATTATAAACAAACTAAGAATAATGTTTCTTAACCTTACCTGTTGGTAAACTTGGAAAACCTCACGGTTCTCTATATATTTTGTAATAATGTCTGCAAAGTCTGACAGTGTTGGCCACTAACACACCTAGAGCATGTTCCTTTTGGTCTGGTTTCCCTGTATAAAGGGTTCGCAGTCGCTTCATTGTAATAAACCGTTCCGCCAAATCAGGACCATGATTGGTCTATCAAATAATTTACCAATAGGTATTTGTAATAAATTTTTTTTTTTAGATAATTGGTTGCTTTTAAAGGGAGATGATAACGGTTCAAGTAATGAACAGAGCTCAGAAGATAGTAAGACAGAGAAGTCTAAAGAATATAAACAAGAATCAGGGAGCCATTCAGAAGCGGAACCTACATTAACCACAGAACTAGAAGAAGGAAGAAGAAAGCTTATAATCAGAAACTCAAGTACTCCTCATTATGACACTCATGACAGCCACCACCTTCCTGGTCCTATTCCTCGACACAGACGATCTAGTTGAACTAAATGCCATAAGTCTTTAGTATTGTTAGTACTAAATTTTTTTTATGGGATTAAGAATATGGGCATATAGATTACTTTTTAAAGCACCTATGAGTTTGTTCGACTAAGTTGACCTTAAGTTATTATTTTCTTTTATGTAAGTTCTTAAATGTGGGTATAGCATATTAAATAAATGGTGTTTGTTGTATTTTCATCTATGTTTATTAAAATCATCTACGCATACGAGTATCTCTTGGGATCATTTGCCATTTTTATTATCCAGATATTATATTTTCACGATACTTAACACATAAGGTAAATACAGATGTGGTCTAAGATGGCGCTCATTGATACAATAGTCTATTTACTTAAGCCTTGCTAAGACTAAGTATCCCTCCCGACTTTATGTGTAGAAATACGTCTGCTGGCATGGAGTGCTTCGCCGTACGTATTATTTTCTCATTTTTCTCTCAACTGCAACACTGTATAAATTATTTATTATTGTGAGAGCCTTAGAATAAATCTGAAAAGTATCGCGATAGAAACTGTAATGAATACACTTAAATTAGAAATATCAATTAATCTTCTATCTATACATATACAATAAAACAGTAAAAATATTTATTCTGTACATTTAGTATTTTTTGATTGAAGTTGGTAGAAAAACACTTAAAAAGAATAATAGAAAGCGAAAAAATGTCTTTTTGAATTTTTTGTCTGTCTGTCTGTATGTATGTTCACGACTATCTCCAAAAGTACTCAACCGATTTACTTAAAACTTTCACTAATTGCTGCTTTGTTTTAACTCAGTGAAATTGCGCAAAGCTTCGAGCAACGCACGCTAAGGCATGAGTTTGGTTGCAAATATATATCAATTTCGAACGAATGCACCAAATTGGATAAAAAGAAAATGGGAGCGAAGCCCACGCGCACGAAGTTGCGGGCAACAGCTAGTAAAACATATTATTATTTTATATATTAGCAAAGATAATAGGGCCTTTTTTTAATGACTGGAACCATCCCGGCCTATATGTATCGTACTCTATAAATTGTTGCGTCATTTTAGATCTTTTTAAAGATTCCTCCTTTGATGAGGTGATTATTATTACTAATAAATGACACTAGGCAACTTGAAGTCTAAAATTATCACCATAATGAAGAGACAGTTGTCCAATCCTCTAATATTTTTTGTATTAATAATTTTTCATTACAGTACGCCAATTTTGAGACCTCTTTTAATACATCGTGTTGCTAATATTTATCATCGTATCTTTATATTAGCATCTTTATATCAACAGCCATTAATTATAAATAAATCACCTGTGTGTATCCCGAAAACAATTTCCGTTTTCCATTTCCATCAGGAACCATATACACTCCCTCTATGCCTAAGGGACAGTTGGCTTCTATCAAATGGGGATTCTAAAGACGGAGAAGAAGGAAGTGGTGATGAGCAAAGATCCGAAGAAAACAAACCTGAAGCGGTTCCGGAACCAGATAAACCTGAAGAATCGCCACAGCCACGACACGATCCTAGCCGAAATCGTGATCAGAAATTCTATGACTTTCATAAGTTTGGAAACTGGACTAAACCACCTGATAACCTTTACCACTACCCTCCTACTCCTAGCCCTGAATATGAGCGCTCTAATGATGCAACTTGGGGAATATCTCTAAATTTGTTAGCGATCTGTCTTTTTGTAACTTGCATGTTATAGTGGTAAGTAACCTGTGACTGTGCTGTATTTCGGAAACTACAGTACTAATATAATAAAACTTACGGTGACTAGCTCATCTCGACGCAGATAATAAATAAACTACCTACTATTGTCTGGTTGAGTGTCAGCGAAAGTAATAGATAGGACCAATAATCCTATATTCTTATCTAATAAGCCTTCAAATGTATGTGTATAGACAAATAAAACTTTTCAAAAAATTCATTTTTTATTCCGATTTCGATCGAGTACAAGTTTGCCTGTAGATTGTAATAAACAATTTATATAAAAATTACATTCTAATTATATAAATACACTTTCATAAATGATCACATTGAGAGACTTTATAAAATATTGCAATTATAAACTATGAGGCACATTGCCGAAGAGTGAAAACTCACCACATGCGTTTACCGTTACCAAAACCCAATATAGATTTAAGATTAAACTAAAAGACTACTTCAAATAATATGAGTCTAGATTTAAAAAATAAAAAAAGTAGATCAGTTATGAAAATTAAATAAAAAAAGCAATCTTACATAAAGATAATAAAGTTATTAATTGATACATTTACATCTTTATAAATCATGCGAATGAATATTTTTCATTGAAAGAATACAACACCAAACAGACGCACATAGACTTAAACAAATGACTTCTTCAATAGATTAGATAAGACTTAAAAAATTTCACGGCCTAGTTTTAAGCGCAGTTATTCTAACTACCTATATAATAAAAATGATCTTAAAACAGATAAAGTTTCTGCGGCTTTTATATTTCTTCAAAATTTCGGTATTATGATAACTGAAGGAATTATCTTGTACAATAACTGCGCTTTATTTTATACCACTTACCTTACTGGTTACTGCGGTTGGCTATTTAAAATATTTTGTTCATGATAATGACTCTTTTGGATTTTAATGACGAAATTCAAGAAAAACATCTTTGTCTCCCATACAAATGAACGATTCTTTGATTACGTTTAGTACGGGATATGGAAAATCATTTTCGATTTTAATTAGATTTAGATTGTAAATTGATTTTTTAGTATCATAATAGAGTATTTTAAACAACCAAACAGTCTTGATTTACAAATAAAAATAACGCTAAAATTACAATAATTATCTAAAATAATCCTATTTTCGAACGTGGTGAGTTTCATCACTCATTTTATTCATTACACTAGGTATACCATCACTAATTTATATAAGGCCAACACACGATGTGTGTATGTACTTACAGGGTGAAATATTATTATCATCATTATTTCAGCCGCAGGCTGTCCACTGCCTGACATAGGCCTCTCCCAAGGATTTCTAAAATGACCGGTTGGAAGCGGCCTGAATTTAGCGCCTGCCTGCGACTAAATATTTATTATCAAGATTATTAATATTGCTAATTCTTTTGAGGTAAATTATCAACTTTTATTTTTTAAGAAAATTTTAATAATGAGTAAGGACTCAACTTAACTATTTAAAGTTCCATTGTGGAAAAAAAATACTGAACTACTAAAACTAGAGGAAGAAAAAGATAATACCTAGTTGGTCAAAATGTGGAAATACTGTTTTATTTATTCGACTGATTGTAATTTCACCTTATAAATACTGCTTTTTAAAATTATGGAGCTATAGCTTCTTATCTATATAGTTTTACAGGACCAGATAAATACTAAGAAAAATACTAGACACACGATCTTTAAAATCTCTAAAGTAAAATATATACAATAATGAAAATAAATCACAATGAAAATAATTTAGGTAAAATTAATATGGTGTACGTGGGCCTACTGGTCGAAAAATATTTAATAGCATAGCCATTTGGACTCGAAAAAAGGAACGTTAAAGATTAAACATAAATTATGGTCATTCCTACAGACATAAAATTCATATTTAGATAGTGCTGACTTTTCTCAATAAAATTTAAAGTTACTTGCGTTGATTATAATTAGCAAAAGGGAAAGGAAAACAAACCAGATGATTAAATTGAAAAAAAAAGTAAAACCCGGTTATTAAATAATCTGTAATGCAATTATAATGTACGCACCATTGCCCTATTATCGAAATGGCACGAGACGTTGGTAAGTTGAACGTCCACTTATCAACTCCCGATTATGTTTATACTCATTCCCAGTACATTAATATTCACACAATATTAAATTATATTAAAAATAGTTCTAGTATGTTACTTTTTAATATTCTCATACTAATTTTTACCAGTTGTTAGGTATGGTTTGAATAACAAGTACTCTGTTCATAGCATTCTGAAATACAATATTTTTTCAAAATCATCTACATGTACTTTTACCATCCTATCTCTATGTTTTAACTGTATAAGTACCATTAATCTATAACGGTGATGAATCTAATTTTTTTTATAATTATCAAGGATTTATGTGATAATTAAATGTGATAAAAAAATTAAATTGAAAGATAAAACTTTTTCCGCACCGGATGTAATAAAGTAAGTAGGTATAATAATACTCTAAAGATTAAACAAGAAGGTTTAGGTAAAAGAGCGGACTTATCAATGATTAATTATTAAATCAAATTTCGATCAAATTTTACGTAGGTATTACGGTGAGTCCAGAGCGAAAACATCACAATAAAGTGATAAAATTTCTACATGCTGATTTCACAGGGCAAGGGTCTCGATATATTAAATTGCAAAGGTCTGTATGAATTATATTAATCACACGTATAATACTTATATCACCTGTAGAGATAGATATGGGTAATAAACATTCGAGGTCAGCCGGCATTCATGCGACATTTTATCGATATAACGGCAACGCTGACAACATCATGAAAGGGGAATTATATTAATTTACATACATGCATTTACAGCAATAGATTAGTCAACGTCTACAATAGATTAGTAAATCTTACATGAAAGTAATAATGTCCATTCTGGCAAAGCCTATTGCCTTATGATAACATTCCTGGTCGATGTTCATTAGGCCGACTTCGTTTAGATTTTCTCCACTTTTCCCATAATGTTTGTCGTAATGATATAAAGTACCTAAGGGGATACTTTGGTCCTGTATACATTATATGCACGAGGTACCAATAGGTAATTAGGAACTAGGATTAATTATGGTGTTAGGTGATTTTCTTTTATTTTAGGCGACAACTGAAAATTACTAAGTTGAATTAATAATGTAAGGCCACATTTTTCGAACTGGACAAGCTGATTTGTTACAAAAAAGGCAAACAAAGAGCCGCCTATTACTTTTCTATGATATGTTACAAATAAATGTTTTGTAGTTCTGTGACAATTAAACACTAACTTTATTAGATTCCGTCAATCATTATTTATTACATCACAAGTTAAGCCATGTGGCTTCATCTAGCGTTATCTGCTAATATCAAAAATGATATGTTAAATTCTGATCTTAGTATTTAAATTGAGGCGAATCTCACCCTGTTTTGGATTGTCTCGTTCTAAAAATCATTAATAATTAGAAAATATTTATGCGCGCACAATGACTTTGATACGAGTAAGTTTGCGAATTCGTCACAGGGCGCAACCACTCCTAGTGCCAAAGAGTTTTTTAAGTTCTGGCATTATAACACTTTTAACGAAGCTTCCTTGTTTTGAGGTGAGGAAATCTCTTTTGGCATCCTTTACGTAACGCTTTATACCAGGTTTGTGTATGAGGAAAGCGTTGTTAAGAATCATGAAGTCGTAGTCTTTGACGCAAAGAATGTAGCCCTGGAATCAAACAAACTATATTAGTACACTGACTCAAGCCGCAATTCGAAACATGATATGTACTCATCTCGAGTATACTACAATACAAATACAAAACAAATCTAAATCTGGCGTCTCGGAGCCTTCCGGGTAGATCGAATTACTCTTGAAAATATCTTTTATCTATGACCAATATAACACAGTACGGAAACCGCAGGATCTCATAAAGTTAATACAATCAATATTACAATAACATAGGAAGACTCAAAAACCGGACGACGAACGTCCGGTTTTTGAGTCAATTGCTCCCATTGCATTTGTGTAAAAATTGTTCCCCATTATAAAATTATTTGAACATCTAATAACTAGTCCGTGTCAACGTTTGCGTTGGTTCCATTTATTTTCGGTTACTTTAAAATTCATTTTGTCCGAAATAGCTAACTAATTAAATAACTAACTAATTAAATTTACCTGTGTCATCTTATCTTTTTTGCCTTCCCAACTGAGGCGTTCATCGTAATGGGGATCTTCGTGGGTTCCAATAAATATGGGCTCCCAATGAACGAATTTTCCTTGTCTTTTTCCAATGTGAAACACGTCCATCTCTGCAATAAGTTAAAAATAAAAACAATTAAGTAAATATTTGCAACAAGGATTTTTGAGTACATTATAGTGTTAGGATTAAGTACGATCACACTTTAATTGCAAAGAATATTAGGGGTGACGAAGACTGAAAAATTGTAAAAGTTACATCCACAAAAATCCATTTTGATGTTTGGCTCACTCAACAACCTTGAATCTCACCAGACAACCACGTTTGATTCAGCCGATAAAAAATATAAGAGAAAATGTTTTGAATCAAGTAGGAAAGTAGTCACATGTTATTTTACTTGTATTTTATGTGGATGTACTTATATAAAATTACGGAAATTACGCAAGACTATCGTTAGCGGCAATGCCTGTTGTGTTGAAGCAGTAAGTTTATGATTCTGCAAATTGGCGTAGAAGTCTGAGCCGGTAACCGGTAGTCTGGGAATGGGTGGGTAAGGCGCGGTCATTGAACCATAATACGCAATTAGAATGCCCCATACGACGGCCACGCCATTACACACGGCATAAATAGCTCACGATACTAACAGCACCCAAGATTAATTGCCGGTGCATCGTGACGACACTTGCGAAATGTATTCCTAACCTAAATTTATCAGAACAATTATCGTCAACACTTGTTACTATGTTTTTAACTTATTTGAAAGGATATTGTATTGTAAATGCATAAGCTGCATTTTCAATGTACTTGTAAAAATAAAAGGTTTCTAAAAAGTAATTTCTATTTATAGTTTCTCTCATGATTCTCTTATTATTCTATTATTCTCTCCTTTTTTAGTGCTGTGCAGCGTTGCAAATGCACAATCTCAGTGACCTACTTATGTTTAGATGGTTCAGCGGTTAGACATTCGGCTAATATCCTGAAGGTTGTTGGTTCATGTCTAGAAAAATGCTTTGTGAACAGTGTTTGTATTTATTTTGTATAGGTTAATGATTCCATTATTTGATGCGCATGTTAAATCCCGACACAACCTTAGTGGTTGCCAAATAAACCTCACCAGAGGTAGCAATAAACTGTGACTCTATGGCGTGTAATATCGGTGATTCTTTTTAAAATTTCGACATAATGCCATATAAATTTATTGCAAGAAGTACAACTGTCTTTATTATTTAGAAAAAAAAAATGGCTGATAATAGAGAATGTACAATGACACTTACGTGAAGTTTCCGATGCACTCATCCATTGTAGAGCCTGAGGTATGTTGTGGCAAGTCGGACATACGAACTTGTGGAAAGGTATGGCGGTCTTATTTGATAGCATTCCCTGCAGGTCCGTTTTGGTTGATGGCACCTGAAATAGTTTTTTTTAATGTATATAATGTTAAGTTCAATGAACCCATGAATCGTCTGCTGCCTTAGAAGTATAAACCATTATGTCTCTGAGATAGAGCGCAAGTTATTAAACAAAAATTGTAAGCGGATGCAAATAAGAGTCGAAGAGTCAGAATTATCTTTGAAAACATCAATACCTATTGTAATATATAGATAGATGATGACTGTGATGAGGTTTCAACCTATAACTATTTCTTAATGTTTTTGGCCGGTTTAAGGTTGTAAAACCTGAGTGTCTGTCTTTCTTGTAAGAAATTAACAAACGTGAAAAAATGTATGTATGTAGATTTAATTTTATTGTTTAACTGTTGGCTTGTGACTATAGTACTATGGAGTGCCTGAAATACGCTCTATAGATATAAATAGTAACTCTTAGTCTGCGGGTTACGCATGATTAACAATTTCTTATAGCAAAAAGTGACTCACTTGGACATTGGCGGCGACTTCGAAAAGGCTTATTGGAAAAACTCTAGGTTTCGTGGAAGTATTCAAAGGTTTTGCATTCCTCGCAATCATATTCAGGAACCTAGGAACCAGATTGGGGCTCGGATATAGCTCTATATCAGATGGCAAGATAAAGTGGGTCAAGGCCGAATCTCTGGCAACGTTCCGAGCGACATTCACCGGGTACAATAAACTCTTTTGCTTCATGTAGGTGTTGGAAACGTTAACATTCGCGTACGGCGGTGAAAGTGAGCAGTTGTAAGGAGTTGCCAGGAATTTGTTTGGGTCTGGGATCTGGAACATAAAAAGTTTACTATGTTTAGAGTAATCATAAACAGTAAGCCATTTTAACACGTTACCGGACACTTTTGAAAACACAATAGATATTTTATTGTTATAACTGCTATAGCAGTCGCGTGTCCGCCAATGTGTTAATAGAGAGAAATGAGGGAGCCGAAAGAGTAAACATACCACCTAAAATGTGTTTTAGATTATTTTAATTGGATATATTCATGAAATGTGAAAGAAATCTTACTTTGCGTTTGAAAAAATAAATAAGAAGTGTATATTTCAAATAAAATACGACTGTTTTTTAGCTGTACGATAAAGTAAAATAAATAACACAAGGAAAATAATTGCTATTTTCATTAGGAATTTTAAACATAGATCAAGACACTCACCTCACTAGGAATGTGTTTATTGGAAAAGAAAACGTGGAAGGTCACATACTGCCGGATAAGCTCGTTACCAAGGCAGTCCCTGAGATATCTGATGCTATTCACAGCAGCGGACATATCAGAGCCTGGAGCATGAATAGCCAAACTCACGGGCGCGAGCCATCTGTGGACAAAAAAATCAATTTTTTTTTCTTTACTATTGTGTAGGTAAATATAAAGACTTACACACAAGATAGTTTTTGTTTGTTTAATGGTATTTGAGCGAAGTGCTAACCGATAAACGCCCGTAATAAAAAAGGTATCGCAGACTTGTTGCCGACCCATTAAGAATATACTACGAGGGTAAATTAAATCCTATATCTAATTGTACTCGGTTCAAAGACAAATAATAAATAAATATATAGGGACAAATCACACAGATTGAGTTAGCCCCAAAGTAAGTTCGAGACTTGTGTTATGGGATACTAACTCAACGATAATATATTTTATAACAAAAACATATATAGATAAACATCCAAGACCCAGGTCCATCAGAAAAAGATCATTTTTTATCTTGACCTGACCGGGGATCGAACCCGGGACCTCCTGAGTAGCGGTCAGGCATGTTAACCATTACGCCACGGAGGTCGTTCCTTCCCTTTGGATGAGTCCCTTTGGCTTATTGACTAATCCTTTGAACCTTTGATACAATCCGAAGTGATCGTCACGTACGAGCGACGATCTCACTAACGGCGTCCTATTTTAAATAAATAACTAGTAAATTTTATCAACAACAGTCTAAAAGCAGAAAATACGTAACTAAATGGTACAAGTTGGAATAGGGAAACATTAGCTAACTACTATCTGATCAATAAAATGGTCTTCACTCAAGGGGACGCGTATTCGCGTGACTAGAGACATTTTATGGATTTCCCACAGGCTAATCAGCCCCCGTAACCTACCTTGTAAGGTTCATAAACTTCTAAAATTTACTGAAAAAATAGACTTTTTTATTTTATTTTATATAATATGTAGTGGCTTATTTTTGATAATATGTAGTGGTATTATTTGCAAGTCATTTTTCGTAACCTTATTAGCTTGCTTGAATGTACATAATCGATCAAGAAATGGTTCTTTCAAAAGGCTCGGTATTAATGAGGGCGAAAATGGCGGCGTCACAAAAGATGGTTTAGGTGTGGTGTGTACCAAGGGGTATCCAGGTCACGATACCCATGGCGATAGTCACGTGACATTTCGTCTTTACCGTGAAGTTTGGCTGGGGTATTGAGGGTTGGCATTTTGTTATAATTTCAAAAGATTAAATGGTACCTAATTATAGCAGTTGATATCTTGCTGCACAGCGACATTGAATGAGTGTCACGCTTGGAGGAAGATTTTTTTTCTTTGGCAAGATTTAGATCTCGATTTGTTTATCATTCAACAAGAGCCAACACCCAAATTTCACAGAATAGTGTTTAACTTATGTATAGAAAAATCTAGACGACTTACAACCTTTTTGACTAAGGACATCAGATTTATCAACAATACAACAAAGGAGCAATTTTGGCTTGGGTTGTACTTACAATAGTTCTATCAATTATGATATAATCCGAGAGGCAGATTGCACTACAATTACACAATAAAATTGCAATTGTGACTCGTGGACGATGATACGATAAAAATAATTCCTTTGCGGTGACCTCAATAAGTATTACATAGAGCAGGTTCGTTGGATTTCAAGTATGTAATGCAATCAATGTGAGAGAATGGTACACTGTTCACACACAATGACATTCTAAATGTTAAACTCGGTGTTCATGAAAGGAAACAAAATTGAAATAATCAGCTAAATTGTAATTAGAATTTAGCTAAATCAGTAGATTTTGATTGTAATAAGTTAAAGTTCGCTTAAAATCAATATACCTACTTACATAGTTTCTGATGAAATTTATCTTTTGATATATATCTTTTGTATTTTATAGAACAAACTAAGTTAATAGTTTCTTTGAATAACAATTATTACAGTACAATGGCCACTAAGTGACCTTGAATCAAAAAACATTAGGTGCTCTACATAATCGTTTTTAGGTTCGCTTTTCATCTAGTGGCTACTGATTTGATCTTTGATGAATTAATATCTATACAGTTAATATTTTTTTTTGTCTTAGGGTTTATTTTTTCTTTTTGACATGATACTATAAGTAGGTCATCCCCAAAAATTTATGGAAGTAAATCCCGGGTAAAAGCTAGTAGTGAATTATATTATATGTGTCGTGTCGTATCAAGAAATAAAGGAACTTGCTAAAGATAGACAAAAATGGAAGGAACTCCACCGACAAGAGCCTAGCTCTTAAATTTATGATGATGATGATGTACATACACATATAATTCACTCCTTCTGTATGTATCTAGTACAATATCCCACACCACTCTAGGAATGTTTTGTAGAACATTCGGCGATTCAAGGGGGAGTTAATTCGAGAGGGTGCGACAGTCTGGCGTTGTGTCTATGCCTCGTTTGTCGGGCGCAGTTAACTTGATGACTAGTAAGTTAGGTGGATGCGAAGGCGGAAAACACAACAAGGCAAATTGCTGAGGTAAATAAACGGGTTCTTTCAAATATTTGGGCAATCGTGAGAAGCTGGTTCCCGATAAGTGAAGTAAACGCATGCGAGTTTATACAGAAATATATTCTTTGTTTTTAAAATATTACTCATCTGGCAAGCAGACAGACTTCATAACACATTTTTTGTATAGTTTCTATAAAAAACCGCCAAGAATGTGTGGACAGAACTATACTTGTTCACGAGAATTTTATTATAGAGTATAATTTGAATAATTATGTAAACAATGCCATCTTTGTTTTTATACCTTAAAATGGGGCAGTGCTAATTTGTCAAAAATACCTCTAAGCTACTTCTTAGTCCCATTTCCCTTATTCCCATTTTGTAGCTAGATTTACTTTGTATTTTAATACTTATTTGTATTTTATAGACAAATTCTTTAAATAGAATAATCTATAAATTACATATTTATGAAAACTTTATTCTTCCACAAGCGAAACATATGTACTTAAACTTATTTAAATTATGAATAATTGATAAATGTTCGTGCGTCTTTTTTAAACTATATTCTCTTGTGATCAAAAAGTATTCTTATTATGAAATGAATAAGCCATGTAGTTAGTAAAATTCTGAAACATATTATAAGTCAAGTTTTATAAAATGTAAGTATGTATTCATAAATAAATATTTTCTACTAATTCCAACATAACTCAATATTTGGTCTCACTAAACTAGCAACTCTGTTGAATGGTGTCAACGAACAAAATCGTGTCCCGTGTTAAGTGTACTTATATGGGGGGATAGTCAATTCATTTGGGCGTCTGGCGAATATTTCTGTTAGATCAATATTGCGCACTTTGAACAGGTGTGGTTGGGAAGACAATATTTGATGAAGTATATAGTTCTTCAGTAGATGAAAATACGGTAGCATTCGGTTCCTCATCTGCCTTATAAGTTTATTTGCGTTGGTTATTAATTTATAGATTATGGCTACGGCTCTTCTAAAAGAATTATGTAAAAGGAAACGGAAGGCATATGCCTGTGGCCTTTCTAGGTAGGTCCTACTGCTAATGCCATTTATATTACTATCTAACCTACATTTTTATCATTTGTAAAATGTTTATCACAGGAAATTATAATTGTACGTCATGATTAATAGTAATCTAACTACGTCCCACTTTAATTATTTAACTGATATACTTAAACAGATTTTTAATATTATATTTTACAATTTATTTATGTGATGCAAAGATATTTGGAGAAAATGAACTCTCAGATTGTAATGAATGCTTCTGATTAAATTGAAGAGATATTTTGAAATAGCTTAGAAGTTACATTCAGTCAATAGGCTTTTCAAATTATGGAAATATATTATAGGTACTTTGATCAAGTAGTATTTCATAAAGGTCAGTTCTGTGCACATTTGCCTTTATTGTACATATTATTATACAGAAGTCGATTGCCTCACAAAGTACAATCTAAGTGGTAATATTAAATGTTAATGTCAATTAACTATGTGCTTAATACGTACTGTATAGTGTATACTGTATGTGTATAATATTGTGTCGCTGCGTTGACACTATTAAAGTTCAACCTTTAGGTATATTGGTACTTATTTATTAGAAAATGGAAATTTTCTGTTTTTCACACTTAATTCCAAAAACATATATAAAATTTTCTCTTTAGCTCATCTAACGCCAGTAATACAATGTATGGCTTTTATTTTTTAATAGAATTTTCATTAGAGAGGTACTTAGGGGCATTTTATATAATTTGTCTTAAGGTAAAATAAAGAAAAACGTAATTAATCCTTCCACCTCTATAATAATCTCCATTGTGATGTGGAATTCCCGTCGCAAGATGCATATCACTATCATCACTACATAGTATAAAACGAAGTCGCTTTTTCTGTCCCTATGTCCCTTTGTATGCTTAAATCTTTAAAACTACGCAACGGATTTTGTTGCGGTTTTTTAATAGATAGAGTGATTGAAGAGGAAGGTTTTTATGCCCATGCGAAGCCGGGGCGGGTCGCTAGTGTAGTATATATGCATAATCAGACGTTAGAACATCGAGTTGCAATTATTAGTAATGGAATTCTCGAGCAATAAACTTAATTTCGACCTACATATGACCGCAGTCGCAATGCGGATAACAGTATAGATGCAGTGATGTCTAAGTGAGGTGCACTAGCATGCACGTACATCTGGGTTGACCGCAAGCGAGAGCGGATCGTGCGCAGACGCAGATACGTTAACACCTGTTTTACGATGCTGATAATGTTATACGGGTTACATTATACATTTGTTTGGACTGAAAACATGTGGGTTCGGCGTCAAAAGACTAATCGCGTATCTCTGCTGGTATGTTTGTTTGTTTTTGATACAAAATGTACTTGTGCTAGGGGGAAAATCAGACACTGGTTACTACTACGGCAGAAACATTAGTCGCTTATCACGATTGTAACTACTTATATATTAGTCGAAAGTAAGAAAATTAAATGATTTTCAGTATTTAATGTTCTTCTTTATCATCTATTGGTTCCTTTATCTTTCCACTTAAACCAAGCTATTTAGTGACTCATTTGTCTGGCATCATATTAGGGTAACGTAAACAGGTATTGTACGCAGTAAAACTGCCTTAATTGCTAGCTTTACGACGCAAATGTTCGTGGGTAATCTAAATTACAGTTACCATCGTTTTCCTCGCACACATTATAAATCTGCGCAAGCGCCGGATTCAAGACAGTTGCAATAAACATTCAAGTGTAATGACTTCCTGCATTCTAAAATCAATCAAGTAAATTTTCAGGTAACGTTGCATCATTAGTAATGTAATAGCACGTACAACGGTCGACCTACAATTGCGTTCATTAAAATAAAATACACTTTAATTTCGAGCCATCTTGTCTCTCATTATTCAATGTCAAAGCTCACGCAAACCACTCCTTAGTTTTTGTATAGCGGTGAATGTGCTATCTTTTTTATGGAACCTAGCTGTTGAAATGCATTGGAGCATAAGTATCAGTCGATATTGAACTTTTGAAAGTTATAAAAAAAGAAGACGAATGAACTGGAATATATAGAAATAACTTAGTTGTTTCTGTAGATACAGCATTTATTTATAAAACAAGTGAAAGTGAAAACAGGTTTTTGACGATTTTGATGTCAAACATTAGTTGAAGATTAGTTTCAGATTTTTATTGCTTGTCACAAATAGTGCAGAGTTATATTTTAATTAGAAATACAAACTGTTTTTTAGATTGTGATACCTATTTTGTATCTGCACCTAGGGTTGCCAACTTTTATTAGAGGAAATAGAAAAGGGTCTGGGAAAAAGAGTAAGTATCATTTATTTTAAACTAGCGACCCGCCCCGGCTTCGCATGGGCATAAAAACCTTCCTCTTGAATCACTATCTATTAAAAAAATCGCATCACAATCCGTTGCGTATGTTTTAAAGATTTAAGCGTACAAACGGACATAGGGACAGAAAAAGCGACTTTGTTTTATACTATGTAGTGATTTATATATACTTTTAAGCTATTGCATAGCTTTTATCGCGGCGGGCTTTGAGCGCGGCGAGTGAATCAAGTAATTCCGTAACGATAAAAACCTAACACCCCCTTTATTCATAAAAATTAACAAATGTATGTTAAGCCTGTTTTAACTAAAATGTGTTTTAGCTCTTTCTTTCACAATAAATTTCGATAGGAGAGAAAGGGCCAAACATGTTTTAGTTAAAACGGGCTTAACAAACGTTTGTTAATTTTTATGAATAAGGGGATATTTCTATAGGGTACGCCTGCATGATATAGAGTACTCTATTTTAGAGTACGGTTGCTAACCAAGCAAACCTACGACGGAGGAAATTTAGGTTAATTTTTTTTTTTGTCAAAAACCGCAAGACTTTCTAGGCTAATGATAACTTCAATTTTGTTCAAGTACAATATGATTGGTACAAAGAAAGGCTATAAACAAAAGCGCACCAGTTGGTACGGTTGGTAGGTACATATGATGATGACAATAAAGTTCTGGGAATCTGTACCATTTAAAAATGTAAGGAAATCTTTGTACATGTACACAGTAAATAAACAAGTTCTACTTGACACTAAAGATACGCATAATGAGAATTTTCCTTATTCATCTACCTGCCAAATTAAATCATTTTATTCAATTTTCCGCCCTTTATGAAATAATTATTTTACTACTGCTCTAAAGTTTTACGTGTCAGATTTATTAAACTGTACTGGGAGGTGCGAACAAAAGCTGAGTAGTACTTGTATAGGATTAAATGATATATCAGAGCAATTGAAATAAACGACACCTTACACGTGGCTCCGTCGTGACGTGAACAGAACAAGTTTCTTCACTTAACATTATAGTAGTATAGTAGGTAACCCCACGTGGAACACCCACAGTCTTACATCAATAGGATCAGGACCTTATTGCATACTATTATGATCGAGATTTTGCCATTTCATAATGTTTCGCCAGCGAGAAGGTTTGAGGCATACCTTGATGACCTTTTTAAGTATAACTCGTGGTGAAACTTAGATATCTTTTTTTGTATTTCCTTTGATGTAATCAAGAGTTTTGTATTATATTCTGTTGTATCTTTCTTTTCATATCAAACTGTCGATAACAATAATTCTGCTAATATCAGCACATTATCTTTACTTAAAATCACACCTTAAATACGATAAGTATAGTTATATTTCAACGTATTTTACCTCTATAGGTAAGGTAAATTTGAGTATATTTTTTGTCGTCTGTTGATTAATCTCGGCACAGTTCTCTGCATCTGTATTAAAGTACTGTACTGTAGAGGTAAACCTCTACACACTAGCATCTAAGGTGGTTTACATAAAATATTAATTACCTATTACACAAAAATAATTTGAAATCAACGAAAATTTTAATCTTTGTATGTTCTAAAATGTTCGTCATTCGGAGTCAGGCAGATAATAAAATTGATACCAGTGTTGGCCATTACCTCCCACGGTGCTACTTCACGCAAGTAATGCTGGAATAGTTGAATTAAATAAACATTGTACCATTGAATAGGATTATAAGAGCGTGCTAAGATCTAGATGTTTACATTATACGATAGTGAGATTTCGAGATATCGACTAAGAGGATTACCATAACTTAACATCTTGTGCAAACACTTTGAAATGAAATGTAACTTAATTTGATATCGTCTGTAGAGATGACTCTGCTTTTTGACCATTGTAAGTAAGGCTGTATATTTAAATAGATATAGGTATACCCATAGATTAAAAAAAAAATGCCTCACGTGCGATTCCTAGTTCTATAGATATACTAGATACTTGTTTGTAATATTATAAGATCATTGACATTTTACTTAAAGTTGAGGTTTGTGTCCACCGTATGATCATGATAATCCAAATTGGAAATTAGCATCTTTCAGGCAGATCTATTCTAACTCACACCGCAATAAAAAGAGGAGTCATTCACAAGTGATTAACTTACTCAACATTTGCAACAAAATAAATCAAACGTGGCTCTACTTAAACTTTAAACTACTCCTGAGAGTAGTGGTGGATATTTGTCATAATATAAACTCCCTTTTTAATTAACTTGAATCTTGTGAAATATTTAAATAGATATTTTACGATACAAATAAAAACATTATATTATTTAAAAAAAAAGTAGGTAAACAAAGAATACTGGACATTCATACAGGCGAAATCTAGAACAATAAATAAAACAGTCAATAAAAAAAAATTATACAGTAAAAGTATTCAACTCAATTGGGTCTACTATAAACCTATTTGAAATCTTTTTCATTTCTGCATCATATCGTAAATTTCCAGTTTTGAAACTGGCTTTTTAACTAACTTTCAATTTTTATATCAAGGTGAAATTGAAAATAAAATAATATTTGCCAATCTTACAAAGCCCGTAGAAAGAAGATCAAAATAATTTTTGATAATTACCTATTTCTAGAAGCAAAAGTAAGATTTTTAGCTTTCGCAATGCATGTTTAAAATTTTTTCGTAATCGTTGCTGCAGACTCGTAGGTAGGTATCCAGTTATTGACAACATACTGAATTCATTTGAATATGAAATAAGAAACTAACAAGTTCTGCTGTATTGTATACATATACGAGTCTACATTATCCTTAACTGCATAAAATGATACTACCTGAAGGCACTGTTTATTTTTCTCTAACTTCAATATTTACAGGTATAAAAAGTTAAGGATTTAGGTACTTAGATTTCGGACAATTTATTGAAAGTTTTAGAAATGATAATCGCATTAATACCAGTACCTACATAAAACCTATCCTTTGACTCTTGAAAATACTCTATTCAGCATTTCTAATTTATTTATTTTAACTCTAGCTTTGTTAAGTTCATGTCAATGGGCCACACCTCACTGCACACATTTTCACTTTTCGCCGTGGAAATCGAGACATCGAGATGATCGCGGACTGGTTTGATCATTTACATAGTTATTCCACAATCACTCGAATATTCGGTTGCGTGCGTACGCTCGATTCGATTGGCGATGAAAACGATAATTTAATTAAGAGCACTAGACCAAAAGCTAAATTACTTTTCTAGGTCAGTTGATCGTTCTATATTTCATCCATTTTTATGTTTCTATTGTCTATTTATAATAATTATGTTTAAGTGGCCAAGAGTTTTGATTGGCTGCCTCAAACAGAAAAAAAAAACACATACACACCCTTACATTTTCCAACGCCGAAGATATAATAATTAACTCTGACATAAAATATCACTTTAAAACTAAATATTTTAGAAACGGATGTCTGAATATAAGGAATGAAGTTTGAACGCTAATATAACGCCAGAAAATTCTTCTGACGAGACTATAACGGAAACCTAAAAAGCTGCATTGCTTGTTTGTACGTATACATACACCATACACACACTCATGTCAAAAATTGGCTGTTGTTCAAAAATTCATCCAGTTTCATGTAAGAAAAGTCTATGCGATATCATGATATAACAAATACACTGCCCAACTCAATTAAATTTTTGAATATAGATGGAGAAAGAAATAAAAAAAAATAAAAACAAATAATTGTGCTACATATTGCTGTACATTCATGCGTGGTTCCTGACATTCGTGCAGTTGTGCCAAACGAGGCCAGTACACATGTGCATTCTCAATAGGGCTGATACCAGTGTATGCAGAAACATGTCTCTGTCCACGCTAAAAGTGGTTTTCTTTCCTATATATTTTTTGATAAATAAATAATGTAATATTATAAAAAAATCTTCCTATCGCCTTGTGCTATGTTGCTTAATAATAAAATACTCTCTTCTAAAATGTCGTAAAAGCCAACTTTTCTACTTGTAGTAGTTGCAGAGGTCTTAATTGTTGACTGGTGTTTTGAGTGCATAGGAGAGCAGACATATAAATTTCAAGTATCTATTAAATTTACTAAAGCCCCGAGGCGTTAAAAGTACTTTTTACTTACTTTCTTTTTTATATACTCTTCTAGAATAAGAGGAAATTATTTACCAAAGCCGATGCGAGTAATAAAATGCGGCAACCCTAGATTGACGTTAGGAAATGACCAAATGGTATCGCAAGCAGGACGTATCCGGGCGATATTAAATTTTATACATGCTCTGACTTGCGCAAGCGCATGTAGTTACTAGGTACTTCATATTCATAGTCAATGATTGATGGACCACGACCTTGACTTTCAAATTTCAAAGTACCGTTGGTGGATTGTAGGTAAGTGTTCATCATAATTAGGGTGCTCGTATATCTTACTTGCGTAACTACTTCTCATTTCATTATGTAGGTCTGTGATTTTGTTGGTAAACAAAAAAAAATGGGTCCATCAAAATTATTTCTAGAAATATGGCATTACTAGCTGTTGCCTGGGGCTCCGGTCTCGTGGAAATTCTGGGATAAAATATAACATATGTGTTGTTCCAATGTCTAGGAATCTCTATGCCAAATTTCAGCCAAATCGGTTTAGCCGTTTTCCAGTGAAAGAGTAACAAACATCCATACCTTCTCACAAACTCTCGCGTTTATAATATTAATATGATTAATTAAATTATTACCTATTTTGAACATAAAAAAGAATCCCTCAATCGATCCGAATCAAAGTCAAAGTCCATATGTAAGTATACAAAATTAAATATTACGCTAAATGGATCGATTCTACATTATCTTTAGTGGTGATTAAATTATAACCATAAATTATAATGATTAACATAATATTCTTGAAACGACAAATTTGGGAACATTACGAGATGCCAGGAAGATTTGAATTTTTTAATGACTTCGTCAGCAATGAGTTAAATAATCATTGAATGAATGAATGAATCAATACAATGAATGAATAAACACTTTAACATTGCATATTGTGCCTGTCTCGTTAAAATAAATAAATATTGAACCCTTTTTCAAAGTTCTAAATCACAATTACGTCACAATTTAGCATAGGTTAAAGAATTCGCCGCGCGCGTAGTAATTAAAGAAATTGGTTCGGTACATTAATAAATTACTTAGTATATGACCCTTGTTCGAAGGTAATTAGCAAGGTTGCGAGGTCAGATACGGCGTTATGATTATCGCCAGTGTCATTGTTGAAATATTACACTTTGTCCTCTAGCCTTGTATGACACAATTAATATTGAACGTGTTATGATGTAGATTATTACTCGTATTTCCAGCTTTTTCTTTTTCAACCTTAATTACCCCAATTATAGTGTCCTTTTCATTATATTTTTTTACTTCAGGCTAATATAGTTATTCCTTATTTCGTTTTTTTGGTATTCGGGACAATAATATTAACACTATTGACGATAAATATTTACTATAATCATTTAAACTACAGGTTTTAGAATCCTTAGCGTAACAAAAACAACAGGAAACGCACGTCCATTCAAATGAATTCAACTCTAAACTCAAGACCGACAGACCCAACGACCCAAAGACAAACACATGAACACTTCCTTCACCTCTTATCTAAAAGTCAGAAAAAGGATCTTCCAATCATAATAGCGTTCTCTAATTAACAGTTTCATATGTTGTAAGAGAAACAATGAACGTGATATCTGATTGAATTAGGGTTGCCATCTTTTTATTGCAAGTCACTACATAGTATAAAACAAAGTCGCTTTCGCTGTCCCTATGTCCCTTTGTATGCTTAAATATTTAAAACTACGCAAAGTGACATAAACTAGATAAAGTGATTCAAGAGAAAGGTTTTTATGCCCATGTGAATCCAGGGCGGGTCACTAGTTTTAAATATAAATTGCTTTTATGTAAGGTTTTTATTTTAAAATTTGCGATTAAATTTTGGAACTAGTGGTGGCATAAGATTGAGCTGATTTTAGCAGCCAAATACCATCAGAAAAATATGTTTGACACATTTATTTTATTACTACTAAATACATCTAGCTTACTTGTTGGGGAGTCATATTAATATGTATATTTGATTTGATAAACCATCTTTTATTTAGATCATTCATAATAGATAATTTTATCCCATTTGGTCTCTTGAAAAAATATCTAAATTTGGAATTTATTCTTCTTATATTATTAAGATAAGTTTGTAAATATACAAATCGGCAACCCTAGCTAGGGCGAATTTTAGAAGTTTTATATAGAAGGACGTAACGTTGAATGAATCCGGTCGCCTCATTAAGACTTTTTTCGTCTAAGATTACTTTAATGTGTATGCTGGCCTTCTGCTAATTTTTTCTTATGTAAATTGTTTCGTAGTCTGCACTTATCATGTTCTGTTGTCTGTCTGATACTTGTCTAAGGTTTTTTTTTTTGTTAAAATCTTAACTATTCCAGATGATTTAGTTCTGAGTATTTTTATATATAAAATTAGCAGTCGCTTGGTAATGACGAAGGTAAATTGATGAAAGAAAAAATGATACAAAATTCTGCTGATTTGTCATATTCTAATAATAACTTAGTTTTATTAGTCGTCAAATAAATTACGTTGATCAGAGTCCCGTTCAAATATTTCGTAAACCATTGTGTAAGGGTCGAATAACCTTGAAACCCTTACACAAACAATAAACTGTTTTTGAGTTTAACAAAAGTAACCATTACCTATATTATAAAAAGCCAAATTATAAAGCGTTCTTCATGTGACATAAACCCTCATTTCTTTTTAAAACTTAATAACTATCGCAAGCTCTATAAAACAATACCTTAAGAAACTTTATGACTTCCGATAAGTGAACTAAATAAACGAAACCTTTCAAACTTAGTGTTGCAAAACGCAGAGCATTGCCCCCGGTGCTAATTAGTGGGTATTTAAAAACTTACCGTTCGACTAAAGGCTGGACGTTATCAAGGAACTCGAAGCCGGCATGTGTTGTGTACGTTATAGTTTCGTGACACTGTAAATCTCCGTGGTCTGCGCGTACGTAATTCTTTATCACCCAGTATTCCCCTCGCTGGAGATATTCAGGGCGAAAATCTTTATCATTGCACGCCAGCAACGATCGCAGTCTGGAAAGAGTCGTATCGGAGACTGCGTTTTCATCCACTATATCAAGAGTTTCGTTCGTCAGTTCTGCTTCCGATGCCGTATCTTGCCATTTAGATGCCTTGGAATCTACTTCTGCAATAGATGCAGTGCTTGATGTAGTTTTGTTAGTTGAAGGCATCGTTGATGGCGTTATCTGAGACGTGACTTCTTCTATAAGTCTAACTCCAGATTCCACCGTTCTTGACTCGGTATCATTTCGGACAATAGATTCTTCTCTGGTAGAATACCTCAACTCAGCGCTCCTTTCTGACCCGTCCGATGTTATTTGAACCCACTCTACGCCAGGAGGATTGCTGCCAGATAGATGTAATGCTGCGTAAAACAACACAACGATGTTGATCACAATGCTCACCCTAAATATAAAGTTTCTTCGGTTAGCCACCATTATAAATAGATAGGCACTTGCACTTTACAAAACTAGTTTTTGCTATAACGTCCTTCGTCGTCCTCTAGGACGCAGTTTCCTGTAGAGTCCTGTCCGTGCCAGCATCACAAATTATTGTGTCATCAATAGGCGGGCGGAGGTGGGCGCCAGTTCGGCGCCGCTCTCTTTGACGCTTCTGTAACAAAACATAAAGATTGTTAATATCGACAAAATGTTTACCGGTATAGTTAGTGTGCTATGTAACCATTTTAATTAAGAGAATATTGATTGATTAATAAGTAAATTTAAACCACTATTTCTTACGGAATGTTAGTAAAAATAAAAAATAAACAATAAGTGCCAGTGCCAGTGCCATGCAGTTCGTACATATACGAGTATACTTTGATTTTTTCCTTATAGGGTAGACAGAACCAGTTCAAAATAAATATCCGTTAATGAATCTTAAAGCCACCTTAAGTATGTATAAGAAAGGTTGTAAATGGAATAAGAAATCAAAAAGTGAGCCTTGTTCTACTAAGTTGCTAGCCCTAGCCTAAAAAAACAATTACAGGCCTTTCCCTGTCATTCATGTTTTTCACACTACGTGATTATTTGTATTTTATTATCCACTAAAAAGTGCTATCGTAATGAAACACGACTAATAAATATGTAATGAGATAATGATTAAAATAAATTTTCTTTCCAATAAGTAAATAGTATACCTATTTTTAGTTTTCTAGTCTAGTAACAAAAATAATCATAAAAGAACAGACATAATGTTTCAGGCGTTCATGGGTTACGTTGACCGCTTACCATGATGGCTTTGCTTACTAAATTGTATTTAAAAAAGTTTAAATATCTATAACTTTCTTTATTACTATTATTATAAGGACTTAACTTTTTTAGTCTGATGTAACTGAGGACTTCAATAAATACCTTCCAAATTCCAGAATTTAGATGGAAAAGGACCAGTCCTTTTGGAATGATCCTCATATACTGTTCTCATGTTTTCCAGGAAATAATTCTAAAACTGATCGCGTAATAAATTAAATGAGCTGAAGTAAATAAGCACTGACATTAACTAGTTATGGTATCTGAAAAATTTATGATTTCTTGTTATTCACAATAATAACTGTGGGAAAGTCTCGTTTTATTACGTAGATACTATTTATGACTATGGCCGCTGGTAATGAAAGTATCTACTTATTGCTTTTAACGTCTAGTAAATGTTATATTCAGTAAAGTCGAATGACCCGTTATGAACCCATACAGGTTCACTATTCGTTGCATTTATGCACTGATTTTAGCGTATTATCCCCTAATGGATGCATTTAACTATAGCCTTGAATAGAAGGAATATGCATACTCCATGGTCCTGTGACAGAGTGAGTAGGATAGGGAAAATAGGACGGATTTCTCAAAAGTTATCCTATTCCTCTCTCTCCTACAGGTGATGGATTATACGAGAAAAAGCATTTCCTAACAAGGTAGATAAGGATAATGGATTTTAAACTATTTTCTATCGTTCGTATCGTTTGGGTTACAAGGTCATTTGACCTTCCACACTTTGGTGTCAGGGTTTTACAAAACAGCCTCTCGGCCTCGTGGTTATTTCAACGACCGTCATATGGCAGTCGGGACCAACGACTTAACGTGCCTTCCGAAGCACTGAGTCATCTTTATTATCAGACAAGTCTGCAATGTCCTAACCAAGTTTTTTAAAAGTAATCAGTGGGAGTCAAACCAAGGATCTTCGGGTGTTCAGGTAAACATCTTAACCACTGGACCACATAAGTAGTTCTTGTTACATACTAAATTTGAAAGGTTACCTACATTTTATATACGGGACCCCGAGCCGAGCTCTACATTTCGTTTGCCTTATTTGTATCTGTTTGTTTTTTCATATCACAAACGATTACCCACTGTAAACTTCATATAGTTCCAAGGCCTGAATTCATAATGAATTAAGTTGGCCAAGTTAAATTACTATAATAATGTTGACCATTTTCTGTTCCAAGGCCCGCTCAACCCCTGAATTATAAAAACGTCAATAAAGAATGTACCTAATATATCTATAAATACATATCTCGTCAATGTACTTGCCTACCTAATGTATTTATAATTATATATTAATATGTGTAGTGTATGCCCATCAGACATATGCTGGCCAAGAGAGCAGCTGTTAAGTGTATGTCAATTTAATACTCAATTTCATTATCACAATACATTTATGACGTATGTCAAACTTTTTGTTTGTTGAAAAAATTACTTCCCATTTTTATTAAGTTTATGTGTGTAAATCTGTGAAAATTAAGATTTGCAGACAAACATATGATTTCGAGGCACCGGACATCTGATTTCAGAATTTGCTCCTTTACAATTATAATTTTGGTAGAGAATTCCCTGCTTAATTATTTCATTATTCTGTGGATGGATTATATTGTGGCTTTTTAGTTTGATCTAGATTTAAGAAAACAAAATATCATCCTAATATCCTTATTTTGAATCTACGTTTTTCTTTTAAGCTATTAACATTAAATGGTGGACGTAATACTCTCCATAATTCTACATCATCATAATAGAGCTTTCTACGATTCTTTAGTAGAGACTAAAAATTCGTATAATTTTTGTACTCGCCAAATGTTAAGGGTATAATATGGTTGTTTATACAGTATAGTATAGGTAACAATAAATTATAACTAGTTTTGTTATATCTGATCGTAAAAAAATCTAATGTGATTTCCTTCAAGCACAACACGCGTTGATGTTGCATGTTCTACAGGATTGGATTTACATTTGTTGAAAGAGCATAGAGAATCAATCATTCTCAACTCGACCTATATTGTTATCAGGATTTTTCGAAACTAGCTGTTCCCCGCGGTATCACACGCCCGTGGTGTAACGTGTGTGTATTATATGCAAGAATGAAAAGATGGTGTAAAATTATCCTTTGCCGTGGTTGTAGGCACGAAAACTTTATTGAAAATTCTAAGTACTAGAAAATATTATTTTTGACGAATATTGTTACCTTGGTCACTTCGACATAAACTAATGAGAATACAGAGAGATTGAAGTATCTAGCTTATTCTGCCTAGATTTAGATTTAAATTCCTTGAGAAATGCAAAACATATAGTACTTAATGTGTGTGTTACAAAAAAATCTACCAGTGTTATATCTTCTTCGTTTCGAGTCGAAATGGCTAATTAAATGTGTTTCGACCATGCAGTACATGAACAATGTTATATGAAAATGTATCTATGGAATTTTTTAATTATAACTGAACATTTAGAATGAAATAAGCTCATAACTATTGATAAGATAAGATAAAATTTATTTGCGTAAAACATGTGTGGTTAAAAGTAACATAATAATATTTACATGTGTTTGCGATGCGTTCTTTAATTATGATTGTATGACATGTTTTTATCAACAATTTTGGTGTACAAATACTAATTGTTAAATCATAATTACTTAATATGTTACATTTTTAATAAATTGTTAAAAATACATACATTCTTTGGTTTGTGTCCCGGCCCTCAGCCACAATGCATCGTAAGTCGTAACTTCAACTAGGAATTTATCTTTCAGTAAATTTAACAGTTTCCCAGGTGAGCAAATAGGCAATAGTTGTGGTCGCACTAGCCACTATTCATGGGCGAGGTTGCAACGCTGGCAAAAGTAAAGTGGGTATGCTACTTGCAAATGTTGTGGGCTGTGTGGGTTTGTTGTTTAAACTGTACATTTTACTGGGCAATAAAACTGCGGTTGTAGATGTCAAGAGTGATAATTTATGTTAAGAGTTCAATACACGTGGGGACATAATTGTATTAGGTACACTTAGATACTTTTAAACTCTATGAACTAAGTATATCTTTACCGAGGCAAGGCATTGAGGATCGGAGACGAGTAGCCAATCTATTAAAAATAATGAGTGTGGACGGAAATCAGATTTTACACAATATTAGACTACACTAACTGAAAACCTCTCATGATTCAAGTTTCGAAGCCACCATTTCTCTGAAAGATTTATCAGTTAGTCTTCTTGTACAATAAAAGTGTACTAGGTACCAATAAAAATTCCAAATTGGTATGCCAAGTGTTGATTCGATGTAAATAGAGTAGTTACTACTGAAGGTCGATACTATGAGCAATGATCTGATCATGCAATAGCCGTGTGGGTTCGGGATTAAAGATCACCTAATTTCTTGCCGTGAATTTTGTAAAAGACCACTAAAGGACCTAATTTTATTTTATAGTTAACAAAAGGAAACCAAAAGTTTCCACAAGATACAACAATCAACGAGGGTGAACATCAAACAGGATTTTTAAGAATGAATAGTGCGCCACATAGAAAAAAAGTACGGTGTGAGTGGTAAAGTGGTGTATGAATGGATACGCGTCGTAAGATTCTCTCAAGGTTATACGTGAAATAGCTGAAGATCAAACTTGAAAAAACTATGATGTGAGACATGAACAAGAACCGTGTGATATTAAAATAAAACTTCAATTTATTTATTGCATATTATTTTGTACAAATTAAATAAATACATTTTTGGTATCTTGATTCTAGTAAAATTACAAAGCAATCGAAGCATATTGTCACATGAATAATTTCTAACCAGTAAATATTTAATACGAATTTGTGTCATCAACACGTAAGAAATAATAATCACGTTAATAAGTAAATTGCTTTAATTTGATTACAAGCCACTCTAGCGTAAGATGTTTATGATATTAAAACGATGGAGCGCACTTATAATATAAATATACTCGTCCTGTAAAAACAGATACGTAATATAGGCTGCTAAAAATACTCTGCCGTATTTTTAACCCCCGTCTGTTTGGAGCCGAGAGCGAGACAGGGATATTAATCACTTAATACCCTACAGTGTTTCAATGTTATTTAAGTTAAGACTCATGCAAGCATAATGATTACAGTTCAAATTTGTTATATTCTGGCGCCTGGCCTGGTCGATTGATCATTTCACCTACACGAAAATATGATGGTGGGGTTGGCAAAAGTTTTTTTAATGGTAGTAATGTCAGCACACTGAGTAAATAGTGTAGTTAGATTTCATGAGACTCTAACTACATTGTTAAGACTCTCTAAGTAGAGACTCCTGCACCCGTAGCCAAGTGACAATTTCAAAACGCTAACGAATGTCAACAAGAACAAAATGTATGGGATTGACATAAGCTGCGGTGAATCACGTGGTCAATCTTATGTCAATCCCATACATTTTGTTCTTGTCGTACCTCGTTAACGTTTTGCGATTGTGACTTTAACTATGCAATATAGAGTCACGGAAAAACTTGGTACAAAAGTTATAAATGAAAATTATTTGTGTATTTAATATATATAGATTTTAACATACACCCATACTATTAAGTAGTAGCCAGATTTAATCGATGCTTTCCTTGACACGCCCTACAGCGACGTACTAGTAAAAACAAAGAAGCATCGATAGTAGCAAGCGATAACAAGTAAATTAGAGGTTTTAAGTATTAAAAATAAGCTAATTCATGAATAACTGTGACACAAACTTATAGATCTCTTAAAAAATGATGGTCGGCAACCCTTGGTGTTGCAGGCGTCCATTAGAAACGGTGACCTCTTCCCATCAGATGGGTCATGTGCCTGTTTGCCTACTAATGGTATAAAAAAAAGCTTTTATTATTTACGAGTACGACTTTATGACAATCATCATCATAAAATTATGCAACCGCGTGTATTTAGTACCTCGTGCAAACTTTGTTTGCTCAAAACGTTTGCTCTATTTGGCACTATCTTGTCACTTTCGGACGTATGTCTTGATTTGTAACAAATTGCATAACAGTAGGGAAACCAAATAAAAAAGAATCATAAACAAATCCTTGTCAGTGGCGATAGTTCTTGGCAAATGAAAAGCTATATATGGTTGGATTCGATCTAGAATATTATCTCGCGGTGATTGTAATTAATTCACTCAACATTATCATGCCATTCATTCCCATATAGTGAAACTGTATATGGTGGTAGACAGAAGGCCAGTTTATTAACAGGAAGCATACCGCGCAGTCTGCATTATAAATTGTGTTAGGTAAGTACCGACAAGTACTTATATAAAAATAAATAAATATTAATAATCTGATATTAGATGTACTATCTAGATGACTTTATTGTTAGCTGGGTATCAACTTTTAAGCGTAATAGCGAGCACAGCGTGGAATATCCAGATAATCCGACAACCTATTTGATTTATGTAATACTAGCGACCCGCCCCGGTTTCGCATGGGTATGAAAACCTTCCTCTTGAATCACTCTTTCTATCTAGAATCTATTAAAAAAACCGCATTAAAATCCATTGCGTAATTTTAAAGATTTAAGCATACAAAGGGACATAGGGACAGAGAAAGCGACTTTGTTTTATAATATGTAGTGATAGTGATAGTGAAGTAAAGAAAAAGTAAGATACATTTTACTTCCAATGGTCTATATGGAGATTTGTGTAAAACATTTCATGTAGCTAATACGTATTGAGTAAGGCGTTCTTCTTTCTGCTATTTTTGTCTCTTTTGTAAACAAGCCTCTAACTTGTTTGTACTAAAATCTACATCTGTTTAATATTTAGTATATGTACAATCAACTGTGTTAACACTAACAACACGATTGATGTCAAGGATTTTAGCAAAATAAAAGGGCATAAATACACACAATACTGGCATTGGCATGGAACTTGATTCTTTCATTGCAAATGTAATTATTTTAAAAATACGTCAACTGATTATGAAACCTAAAAAATACTGCAATTATTGAGACCCCCATTATTTCGAGAACATGATTACTAGAATCGATTAAATTCCATATTCGACATTTTTAAATACAATTATTTTCAATAAATTATGCAAGTTTATAATAAGTGAATACCTATATCACTTTAAGGTATCGGTACGTCATAATAGATGAAAATGGTGCGTCAAGCTGTGTGTTATATATAGGGCAGAGTATCTTCTGAACACTTTTTTTACTAGCAACATATATAAATATACAAATTACGATTTTCTCTTAAGAAGTGCTCATATTGGGATTCTCAGTGAAAACTTTAAGAGGAAATCTGCCTGGTACCGAGCGCGTTCTACCAATTGTATTCATTTAAATCTGACTAGGTTCAGTCGACAGAAAAGAAACATTACCGTAATTAGAATGGAAACTGTTAACTAAAACAATACGTCTAACTATCTTTTGTTCAAATGATAGGTACGTAAAGAACCCGAACATACCGTATACGTTTGAGAAGACAATTACACCATTGTTTTTAAAAGGACGTATAGGTATATTAGGTATGTAAGTTCGACAGCTGGAGTTTTTCTTAGCAATTAAGTATTTGGAGGTTGAAGCATTTAACAAGCGATATAATTGACAAAAAAACATCGGTTGTCAATGACTTGGTCAAATTGGTCATGGCGGTCAAGGCCTATTGCTCGCGCGTAACAATTTAAGTAGCCATTCCCCTTTTCGTACAATTATTTTTATTTTATAAATTGTATAAACTCAATTGTAATTTAATAAGTGAGACTCGTAAGCATTTTCATGTAATTTTTGTTTTTGGATACTCTATTTATAAATCAGTATTTAAGGACAAGATAAAAAAGCTGACCATCGGCTACAGCCGTCGGCCTAGATTAACAATGTACCTATGCAAAAAGTTGATCTCGGAGATCGTATAACGAAATCAATCCTATAGTTCGTGAGCAATCAATCATTACAATCCAGTCAGGCCTTCTTATGTTTCCTAGCTGGTACTTATGACACTGTACTTTTTATTTTATCTGTATGTTTTCTAGATTTTTAACGTTTTTTTTTATTAAAAATATGTCCAATATGTCACATATTCATGGTAGGTAGATATATGATAATATTATAATCGATTTAACTTGCGTATATTTTACAAAGCATGTAACAAAAATATTTACAGAGAGTATATACCTGCACTACTTTTTGGCATGTAAATTAGTATAAACTCACATAAATTATTTAATTAATATGTAAATTGAATTATCAATTGTTTCATTAGTACAACACAATGTTAACAAAATTAATGTTAAATTATTGCAATAAATACCTAACTTGGATCGTCTGTTAAAATTTAAACATTAATTATAAAACCAAAATTAATGAAGTGACTTTAACTTAGCCTCGTAGATCGTGGGTATGAATTCCACGGGAAGTATCTTAGTTGATTTCAATTAGATTCTCTAATGAAGTTTCATAATCAAAGTTATGATAAAGTCGATCTATAAAATGCAACTGCAACATCTTGACAAGGGAAAGGAAAACAGTATAATGGTGTCCTAACCGCAGAGATGATGAGGTAGCGTGTCATTTAATTTTCGTAATCGTTGACAATTTATAACTGAAATTGTGGTTACCACAACCACGACACCTGGATTAGCATTGTAATTGTATTATAAAGGTCCCATCGTGTCTAAACTAAACAAATGCTTGTATTTCAAAAGAGTTATGGAAAAATCTTTTGAAATAATACAATGACGATGTGTGTTTGTACATTACATGAACGGAAGAACAATTGTAAATTAAGTTCTGCAGCGTATGTTATAATTATAATAATAAATACAGAAGGCAGTACTTCTAGGCGAAGCTCTGACCACCAGCAGCTTGGGTATTCTGTCTAATGGGCCTTTTTAAATTTTTTAAATCTTTTATTTTTATAATAATAAAATAATAATAATTATTTAAAAATGTAAAAAAGAGAATTTAAAGAAATAAAGGAAAATAATAACAATATTTTACGCAAAAGTTTCCTTTACCATACATCGGGATTAATATGACCATCCAAGGATGCAACCAAAAGTATAGTTTTTAGTCTTAGTGGTAACTAGAGAAAGTGATAAAAATCAGAAGAAAATCTAACTACAACGTCTTTTTAACGTATTTGTATTTGAGGCTACTGAGATTTCATTAATCAGTATGTTTAGTACTGGCCCAGTGTCTATGGCGAAACTATCGTGTTTATTACTTCATCGGCCAGCAGCTGATAGTAAAGATAGAATGATTTAATCCCTACTGGTAACAGTACGCGCGTGCCACTGTTACGGCTTGAAGGTCGCAGGTGGTAATTTGTTGCCCACGCGCATTCAATTACTAGGTATCCCGCAATTTTTCATTATCAAGTTTATTTTGAAATTTCAGCGTACATTCTCATAAATAATATTAGAAATAAAATAGTACTTAAGTCAATATAATGTTAATAATTAAACCGAAAATGTAACATATTTTTTTTAAGGTTCCAAAGTCATAAACTTAAATTGCTAGGGCAAACAGCTTTTTGATTCATAGATTACTGAATTTAAATTGACTAATGATAATCTTTGATTATACTTAGTAACTGATTGTTTTGTTAAAGATAAACTGTAAGTTTAATGAGGAGTTAAAAAATGAGAAAAAATGACAAAGAAAGAAATATTTTTTCGAAACATATAAGCCGGCTTTTCGTTTGTACTCGTATATTAAAAAAAAGAGTTCTCATGTTTCAACCAGGAAAAGTTATATAAAAATATCTATTAGCGTATTGTTCTACCTCGCTCAATTTCTTGGCAAAGCAACATTGACCACTCAAAGATCTTGATATGATAACAACAAGTGCTACTTTGCGTGCTCCATCCAACGCATTTCCTGGGTGTACACAAGTTGAGAAATCACCAATTGAAATAAATTACCTTTGAATCTAAATGTATTGGAACTACAGAATTTTAGAAACAAATGGAACTTCCCTATATAAATTAGTGTAATCATATAGAAAATTGAAAAATCCCCATGGAAACCAGTGTCCTCTTCTTTTTTTGTTACAAGTCTATTATTTTTATCAAGATTTTATATATTGTCAGTAGATGTAGATCCGCGTGGCCTTAATGTAGAGCAAAATAAAAGTTTGGTCTGTATTACCATTACCAGGTGACTGTATATAAGGATCAATAGGTTATAAGCTTAATAAGGTTGGTTGCGCGAATGGCATCAAGATTACCACATAAAGCTATGCATCCCATGTAATAATGTTTAATAACTTGCTACCTTCGAATTTCTCTGTGCTTACGTGACTTATATATTAGGTGGCTGCTTGGTGGCTGTTGTGTAGTGAAATTGTGGTCCATGGAGGTTGGTTATGTAAAAGCATTCACTTAAACTCACTCATTAACAACTGACCATTACTTTAAGCATATAGATTTAGTACTTTCTTTGTACTTATCATCCTATCTCCTTTCTTTAGGATTATAAAATTAGGAAGTTATTCCGAACTTCCTAATTCTATAGATTTTTTTATGGATGTAAACAGGCATACGGCCCACCTGATGTGAAGCGGTTACCGTACACTATGGAAGCCTGAAACACCAGGGGTGTCATGTGCGCTTTGCTTACCATTAAGAAATCTTTTCACGCCCTTTTTGAAAAACCCCATGTTGTAGTCCTTTGGGAAAACCGTGGCAGGGAGTTGATTCCATAATACCAGCGTACGTTGGATTCCGGAGAGCAGGCCTCAATGCCTCCTAATTCTATTGCCTATAATATCTATCAGTAATAGAATAGTAGATCTTTTTGCCCTGCCATTATTCCCGAGGACTACGGTAACTGTTGACCATCATATACTCAGCAGAAATAAATATATTTATAAATTTAATTGTTAAATTAAAGACAAAAAATTTGTGAACAATTCTGTTAACGTAATTTAGAAAGAAATAAAGTTGAGTCATCTTAGGTTATTGATCGCTTGTTCAGTTTATACAGATATCATGTCATTGACTCCTGTTTATTTTTTCTTGAAATCTTAACGTAGTCAGATAACTCAGTTTCTCCAATATTTTCGGGTTTTTACTACTGAATTATGCTTCTGTTTATTGGTTTTGTAGTTTACATTTCTGATATGATTTTAAATAAATGTCCAATGTACAGAATAAATTAAATCGACAGTTAAAAATAATATGTACTTATGCTGCAATATTTAGGTAGGCATTTGTTTACCCATATGTGTGTGTAGGTATGCATGGGTAGATTACGATGTCTATTTGGTGTGTTAACTTCAGTTGGACAGACCACAATAAATACCGAAACAGATATAATAATATTTAAGAAAACTCCGTCAATGTTTGTTTTCATACAAATGGTACTCTTAGGTATATCTATGGTTTAATAGCACAAAAAATTCAAGTTGGTTATCGGGCTATTTAGAAGTAGAAGGCCATTAGGAGCGGCCATTGTGAATCATCCTTTCTTATTTATCAGTAATAATGAGTTAAACCTGAAGAAGAACAAACGTCACCTGCATTGCATTTGCCAACCTTTGTATTATGTATTCTGTATTCCAGGGTTCAATTTCCAGCGCTGACAAAATATTTGTGGCTATGATGTGGGAAAGTATTTGTTCTACTTGATCGAATATTTTTTTTTATACTTATTTAAGTTATTAGTTAGATATTATCCCTATGGAATCTAAGTCAGATTTTAAAATATTGAGTCTAATTATAAATCTCAACTGGATAAGTGGCGGATGTCGTCGCTGCTGGAGGAAATCACTTGAAAGAAGATTCTAGAATCGACGATCGTGTAAGTACATGCAAGGGCAGTAAAATATTATCCAAGGTGGTCTGACAATATTATAAAGGTCAGAAGAAAACACTACGTAAGTTACGATAATTTCCTACTAAGAATCTACCACAAAATATTTAACGAACAAGGTGGAAGTTTAAAGTCTAAACTGAACATATTTCGAAATGGGATGATCGTATGATTCAAATGAATCCCTTCAAAGCCCCAAAAATAATATTTATGAGATTTTAAAACAAGTTTCTTGGCTGCGGTGATGATGTAGTCATCGGATTAGGCGGAAGTTCCGAGAACCACAAGTCACAAAAAAGATTTTTACCATCACGATTCCCATCAGCGGATACCGAATTGTGGTTTACATTTACGCAACATAATACCCCTAATTAATGTTTGTGAATATAAATAATACATGGTTGTTATTTACAATTTATTTTGTGATTCAATAGAAGCCGATTAGAGATGAAAGTCTCTACGCAATAAGTAAATGCATAACTTTGTTGCACGTGCAGTAAATACTCAAGTTTATGTATTTTATAGCCAAATAATTATAAGCTTGTAAATGTTTTATGATTACTTTTACTAGAAAACCTCATTTATTTTATCAAGCTATTTATCTATAAAGATTGAGCACAGACTACCAGTAACTAGATTAACTATCTATTTGACTATTTCTTAATGTTGAGACACAATGATAAATAAAAAGCTGCAATCACTATCTAGGTAATCTACATAGTAACGACCTCGACGTAAAAATAATTAAGTATATAATACGTTTGTCTGTTCTATGTTCGTTCTGGCTTCGGAGTTCAAGCCAGACATATCTTGAAAATTATGATTGGACTAGGACTGGACCTCCTCGTTACAGGAGTATAGTATTCGTTGGACTGGACAGTCTCCCCTTTCTTTGGCAAGGACATACAAACCAGAACGCGTCCTGCTTTAACGCAGTTTCTAAATTTTGTTAAGGTATTTCCTAGGTCATATAAAATATTTGTTTCCCGGATTTGCCAGGAGAGCAAAACTCCCAGGCAAAGTTAAAACAATTTTAATTATTTTGTACAATTTTAGTAATTAGTTTAACACTAAAATAAAATATATAAGAATGTAAGTAATAAGGTCTATTATTTTCATACTTATACTTTCATACTTATTCAAAAAATGACTTTCACGACAATTACGTAATATCGATTTTGTGTCAAGATCAATATAATTGTATGCAACGGACACGACTGAATTCCGCGCTTTGTTTCCAAGGACAATCTAATCAGAAACAAACATTTAGCGCGTGCAAATTCAAACAATCATATTTGCCGATAAATTATGGGATGGGTGATCAAAAACAACATTCGGAAAAGTCTCATTACCTTAATGGCTAATGACAAAAATGTGTCTGCCAAAATTATTATTTCTTAGTTACCTAAAGTAGGTACCTACGTGTACGGTACGAGTATACTCGTATGTCACATATATTGATATTATGTTTTGGCGTTAAATATGTTATGTTTCTTTATGCATTAAGGGAAAAACTAATGAAAAAAAACTTCTACTTGTAAGAAATTTAAAGACGTTTCGTATGCTTATCGACAACTGTTCACCGATTGTTCAAAATACATATAAAATTCATAAAAATACCACTTGCAGTTAGTTGCACTTTATTTTCTTAAAGATGTATAAATACTTGTTTTTAATCTGGTAATACTCTGGGTGAGACTGAGAAGCGGTTTCGAAAAACTCTGACACCAGCGAGTGCATGTTCGATTAACCGTGTCAACTACATGAAATGATGATGATAAGTAATTTTTAAAATATTTATTTTGTTATTCATAATAATTTATTTCGGAAATATGTAAGTACCTACTTAATTGTAGAAAAAATTCGTTGGTGGGCCATGAACTCAACTTTTTTATTTGTTACTCTTCCTTAATGGAGAATTCTCAAACCTTGAATACCGGTTGTTGAGCCATAAATTATAACATCAAAACTTACAAAATAAACGCAGTATTTTAGTTACTCCGACGCTATTTGTTTATACTACAAAGTGTATATTCTGCAGTTGCCGAAATTACGAGTGTTTTCGCTTTGAACGTTTACTCAGACTGTAAACATCTTTTGCCTCAGGGTTACCAACATTCAGAAATTTCGGGATGACTTTTATCAAGATTTAAATTATATTTATCAAGTCATTCATTCTTCACGTCTTCACCTTTACGATTATATACTTCTTTTGGGACACGTACAAAATGAAATTCTAAAATTAATGACTTAAAGCAACAGCTAGCCTATCGGCTATAAGAGACGCTTTGTCTTGATCGGTCTTAAAGTATAAGAGAAGCAACTGATTCACATTATATCTTTCTTATTTAAATGAAATATGATTTTTCATCCCTCATTAGGTAAACCCTTATCTTGTATAAATGTTGTGTCTTCTACTTTCTAGAAAAATATTATTGTTACCTACTTATTACTTTGCAAGAAATGGAAGTTGTTATGATAAGACGGTATCCGAAAAATTCTTTTCGTACAGCCCTACTCAAGTTGGCTCGCTTTCAAATGTACTTTAACCTCATCTGTAATTCCTCTATTTTGTTTGGTATTTCTCGATTTTGTACGCGAATGTTACCTTTGAGATACCTTCTTGACTGACCTTTTGAAATGGTGTCTCGCATTCCGCGCATCTAACAGTACTTACGTTATTTTGAATTGCAGTAAAAAACTTCAATAAAAAAAAAATATAAAATAAATAAGCTCTTTGATTTGAGAGCACAAAATTATACCGGGAAGGATAATATTAAGAATAAGTATTATATTTTTTCCCGCAATCCGATTCCGGCAATACCATACATCCACTTTTATCTCTTAAATACTCGTACTTTGTCTTCCCAATAGGCAAAGCTTATCGAAACAAAATTAAGCTTCATATAAATAGAGGTATTATGATTCAAACCCATTCCCGTCTTGGCCAACTGACTGACTCATGCACTCACAAGCACTATGACGCACAGTGATCAGCATATCATTATTCTAAGGCACGTATGAATTAAGGTTTTTTTTTTTCTTTAGTGTAAAGCGGGAAATTCCCACGACTTCGCATCCTCCTTAGAGCGGCAATTAGTTGTTCTGGGTAAAAAGGCAAGTTTTTTCTTTGGTATTTCTAAGAGGAAATTATTTTATTCTATTTTTTAACTTAGGATATTAAACAGCATAGGTAAACCATTAGTTTTAACCAAAGAAGTTCGAATCGCGCTGCCTACGCAATTTTTTTTTTAAATCTTTGGTTTTTTAACACATAATTTTAACAAGAAAATCTATTTATGGGTTTATTTGACCTTGATATGAAATGAATGAATGAACGAATGAGTGGTTTACACAGGTTTCAGGTTTTTGAGCACTGGATTATAATAGTATATTCGTGACGACTGACTTACATGTAGGTATGTTTACTATTTTTAAGGGCAACACAAATCTTTTGTAGCATATGCTACAAAAGATTAGCTATATAGGTACTTACTAAATAAACTATTTTCACTTCTCATTTTATTTGAATTGTTTTGTTGGCACAACACCTCTCATAAAGATATTAAATAATCCATACTCTTTTTTTGGGGTGGTTCATTGTCGTCACCGCATAAATGTGGTATGCGATAAAGACAATGGAGAATGTTTAATAGTCGCTATTTTGATAAATATACAAGGTACCTACACCGGTGAATATAAGTATGTTAATTTTGTCATACCCCCATCTGATTAATAGATACTTTTTCCGAAATAGGTAGGTAATTTACTAAAGAGTAACAAGATATCCTTTCCTAAAGAAAGACAATTAACCCTTTCGCTGACAATAACAATTAAAGCGATAAAGGAAATAAGTAAAAATAAGAAGGAATAATTTTCCATCCATACTTAATATTATAAATGCGAAAGTCTGTCTGTGTGTTACGCTTTCACGGCTAAACTGCTGAACCGATTTTAATGAAATTTGGTATGGATATAGTTAAGGACCAGGGTTCAAACATAGGCTACTTTTGGGCGCGATATAATAGAGACGCACGCTGGCGGAGCCGCGGGCCACAGCTACTACTCGTAATCTATATATGTTTAGCCCATAGAGGATAATACACAGTCACACACAATCTCTCAATCACTTATTATAGTAATTCTGTTAACTAGTTTGGTACACTTGGCATATAGCATTCATGGGCATATGTTTCTTCTAAATCCGTTTTTATTATCCGTTTTAGACTAACATACTAATAAATAACCCTATAATTTTAGCACCCCAGCGTGACATCTGCCTAGAAAATTGTATGCCGTAATCCATCGATGGATATAAATGGTAGTTATTAATTACAGGTATTACGTGACTCGGCAGTGTATTACGCAGGGCCGCTTACCCGTTAGTTTGACTATATTAAACAAGACTTTTTCTTGACTAGTTAAGACTTACATGTGCGCCATCTAGCGGTTTATAAAAATGAATCTATTTCCCTTGGTGACGTAAAAATCATAAACAAAGGCATTTAGCACGAATTTCATTCATTATTCTTAGTACTGTGTTAGTTCAGTTCTTTTCAAGGGAAAAATTATGTAAATTACACAGAAAACGTAATAAGTATTTTAAACTTCGCGGCAGCTAGACAAGACAATATCTGTTGGGTCAACTAGTAAATTTATACTTAGTTAATGTAAATTTGCAATGACTGGGTTTTATTATAAAATAAGTCTGGATGCTCTACTCTAGAAATTATGTGAAAATTCATGAAATGTGAATAAATACAAATATAAGGCTCTATGCTTCATTCTATGTTAAATGGAAGAACATGTTTATATTTGGCATTATGCCACTTTATTATTATCTTATAAATTACTGAGATTGGTAAGTAAAATGTCTAGTAAGACACCAGACTTCCTTCTTAAGATGGAAACGCGACTGGCTGGCTACAGGTTGGAGAGTGGCGCCACACTGCATGCATGGAATGCCACGCTGCAGGATTGGGTCCCGTTGTGTGTGCAAATCATTGGAACAAGTATAATAAATATTGCTCAAAGAGCCGTTCGTCATGATTATAAGTCATCGATCATTGATTGATTTTAAAATATCATAAATTACAGAAAAATTATTTGCTATCATTACTGCTCTTTCACTATACCATTGTCATGTGCGTTCCTTTATAAACGAAGTTCATAAACGTTTCTTTTATATATTTAAGTATGTAATTTTAATTTAAAAAAACAAGGAAACAAGAAATCAAAAACTACTGGTTATAAAAATGAAGTTTTGTTAAATTTGAGAGGTGAGAAGTTTTTCTGCAGGAGACGTCGGCAAAGAACATATTTCCCGAAATTCCCATGTAGCGGAGTCATGGGCTGGTATTCTAATAGACGTAGAAGTACTGAAAGCCTAAAGAAATATCATTATTATTTTAGACTGAGATTTTCCTGGCTGCGTGGGTTTCATGTGTGGATATTGCACTGTAAAATAGTGGCGCGAAGTAGAGTTGATAGTGAACTTAAAGCTTAGACACATATCTTTAGAAAACAAAATAGGTATTGACAGCCCATTGAAAATTTAATATTATTTTCTGGGTAAAATTGCTACAACTAGCACTTAAAAAAGTTATTGTATTACGTGTTCAAACTGTATTTGTAAATAAATCGAGCGTTGAGAAAGCGCAATTCTTAGCAAATTGAATATATCTATTAATTTTAATCAATAAAAAGCATGAATAGAGCTGTAAAATTACAATAATTGTAACTAAAAACTTTAAATAACAACTCTTATTTATAATACGTCTTCTATGACGGGAGAGACTGAAAACAAGGCCAGGCGCAATTGTGAAGCGATTTATCGGATCTGCCGACGGGGCTGTGTCTAGACGTAGTTGCATACATACATACATATAGTAATAATCTTATTGGCGGTATTTTAGAAGTGTAGATATAAATATGAGAATAGTAGGGATAAGTTATGTTAGATGCCTTTTAGACAGCCTGAAAAATCTGGCAGTGTTGTCCACTTACATTGCGTTGCCATTCACTTCCATTGATTCAATCAGGGCCGATGGCGATTAAAAGCGTACCCTGATTTGAAGCATAAGCTGAAGATGCAACCAGGAAACGGGCTCGGACGAAGATTTAACAAATTCTTCGTACGTCCGTTAAAAAAAAATTTGAACCGTTGTTCACGAGATACAGCTCGCTGATAGGTACCTACAGGTTTACTAATATGGTCTACTTTCTTTGCTCCGGACTACCGGTACCATTAAGTAATTAGTTATCTTAGCCTATGTGTGCGGAAGCTTAAAAACAAATGTCAAGCGCAAAGCTATTTGTAGTCCGGTAGTTAGTTAAGTAGTTATGTAATTACTTAGATGCACAGTACACGCGCACGGAGGAGTGTCCAGTTGCGTCAATAGTAACCTGAACCAAGCAAGGTTGGCGCTTCGGCAAACAGTACTCAAGTTACTAAATGGACTACCAGCGTATGCAACGATTCTGTAAACTATTTATTTATTAAACTTAACTGCAGACCTTATAACCAGAAGAAACGCATGCTAGTCTCATAATGTGCACTATCAAATAAACACTATAATGAAATTCTTGATAACTAGGTATGTTATTCGTTGATTATGGTTTTTCGGTTTCTCATAAATGGTTTATCAGAAAATTATTACTAAAGCTGCGCTTACTTGCACTTTAAGTCTACTGTAATATTGCAATCCAATCTAACAAAAAATTACCATTAAGTTACCAAAACATATTTTTATTAATTCTGTGCTCTGGTATCTCCCCGTATCATTTCACTGTATGCATTTGATGTGCGTCATCAATCCCGGCTCTTTACTGATAAGATAATAATGGTGCAATAAAGATGTATAAGACTTTTAATAAATTGTACAAATACACTGTTTTTAGGGTTCCGTACTTCAAAAGGCAAAAACGGAAATCAAGATCACTTTGTTGTCCGTCTGTCTGACTGTTAAGCTTTTTTTGTTTTGTTTGTGAATTTCATAACATGCTTATATACACAGGCATACGGTCCACATTTTAAAATAAATTTTCGCATATGAAAGAAAATTTCCTGTACTTAGCAATAATATAACAAAGAATAAATAAATTCACCGAAGAGGTTTATTCTGGGACTTTGCAGTAAGCCGTTTCTATTGGGTGCTATTGATAAATGATAAGTAAACGATATCACTTATCAACGATGAATGTAAAATGTTTGTTTGATAGAAGAATTAATCGATATTGACAGAAGTGGGTCAGACATTTTTGCAATTCTATACTTAATAATTTTGTCAAGTCGCAATATTACATATACCTAAGAAACTTATTGAATGATTATGAAACATTAGTGGCATTTTCTAGCTTGAGCTCCTCCGTTTTTCGGAAGACACGTTAAGCTACAGTCGTTAGGCTATGTCAGATGCCTTTATGCAACCTGAAAGATCTGACAGTGTTGGCCACTAACACACCCGGATAATGTTCCTGTTGATCTGGTTTCCCTGTATAAAAAGGTTACGGACGACTGACGGCAGTCGCTCTATTGTAATAACCAGTACCGCCAAATCAGGACCATGATTAATAGCGTACCCTGGGCTCTGAAGCGTAAGCTGAAGATGCAACCGGGAAACGCGCTCGGACGAAAAAGAATAAACTTATTGAATAATGATTAGCATTTTGATGTAAATACCATACAGATCAAAGCATTCAGAATAGGAGGTTATTACTGTATTTCGCTTATTAACAGTTCATTTAAATTTGGTCATTCACGAATACTAATTAAATATAAACTATAAGTACTTACCATTTGTTTTAATTAATTTAATTGTGGTAATAATAAAATGAGTCAATACAATAGGGAATAGGGAATGAAGGTACCTATTTCGGAAGAAGGTAAAAAACATTTTGTTAAACCGTGGTTAAACCTTATCCGTATACCGTTACCGTATCTATACCATTTAAATAGTTTCTTTAGATAAATACTTAAAAGAAAATGTGACAAATAACTTTTATTTTGCTAGCAATTTTAATTTAATTATTACGTGTTCTCATCGCAATTATTCCGATAATGCTTTTGGCAACGCCAAAGTCCTGTTATCACGCAGACGTCCCAACCACACATACCTACATTACTAATCTAGATAAGCCATAGATTTAAGAAAAAAAATTGCCTCCCGTGCGATTTTTAATTCTTTGAGATAAGCACTACAAATATTATTTTTTGAAAGTTGTGATTTCAGTTGTTCCTACAGATTAAAAATTTCATATACCACGGCACAGTCCCCTCATTTAAATTCCTACCTCCGAGGCACTCCTGTTTAGTGTCCGTCTGGTCCATTGTGTCCCGCACTATTGATTGCAACGACAGAGGGGCGTGATTCAACCGTGACGCACATCTCAATATTTGCTTCAAATTGCACAGACTATGCATATCGTATTTAATAGATATCGTCAATACTGGAATCCTCCCATGGTTTGTTACGATTCTCCAGAGTTTTGATATGGTTGCATAGAAAAAACAAAATCCTAACAAGATCATGAATGCGCAGGATTTGTTGTGGAGCTTGAATGAAAATATCGATTTACTGGTTATTATTTAATACAGGGAAATTTTTTTACAAGAAAATAATTGTGAATTGAGATAATAGCATTGAGTAATATTTCAATGTATCGGTTGCCTTACAATTGAAACAAACTGTGTGGGTTGTCACCCACAAAACGAATGGATATTTGCAAAACCGCAGATCATTTTAATTTTAAAAACTGATAAATGATAATAGGTTTTTACACATTTTATTTCATAAGGCAGCGTTTGCTGATTATAGAGGTAGATGCTTATAGCTGTTGAAATCAAAACATCTTAAGAAATCTTGTACAGTGGAGTGAACGTCTGATGATAACTGATACCTTCTCAGATGTCTGTCAGAGATTGCAGGGTTGTGCAAGCAAAGTAAGTAGGTATGAACTGAAATTTAAAATTGAATTTAACTTCAACGGGTAAGTGTCAAATAATGTTATTGTAACTATAACATTTAATAAATAGGTGCTAAAGTGGACCATATGATTCAGTAGTTCTTAGATCCAATGCAGACTTTGGAGCATCTGTTGCAATGTCCATCCTGGCCTCACAGGTACCTTCGAGGTCTTTGTGCAAAAAACGGAATGGAAGTTTGAGTTTTGAGATATTGGTTTTGGTCAGATATCATTTAAAATTTAAAAATCAGTCATCGACACGACTTAGAAGATCAGATATAATCTTAAATAATATTTTGTAAACTCTTTAAGCTTTATTTTCATACTATTATTAACTGAGCGAGCGAAGCGAGCGAGTCTCAATTTCAAGAGTGGCAAATTTTGCTTTCGTTCAGATGTCTGTCTGTCTGTTTGTTCCGGGCTGGAGGTCGCATTTCTGAACAGATCCTAATGAAACTTGGCACAAGGTTTTCTTGATTTTTTTTTTGTAATTTTTTGTCGACCTTTTTTTAATAGGAGGGAAAATGGGGGAATATAGAGGTAAAGTTTTCTGTAATGTTGTTTACAAACGGATCCTAATGAAACTTGACACACGTGTACGTTGATTTTTTTGAAATTTATTGTCAAGAGCTTTTTTTGATTAGAGGGAAAATGGGGGCAAAAAGGGGGAAAGCTTTCTATAATGCGCTAAGTTTTCGTTTTCGGTTATAGATACCAAGTATTTTTTTTATTTATTATTATTTTTAAACGGTTTTATCTATTTTATTAAGACGAAAGGATTTTCGAATCTGCTTACATCACTGGCCGCAAGATCTCTCTTTTGCAAATTAAAACGCGCTGTAGTATAGGAATCCAGAAAAAGAAGTAACTATAGAAAATATCCTTCTCTTGAGCATAGTCGAGGAAAAAGAATTGAAAGAATGGGAGATACCTACCTATAGCGTAGGGTCGCGGGGTCTACTACTATTCACAGAACCACTACTTAACTAACCACTACTAAGTAATATTGAGCAATGGATATTTTCTGTTTGTCGTGAATTGAACGTTATAAAATTACACTTAGGTAAGCATTCAAACGATAGTAATACAATTGACTTATTCCTTACGATTGATTAGATTAGATATAGATTAATGTGCCTAATGAGAAATCAAGATGTTAATGGGTAAGTTTAAAAAGAGATAAATTTAAGTAGTACCTTAATGTCAAAATTCCATTCCAACGTTTGATTTATTTTTGTTCATTGGGCACATAAGTACATACATAATGTAACTAGGTACCTACTTACTTAGTTTTGTTGCAAAAATTACTCATGCTATTCTGACATACAAGTGATTACCTATAAAGATGAACCCAATAGTTATAAATTATTCATTATTTATGATTCTCAATTAGGATTGGTAGATTTAATGTTTGGTAAGTAAAATACCAACTTCTCAGGTATGTTATAGGTATCTGGTATATATGTTTAGGTAGGTATTCTAATTCTGTATTTTTGTCTTATTTATATATTTACTACCTAATTAAATTGTGATCATTGTAGGTATGTACAGTTATTATGGGAATTGTTCTTAGTAAGAATATTTATTAACTACCTTCCTAACGCTAATTATTTACATTCATGAGAGAAATTAATCATCAGAACAGAATTGTGTTATTGAATAGGTGTTACAGATTAGCTTTCGTTTAAGCATAAATTAAATGCTACTCAAGACTAGCCACACGCAAGCAAAACTTGTTTGTAAGACTACATAACATCGGCCAGAATGACGGTATTAGCATCGCATCGCTATATACATTTCCAAAAGAAACCACTTCTTAATAAAGCAATTTTGCTTTCGCTGAAGAATGCTGTATTATAAAACCTTCTATTAACATAAGAAGACTAAACGGAGTCATCATCCTTTACCTGAGCATGTCCCAGGTAAGACACTAAACATCTTTGAACAATAAACTTACCGGAGTCCTATGTTTATTTATCCTCAAACTAATGTCCCAAAACCACATTTACGTGGCCAGGGTGCTCGCGGGCAGTCCGTTACTCGAGTTGTTAAAGCACTGTTCGAAATTCACGGAATATCCGTCAGTTATGCACTTATATCAGCAACTTGCGAGGGGACAAGTTTTAATGACACACAGCGGTGAAACGGCGCGCGTGGAGTGGCGAAGGCGTCACGCAACGTACTGGCTGGTTGGTTGTGTTGGGACTTTGTTCGTGTGCAGTCCCGTCGTGTGGTCGCCCTTCATACCATGCGTGTTCGGAAGCGGCGACATGAGACGCGGGACAGTGAAAGAGGGCCAGACCAAGCCGACATTTTTGTCCTGGAGCTAAGATTAGCAATCGACACCACGCCACTGTCTGGGGAATTCATTGGCAGTTTTCAAGGATCCGTCTGCTTTGGCTGTGATTGATATAGCGGAAATACATACTTTGTTGTTTTCATCATCATAGGTTCAATCTAAAGTTAGGGTTGTTGATTTGTTGATATTCTTGAAGGACATGAATTTTTTTAAAGTACTTACTTACATGTTTTTAATAATATGAAAACTCTTATTTGGTTTGCAGGATATCCTACCTATATTTATTAAGTTATGCTTTGTCTTATGTTTAAAACTATAGTTTTACAACTGTTGAGTATGCATTGAATGGACCTAAATACCTATAAATTTATAGAAAAAAACATATTTTGACTTGATTAGATTTACATGATTAAGATTTATCTTTGAATTGAAAAGACCACATCGTGTTCCAACAAATGATGAAAAAATAATCCGGCTGTTTAGGAAGTGAGATATGATGTCACTATCTTGTTATGTTTGCTTATGATTCGTGATAAATGGAATATAAAAACCGTATACAGTGATCTCAGAGGTGCTAGGTCCTCGCAGTCACGACTGAGAATTCAATAGCGTGCTTATAAGTTTTGTTACACACCGATTATCAAGGATTTATATGGAAGCTATTAATTTTTTGTTTACGTGAAAATTAAGAATTTAATTACTTCCTATATAGGTGATCAGGAAGATGATGCCTCTTCCGCCTCTACTTGCTTTCTGCCATCTAGGTAGGTACCGGTTGCACGAGGCTTTTATTACTTCCTTAAAATAATATTGTACAGTATACGCGGTAGTTATTCATGTGTAATGACATTCTCTCATAAGATGTGTATTGGTGAATTTATCCTTAGCTACCACAATAATTCTAGCATGAAACAAAATACCATGTGGACGAGTTTGTAAGAAAGTTACTATTCAAACCACGTTAGAATCCATAACTGAAAGGTGGTTTCGTAAAACTTTGACAGCAAGGTGGCAGAGGTCCAGAAATGCATAGGCACAAAAATGGTCATAATATTAATTTGGTATAAAGTGGTGGTTGCAACCACTGCTCTACCATTTTTTGGTAGAGCAAAAAAAATGGTAGAGCAGTGGTTGCAACCACCACTTTATACCAAATGAATACCTGTGAATTTTTGGATTTCTATCTGAATTATTTTCTTGTTTTATAATTTTTAGACGCTTTATATAACGTAGTTAGTTAAATAGCCCATAATATAAGTATGAAAATGAAAACAGAAAAATATTGTTGGCGACATAAAATTAAAGGAAATAACAACCATATAGCTTCGGCGAAAAGAATATTGAATTGTTTTTTTTTTTTTGTAAAATTTGTTAAACCATTTTAAAAAATAATTCTTCAAATGATCGGTCAATCTTCAGTGCAATAACACCCATAAAGTTGATTTTCTGCAGTTTCATCACGATTCACAATTTTACTATTATTTTATATTATATGATGTAGAGTCGAGTTTTTCGAGGTCGTAATACTTACTAAGAGACAAATAAAGGCCTGTTTTTTATAGTATCTCTCTCCTTTATGTAGTGAATTTTACCAAAATAAATAATTGTGTAAGGGATTGATAGATCCTTGAATAAGATTTGAGGATCTTTTATTGTTTTGTTTAAACTAAGACATAATATGTGTAAGTAGGGAACCTACTTCAATCTACTGTTCTTCCATGCTAACATTATAAATGCGAAAGTCTGTTTATCTGTCTGTCTGTTGTGCTTTCACGGCTAAGCCGCTGGACCGATTTTGATGAAATTTGTATAAAAATTGTTAAGAACCTGGGGTCAAACATAGGCTACTTTTGGGCGAGATGTACCCGAGTACCATGCAGATGGAGCCGCGGACTACACTTACTAAATAAATATTAAATCAAAGTGAAAAATAAATATCACTACATAGTTTATAACAAAGTCGCTCTCTCTGTCCATATGTCATTTTGTATGCTTAAATCTTTAAAACTACGCAACGGATTTTGATGCGGTTTTTTCAATAGATAGAGTGATTCAAGAGGAAGGTTTGTATGCCCATGCGAAGCCGGGGCGGGTCGCTAGTTAAGCTTTAAAATCTATAACCAGACTACATGAAATAAGGTGTATAAACAGGACGAAACAAGGAAATAATTCAGATATAAATCCAGAAATGCATAGGTACAAAAATGGCCATGGTAGAGGCCGAGGTATACATAAATACATACATGGACAGCCAAAATCATTACCCTTCCTTTTCCTTTCTCCGTAGTCGGGTAAAAATCAAGCTGAAGGGTTTGTTCTTTTTTGATTGTTTGTTTGATCGCTTATAGGTAACTGTAACTACTAGTTGGAGAAGATTTTGGCTAAGAAGGAGTGAGACCGCAGGGAATAGCTATTAATTTATACTTAGTTAAAATATTACCTAATCAATACATATAATAAGACACTAAAATGCGAGTGTCTGTACATTTAATATTTTTCAAAAAAACTGATAGAGTGCGATTAAAAAAGAGTAACAGAAACCAAAAAGACAGTTTTTGGAATTTTTGTCTGTCTGTATGTATGTCTGTCTGGTACGTTATAACTTCGAAAATACTCAACGGATTTGAACGCGGTTTTCACAGTTGGATTACATATAATTAGGAGCGTTGTCAAAATTTGTTTCGTCAAAATCGGTTAAGGGAAAAAGAAGTAATGGTCGATTAAAAATTTACTTCAAACACTGCTTCAAAACTTTTAATGCGTTTACTTACGTTTAATTTAATTTAGATAAGGCTAGAATTTCTACTTTATATTATCCATATCAATAAAGACGAAAACACGCACTGTACCTATTAATTTTAATAAAATAACACTTTGAATTTGATCGTAAATTTAGTAACATAAAATCTCAATAGATGGCGCTGACTTTACAACTCGCTATGGTTACGTTTTCGCATTATGGTATAGCATTGTCTTTGTCTTTGTGGCTATTTTGGTTTGGTTCTTTGGTTGTTGTCTATTGATCGGTTTGGTAAATTGACGGTTCGGTTCGCTATTGTTAGTTTTGTCTTGCTTGATGGAATTGAAAATTGAATTTGTTGTTTGACGGAACATACGAACGTGTCGTATATAAATAATTTTAATTATTTTAAATAATGCCTAGGAGGAAACGATCTAATCTGTCGCATCATTCCAGAATAGCTAAAAGCAAAAGGTTAGCTAGATCTCAAGAATCGAATGCGGATAGACAGATGCGACTCGATGAAGATAGGCAACGCCATGCATTGTCTCGGTCTTTAGAAACTTCTTCTGACAGAGAGTCTCGGTTGTCCGCTGACCGCGAGCGTCATGCGTCATCTCGGGCTTCGGAAACGTTTAACGAAACTCATGGTTTTGGCGGAAATTGTCGGGGATGAAGTGATTTACACGTCATATAACAGTGTTGTGCATCAGGATGATGCTACCACCTACCTTATCGAGTTTTTGAGTTCATTGGCTGCAAGAGGTCTTCCTGCTCTTAACATTACCCTTAAAGTCGGCGTTCCCATTATGCTCCTAAGAAATCTTTCTCCGCCTAAACTATGCAACGGGACCTGACTCAAAGTAACGGATTTGCAGCGCAACTTAATACAGGCCGAAATTCTCACAGGGTGTGGTTCAGGCGAAACGGTGTACATACCTCGAATACCACTCATCCCCAACAATTACCCCTTTCAATTTAAACGCACCCAGTTTCCAGTTGCTGTATGCTTTGCCATGACGATAAATAAGTCGCAGGGATAAACCCTAAAAGCAGCTGGCATCGACCTAAGAACAAGATGTTTCTCGCATGGACAACTGTATGTGGCTTGCTAGCGGGTCAGTAGCGCAGAAAATCTATTTTTATTAGCCTCTGAGGGAAGAACTGCTAATGTTGTCTACAAAGAGATTATTTGAACTTAACTCTGAAATATGATATTTGTTTATATTTGAATAATGTCCTGGCTACTTCGATTGCGTCATTTCATTTCAATGTAACACAGGTTACGCGAAAAGCGACCTACACGCGGGCGGAGCCGCGGGTAACAGCTAGTGGATAAATAAGACTAATTTAAGTAATTTTATTAATAATTTGTTGTTTGTTGAAATGCAAAATAATACCGCACACATTGGTATACAAAGGTACTAACATAATGCGCATATCACCCAACACAATCATAAAAAAGCATAACAATATATCTTTATTACCACCGTTGTCATGGCAATTAAGTATTATAAAAGTCATCAAAGCATAAATGAAAACAGCTTTATGTTGTGCTAGAAAGCGAGTTCAAATTGAACTTCAATAATACAAGAGCATAAAAAATGTCGTTAGCCCGCCTACACGAAAGGCTGCTGCAAAAAATGGCGCCACACCCGCTATGTCATATCGAGAGGTAGTCGAGATCTAGGTAAGTAAGTAGAAAAAACCTTCCAGTTAGACGCCGAAGCCAACGAACCTGTGAATGGGGACGACGCGCGACGTGCAAAAACATTCGAAGATTGTTAAACGATATCAAACTAATTTCTGTTTTAGTATTAGGTACTACGTAGGACATTCAGGAAACTTGTAGATAATACATTTATAACATTCACATTAAAATAGTGACAGAGTTACCACTAATTTCTGGAGCAACTTGTTTACAATTGAAATATATTAGAAGTAGGTACAAACATGGTGTTGTGTTGACCTGTAGGTAAGGGTGTTGCGAGTCTGGTAGAGAATCATATATTATTAAAATAAGCCATTAAATCGCCAAGAAGTCCATGAAGTTGGTTTGGATATTTCTAGTATTATCAGTTTATTCCAATGATCTCTTTGCTATGGTTTTACCCAGAAACTTAAAACTGGACTATTTGAGAAATTCCTTATTGGTTAAAAAGTTGCGTATTAATAAAAAATATCTTCTCTCGCAACTAGTTGCCAAGAGAGAATATAAATTCCGTTTTCACAACTGGTTATAAAACTTAGTTGCCATGTCGGCGGCCGAAAGGAAATTTCCTTGGACACTTACAAAAACGCAAAATACACTACTTCCTAACACACGCTAAGGTGTCTGTCCAGGCTGCTATCTGGTGATTGTTAAAGTTACCTTTGACAGAAGTCAAAAAGCATGAATTAAAAAAAAATGTTCCGAATTCTATGTCGAAAAGTAATTCCTCAAAAGACTTACACCAGTTCGTGCTAGGTCAATTGACCTTGCTACCCTTACAAAATTAGAAATAAATGGCCAACTTCGAGGTCAATAGACCTGAATAGGGACTGCGTCCAGTTCCTTGTGGTTCAGAGAAGTTGTCTTCACAAAATGGCTAAACAATCGCTATGAGCTACGATGAGTATATTGAAATAACAAAAATACTCATTATCTATATACGTGTTGGCTGATTTGATATAGACAAGATAGCAGAAACACACTAGCCTAAATAACTGGCCAAGTTTAAATTGAATTACTGTAACATGTTTAACGGTAGGTAATTTTTTTCTGTGCAAAATCACGTGCTCACTTAGATTCTGGACGAACGTATTTTTTCCTTAGCATATTATAATCATTCATTCATTATCATTTGGCGGAGCGAATTCATCCAATAGAAAAAATATTTAACGTATGATTCACAAACAGCATTGTAATATTAATAAGCAAATACCTATATATTTTAAGCAGCTTAAAAATCAAGCAAGCAGGTATGCGGACAAGCATGCGAGCATGTAAGCAGCCATGCAAGAAAGCAAGCAAGCACGCAAGCAGTCAAGCGTGTAAATATTTCGGGATAGGCCAGCCAGAAGACTCTCTTCGTCGGTTGCTTCATTAGGTGGCTTGTGGTCGCCCCTTAGTAAGTATACCACTCAGGACCTCTTTCGCAAGTTCTTGGTCCTGGTTCTGGTAGGGATAACACTCATATAGAGTAAAAGTTAGCCCCGTGGAGTCAGTTGTTATATCTACGAGTATTTTTCGTGCTCTATAAAGTTTAGAATGAATTTTCAATTATTAGGCTAAACTAACTACTTATCGGTTGTGTGAAGACAACAATAGATAAAAAAGTTATATTAATTTAAATTTTGCCCAAAAAATAATTTGTCGGAATCAAAGAAGAAACAATTTTAGGCGAGACAAAGGTCTGCCCTTGCAAACATTATCATCTTTAGCTTATGCTTCAGAAAAGGGCTATTTAATCATGATCCTTATCAAAATCATGGTCCTAGATTTGGCGATAAGTACTATCTAGTGATTACAATCTATTAGAATAAAGAAACTGTCGTCTGACATCCATAACACTTTATTACAAGGAAAACCAGAACCAGGGGTGGTGGGTTCGATTCCCATAGGGAAGAATATAACGCTGCTGACACTATACCAGCCCCTGCAGCCGGACCACCTCCCCTCACCGCGGCGTCCCCGAGTGCCCTATAAATGGCTCGACTGGTAGTTGTTCGTTCTCTTTCGCTTGACATCTGCCAGTTGAGTACATTACTGATTTTCTTACTTCGGTTACCAACTTTGTGCTTGTACTATCCACGACCTTATTTTTCATTGTATAACTGGAAATAAATACTAGTGTATTTTCTAATATCATCTTTCATTTATCTCGTTCTACTGTATAACAATAACGTTATATACTTTGTTTAGTTGTTTCCAGTTTGGTTATAAAATTGTAGGCGTGAATCATCTGATTGTCTAATAACATTACGAGCTTTGGAAGGCCCAAAGAAGTTCGAATCGGTCTCTCTTAACGCAATTTTTTTTTTAATCTATGGGAAGGCCACTAGGTGTGCTGACCTCACGGCGGCTCCAAAGGCTCTGAAGCAAGCAAACCTCAAAAATGAACAAGTCACGATATCAGCCAACATCTGGATTCCATTGTTATGTTCACAATTCACACTGGAGCACTAATGACAGGGTTTCTAGTCTAGTTGAAAACATATTTTTGTGGCAATTATGAGATTGATAAGTCAAATTTTCAGCTGGAAAATTAAAATAGGTACCTACTGCATTTTAATCAGACAGACATATGAAAAACAAACTAATTCTATTAAGATTACGTATTGCAGCTACCGATTTTTTTTACGTTACTACACATATATAAGGTGGACTCAAATCAACTGCAAATATTTTATTTAAGGTCAGATTCAGACCATTAAACTGAACAACTTTTCCAAATAAAGTTATATCGAAATACGAAAAAAAAAATTTGACCTCCCATACAAATTGAGAATCAGCTGATTTGGTTAAGTATGGAGAGTGAAAATAATAATTTCATATTTTGACATAAGTTTATTTGGAAAAGTTGTTCAGTATAGTGGTCTGAATCTACCCTTTAAATATTTGCAGTTGATTTGAGTCCACCTTATATATCTATGTATCATTCATATATCCATATTGAAACCAAAATTCTCGAAATACTTAAAATGCACCATTTGAGGTCATATTATAAAGCAGTCTAGAAGCATATTTAAAACTTGTGTTATATATGTACTCTTTTTTTTTTTAATAAATAAATAAATATAAATATATAGGGACAAATCACACAGATTGAGTTAGCCCCAAAGTAAGTTCTACCTCTAGACTTGTGTTATGGGATACTAACTCAACGATACTATATTTTATAACAAATACATATATAGATAAACATCCAAGACCCAGGTCCATCAGAAAAAGATCATTTTTCATCTTGACCTGACCGGGGATCGAACCCGGGACCTCCTGAGTAGCGGTCAGGCATGTTAACCATTACGCCACGGAGGTCGTCAAATACTCGTGTAGTGCGAAACTCGGGCGTGTCGAAAAGTTCAGAAAATTCCTTTTAAAAATCCTTTCATTGCCTGAACTAATAGCAAACTTGTTAAAAACTAGTACCTCGTCTCGCCTGTGGACACATTTTGGCTGTTGCATCATAGCGAAAGTGCTAGTGATGGCACGCGACCGCGGTTGTGACACGACAATTAGAGTCTTATGAAGAATGCGACATCGCACACGCTTGTTAAAAAGCGATAGTGATTTTACAATATTCTTTATTTTTCTTAACTTATAGAAATAAAGTCTTTGCTTTTATAGTAATTCTAATTGATTATTTTATTATCTAGCTATTTTAGAAACAAAGGAAGCCTACCGGGCGATTGTAAGTTTTGTAACTTGCGTGTCATGCCAGCATACTTGGTCTGACTTGGATGGTATTTGTATAACACTATATATCTAGTGAGTGGTATGATTATTATATATTGAGCTTCTCGGTGCTTTGGAAGGCAAATTAATCAATGAAACCTTTATCGCAATAAACATGGTATAAATTGTTGGTACTTATCACAAGCCGCACTCGCCGTCGTCGCTTGACGCGCGATTATTGTTACGAACACGCATGCGACGCTTAGGCTATTGAGGTCCTCGAAATTTAGCAAGTTAAATACAATACAGTACAGCACAGTATGATCGAAGCGTAAGCTGAAGATTCAACCGAGAAACACGCTCGGATGGCTTAAAATGAATGACCCAATCGGGCATTATTAATTTTACAAATTTTAAATATCCTTTTTTTTCTTTTCATTTTAGCCAACTTAATATTCTGTAAACAGTGGTTTTATACATACAAAGTGTGATTGATGCAATTTATGTAGGTATAAGTTATACTGTTATGTTAACATAAGTTATGACGACACCATAACTTTCTCACCTTATATAGCACTCGCCTATGAATATTCTTTCTTTCAATATGATAATTGGTTGATCCTTCTCAATAAAGAATGCGTTGCTACAGAATATCAGTAGTACCTATAATAATACTTTTTTTTCATCAAATTTAATATAAACTTTATATTTATGCTTTATTGGTGCTATCGTATGTAAAGATCAAAATATCCTGAGATCAATATAGGCTACGATCATTTGCTTTAAGAAAAATATTTATATATTATCATTAATCATTAATATTATCATTTTCTTGGTTAATTTTAACTTGCAGTAATTTATTTTTCCTTAACAAGGTTATGACCTATTACTTTACATTTTATCATCTGGAAAGAGATACGAAGAGACATACAAGAAAATATTAAGAACTCTGTTAAAACAAACCATTAGTTGCCTTTTGCGACATCCACCGAAAGAAAGAGTGTTCAGTGCAGCTTGTAAGGTAAGATTATTATACAAAGGGTGGAACGAATAATTCCCGTACGAGGCTTTTATATAGACGCCCGAGTGTAGGACTCTCTACCGCTACAATATTTCAATGAATGAATGAATGATATTTTTATTTCAAGTAACAAAGACTCAATTTGTTTGTAGTGCTTATTAATTATGTAAGTAAAAATTGTAAATTTAAAGTGGCCATTCTTGCACCACTCCCCCCAAAATGGCACAAGAATGGTTCAATGTTATCAGAAAATGCTTTGTTCTTTGTGAGTACTGACCCTAATAAGTATTTTTTAAATACAGAGACAAAATTCAGTTTTCTACTCGGATTTGTCTAAATACCTCACAAGGGAATTATTCTCTTCCATTTCTGTAAAACAATAAACTATTAACGTTAGCATGAAATGACTTATTAAAATTTAAAAAAAAACTGACAACATTGTGTAAATTGCGCAAGAGATTCGTTTACTCTATTGGCTCATTGTTTCCAACGCGCCAGAACAATAAGGAGTATTTCGTGGGATCAGTCAACGCAAAGCGTCAACGATACGAGGTTGATAAAACTTATTGGTATTACAATTTCGCCATACCATCCATCAAATAAATCAACTTACAACAAACAGTATGATTATGATTACAAGACAATTGATTTAGGTCAACAAACTGCTCGGTGCATTTGCGAATTGTGATTGCTTCATATTTTATAAGCATTTGTTCAATAAACGCACCATCACAAACGAATTCGCTGGGTGAGGTATTTTTCTTAACGTAAAGATGAGTGCATACTTATATGTACTTATTTATTTACGTACTTATATGTACTTATTACAAAGCTTGGAGACTTAACTAATAAAAATATTAAGTGTTTTTTTTACTTGTTACCTAATTGTCTAATAGGGCAGGCCTCCCAGCCCTATGTCGTTAGTCTAACTTATTGGTTATCAGCCCCGAAAAACTACTACCAGCCCTTCAACAAGGAGCCTGTTGCGACATAGAGCCAAAATTGTCCCGTCTACGACCCCACAGATAAAGTCCTAAGTCTTTAGTTGAACGACTCAAGATCATTTAAACAAGAATTAAGTATAAATTATTTAACCAAGGTAAGTCACAAGAAAAGTATGCTGTCAGTTTTGTAATCTTGCAAATTAAATATAATTAAACGTCTTATTAACATTCATACCTGCTACAGGAATAAATGTGACAGGGAAGTTATGTAACAATTAAATGTTGCTTCTCTTAAAAATGTAAAGTGTAATTTGTAATAATTTATTACATTAAATATAAATAAATATAGGTATTATTATCATTATTTCGTGTAGGCGTCACGGTCACGGTCAAACCCTAATGCGTGCGAGGCAATTTTTTTAATTGTATGTAATTTATAATATGATATGTCTTCATATTATACTTACAAGGAAAATGTCTAAAAGTTTAGTATTGGGTTATAAAATTTGTGTGTGTTGTTAATTAGTTTTTATAAAATGTGTGTGTATAATTCATCTAACATTTGTGCACTTAAATCTTATGCAATAATCTACCAGCAATTTGTTCTTGTTAAATAATGGTAGTAATTAGGCCTTATTAGGTAAGTATATTTTGCCAATAAATATATAAGGTGAATTTAAATCAACTGCAAATATTTTAATGGCAGATTCAGACCACTAAACTGAACAACTTTCCCAAATAAACTTATGTCGAAATACGAAAAAATTTTTTTGACCTCCCATACAAATTAAGAATCAGCTGATCTAGTTTAGTATGGAGAGTGAAAAATAAAATTTCGTATTTCGATATAAGTTTATTTGGAAAAGTTGTTCAGTACAGTGGTCTGTATCTGTCCTTAAAATGTTTGCAGTTGATTTGTTTCCACCTTATATATATAAAATTACATTACGGCATGCACCAAACTTAGTGAAGTATAAATTAATTTCGTTTATTTATAATCCTTCTTTATCTTAGCGTGTTTCCTATTTGCATTTATTGCTTTATATAATAAGTGTTCCAACAAAAGTTTACAAAATTCTTTAATTTTTAAATTGTATTGTACGGTGGTTACTGTAATGATAGAAGTAAGTTGGGAAAATAAATATATAAATAAAATACATACATATAATTACGTTTTTATCCCATTCGGGGTAGACATAAACTAGGGCCATAAGACCTACCTAAGACCACGTATAGCTACCATCATTAGTTGAAACAAGAAATTAAGACTTAGTATGATTATTATCGAGCTTGCGAAAACAAAATGTAAGAAACAAAACGGAATCCTATAAAGCCTCCGTCGCTATATTTACATTCTAAGAAGCTGAATTTACTCACAATAAAAATTCGAAGAAGATGCTTATTCAAAATCCTGTGAAAATCCGACTCGCGCAACTGTTTTTATTTCACGTAAGTAGGTATTTTGGACTGGCAATGTGTTTATGTCGTTCTTCTATTGTCAAAATCGTTTTCCTCAACTCTCTTTGGAAGCTGGCCACGATTTAAAATACCGTTGATTAACAATGAGTGCCAACTTAGTCATGTTTTTTATTTCCTTATTACAATCATTTACTCGTACCTACCTACCTACTTTTAATTATTTCCTCTTATACCAAAAGCAGTCTGAAACAGAAATGAATTTAGTTAGAATCTTATATATAGATCGATACTATCCATACTTCCACACAAAAAATGAGAAAGTCTGTTTGTTTGTTAAGTTGTCAAGGCTCAACAGCTGGACAGATTTTAATTAAATTTGGTATGATATGGATATAGTTAAAGACTAGGGGTCAAACATTGGCTACTTTTCGAAGCGATATAACTGAGTACGACGCGGGCAGAGCCGCTGGCAACTGCTGGTTTCCTTTAAAAACAAGATACAGAAATTTTGTTTACTTCAGTAGACTAGTTAAGGTTGGCTAAAAGAAATTGCATTAGCGATAAGCCTTTATATTGTTTGTATTTGTATCAACATGTTAATTATATGTTAATGGCTTTGATTATAAATAATCAAATATTAATAGTACAATAAAGAGTATATATCTATCATTTTTCTAGTTGTGCTCCAAGATTTTGCCCGCATGTGGAGTGTACGTACCTAGGTATTATGGGTTTTGATCGTACTAAAAATAGAGCTACCAACAGGGATAAAGACCAGTATTTATAGGTCCCAAAAATAATGGTCTATGTAGGTAAGTTAAAAACCGGTCGAGTTTAGGATCCTAAAAACATGGTCGTTGTAAAAATTAATGGGCAGAAAAATGAGCAGGTTTATGATTTTAACCATATTTCCGATCCCCTGCCCCAGGCCCTAAAAAATAAAATATAAAAAATGTCTAGTAAATGTTGGGTTCATAGCGTTCAAATAAACAAATTTTTGAGATTTATTATTTTAGTATAGATTAGACACGATATTCCTTAAATTGTATAACAGCTCACTACAATATTAGCGTTTTGACTTTTGAATAAATTATGTAGGTCCAAAATCCAAACTACCAGCTCAGTTAAGATAAAGTCGATGACCTCGGTGCGGGCACCAAATTGCACAGCGCGTATGGAACCAACTCCCATTGGCTTGTTTTTATTAGGGAACAGCCTAATTATAATGCTTCCATATTTTATAATAATCAAAGAACCATGAGTGGCTATAAAAGTATAGTATAGTATACAATACCTATACTTACCTATAAGTAAAAGAAATACACTTAGTAAGACAAAAAGAGTCAAAGCCACTCATAGTCATATTTTCTGACACATGGAGTAAAAAAATTCGTGAAAAAAATCCAAGCTTAAACACGCTTTTTGTTTGTAAATAAATGGTTATTTATAAGTACATATTTTTTTAATATACATATTAAAGATTCAATATGTCTACAAAACTCGAACAATAAAAAAAAAAGTTTATAGATCGTATCTATACAAAGAATACAAACTATCCTTACATACACTGCAGACAAATTTCAACTTGCTTTTTGTTGAAGTTAGTGCAGTAGAGATACAAAGGGAATAAACGATTTCTATCTAGGACCCAACACAGGTAGTATAGTCGTGTCGCTATACTACTATATCCTTAAGTACATATTCACTTTGGTCATGACCGTCATCAAAATTTACTTGTCATGAGCCTAAATTATAGATATTTAATATTTTCAATTTCTTCCCTCCTTATTTCACAAAGATATAAATAAAATAAAATAAATATGTCTAAATGGCAAGGCCGGCAAGGATTGCACTAGACCTAATGCTAGGTAAGTAAATACTTACTTATTTAATTTTACTTTTATTTAAATGCTGTATTATACTGCCTTCGTCAAGCTAAAACGTCGTTTACCAACATCTGGCCAAATTCGAGTATTTAAAGCCATCTTATTTGAAAGATAGACCGAAAGTTTATTTGAATTATTTATTAATTGCATTAAAAACTCAAAATTTAGCTTGAGGACGGCAGTATAAGTGGTTTATATCTAAATATACCTAGAAGTACATTTTCTTACATTACATGTATATCTTTTATATTCATCAGTTTCACTAAAAAAAGCAATAAAGCCTGTTGTTAAATATACATGGAGGTATACAAAACGGGCATTAGAAGGTACACGAGCAAAGCCGTGGGTATGTAATTCATTTGTTACTAAGTCAGAAATAGCTCTGGACAAATTTTGTACATGGACAGAGAAGAACTTAAAAGATATAACACAGATTGCACTTGAAAGGGAGGTGAAATCCTTGAACAGAAAACTGGGAACAGCAATAAAGAGATTGGAAACCGGCGCTGGAAACATTCCAACTTTTTCGGATTCATCAAAAAATAAAACAATTGAACCGAAATTTCGGAACACAAAATGTGATACATTACAATCAAGAATTGAAACTAGTGATGTGCATACTCGTAACCTTCAATCGTGTCAAAATTCATCAAAGAATAAACCAGACGGGAATCGTAAATTCTATTGATGTTTTTTTAATTTATAACATCGTTTTTTATTAAATTTTAACTGTACAATATTATTGTTTCTATTTACTTACCTAACCTGAATAATTAATAAAATAATAATTTTTTTGGAGCCGGTTTCGGTTTGTAAATTTTTCCGTCCATACATTTTTATTTCAGAATAATAACTGAGATTTTTATAAATCCTTAGGAAGCCGCAAGGATTAAGATAATAAGACTATTAAAAAAGGTTTTGTACAATTTATGAAATGTCACGTTTTCGACTCTTAGTTTTATGTCACAACAACAGCCACATCGATGACGCTTACCATCAATTTGCATCAAAAAAGAGCTACCTATATCTCAATTCAGCTAAATTATTGTAAAACAGTGAATTAATCAAAGCAGCTCCAATTAAGTAGTAAATTTTAAATGGCAGCCAGAGCGGCATTAGACTTGGCGCTAAGTAAGTATGGACTTACTGTAATGTACTGTAAATGGTTACAGTTTCCAACTTTTGTATGGTCATTTTTATATTTCCGTATCCATACTAAGGAAAAACAGTTCGGGATACTGGGTGCTGATTCATAAGCACGATGCCAGCCAAGTGAAATAAATAATATTTATCATAAGAACTCAAATATTTTTTCCAACTTCAAATACGTTATTTACAAGATGCCCAGTCAAGAAGTATGCCCACAATTTCCCTTTATGACTAAGTATAGTTATAATTAAATTAAATCCTATTCTATACATTCAATAATGAAACTGTATCAAAACAAAAGTAGAAAAAATAAATGCAAAATATGGTCACAATGTTATTTTATTATTAAGTATTGATAATTCTAATCGCTTTTTTGCAACAGAAAAAAAGCATAATTTTTTTAAATTTAATTTCTACATTTGTTTTGTATTTCAGTTTCGCTAAATAGAGTACTGAAGCCTACCATAAAAAATGTGTGGTGCTTGGCTAAATCAGCAATAGCAGATACGCGGGCTAAACCCATAGTTTGTAATGCACTTGTGAGCAAAGCAGAAACTGCGTTGGAGCGATTTAGTGAAATACTGGAGTATAAATTAAAAGAACTTCAAAAGAGACAACTTCACAAACAAGTAGAAACTTTAGAAAAACGGCTAGAAGATGCTAAAAAGAAACTTAATTCCTAGCAGATAGAGAAAGACCTAACATGTTTTTTGAGTTGAAAAATATGTGCTAAGTGCAAAAATAAAGGATATATAACAAGTTTGTTAATTTTTTTTTTCATTAGTCTATTCAGATACGAATTGTATTATATATGAAGTCAGTAACTGTACTTTAAATTTAACTATAGTACTTTTTCTAATATAATACAAAAACGACTTCTATTCGTTTACCGGGACCAACATGATCTCTGTGAATCAGTGGTACTTATAAATTACACGTGTTTAAAGAAACTCGAAGGAAACGTAGGAAAATTAACCACTACAGTGGTTGTGAGTTGGTTTTATACAACTTTACTAGAGAAAATAGGGCAAACTTTACAAAAACTACTTACTCTTACTTATCTGTGATTTAGCTTGCAACTTGTAAGGAAAAAAGAAAAACTCAAATTTTCTCAATTGTATGAAATACCAAACTTTGTACTGATTTTAATATGGCATTAAAATTTAAGGTTCAGAAATTAAAATGACGCATTCATAAAGTAAAAAAAAAAAACAAAAAAAAAACTTCCTCATAATATGGAAGTAAAAAATAAAATAAATATAGGTATGATTAATTTTCTTCAAATTAATAATTTCCTAAAAATAGGTCCCACCTCAGCATATGCTGGTAATATAAAACTGCCAGCGCTGGTCTTCCTTTAGATTAATATTTCTAAAATAGGCTAGGTAGGTAGTTAAGTGAAATTTTAAGTAGTTTCGAATTACCAAAATCATTATCTTTATACTTGTTCGTTAGTTAGTTCTAGTTAGTTAGAAGTAAGCAGTAAGTGAAATTCTAAGTAGAGTTTTGAATTGCCAAAATCATTATCTTTATACTTGTAGTTTTTTTTATATCGAAATATGAGGTTATACTATAATAAATCATTCTCATAGAGTTCTTTATCTTGTGGTCTATACCTCTATAATACACCTTTGCCTCTACTATGAGATTTCAACAACTCACTGCGTTAGGATTTGTATGCATTTTCTCAATTACTTTACTATCTTACGCCGATCTTTAAGGTTTTAGATTTAACATACAAAATTATATATTATACAATACCTCGTAATAGAGCCACTGACTTCTGCTTACCACTAGCTTTAAAACATGCATTAAGTAGTTACTTTTTGTGCAAATTATTGTAAAGACAGTGCTGATGTGACGAGTTTAAAAAAGTTTCAATGTCATATAATATTGTAAATAAGTACTTGCTTGTAACTGCAAGCAAATCGCAGAAATGCTTTTTACAAAAGTTTATAAAATGATTCTTTGTTTTTAGCTGCAAGCAAATCTGTCATACCCGTTATTGGTACTGCATGGCGATATGCGAAAGTAGAAATGATACCTCCTATGTCGCATAGTTTCTTTCATGGTCCTGCTGGTAAAAACTTAGAAAATTCAGCAGCGAAGTTTGGACAGAACATCATTTCTGGAATAGAAGGAAGAATTAAAGAAATAGATAAGGAAGTTGAGAGAGTAAGAAAAGAGAAAGAAGATGCTATTAAGGCAGCTGCTGAGCAAGCTGCAGCTGCTGCTAAAGCAGCTGCACAAGCCAAACAAGATGAAAAGAAACGACAAGACGAAGCCAAAGCAAAAGAGGCGAAAGCAAAAGCAGATGAGAAACCTAAGGAAGAAAAGAAGCCTGATGCTAAAAAAGCTGCACCTCCAACTGCGAAGCCCGAAGCTAAAAAGGCGAAAAAGAAAGAGCCAGCCAGGAAAAAAGAACCAAAGAAAAATAGGCGTGATGAAAAAAAGGGAAAACCTCCTAAAAAGTAGTGATTTTGTCATTGTGGTTTTTATCAAATTGTACTTTATGAACATGTTTTTCTGTTATTAGTGTTTTACGCAGTTTGCTAAGACAAAACTGCTGGCAAATTTTAATAGATGTTATATGACTCAACCGTCGAACATTCACCCTCTTACAGAACGAGCACATAATTATTGTCTTTTACGCTATTTTACAATAAAATTTCTAAATACTTTCTTGTTTAAGTTTAATATTTATATAGAATAATGATAACAATAATAAACTAACATAATGACATTAAATATAGTGATATCAGCCGGGAGTGCCGGGACCTACTGCATATTGTATAGGTATCTACTAATTTTCTTTGATAATGGGCCTCCCGAAAGACGGAGATCCAAAATAGAAATGCCACTAATGGCGAACAATCCAAGCCAGGTATCGTTTACCTAAGCGTAGTACTGGCGTATGCGAAACACTTCGTAAAATAATACATCGCCAATACGACCTTCCTTGGGAAATTTCTTACATTCTAGTCTAACTCCTTTAAAATAATGATGACTTATTATTTTTTGAAATGACACTTGAGTTGGGATCTCTTTGGTTCTAGTCTATTATACTATTAGATAAAAGTAAATAACACAAACACAAGTACTCGTAGGTACCTTTTGTCAAATCTCATATTTTAATGTTTCATTATAATACACAAATCGATTTAGTTATAAATTGTGCTCAAAAATAATGTTTATTGTTATGAATTATTTATTTCCTTCTAAACATTGAGATTTTGTGACACCTTAAAAAAATTATCCGCTTATATTCGTTCCCGTTTACTAAAATATTCCAGCAAAATCAGTCATGACTTCTCGCATAAACCCACTTAAAACATTGAACTTTCTACGTAAGTAATGAGATTTTTTTTGCATCGTTTTTCTAAGCACGTAATAAATACCATATAAGCTGAGAGCCTTCTATAAAATGAAATTCCGTCTAAATCGAAAAAGGTTACTCAACACAACTAATCTTACTTACACCCCTTTCCCACCCTTCTGTCAATGGATTTCTAAACATGTTGATGTCAGGCAAATAGGACAATATAATAAGGCTATATATTGAACTAGCTGTTCCCCGCGGCTTCGCCCCGCGTGGGACTCGGTTATATCGCGTCCAAAAGTAGCCTATGTTTGACCTTGGGTCGTTAATTATATCCCTACCAAATTTCATCACAATCGGTCCAGCAGTTTAGCCGTGAAGAGGTGACAGACAGACAGACAGACAGACAGACAGACAGACAGACAGACTTTCGCATTTATAATATTAGTATGGAAGTATGGAAGTATGGATGTATAAAACAAATGATATTAGCAGAGACCTAGGTGTATCTAGTTGCACTCGACTTACATTCATAAGTAAGTATATGTTTCTACAATAGTAATTTATAAAAATAAAAAAATAAATAGTTCGTACAATTATACTTATATTTATTTCAGGTACAAAATACACTGCCTATCACAATATTTCTGAGGTTTATAAACCCACCGTAAATGGTTACAGAGAAAAAATTCAGGAGGCTTTAAAAGGTAAGTTACGGCTATTGAACAATATTGAATTTAACACCTAATTATACATTTCTGAAAATATTGTTTTGTTTTAACTCAGCAAAACATATAAAGTTTGTATCATCAAAATCGGGTCATTAAAAAAAGTAATCGTCATTTGAATGAAATTAAAAATCGATCAGTCAGGTTTCGAATTCACATAGGGGACCCAGTCAAGGCATGTTTGCCTGCAAATATATAGCAATTTCGAACGAATGCACCAAATTGTATAATTTTTTTTGTGTTCGTTATTGTTATGACAAACTTTGTAGGTATAAAAGAAAACGGGGATTTCCGGTGAATTTCCCGTAATTCCCACGGAATCGGGAGCGAGGCCCACGCGAACAGCTAGTATTATTATAGTTCTGTGGACGATTCGTCCCGTTGATTTTTTTTAAACTAGTTAATTTGAGCAGAAAAACTTAGTCTATGTGTTGGTAGCGTCAGCTTTTTTCAAAAATTATATTTGCTACAACAACGGCTCTTTACGTCTTTATATGTTTTCGATTGGTTCGTGCACAAAATTGTCACATAAAATAGTTTTGATATTGTGTCTGGATTGTACGAGCCAACGAGAACGGACTATTTTCAAATATATTTTACAGTTAGGTACAAATCTATATTTTTTCATATACTTACCAATCATCTTTACTAAGTAGGTACCGGGGTCTTGAAAAGCCACATTTACTAAGTATATATATGTTTGAATTGGAATAAAGGAAAGGCCTGAAACTCGTTGGACAGTGCAGTTGGACCACTGCCCCGCTTTGGAAAAACATTATTTACAAATCGATATGATTATTTATATTTTGATTTGATTAAGCTGTAAATTTACGCAGGCGAAGTCGCGTGCAAAAGCTAGATAAAACAATTACATTGTAAGTAGTTAGCATGTAACTTTTCAGAGAAAGCTGAACGTGCTGCAAAATCCGAACTGGTTAAAAAAATCAAAATACTAAAAGGATATTATAACCTAGAAATGGCACCCCCGTCTGGAAACGAAATGCAGGTTAAGAATTTTATTCTTAGGTATACTAAATTTCTCACTGTAGCGCTTTTTAATTTTGTCTATTAACTATTCATTTCTGTACTCGGATTTTAGTTTTATAACATCCCACACTTGAAAAGAGTTCATTAGCTTTCGATATCCTTTAGTTTGATAAGATAGCATATAATATAATCGCATTTTTTTTTTCAGAAATTGCAAAGCGACCTTGCTTTAGTAAAAGAATTTATCAGCAGTGGTTGTTACAAGTTCATCACAGTGAAACAGGCGTGGCTGCTCTTCCTTGTTGGTACGGAAATAGGTTTGTGGTTTTACCTAGGAGAGACCATTGGAAAAATGCACATTGTTGGATATAAAGTTTAGAAACTGACATTAGGGCATTGGTTTAAATACTTACAAAAATTTTAGTTAGGTATTACTTAAATGAAAATATTAGGTAAATATAATACATTTAGATACTTATTTAAAGTTTAAAAGTACTTACATTATTGTTTGAAATATAATGTTTTGTAAGATATTACCGACTTTCTAATTTTATTATCAATTTCTTTTTGATTTTTCAATCTACTTCACAAAACCGAGAAGATTCTCAATTCGTAGGTACTCTATTTTGATTTATTTCGTTTTTTTTTTTTAATTTTCCTATGGGACTACAATATTTAAATATAGATAATATAGATAAAATGTATTTAAGATGTTAACCTGGTACATAAGGTACATCCAAACAAAATTTCAAGACAATCGGCTCAGTAGGTTTGCTCCAAGCCAAATTTTAAGTAAATCGGTTTTTTAATTTTCCTACAAGATCCTAACAATCTTCCAGGATAAAATGTATTAAAGATGTTAATCCGGTACGTGGTACCTACATAAAAATTTTTAAGTCAATCGGCTTAGTACTTTCGGAGATAAGCGTGATCATAGATGCAGACAGACAGACAGACACAGACAAAAAAAAAATTTGTTACTTTCTGTTATTCAGTTTAAGTGTCCCTCTATTTATTTCAGTCAAAATTACTAAATGTACAGATAAATTTGCTGTTATATTATATGTTTAGATATATAGATATAGATGAACCGATGGCCGATAGGGCAGATAGGTTATCCAATGGCGACCACGCACTTGCAATCGCAGGCAGGCGCTGGATGCAGGCCGCTTATTTTGGTAATCTTTGGGGAGACCTATATCCAGCTGTGGACAACCTGCGGCTGAAATGATGATGATGATGAATTATATGAACTTATTCCTAGCGATTGAATTTATTCCTATTATGATGATGGGTGGACTACGGGCAACAAACGGATTTAATAAGTAAGTATAATTTTATCAAAATATTTCTTCCTGGATGCAGTAGAGTAAACTTATTGGTTACGAGTATTTTGGAGAAAACCAATGTTTGAAAATGTCGTAACGTAACTGTTATGTAAAATGTCAAAAGCCGGTTTCGAGCAACATGGCGCTATACCCGGTGTGGTATTTGTTAATGTGGTTATATTATAGGGTAAGTACCTAGGTACTATTCTGGCCACACAGATTCTGGCAAAAAGAGACCTAAGTAGTTCGTTCTGTTGCCTGGTAAGGTGAAAGTTTTTGATAATGATTTACGAGGATAATTGAAGGGACCATGAAATTTTTAGAGTAGTTCGACACTTTGAAGTTGTGTAATATTGACATGTGTCCAGATCTCCCAAAGATCCTCTACAAATGATCATAAATGATAGTTTCTGACAACGGCCCACAATTAACGTCGAAAGAATTCAAAAAGTACTTACCTAAGTACTGCCAATAATAATGCTTAATGTAACATCAGTCACTAGCACACGAACGAAACCAACTCTGAAAAGAAGTTGCAACCTTCAACAATTGAATCCAGGAAACATACCTAAATATTCCCATATTTGAACTACTTCTAATGGCGTCGAAAAACGGATGTCACCGTTTTTCCACGCCATTAGAAGTATCGTGGTCTGATCATATCAGACCTCGATCACCATCCGAAGAAACTTTAAACATTGATACTAGGTAAGTACTAGACTACACCAGAGTGGGCATAGTCTATTGACCATGTCATATACAAGAAATAATGATGACCTACGGATTCCTCAATCATACCAGTTTGGTCTCCTACATGTGAAGTTTTGTCATCGTCAATTTAAGTAGTTACCTACACTTCTTCGTCTTGGATTTCGCCCTGGTCGCGCAATCATGGATTCTGAGTTTGCCCTAAGGATTGTCATGGTAGGATAAAGGAGAAATAATACGTATTCTCTATTTTTTAAGTGACTTTAATAATAAGAAGGAGGTTTCTCAATTTCACCGGAAGTAAGTATACCTATGTTCGGGGATAACTGCGTGAATTATGAATCGAGGTTGATGAATTTTTTTTGTTTGAAAGTAGATATCTCAAGGGTGGTAGGGTACCTAGATACTATGATAAGGAAACCAGGACCTGATGAAGGCATCCTGATGATCTTTTTAAAATCGTAGGGGCGTCTAGTATCTAACTTTTTCATCAAATATTTTAAAGCTACAAGCTGATGAAGGTCGATCTGATGATAGAGCCGAAAGACAGTCCAGGGAACTCCTCAAATATTAACAGTTACCTCTAGTTTGATTAATTTATATTATATAATATATATTTGCACCCATATATAACACGACTGATTTTATTTGGGTATTTTTTAACTGACTTCATAAAAAGGAGGAGGTTCTCAATTCGTCGGAATGTTTTTTTTAATGTAGGTATGTTACCGGATTACTCGAAGACGACTGGACTTTGAAAAATTATATTTTTGTTTGATAGGATTCCATGCTTCGGAAGACACGTTATACCGTTGGTCCCGGCTACAATGTCGTCTGTGTCGTTTTAAAATAAATTAAACATTTTAATTTTGAAGTTTTATTTTGAAGTTGGTACGAATTTGTTGACTAGCTGCTCGCTCGTTAATTAGCATATTTTATTAAAATAATCGGCACTGAGTTTAGATTTATTAAAATTTATTTACACAACAATGTATTAATTATTTAATCCTTTTTAGTTTAGTAATTGGAATCGGTTTCGTTTTTTTTTTGGCAAAAACAATTATTGTCTATTCTATGTCATCAAGGTGACACGATCCTGGAATATTAAACCGACTTTCAAAAATGCAAAGAATTTAAAACTTAAAAGAAGTTAACAATAAATGTGTTCAAAAAAACGGAACTGACTCCAAATTTAAGTTATATAAACTCAACCAAAAAGGAAGAAATCCATACTAATATTATAAATGCGAAAGTCTGTCTGTCTGTCTGTCTGTCTGTCTGTCTGTCTGTGTCACCTCTTCACGGCTAAACTGCTGGACCGATTGTGATGAAATTTGGTAGGGATGTAGTTAACGACCTGAGGTCAAACATAGGCTACTTTTGGGCGCAATATAACCGAGTCCCACGCGGGCGGAGCCGCGGGCAACAGCTAGTAATAAATAAGTTGTTGTTTATAAAATACTAGCTGTTCCCCGTGGCTCCGCCCGCGTGGGACTCAGTTATATCGCGCCCAAAAGTAGCCTATGTTTGACATCAGGTCGTACAGACAGACAGACAGACAGACTTTCGCATTTATAATAGGTATTAGTATGGAAGTATGGATATGGAAGTATGGAAGTATGGATATGGAAGTATGGAAGTATGGATGTTTCTTTCATCATCGAACAATTTTATCCTATACTAAGTATTTAAACGAGCAATAAAATTTGTAATCGCGTTTTCGAAAACGGCTTTAACGATTTCTTTAAAATTTTAAACATAAGTTCTTACACAGTCGAAAAGATAATCTAGCTAGGTTCCATGTCTGGAAAAAATTATTTAACCCAATATTTTCACGCAAAAGATTTGCGGCATAAAACGAGCGAAGCTCGGTCGCCCAGGTACTATACCTATATTGAAGTTGGTGCCAAGTAGGTATACGACTTCGTTGACTAGCCAATATATATCTACAGAAGACCTTCGACGGTATCCTTCGGTCGATGATATGGTGGGCAGTGGGCACTGAGGTCTAAAGGGTACCTATACCAGAGATGTATATTGAGAACATCCGAGACGTGTACCGTGACTCCGATTACATAGTTAGGATTATTCACTGGATCTTGCATGGCTTTAAGAGATGGTAGTCATGGTAGTAACCCCCCTGAAGCTAAATGTGAAGAAGACAGACTGAAGCTAAATGTAAAAAAGAACAGAACAGAGTACATGGCTTGCAATACCACAGATCCACAGATAAAACACATTACCATATTTGCCAATTTATCTAACATCAGTTACCATCATCTTCTAAAACCTTCGAGCAACACTGCCTCCGTAACTTGAAACCATGCAAAAACGATTCGACATGCCTGTGACCGAGTTACAATACGACTGTCGTACGTAGCTCTACCTACTTGTCCTGGCAAAAATAAGACCTGAAAAAGTTTGATTGTCACAAACATGTGGCCTAATTTTCTATCTTAAAAGTTTTACGTTAAAACCATGCAAGTGAGTAAGCGAGACAGCACAATACATGATGTAAGGTGACGCGACATCTCTCTTACCAGTTACCCAATCGATGGTGGTATGGTAATAAGCCACCATGTGACCTACTATCATCTCTTAAAACCATGCAAGATTTAGTGAGTAAGGGGGATGTCGCCTTACATTACGTAGCGCGCTATCTCGCTTACTCACTGGATCTTGCATGGTTTAAGGAGACTGTAGTAACCCCCTATGTCACACACACACAACACAAACCATCACATTGATCACAAACTTATCGAAGGAAACAATAACAAAGGAAGAAGAAAAAAAAGCTATCTGTCATGCTAGCTGAAGTGTAGTCAAAGTCAAAGTCAATGTCAAAGTGGTTTAAGCATTGTCTTTTGACATTAGAAGTTAGTACAGTGCTGTCACCTGTGACGGCTGTGACTGTGACTGTGACAGACTGTGACTATTTCTATTTAGTACAAAATGGTGGTGAAGGTGCAATGCGGTGTTTCCGCGGAAACGCAAAACGAAGAATTATGATTCAAACAAATGCAGGATTTTTCTCTGTTAAAAGTATTACAATGGTAGTGAGTGTTATAAATACCGCTCGTTTTAAGTAAAAAAGTTCCATCCTCCCTCACAGTATCGCAGTGGTGTTTTTGTAATAGTATATTGTAGCGTAATGTTGCGGAGAATTAATTTTTACTCAATATGTTTCGCATTCGGTCTCAGTGTACTCCTAATTCTTGCTGGAAGTCGATATACAGATAACATTAATTATCATCCGTCCACCGTGAGCCGAAGAAATATCAGGAACTTTTTAAGGATAGAAGACGGAGAAATCCTACAACCAATATACGACCCCACTATCCCAAACTTCGAAATGGATATTGAAAAATTATTCAATAAAACTCGCTCCAGAATCAAATATGATTTATCAAATTACAACTTCAGTCATTCTGGAGTCCAAAAGTTAGAAGACTTACTCTTAGAATCAGGTGGAAAGCCAATAAGAAGTGTTATAATTTCAACTTGGAGGTCTGGAACCACCTTTCTCGGGGAAGTTTTGGATGCTGTGCCTGGCAACTTTTATCACTATGAGCCTCTTTTGAAGTTTGATATTGTACAAATAAGAGGGTTGCCTCTTTCTGCGGAAGCACTTTATATAATCAAAAATATGCTCAGATGCAATTTTGATGGTATGGATGATTATTTTGAATTTGGTAAGAAACATCAATTCCAATTCAGCCATAATACAAGACTATGGGACCACTGTAAATATAAGAAAGAATTGTGTTATGATGCCGAGTTTACAGCGAAATTTTGTAAACTTTTCCCCTTCCAGAGCATGAAGGTTGTACGTTTAAGATTACGCCTCATGCAAGAGATACTAGAGGATAAAGAGTAAGTTGTTTTTTTTAGATACAACACAGAATATTTATTTAACATATTGTACCTATTATAATGAAATTCTTTGGAAGTTTCATTATTTACATATTATTTTATTCTACTGATTTCCCCTTTTTTAATAAGTGTGAGTGGAATAAGATCTATCATGCATCTTTTCTATAGATAGATAATATATTTATAGTAAAGATGCATATTATACATTATGCATATATCTTGCATTAATGAGAATTTGAATACAGCTAATCACCGGGCAACAATTAATTATGTGCAAAATGCCAATCGGGATACAAGTTCTTGACTCCATTTTCAAGTCCAGGTCAAAAAACATGATGATTAAAACCCCGGATGCAGCCTGCTTTTATATTTAGCTAGCGACCCCCCGGCTTCGCATGGGCATAAAAACCTTCCTCTTGAATCACTCCATCTATTAAAAAAAACCACATCAAAATCCGTTGCGTAGTTTTAAAGGACATACAAAGGGACATAGGGACAGAGAAAGCGACTTTGTTTTATACTATGTAGTGATATAAAAAAAGTATATTAAATAAGTCTATTAACCTTGTATTGTATATTACCTTACCTTAACATGTGGGCTTGCTATGTGTTCACTAATAAAATTGCCATTGACATACATACTAGCTTGCTACAAATAAACTATAATTATAGAAACCTTAATATTCAACTTTATTATTAATATCCTTTTTTTACATAACATTATGGATGTGTACTCAAAAGACACCTTTCATTAGTCCTCGGTTGAGTAGCAAATCTGTCAGCCAGAAAGCTATGTCTGTTTTTTGTAAAACTTGACATTTTACAGATACCTACAAAAACTATGGGGTGTTAAGTTTGATGTGTCTGTGTATTCTTGTGTCTGTGGTGTCTGTCTGTAGCATCTTAGCCCCCAAATGGATGAACCAATTTTTGATGTGTTTTTTTTAAAGTTCAATTATCAATAGTGTGCTATATTTGATGGAAAACTCCCTAAATATGGGTATTTATGACAGGGCTTGTTAACTATAATTTATCTCAAGGTGATGTCAGGGTTTTTGTAAATTTTCAAATTATACTTGTCATTTTTTGCAGCTTTTAGCAATAAAATATGAAAATTATTTTTTCCTCTTGTAGGAATTATTTTTATCAATAACAATTAAAGAACAATGTTCCTAATTATAGATAGGTATATGAAAAATGTTTTGTTTATTCAAAAACTGCCTTGAAATACTGCTGGCACAAAACTTATAGGCTACAACGAACCCGCATTTGTTGGCTTATTATTTAAATCAATTATATCTATACTTACAAATATAATAATAGTAAAAATATTTTGTCCTTACATTTAGTAATTTTGAGTGAAATGGATAAGGGGACATTTAAAATAAAAATAAAAAAGCATAATTTTTAATTTTTTGTCTGTCTGCCTGTATGTTATGTATTATCACGCTTATCTCCGAAAGTACTGAACCCATTTGCTTAAAACTTTGACCAATTGTTTTAACTCGAAAGAACATCTAAAGTTTCCGGCTCATTAAAAAAAAAGTTATTGTCATTTGAATGAACTCAATGCATGTTTAATTTAAAACAAAATGCACCAAATTGGATAATTCTTTTTTTTTGTGTTGTTTATTGTCATGACAAACTTTGTATAAAAGAATAGGGGATTCCCGGGTAATTCCCGCGGGAATTCGGAAGCATTTCCCGAAATTCCCACGATAACGGGAACGAAGCCCACGCGCCCGAAATCGCGGGCTACTGCTTGTGTAGGATAATAATGGAAATAAATTTTGTGGTGAAGTTAAATTTAAGTTTCAACTGATTAGGTCCAGTAGGTTCAGAGAAAATTACTTTGACAGACACACAAGTGAGTGTTGTAAAAAAATCTTCTACGTCTAAGCAGCTTTAGCTTACGCTTTAGAGCCCACGGTACGCTATTAATCATGGTCCTTATTTGGCGGTACTGGTTATTACAATAGAGCGACTGCCGTCTGAACTCCGTAATCCTTCTTACAGGGAAACCAGACCAATAGAAACATGATACGAGTGTGTTAGTGGCCAACACTGTCCGATTTTTAGCCTGCCTATAGGCATCTGTCATAGCCTAACGACTGCCATCTACCGATAGCAGCCGGGACCAACGGCCTTACGTGCCTTCCGAAGCACGGAGGAGCCCAAGATAGAAAATGCCACTAATGGCGACCAATCCAAACATTGTCGTGCACTCGCCTGCTATCTTTACGAACACGCGCGCCGCGCTCGGCTTTCGAGCTCCTCAAAGAGGACCTTCATTAATACAGAGTAATTTTTTTTGTTTCAGGCTTAATGTGAAAATGGTACTTTTAATCCGTGACCCTCGTGGTGTGATGCAGTCCAGACAACATAGAGAATTCTGCCAACCCGCACCTGACTGCTGGAAGCCTGAGCTACTGTGTGCTGACATGATAAGTGACTATGTAGCAGCAGGAAGGTTGCTAAAACAGTATCCTAATAAACTGATGTAAGATTATTTTTTACTAGCTTTATAAAGGGCACGTCTGTCTAGTTTCCGGATTAAGAACATAATGAAGAGTGTTACTAGTGCGTTGCCAACTCATGGACTAGGACGTTTCGCGACAGTGCCTAGTAATTTCACTGCCTCTTTCCATCTAAATCTAATGTCAATTGCGCGGCACAATACATTTCGGTTTTTTCAAATCCCAACCAACTGGCTGGGAGGGAAATGCATTGTCCTATTTATATCTATACTAGCTGTTCCCCGCGGCTTCGCCCCGCGTGGGACTTGGTTATATCGCGCCCAAAAGCCTATGTTTGACCTCAGGTCTTTAACTACATCCCTACCAAATTTCATCACAATCGGTCCAGCAGTTTAGCCGTGAAGAGGTGACAGACAGACAGACTTTCGCATTTATAATATTAGTATGGATACATAAGATAAAATAAAGCTGTGTTAGTTACAACACTTATAACTCAAGATCTACTGAACCAATCTCTTTGAAATCTTGCTTATATATGCATGCACATAATTAGAAGTATTGTGAAGGACATAGGGTGCCTTTCATCCGGGGAAAAAGTACGTTTCCGAAAGAAGTACACGCGGGCGAAGCCGCGGGCAATAGCTTGAGTATTTTGCTACCGGTTTGCTTTATGAGTAACTAGCTGTTCCCCGCGGCTTCGCCCCGCGTGGGACTCGGTTATATCGCGCCCAAAAGTAGCCTATGTTTGATCTCAGGTCGTTAACTACATCCCTACCAAATTTCATCACAATCGGTCCAGCAGTTTAGCCGTGAAGAGGTGACAGACAGACAGACTTTCGCATTTATAATATTAGTATGGATTTGCATAATATGCCAAACCTTTCTTATGTGTAGGTACTTTCTTGAAATAAGGAAAGATATTGAAACATTGCATGTGAGTACATGAGAAAGACAGAAAAAGAGAGCTGATGTTGCCTAACTATAAATTAGAACTACGTTACAGTTCAAACGATCAGTCGTGTAAAACTACAAGTACATACTATTTCAATCATCAATACATACATTTAGTTTTTTATCGTTTATCATTGATGGCTAAAACTTTTGCGAGATTGCACACTTGGTTGTCCGAAAGGGTAATAAGTAAGTCCGCGTCGTTCGACACATCTATACACCATCATGGACAAAGTGGCTTGAGATGACATTGATCTGGGGTCACAAGTGACACCAGAATACCGGTGAGGCTTGAAGGGCTGGTCTATAAATAAATCATCAACTCAAGCTGTTTTATATGCTAGTGAGGCGTGGTTGGTCGGAAGTTGCGATGGATGTGTATGGAGGAAAGACCGTGTTAGTATCTCCCAGGTTTGGAGCAGCCTACATGTCGTGACATAGCGGGCAAGCTTCAGGAGAATCGAGAATGATTGAAACTGGCTAGTTAATATTGGGAATAGTGAGTGTCTGGCCATGGCCATGCCATCTTTTCTTGATTCTGTCAGAAGGGGCAAACTTAAAGAATTGTTGTATTTCGTACACTGAGGCGCCTAGGATTTTAATTAATTCTTAGTAAATAAAGTACATAGGTGGTTAAAACTAACGTATTTTTTTTTTCATTGGCTGGCACATTCCACATGTGTTAAATCACACCACGGTCTGGCTGGCCTCGGTCATGTCGTGACGAGCGCTGACCATTCTAAGCAGGAAGGTTTATTAAAAATTGTTTTCTGTGTATTACAAATATTGTCTACAGGGTCTTTTTATGATGATTGCGTGAGATATGTTGAAATTGAATTGCCTAACATGGAGGAAAATCTTTGCACGAGGCTTTGAAAGCGATAAATTATGACCATGAAAGTGTTTATTGTGGATGCATCGAAATCTGTAATGCTGCAATCACGAATCGTTGTCAGCATGGAAATCAATTATCTTTAAACGAAATATATAACCATATTTGCTTTGAAGGTGACAAGACTGATTTTTTGGGTTCGGTATACAAATTGTTAATACGAGGGCCTATTAGAATATATAAGCCTTCACTGCTCATCAATCTACAGGTTGTAAAAACGATCGAAAACTCACAGATAATGTATTTTGGTTGCCGCTATAGAAGCGAAAAAAATACAATTGATTATAAGAGATTGCTCAATATAAACCAGTGTATTTTTCACAGAACAGAGAATTATCCGAATAGAAATGTTTTGACGCGGATTTAGTTCCAGGATTAATGTGGCAGCGTATTATCTCTTCTTATCTTCAATTAATACATGTAAGCCCATGTAAACCACACCACACCTTATTAGAAATGCAACGTAGTTTAAAACAAAGCCACCTAATATTATCGACCAATTACAGTGGCAATCAATGACGCAGTCAAATTACCCGCCCATTTTTTCGTTGGCTTGCAAACCAAACTAGTGACACGTTTTCATTAAAAAATGTTTATTTAGATTCCAAGCTGCGTGTTGCGTGAACCCGAATCGTTAACAGTGTTTGTATTTGTTTTTGTTCTATACTTTAGTTTTAAGGATGGCCCTAAAGGAGTTATAAGTTCTCTCACAGGTCAGTTTCCTTACTCGTCATCCATTTCACTTATTCACCAGTTTACTCATTAGACAGTTTCTAAATTCGCCAATTGCCGTATTTGCTAGTTTCGCTAAGTTGTCAATTTTCCTATTAAGGGGACAGTCGAGATCAGAAATGAGAAATTGGTCTCACGTTCACCTTTTATCTCCCCCTCTGTCCCTGACGTGTTTTAGATAGTAATATGTAATTAATTTGTTACAGGGTTCTTCGTTATGAGGAGCTTGCACTCAATCCAGATAACACTACACAAAATCTCCTCAGGTTTTTGAGGTTGGGCATGACATCATCCATTGAAAGATTTCTTAGTACCCATACAAGCGTCGATGTAGCAGGAGTCAGCTCTACATTCAGAATCTCACAAGATGTGCCTTTCAAATGGAGAAATTTGTTGGATTTTGATTATGTCGACGAAATACAGGTAACTTATTTCATTCACGAAAACTAGTTAGGAGAGCACTTTCTCTTTCATATTTTTTCCTATAAATGACAAAGTTAAAAAAGATTTTGCAGGATAGTGGGCGTAAACAATACATTTGAAAAGTAAACCCTTGTTCACAATACCATTTTTACAGGACCCTAAAATAGTATGGCGTCAGGTTCCTAGATTTTATACAAGGTTTGTCATAAAAATTGTTGGACAAAACCACCTTAGGCCTTCGTTAGTACAATAACTCCTATATGAGTATTCTCTTTCATATTATATACTTGATATGTGTCACGTATTTTTAAACTTATGTCGTTATTTTTGACAAATTGTCTACTTAATAGTTGTGTTTGGTTAAACAGGGTTCCTCTGATCAAAGGCCTTAATTAGGTCTTTGATAAAAAAAGGCGTCAAGGCCGACACGGCGGCGGCGGTCTGAATAGGTTGTTTGTGTTAATCCATACTTCCATGTTTAATATTAATTTTATTTATGTAGTTACTTTTTATTTTATACAATTATGGGCACTGGGATTTCATTATTTCTATTTAGTAAATTATCATTCTTATCTTAATACTAGCTGTTCCCCGCGGCTTCGCCCCGCGTGGCACTCGGTTATATCGCGCCCAAAAGTAGCCTATGTTTGACCTCAGGTCGTTAATTACATCCCTACCAAATTTCATCACAATCGGTCCAGCAGTTTAGCCGTGAAGAGGTGACAGACAGACAGACAGACTTTTGCATTTATAATATCAGTGTATGTACAATTTATTTTAGTCCTGCTATTTATTACAGATTTGAGGACTTAATTTACAATATTATAAGTGCGAAAGTATATCTGTCTGTTACGCTTTCACGGCTAAGGCACTAGACGGATTTCGATGAAATTTGGTAAGGATATAGTTAAAGATCAGGGGGTCCAAACATAAGCTACTTTTTGGCGCGGGCAACAGCTGGTTAGTTGGCCACGTACGAGTATTATGGACTTCATATAAGATGTTTTAATTGATAGTAAATTATATTCTTAATTCATTGTTTTAACGTTTTATTTCTTTATTATAATACTAGCTGTTCCCCGCGGCTTCGCCCCGCGTGGGACTCGGTTATATCGCGCCCGAAAGTAGCCTATGTTTGACCTCAGGTCGTTAACTACATCTCTACCAAATTTCATCACAATCGGTCCAGCAGTTTAGCCGTGAAGAGGTGACAGACAGACAGACAGACTTTCGCATTTATAATATTAGTATGGATACGTTTTCACCGAAATTTTAACACATGTACTTAGTAGTTGCACGCATATTTTACTAATATTATGAATGCAAATAAGTTTTCGTCTGTTTTTATACCTCAACCCTATATTGATGTAAGGATAAATTGGACATTGGAAAATTACATTATGATTACATTTTACTGCTATATAATAAACAGTTTTTAATATAGTTATTACATACACTGAAATAGATTTTAATCAATTCTGCGGTTCTGCCTTATTATATACTAGCTGTGCCCCGCGGTTACAATCGCCAAATTACTCGAATTAGGCTATTATTATGCAGATTGCAGATATAAGTTTTTGCAACAGACCACCGCACCGTACAAACAAACTCTTCAGCTTTATGATCTTAGTATAGATTATTTATCCATAAAATCCATTCAATAACCTTATTTTAAATGGACTTTACAGAGAAATAATTATTATTGATAAAAATGGGACTAATATTCAAAACAAGTTTGTCAGAATCGGCGAAAGAAATATTTGTTACTCCTGAATGTTACAATAAATTATATTTACAATTTTGCTATCATTCATTTCAGACAGTGTGTAAAGAGGCTATGGATATATGGGGCTATCGCCTGGCGCACAACTCATCACATATGACAAGCAAGGATTTCAATCCTATAATGGAATACACTGTCAAGCAATGATTCTCCTGATTCGTTCTATGAAGTGGATTGACTAATCATAGGACTGACTTCTGTAAGTAAGAACTACTGTCTTCTTCTTCTTCGTCGTGTCGATGTCTGATTGTTTCATATGGTGTCGGACCAAAACTCCGCCTCTCTAATTGCATTATCCGTGCCCTGCACAAGGTCCTCGAAAGTACACCTGTGAGGGCACGACGGACACTGCAACAAATGCTCCATCGTCTGCAGATAATGACCACATAAGCAACGGGTGTCGGTAGGGTTCTGTGCAAAAACACCAACAAATTGTGATAGAAGGATTTTTAATATAAGGGATTGGACTTAATACTTTATGGGTTAAATCTGAATGACATCGAATGAGCAATCATTTTATTCTCGTCACCATCATTACGTGTATGTGTCACCGTCAACTATGGACACCCTGGTGTCAGAGTTCGTGGGAAACGTCTCTTTGCATCTGACGTGATTCCTTTAACGACTTCCAGATGACAGCCGAAATTAACAGCTGAACGTGCCTTCCAAAGCACGGCATCATTTTTATTATTAGTCAATCGGGCGATTCACGCCTGCAATGTCCTAATCAAAGAAACAACTAAACAAATATGCTTCCCATGGGAATCGAACCCATGACCCCCGGATTATAAAGGCAAACGCCTTAACCACTGGACCACGAAGGCAGTTAAACTTATTTAACTCTATTGTTTTTCACAGAATTCAAAACATTGCATTCAAGTTGAAGAATATTGACTCTTAAACTGATCATGTACCAGTGCCATCATCAATTTATCCAGTAATGAAGATTTTCACATTAAGAGGATGTTGAGAAAGTTTTGCTATTGCAAGCGTTTAAACTAGGTAGGTACTTTTAGTTCTTGAAACAATAAGAATCTCATAATGCATCGAATTACCGAACGATATTTGTGTACCTGTATGTCATCGAACAGAGGTATTATCTCATTTGCAAGGCGCTGCTCTAACTCGGAAAAGTAAATACTCAAATGCACATAAGTCATGCTTAGTAAGCATACAATGATTATTAAATATTATATTAATTGTTAAATCAGATTGGAGAGGTGTCTGTTTTATGTAAGTATAAAATAGAAATATATATATAGCTGCTAGGCACAAAAAAGGCTAGGGGCCTAATTCGTCAGATGCAGTTTCGGTCTAAAAACCAAATCATAACTTGCCTAACCAAAGGTCTTCTTGGTTACGTTTCCTTAATACGGAATAATATACTAACAAACTCACTTCTTACAATTTTTCGTTTTCATCAGTTGCAGGTTGAAGAGACCATGTTAATTTGATATTAATTTTACTCTCAATTATTTATTTGTAAGGATAAATGCATGTAATTAATATTTAAAGGAATCTATAAATAACCCATTTTATAAAAGTATACTATAAAAGCATGTTGTCTTGCTCTTGAAAGTAAAAGAGAATAAAAAAAAATTGTTTTTTCGCCTCAGATTATGTTATTTTTTACATCATTGTTTTTATAGATTTATATAACTCAAAGGGTACCAAGTAACCCAAACGATTTATTGACAATATCCGGAGTTTGCTTGATCTACGTAATTGATGCCTTGAGCCTTGTCGTCATTATCTAGCGACAGTGGCAAATGTATATTAATTTGTGTTTGTAATTCGATACTGCCGCTCTGTAATCTATGAATCTCCTGAACTCTTACGTTCGCACGCCTTTTACGTCAAACCTTTGTAGGGACGACTTTTTGTTTATCAACCCAATCACTTGGTGATAGCCTTAATATTGGTTTATATATGTTACTGTTTTAAAGACTGATCACGTTTCCAACTATTTATCCCATATCTTCCATATACAATTAAATTTATTTTTGGCAACTAACCCACTTCGACTGTCAAATGTGTATGAATGTTTATGGCAGAGTGTTAGCTCAGGTTGTGCAGCACACTGCTTGTGTGCCATTATATCAAAATGTAAAAGATGGACCATTAATTATATAGGTTAAAATTGTTTGAACATTGCGGAAAGCGCTTTAGTCATGTAGGAATAATAATAAAACGCTTTGTTCAAACAATTTTGACTTTTATCACTTAACGCGTTTTATTGTTAAGCTTAGGCAATTTGGCGTTTTTAGCACTTACGGAATTGACGAACTGTTGATGCTTCCATTGTTGACACTTATTCGATCTTATTTAAATATGCGTAAAACGATATTCTACACCTATTTATTCAATAGTTTCTAAGGCCTAATCATGTGTGATTAAGCCGGTGACAATATAAATTAAAGGTTGATGCTGCGATGTATGTTTTCGAGTGTAAAAGCTTGTGTACTTTCATTGTTCGCCCTTACGTTTTAACGAATTTTCATGATATTCTTAAATTGAAGAGCTGTGCTCTTTTTGGTGTAGTTTCCACGTACTTCTATTTATATCTACCCTTTTCACAAATAGACTATGAAAATGTCAAAGAAGAGAAGTGTGATTATATGAAGTTAATTATTAAAAAAAAATACTCGACTGCATTTAAATAGGTAAGAATTGGCCAAAAATCCTAGCATTTAGTTTTTATTTTATTTTGATGTAGCCAACGTCACTCTCACAGTAAATACGAATCTAACGACAACTGCGTGCAAAACAATTTGTTTATACCTACATAAAAACATACCGTCCTTCTGGCGCAGTCGGGTAAAAACAATAAACTATTATATTTACCATGTGTCAAATCTTCATTTTTTTTATTTAATTGTGAAACTGGCATAAGTTGAAATGCTTTAGTCCAAATGACGTGTAAAAATGCTTTTGAATATTTCTTAAAAGAACAATGAAGTGCACAACAGCTACACAATTAAAAAAAATATATATATTTTTAATTTTGCCTATACAGCGAAGTATCAATCTAAAAACCTTTAATATTTTGTTTCGACCGGTTAAAACCTAAATAGCAATTAAGATGATTTCACGTAGCGCATTCGAGAATGTAGTTATGGCTTTCCTTAGTAATTATATAATAAGGTGCTACTTAGCGCACGTTAGTTAGCCATCCTAGTTTAGTTTTACCATTTTATATGGAATGAAAGATTTGAATTGATAACATTTTAAATAAGAGCCTAATTTTATTTAAAAAAAATGTAAACTATTATTATTATATTTCATAAGTTCATTTTTGCTGAAGGAATGATAGGAATTAAATTCAATGTTTTAAATTTCCTAAAGAATTCTGTTATGTTGAATGATAATCATCTATTTATGATATTAATAGGTGATACATATCTAACTTAAAGTACAAGGTGTTTAAGTTGGGGAACTTTAACTTACTCGGCTCACCGTCGTCCGTCGGTGACACATGTACGAACTTAAAGTACGCTACAAGTTCGCGAACTTACTCGCGCATGTATCACCCCTTATACAGTCATTATGATGCTTCCACTTTAAATGTGTAAACACAACACCAAACCAAACACCAATTTAAAAATAAAGTCGATAGTGTATGTGATCCATTTAAGTATTAAAATAACGCCACTGATAAAATATTGCGACAAGCTAAATTTATTTCAAAAATTAACACACAATCAGTATTAAATTAAATAAAGATTGATCTCCGTCCATGAGATAAATTAACTTATAATATCTATAAATATACATACATATATATATTAATAAACAAACATGTCTTAATTAACCTAAAATGATTACATTTTATTTATATATAGAACAATTTCAAGTAGAAATAATATCAATTAACTATTATAATTTTAAAACAACTTGTCAACGAGAATTACTGTACGTTTTCCGTTTTCAGCGTAAATGCTATCCGTATTCCGAGGCAAGACTCTTGCCACAAGAGTCAACTTTTATTCTGGCAAATACTTCAAATCTAAACGCGTGTAATACGAGTATCTTCTTATATCCATGACTATAAAATCACATGATAGTCAATATTAGTCAATTACTACTTGTGAAATAATCTTTCGTTTCACTTATTATTTGGCCCTTTGAACACATTCTTCACTGGAGTGAAGGATTTAGGGAGAAAGGTCTACTATGGGTAGTTGAACATTTTCTAATCCTATATTCCGATGACTTAATTCTGACATAAACTTCACGAACAAAATTAAATTCAAAATCTCTTTTTTTTATTTCAGCGATAAAGCTCTTTGTTCATATATAAATCTATTTGTATTGCGTATGTACTAATAAATAGTATTGACATTTTATGTCTTAATTTTAACATTCACACACAGGCGCCAAAAAGCGTTTTCTTGCACATGCGAACATCGACCGTCTTGCGTACCTACTATAAAATTAATAACATTTCAATAGATAAGGTAATGCCGGATAAATAGGTCTAATGGCTAAGCAAAATTTTACGTTTTATACATTAAATTCACAAGTCTTGTAGAAGGGACCAATTACTCATTATATTATTTGTACAATGTAGAGATTGTTTTTTTCTAACTAAATAATATCGATTTCGTTTAAATTAAATAATTTATATCTAGTGGAGAGCTTCTTTTTAACGACTATACTTCCAGATCGGATTTTTAATAAAAAAAATTGGTTGCCTGTAAAGTCGGTATACGGGCGAAAGTTTTACGTGACAACGACTTTGAGTCTGTCTCTCTCGCTCTTAGGGGACGCGTGCCTCTCACTCGCTCTCATTGTGAGCGCATCGTAACGTTACCGAGCGTTACACTTTTTTATAAGTGACTCCCAGCCGCAACCTAATTTAAGACGTTGTCACGTCAAAATGAATCTCAAAAATGTAATGTAATAACTTCGAAATACTGCAACAAATTAAATAATTCTTAAAAAAAGTTTAATGGGTACTTACAGAAAATTCAAAATAAAATTCAAAATAACCGATGAAAGGTCGTACGTTTTCAAGTAAGTAAGTCCCTATATAGGAATATATTTAAATCGATTTCTTTTTTTTGTTTTGTTTAAAATGGAACATGACCAAGATTGATTTTAAAAAATTGCATGTCAAATTGTGGGCCTCCTTAGTCTGCATTACCTTATTGATCCTCGCAAAATGAAACTAGTCCGTACCGATGATACAGCAATATATCAATGTCGCCAAAAACCATTTTTCAGTGGTCGAACGTTTTTTTCAACTACGTTTTACTACCTACTACTAAAATTTATACTCAAGACTATATCGAATTCTGCAATCATAAAATATTCAATTCATTTATTTCATTTATATTGTACAATAACACTAACAGTTCTACTTCTAACTATATAGGCCATGTACTGGTATTTGAGCTTATGCGGCTGATGGCTAACTAGAAATAAAATTATCATGAAATTAGATGTAAGTTTTTTTTTTGGTAAAAAACCAAAGTACCTATTAAATTGTAACTTGGACTTTACTAGTTTTTGCTTAGCGTTATCTGTTTTTATCTGAATTTATGCTCAGTAGGGTTCGGATACGGAACAAGTTTAAAAAAGGTGCAAAAGTTGTTCAATTTACCACAATATTTTGACTGTTCTACTAGTGAAAAAACCTTTTTTTCCCAGGAATTTTAATAGCAATAAGATAGCCATTATTTTATTTTCATTAATTTACAGAGGCGTTTGCTGGTTTACTGTGTGTAATTTTAATTATATTTCAATTTTTTTTACACAGTTTTTTTTTTAATTTTTTTAATTCTTTCGACTACTCAACAGGCGTTACTCCATTACACCTTAGTTCTAAAGTTAAGAGCGTTTGGACAAATAAACAAACAATTTCTTAAATTGTATTATATAACTGTATTTCAATGTTTCGCAGTCACAGGCTAAGTGGAACATTCTAAATATTCGTACATAATGAAGCTAATAATACCATTTACCATTATAAAAAACGGAACTATTAATAAAATGTAGTGAGAATCATTAAGTGCACTTGATAACGGTAGTTATAAGTAGGTAAAATATTTATATCGATAACGACAAATTTGAATGTATTAATTTTGGCAAACTTCCAGTGACGTATTATTATATGTACCTACGCAATATATTATACTAAAATGTACTAAATACATATAATAATTTAGATTTATAATAACTAAATCAAAATTTCTCATTTTGATAATAATAACAATTTATTATATTGGTGACGTTATAATTCCTGCTTGTAATTCAGATTATATAAAATTACGTATTAGTTACTTCCCATAATCTAAGCTAAATAGTAATGACTTATTATGAGGTCTCATATCGTCTACATACGTTTGTCCTAAAGCCCAGAAAGTTGTAAGCATGAACGATATATGTGGCGGCAGAAGTCATTATAAGTAAATGGTTATACTATACTTATAAACAATAGAACAATATTGGGAAGGCTGACTCTATGCCAGAGATATAAATAAATATAATAAATCCTTATAAATCTTTGATTGTGATTTGACGAGTCTCTCTTTAACACTTGGTGTTGGTGATGTCCCATCACTAATGTGTTGGATGATTGTACATCTGTGCAAAATAGTAAAAGATTTACATTATATACAGTATTTAAAACTATTGCAAATCTCCACTAAAATTAACCCCTAACATCTGAGTTCTAGTCATGGATAAAATACTATGTTGCACATATGTGCACTAAGTTTTAAAGCTTACAATATATACAATAATGTCAATGAAAAGCATCAATTAATATTAAATAAGATAACATGCTTCCTGATAGATTTGACAATATAATATATTCAGTTATGCCTTAAAAATACTGGTAGTTATATAAGTAAGATTTACTATTAAATTGCATGTTAGTTATACATACATACATAATAATTATTTATAAACATCATTCTGGTGACTGGCTGGACCCAGTGTAGATTTTTTATCATATCATAGCATATCATATGGTATACACTTTATAATTGTAAGGCGTTTTTAAAAGCGTGCGTTAAATATATTTTTTTTGTAAAGCGCTATATGAGCTCATAGGATTTATTAAAGTACCAATGTATTATTTATGTTTGATGTGATATTTTTGCTTAACATATAGGTATGTTGATCAAAGATTTATTTTCGTGAGGTTTCATCAAATTATTTTTTGAACTTAGTTTTAATTATTCTTAAATTATAGATCAAAGATTTATTTTCATCATGTTTGATATAAAATTGTTTTATTTTAGAGTACGTAGTTTCAATTATCAATATAACGTATCAAAGAAAATACTAATAACTTTTTTTAGTTTATTAGCTGCTGTCTCAAATTATTTGTTTATCAACATATCTTATAACCTTTGTACGAAATCATGACAATTAATGAGCAATAACTATAAAGGATATCGCTATTGGCCCATACATACGAACGAAAATGGTAGAATTTAAAGGGTAGCCTTATTAGACTAAGAGTTAAGATTGATTAAATGTTGAAATTTTACTCAATAAGTAGTTCATAGCACAGCCAGCGTTATTATTGCAAAAATTGTATTATCTTTTTTTTTATTTGAAGTTAATAAAGTTACAATGAATAAAACAGTGTTTTATATTTAACACTTCCTTTATTAGACATTGGCTAGAACTAGAAAGAAATAGAAAGAAAAATAATACCAGCTCAGATCAACAAATGCTGTTTACTTGAGGCTAAATAAGTAAGGTTATATAAACTCTTTGTAGAAAGGAAAATTTTGAACATTATTACTAGCATTTGATCCATAACCATCTGCGACTGAAGGCATCGTAACTTGCTGGTATGACGTTGGTAGATATGGTTACAATGGTTTCATAACCAAGAATGCCAAAGGCCGTGTGAAGTGGAGGTGAATAATCAATAAAGTGGACCCTGTGTTCCTTGTCGGTTTCTACCATGATATTTTGATAACTCATTCGCGCTTACACCTTAGGATTTTGGATGGAATTGGAAATCCTAGGCGCTGTCGCTGTCAGGTTATTAGGTCTTACGCACACTTGGCTCCTTAATTGACCAGCTCAGGATGGATCCGAAAAAAGGCTAATATAAGAGGGAGAGAAAACATTTAACGTTTCACACATTTTTGGTGGAATGTTCAATTCAAATGTCAAATGTATTGGATTACGATGGAATACTATAAATACGAATGTGGAGCTCTAGTTAAAAAATATACTTTGAATTTTTTTTGAAGACCTGGACATCAATCTGACGATTTGTGAAGAGAGGCATATAAAATTAAGTTGTTAGATAGTGTACACATCCTTATATTAATTAATGTATACCTAATATAACCGGGTAATAATCGTCTGCGTCGATCACTGTCCTGAGAAGCTTTTTGTAGCTGATGATTAAATTGACCACGCCTGGGTGAGTGTTGGGTTCTTTGAATATAACGTCTGAAAAAATAAACAATACTGTTTAACGGTGTGGAAAAGGAAGAAAAAAGAAATTTTACAAACAGGTCTGTTCATTTCTTCTCCAAGAACTTGATCTTCATTACAAATAATAAGTTCTATAATTAAAAAAGCAGGGTAACGAACGACACGCCATGGACGTGGATAAATGAACGAATATACTTACTTAGTGCCCACAAAATAAGTATGACTGTAACAATAATACACCCAAAAACTCCAATAATATTTAAAGCCAAAAATATGTTTGTTCTTTTTTGCGCGCCGCTTTCGCTGCAATAAGTAAATGCGTAGTTACGAAAAAATAGCCTATAATCCTAACTTCCTAATCCTTAGTGAAATTATAAATGAAAAAATGTGTTTATTTGTGATCTCTTCACGCTTTATCCTTTTTGCATACAGATACGATGTGTATAGAATTAGAAGTATTGAGAAGGATTTACCTTTCATCCCGGGAAAAACACCGTTCCTGAGTGAAATACACGCGTGCGAAGCCGCGGGTAAAAAGTAGTTAAGTATATATCAAAGATATACTTAGTCACTATTTTACTGGAATTTTTCCAAATCTGTTTACGGAAAAATGCTGAGGGTAAGTCCGAGGTAAGTAAGGTACCTAAGTAGATAGGTACCTATAAATAATAAACCGGAGACCATATACAAAAGTACTCTGTGCCGGAGACTCATACAAAATTTTTTACTTATGCGAAGTCGCTCAAAATTTCAACGTGTCGGCACAGAATATAAAATAGTACCTACTACTGTGTTGATACGTGGTTGGTACAGTATTTGTTTGCACAGGTACCTTGTTACTTGCTACTTGTTATACTTACCTTGGCAAAATAGTCTGCTCCATTTTTACTTATCTGAAATATAGGTAGGTACTTAGCTAACAATTGAAAATTTATTTTAGGTAGGTAAGTAATACCACAATTCAGTTCTTATAATTTATATCTTCTATTAAATTATATTATAGGTATATTTTATTAATGTCATATGTTTATATATTGTTTGATGTTGTCATTTACTTTGTGGAAGACTATTACCTATTTCTAGAACATATTATCAGGCAGGATCGGTTAAAACCTCAAAATACTTTGAGATCTACTTATTTTAGGAGCTATTTTCATAATTAAGTACCTACCTACTATTCAATAAAAGTAAATAATAAAACTATTTAGTAATGATAAATTATTCTGTGGTAGAGTCAAAATTCTAGACCGAGTGCGTCGACAATAATAATTTGGAATTAATTAGTATATTCTTTACTAGCGACCCGCCCCAGCTTCGCATGGGCAACAAAAACCTTTCCCTTAAATCACTATCTATGAAAAAAACGGCATCAAAATCCGAAGAACTCTGACATCAGGTTGTGCATGGTCGATTGATCGTGACACCTACATGAAATGTATTAATTAATTGTGTATTCTGTGTTTTTGCTTAGGGATGAATATTTATTTGTTAGTAAGAGAATTTGTAGGTATAACGTATAACGTTGGTATAAGCGTTGTACTTATTAAAAACAAAAAAAAAGAAGCAATAGGCTTTCTACGAGAAACTCAAAATAAATAGATTAAGTAGGTAGTAGAGTAATAGAGAGTAGGTAGGTCTTTCTAGAATGCTTACTTATTAATGATATTTCCATAGATAAATAATTAATAACAGGAAAAAATATTTTGTAGATAGATAAACGCACATATAATTAGAAGAAAGTAAATAATAGCAAGTAGTAGATTAGGATTCATTGTTTACAATAATATCTAAACTCAAAAATGTTTCCGATAAAGCAGTCTGAGCAAAGTTATAATGATAATTTTATCAAAACTGAGATGTGGTCATGCAATACGAGTTCAAGTTATAATTAGAACCCTGACCAGTGCATTCTGAGACAGTCGGTAATGCGCAGGCGCGGCGGTGACACACATAACAACGCCCACTCATTATTTCCTTGGAGGCGGCAGTGCGTCGTGCGTGTGCGCGTGGCTTTTCTGTTTACAAACAATCCTTCCTGCATCAAAACTTTTAACACACATTGCTGCTAAGGACTGAATATAAAATAGGTGAGTTATTTTAGTACGATTTATTACAGTATCTACCTACTATTTAAATATAAAACCGAAGTGCTAAAACAAAAAAAATAATGTCAATAAATTGCTCTGAATTTTGAATTTACAATACAATACAACAGCATTTCCACGGTTGCGTCAGCTAGCTTCTTTGGTATGGTAGGTACCCAGGCCAGGATGTGCTGTTACTCGCCTTGTAGTCTTCTTGTTCTGTTTTTGTGTTCTTCTTTCTTTTGTCTTTTTCCTTTTTTTAACTAGCCTTGTACTGCAAACATAAAAATATCTAAGGCAATACAGATATTATAGAGCAGACTTATACTGGCATTGCTAAAGTGCAAAAAAAGTAAGTATAGGCAGACATTCTTTTCTTCAATGTCATGGACTACAATAAACTAAGAAAATTACGTTATTGTTTATAACTTCATGACATTGAAGATAAATGCTAATAACTTCAATGATAATACAGTAGGATCCAATAAAAGAATCTATAAACATTTTATTACAGTTCCACCTACTTAATTTTAATGTTGACGGTTAGAGCAGATGTGTAAATACATAGGTATTTGTGTCTTACATTTTATATATGTTGTACAAATTAGAGTAAAATAAAAAAATTATTATTTTATCAAGTGGAATTTTAAAAATCAAGTTCGCCAAATTCCGTAAAATAAAATGGTTAATATTGTTTTAAGGTGTCGTTAACCGACAACGTGGTAGAGCCGATTGCATCGTAGAGTAAACGAGTCTACTAGGTGTACTCGTTTTATCAAAGGTGTACTTGGATAAAAAATTATTCAGTGTGATATACTCCTAGTAATGGCAGGTTTTAACTAATATATGATAAAAAGAAAGGAAGACCAACAAGAAGATTTACCTTTCAGCAAATGTTTATATAGGAAATTTTACAAACCGGTATAGTTTGTAAAATTTCCTATGTCCATGTTGTTTACGGCTTATATTAGGTATGTAGGTATGTTAGACTGGATGTCGTAAAAGACTACTGGAAAATTTTCCGACCCTAAGAGGTTCCAACTAATCTATTGTCAAGTAAGTGCCCATAGCTTTTGTTGGGCAGACGGCAGGTCACATAATGAATTGCTAAACTTTTAACATTTGATTTTCTTAAACATTACTCACATTTTTTTAAATATAGTATGATAATAAAGGAAAAATCTTTAATAACATAACTTATTTATTATTTATATTGTTTAAGGTTAACGAAACCTTAAAACAATATTAACTTAACCTTTTTTTTTATGAACCGAACTGATTATGGTTACGATTTTTAACTTATTTATTTTAGATTCAATATTATTGACTCACATTAGTGAATTAAAAACATCCCTTCTCTGTATAATAATTTAAATATGAACGTCATAGTAAATTAATTTACTTTTGTCAGACAGATGACAGAAGTAAATTAATTTACTTCCTTCGGGTTGCAAGAGGGCATTACCAAATTCTTACTAAATCGGTCCAGTAGATTAAATCAAATATTACTAGAAATAGACGTGATAGAGACATATGGACAGACAGACACACGCATAAGTGGTCCTGTAAAAAATTAAGTACCTATCAATCACCTAAACCTATTACAGATAAGGTACATATAGAAGTATTATCAATAGATGAATATTATTTTTATTATTAACAGGTTTGTATTTGTCGTGATACGTGTTATCACGATTCTGGTATCATTATGATAATTTCATAGATACTTTTATGAATAAATCTGCATTGTAAGTAATAATTAAGTAGGTAGATAACTAGTGGAAACGAAGTAAGGTTGTCCATAAATAAGTTGATCAAGTAAAACGAGTAATTGATTGATGTACCGGTTTGTAAAACAATTAAATAATGATACTTATTCACTTGATGAAGTTATTTTCACAGTTTGAACATAATAGATTTATCCTATTGTAGTACTAAGTATTACTAATTCTGTGCTATTGTTATAATAGAGTGAGGAGTACATATAATACTTTTTTTTTATCAATTTAAGAATCACAAATGTAGAAATGTTATAAGACATACTAAACTAGGATGTTTTTCTTGGTATTTCGATTAAAATTACCAATATCCTATCAAAACCAATAATCTTTTTTTTATTGAAGTCGACAGAGATTTACAACTTGTAACACTTCTCCATTTAAACAACATTCCGCTGGCATCGCAGTATCTACTACCTATTATATATTCCAGTGCCACTGGCACGACCTGATGCTTTATAGTAAACATGTTTAGCTTGGCATAGTGAGCTAAATAACCAAAACAAAATTTATTAGTTAGAATTAATGTGAGGTAAGGTCGTCAATTACACCTTTGGGTATCCTTTATTTTAGTATCATCTAGGAATTTTTTCTTATACTCGTGTTAATGGTATTTGCCAGTGTATTTGAAGAACTACTTCTTCAAAATATTGCTTATTTAATTTATAACACAACCTACGGCACTACAACCCTACCTATTGCCTGCCCACGGTAAGATTCCGTGCTCCTCCCCGCACCGAACTGTACGTCACACTCACGCACGACCAACTCTAACGGTCTACTAATTTCATACATAAATACATTGACTTTGTCACCTTCTTCGCTCTCTCTCTCTTAGCGGACTCTCGGCGGGTGACGGAGAGTGAGAGTGACACGTTATTGGCGGGGTCAGGAGTGTACTTATATGGCTTTCAAGCAAGCACACATTCAGTCTTCTTAACACACTCACGTTTTCCCTATTCAAAAATCCCTTCCTATTTGTTTGCCGCACTGTACGTTTTTACTTTAAGTTCTTATAACTGGTTGCTAATAACCGACCACTCAACAACGTTATTCCTAATGCTTACTTAGTTAATTAATATTTAATAGGTACTTGAAACTAGAATACACAAACCAGTTCAGAAAAATAATTTTATATAAGTACCTACCTAAGTATATATAAGTATATGTCGCAGCCAACTGGTTAAATTCAATCAAACAGGCTGGCCCTTTGACTGAACAATGACATTCAATCACACGGCTATGTCGTTTAGCCGACTTGTTGACGTCAAAGCCGAAATTGTAATTTAACCATATTTAAATTTAAAAACAACTAACTTTTATATTAGTAGATAAAAATTATACTAAACTAAAAGTACCTACCTATTAAAACGGACTGCACGTGAACATTTTTTATGGCCTATTTCATTATCAACTATTAATTTGTTCGAAACCTTGGCCTTCCTGTCGCAAGGTTATATAGGTTCTCATTGATGTGATTGTACATGGGAGTCCTGAGAAGAGTGACCGCGTAACAGACATCGTTCAAGTACGTTATTGTTCACCTTGTGATAAGTTTTATATTTATTACGTTATCTAGATATTTCTCAAGGAATTAAAAAAAAACCCGATAAATCCTTTTAAATCAAAATTATTGATTTTATTTCGTGAATGAGGTCATTATTCGTTGTAAACACAGCGCCATTCATCTTTTGCGCAGTTTAAAAATAAACCAAGCTATGTACTTGCGATTCATTTTGTTAAAGTCGCTGTAGGTACACAAACTCTGGCAAGTAGGCACTTCCTCATAATTTACAAAAAACCAAACCAAAATCGTGTCGCTTTTGTTGCTAAAAATTCAATTTAGCGGTGTGGCATGCAATAAATAATACTAAAGTGAGGTACTTAAGGTGATACCTCGGAGAACACTAGCGCCACCGTCATTTAAAAATCATTACTCACTGAAAACACAAGTTATCAAAAATCCCTCTGCTGTAATTATGGTTCTGGATCTGAAGTAAATTTTAATCATATTCAATTATTAAATTATAGTTCCATATAGTTACAAATTGCAAAACTGCTAAAAGTGGCCATTTTAAGCAATAATGCAATTTGTAGCTATAGGAAATTATAATTTTATAATTTAATATGTTTAAAATTAACTTCAGATCCAGAAACTTAATTACAGCAGAGGGATTTTTGATAACTTGTGTTTTCAGTGAGTAATGATTTTTAAATGACGGTGGCGCTAGTGTTCTCCGAGGTATCACCTTAAGTATTTTTCATTTAGTTAGTATATATTTATTTTTATTTTATTTATTTACCTAATCAATTCCTGTAGGTATAAAAGAAAAGCAAATACAGGGTAAACCTTAAAAAAGAGAACATTAATACAAGGGTTGGTTATTTATTTTGACCACTTAATAATCATTGATTTAGAAAATGGCAGCCATAAGTTTTCGATCGGTTCACGCACAAAATTGTCACATAACAAAAGTTTTTCTTTTGTGTTTGGATGCTGCAAGCCAACGGTTAATAGCTGCCGCGATTCTACAAAATTTTACTATACTTTTATATACTTATAAATTTTAGTCTTTGGCTGGTATTGCTGGTAAAGTAATTGATACTACTTACTCGTGGTATTTGTAATATAATATCTACCTACTCGTATAAGGGAACCCGTATTGAGTAACAGAATGTGGTCTACATGTAGAGCTGAGGTTGTTAGGATTCCGTATTTAAAAGTGACCAAATGAAAGCCATATGGATCGATAGATTTTCTTATCCCGATAAGGTTCAAATTTGGTACATATCCATTACGTATGTAGGTATGTGTACATACTGAAGGTATTCCTGATTGCTTAGCCTGAATGATATGGGGCCAGTAAGTATGGAATAAAAAGGAAAGTAGTCATAAAAAATCCCTGTACTTTGACAATATCACATGAAACAAGTCCGGTTTTTGGGAATTTTATTATGACTAAAAAATAAAAAGAAATCCATCAACAAATTATAAGATATTAAATTTTAAAAAATTTTTTTATAAAAGCACTAGATGTTTTAGTTTATAGTTAGGTACAGGTAATTATATACTTTGTATTTATTTATTTTACTTCATTATAAAATAATTTTAGTGGCGAGTCGACTGTCTGGGCTTTTTCTACAAGTCAATTCAGAAACTTTGTTTTTGTTTCAGTCGATTCCAAATACATAGGTTTCCTTTTTTATATGTTGTTTTCTTTTTATATTTGAAGTGTTAATTGTGACCTACTTACATAGCGGATCAGCTAAACAAGGACCGAAGTTGATTTGCAAATAATATGAATCAAATTATAAAAATCTATCATCTTCAATTTTGTGTAGGTCAATCGACCAACCCTGGTGTCAGAAATCTATTGTTTGTTTTCTTTGAATCGATATCTTGAGAAATAAATAACGTTGTTTCAAATATGATATCGAAGTCTAATCTAGATGTGCACAAACAACTGCAGTATTATCATTGTTGTGTTACATCATCATCAAGCCAGCTGCCTTGATATCTCTGTTTATTTTCACGAAATAAGTGTTTCTCATATGAAGTTAGAACACTTGGTTGGTACAAGGGTAAGTACCCACATCTTTTTTTGTAAATTCTAAATTCTACTAATTATTCTAAATAAAGCTATCTTGTCTAAATACAAGTGTGCGCTGCCTTAAAGCCCTATTTTGGATATTAAAAATAAGAGTTCCTGTATTATTTCCATAGATTTAAGTATTATATGCAAGTATAATAATAAATCCATACTCCAAAATAGGACTCTACTTATTGATACTTTGATGTCTTTTAGGACATCCACGCTATAATAGGGAGTGGTCGAGTCTTAGGCCGTTAAACCAAACCTCTGTCTATATTAGATATGACTAAATAAATTTTATTTTGTTGACTTAGGTAACACATAAATGTATAGAACAAACATATAGGTCTTCTAAGTTCCAACTTTTCTAATACAAATTCGATTAATTGAGAAGTTGCTTGTTTCTTTTGGAATTAAGACTCATTAGGATCACCAATCTATCTTTGTTTGTTGTTTAATTAAAGACCTTAAAGATCAGTATGGATTTCACGTAGAGCGACCACGGCTAGTATGTAATTAGCCAGAACCAAACTGTAAATATATTTGTTAATTTGGATAATTTCTCTGTTCTATGGTCAGAACCCAAATGCTACTGATAATACCTACCTATACAAAATAGGTACTTACACTTGTACTCTATCTTATCTGTCTAACTAAGTAAGTAGATATAAATTATTATTTTTTATAGTATATTATAGTAGACCCTTAGCGGTAAACAAGTCAAGAAACAAGTAGCAAAATGTTTTTCTTGACTACGCCAGAAGAATCAAGAAATACCTAACAGACGGGTTTATTGTATTTTCGTTAATTTAAGTACCTACATATTTCTTTTACAGAGTTAAAGAGAGAACCTATGCCATAAGTTTGCATGCAAGCTAATATCAGCAAAATAAGTGATAAGAGTAATGTTCTGGAAGACAACATTAAATGTGCAAAAGCATAATAAATAATGTTATATAGGTATTACTAATAAGTCAACGGATTGGCAATATAAAAAAAAGTATTAACAATAATATGTTGATAAAAGGAATTCTCAATTTATTCTTTATTCGATTTTCATATTGGATTAAACGAATAAAATATAAAAAGGTAAACTTATAAATTTCAACATCATATTTAAATAAATATAAAAAAAAAACACGGAAAATTAGTATATTCTCCAAAAAAAACTTTTTTTGTTACTTTGTACCAAGGCTTGAAATGCCGACATTTATGGGAACCGGTATCAATGGATCTTGATGCGATACAGGTACCAGGCTTATACCAGTACTTTCCTGTACCGGTACTATTTTTCGGTCCAGCTAATTAAATATTTTTATTAATATATTAAATATTAATTAAGTGTTCGCCTGCAATTATTATGTTTGCACACGGTTTGCTTCAAGCCCGTCCGATACCAAAATTAGGTACCCATCTAAAACAGATGTAGGTATAAAAAACAAATGAACCTCTATCAACCTCTATACCGATACAGAAACAGTAGTTTTGATACTAGTTTAAAGCCTTGCTTTATACCACTGAATAGATAAACGAGCTGACGGCTCACCTGATGGTAAGCGGCTACTGGTGGACTTACAATAGCTACCTACAATATATACTTTTTATATCACGAAATGAATAATCAAGTAACATTAACAACCTCATTCCGTGTTTTTTCAGTGCTGCCAACCAGAGCCACAGCCACAGAATAAAGAAATGACGAGTATTTTAGAATCCCTGGATTTGGAGCGGGAGTATTCTCCGGGAAGATGGTCTGAACGATTTCCTTCAGCTCAGGAGGTACTACAGCATCACGTGCGACTTATCACAGAAGGTGTGAAATTTTTATAATTACTTGATGCTCGATTTTACATTTAGTAGTCATGTCCACTTAAAATAGGTGGCTAAACGGGAGTTGCATGTCTAGATGATAGATACGCTGGATGTTTCGAGTAGGTATCGCGTAAAGACCAAGTCTTAATGGCCGTGACATACTGGACAAACTATATATAGGTGAGTCACCTACGATCATCGAGGTATAAGTATGCCTACGATATGGTACGTTCAGTTCATTACGGAAACCTTAAAGTAACCTTTGGTAGTAGTCTAGATGTGCCCGCTTCCGCCGGAGCCCGGTAGAAGTGGCAAAACCGATACGGCTACAGTACTGATATAACGTCGCTGAGAAGAATTCACAAGTCTCTTCGAGAAATGAACTCAGACAGCCGAAAAAGACGTAGATCGGATGAAGTGCGAAGAAAAACTGCAAAAATTTTCCAGCGCGGCCTGAATTTTAAATGTCTGTTTTTTGTAGACTATCAATTATATGCACCATCTCTGTAACCATATTATATGCAAAATGTTCTATTCTATAAGTTTAATTTTTCATCTTTTATTTTATTTTTAATTCAGTTACTTGTTTTGATTACAGCGAGCGACGAAGCGACCAACAGTATTCCACACAAATTAGAAATTGAATATGGAACAACAACCGGGCAAAAACTTGATATACTTGGCACAGATTTACCAGATGGTAAGAAAAACTTACATAATCAGTAGTCAGACAGTAGCAGTAGTATTTAGTAAAGTGATTTACTGCCGTCGAATCTTGGACTCTATATAAGTATGTTTGCCTATCGATGACCCTTTGAAATCTTTGGAATGGTTACGGCTGAAACTATGGCGCACCCTAGACGCTCATGCGCGCATGATGGAAAACCATCAATCAAAGGGATGGTAATCGAAAGGTGAATTGAATCGACTGATTTCCAAACAAAAAATCCTAAATTTTTTAGTTTAAATCAAGAATTTTGCGATTATTTACGATGGAACAATAAATCATTTGATTTCCAAACAAATCATCGCAAAGTTCTTGATATAAATCAAAAAAATTAAAATGATTTGTTTGAAAATCAGTCGATTCAATTCACCTTTCGAGTACCATCCCTATGTTTGATGGAAAACCATCATGCGTGCATGAGCATGTAATGTGTGCCTATCTCTACCGTCTAACCGTCCTTGTTATTAGATTTGCTTGCTGGAAAAAGTAGTAGCTACTGACGAGAGTTTTTTTTTCTTTGGGAATCCTGTCGTTGGTGAAATTCGCCACAAGTCAGAGGTAAAGCAAAATTTCACTTTTGTTTTTCTTAGTTACCTTTTACATACAAGAGAATATAGGGAGGTCCATTTTTAAGCCGGCATACTTTGTGGCATCATATGTTGACTAATTTAATTGAAACCTATTATATAATATTTGATATACTTACAAGAGAACATATAAGTATTCATTTGAATATTAAATAGCTACTAATGATACGAGTGAATTTTTGATGACTCGATAACGAAAATGCAAATACGACCTAAAATTGGATATTCTGTTACATTAACGTGTATTTGCTTAAGATGGAGTTTGTTGAAACACGTAAACAAGATTTAGGTATGTTTTAACGCTTAGCTATATAGTTAAGTAGGTTGTTTCTGTTGTCATGATTAATTTTTAATGTTTTCCAAAAATACTATGTTTGGGTAAGTATCTGGTATATGCCGTTTGTGCATTCTTGTAAAAAGGATATTCATTGAAATAAATCTTTATTTTGGTATCACTTTGATGCCAAAATATAGATTAATTTTAATGAATACCATCACGGAAAAAACACTTTAATTATAAGTATCTATACTACCATAGATTTAGAATTACTATATATACCATATGTCGGAGAGAGAGATATAAGGGGGCCAAATGGAAGTCAGGATGGATGGCTCGGAGCATCAGATAGGGTCATAGGATGGCTTTCGTGGGCAACTCTTTAAAACAGAGTGACAGTCAACTAACAGGGTATCTTTACACAATCTTACAAAGGTCAAGCGAGGGCATAATTGTCCCGATAGAGGGACAGCAACCCAAATCACGGCTTAGATCGGTGCCCCACACACGCACACGATAGTAATCTCACAACCAAGACTCTTCTCGATTTCCTCCGTGCTAACACAAATTATAACCAACAGCAATTGGTGAAATCAAGGGTCAAGGGTACACAGACACTCGCGCATCTAGGCGCCTCATCACGAGACTTCTGAACACTAGGCTTCTCGCCCATAGGTCAACAAGGGATAGCTAGCTCTCAGGACACATCTAAACATATCGGGTCACACGCACGCGCTAACACTTAAAACAATTAACATCAACTAATCACGATACTATTTCGTAGCTACTGCAGTGCACTGCCGCGCGTCTACATTCGAACTCCGTCCGATCAATTCTGTTCTCAACTGCCATTGCAATCACTTTCACCGTTACAAAAGTAGGGATAACCTCACAAGTGCACACGCCCGACGCCATATTCAAAAAGAACGTTCATTTCGATTCCCAACCGCTACTTCTATGACATTGACATTTGACAATGTCATTTGATGTTGCCAACCGCATAGTGTCGCCACTATAGTTAAGTTGCTTTCAGATTGATAAAGACCTTACGTTTAGTACTTCATTCTGCGACACGGCCATCTCTGACAAGTCACACGTCCCTGTGTGACATTTGATGACGTAGTAATCTGACAAGAATTAAATTCTGCTGCATCAGACTGTCTCGACTCGGCCTATCCTGATTAGACAAGTCGGAACAGGGCTTCAAACGAACTCTCATAGTAATTCAAAGTTTATTTTCAAATAATTAAGCTTACATGATTACTAGGGATAATCACAAACTACTTCTAATTATAAACTGACCAATGGCCATTATTCACTCAACCACATACTTTGAAGTAAGACTCTACTTGCTCTACTAAATCGCTCATATCGACTCTACCGATTACGGTCGTCTCTATCGCCTAATTCGAGCAATAGGACTCATGCCACCTCCAGTGACGATCTCTCAAGGCATCACTACTACCTAAATCGAGCGGTATCAGATCATGCCACTTTCGCAGTGACGATAACCTTGCCACCCTCACCAAGTGACGATAACCATGTTGCCCCCCAGAGAAAGCAAATAACAACTTAGTTACTTGATTGAATAGTGTTCAATGGGCTTACACTTTCCTCTACATCATAACCAAATAGACTACCGAGTCCCAGTACCACTGAGTTACACTATCACATTACACTTTTTCAAAACAAAATAATTTTGACCGATTTAGAATTTATTACAGTCTCACATCTGTTATCGCATTTGTGGCCAATAGCTATCACAACACAATAGCTCAAAAGGTATGGAGCACCAAAACCTTTTATTTTGCGGACTTCCCCATGGGAATCCCGAGTCAGACCGCGACTCTATGATCTACGTACTACCACCTACCGCTTACCCAGGGTCATCTCATTTCAAGGAGATAACACCAATTTCTACCAGGCTACGTCTACGATATATTGGTACAGTCTCCTAGCCCCGAATCTATAACCAAATCAATCAATCAATCTACCGCTTTTACGTCATCTTACTTTACAAACTCAATAGGTACTTGACTCTTAAACATCTTCCCGATATTATCATGAATGTAATTTTACTTTCTACCAAATGATGGTTTTAAAAAAGTGATAATCTAAACGAAATTAAACACAGTAAAATTTAACCGCTCGGTCGTTCCTGACCCATTTGGAAAAATTACGGTATCAAGTGAGCCCAGTGAAATTATCACTGTTACAAACAACAACTTAAAATATTATATTGCCAAAAGTAACATTTTACAAAAAGTTTGTTCTGCTATAATTTATTTTGAATTTCAAACAGCGTTATCACCAGCCAACCATCAGTAAAAACTATGCAGTACAACGCAATGCTTAACCAGCACAGCAAAACCGTAGCACTTAACCAGCACTACTTATCACTGAGCACTTAACCAGCACTCAGCCCAACCGCGATGCTTAACCAGCAAGGCAAAATCGTGGCACTTAACCAGTGTCACACACCGTCTAGTACTTAACCAGCACTAAACCGCAATGCTTAACCAGCAAAGCAAAATCGTAGCGCTTAACCAGCGCTACACACACACTAACACTTAACCGGTGATAACCGAGTACTATCCCTTAACCGAGCAGCGCTTAACCAGCACTACACACACCGGCACATAGTAATAAACTTAAATCAACGTAAAATGTACTTTCAGCAATTGTAAAGAATCACAATACTTTCGGCCTCTACTCTTAAGGACTAATTGTTTCATCCTCAGATACTACATTGTTATCAAATTCTGAGGGAGAATTAGGATCTGGCATTTTCCTGAATCGATCGTGAGCATATTTATACTGGCGATTACCACTAAGCAATGCAAAACTTCTCATAACTTCCAAAAATTGCATTAATTTCTCAAAATAATAAACTGGGTTCTGTTTAACAAGCACACAAAACATCATTGTCTAATCAATTTTATTCAACGAATCAAATCAGTAAACCGCACATTATGAACAACCGGTCCATTTCCGCCTTTGACGTATATCAATTATTTTTTTCACAAAATTTACAGTTACTTTAAATCAATAAATCCCGATTACAAAATGAGAACTCAGAGATCACTGAATCACCTTAATCAATAACTCAATATCTTGATGGCAATTAATGTCAACACAAAATCCAAAATTGCGCAATCTCAATAATACCACAAATACGCGTACCACGCCTGTGATCACCGGGTCCAACTGACCCTACGGTTTTCTCAGAAACCCGACCTCCACCAGAGTCAACCGCATATCGCCTACTCACGGACTACACAAGGCAGACACCGATTTTTCTCGAGGTACGACTAAGACTCGGACTCCAGCATAGTCAAAACACAAATAATATCAAACAACACAATTTAAAAATTCAACTATTACACTATGAACTTAACGATCGGATTCTTCAATGATCTCTTTTGCCTCTAGCGTATTACCAAAAATCACAAGTTACGCTTTACAAGCACGCTTACAAAAATTTAATTCAAAATAACTTCGCCGTAACTAAACCCTCAAAAATGTAGAATCAATAAACCGTTAAGCAATTTTTTTTTACGCGTAAACGAACGTTAAATCATTACAGACAACGAAACATTTTAAACAGATTAATCAATCAACTTTGAATTTACCAGTCAACGTCGTTTTCGCAATTTAAATTCACTACCTAAACTTTAGGTACCGAAAATTGCAATTAAAAAATAACTTGGTTCATGTAATTTAAGATATTTCTCGAACTACCACAAATATCTCGTAACCACAGTGTGTTTTTATGTATGCGGAAATGTTCAATAACAAAAGTGAAATATCATTTTTTTTTTAATAATTCAACATCTCAATCGTTTAAATACTTTCGATTATTTTCTGACTAAATAAAACGCACAATGTAATGAAACATAATAATCGCACTATATCAATGTAACCGACAACGTTTTCAAAAACCTGTGTTGGCTAAATTGATATCAAAGATGATATTGTCAGTTATTTTTATCTACATCATAACTACCTTCAAATATCAAACAATTTTCCACTGAAAATAAAATTACTCAATTGATGATAAACGCATTAAATTTCAAAAAATCAGGTAAGATAAAAATGTCAAAAGACTTACCCCGGTTACTGCAACAAAACAAACGTATTGGTACTTACACTATACTAAACACGAAACCGTTATGTTCACAGAAACATCTACTAACCGCATTACCCTTAAAGTGGGTAGTTTTATACGCGTAGGGTAATAACCAGATTAAAGCCATAGTCAAAAACAAGCGTGTCAGAAAACTAAAAACTATCGGGTTCACCATCCCAATTCTGATGTCGGAGAGAGAGATATAAGGGGGCCAAATGGAAGTCAGGATGGATGGCTCGGAGCATCAGATAGGGTCATAGGATGGCTTTCGTGGGCAACTCTTTAAAACAGAGTGACAGTCAACTAACAGGGTATCTTTACACAATCTTACAAAGGTCAAGCGAGGGCATAATTGTCCCGATAGAGGGACAGCAACCCAAATCACGGCTTAGATCGGTGCCCCACACACGCACACGATAGTAATCTCACAACCAAGACTCTTCTCGATTTCCTCCGTGCTAACACAAATTATAACCAACAGCAATTGGTGAAATCAAGGGTCAAGGGTACACAGACACTCGCGCATCTAGGCGCCTCATCACGAGACTTCTGAACACTAGGCTTCTCGCCCATAGGTCAACAAGGGATAGCTAGCTCTCAGGACACATCTAAACATATCGGGTCACACGCACGCGCTAACACTTAAAACAATTAACATCAACTAATCACGATACTATTTCGTAGCTACTGCAGTGCACTGCCGCGCGTCTACATTCGAACTCCGTCCGATCAATTCTGTTCTCAACTGCCATTGCAATCACTTTCACCGTTACAAAAGTAGGGATAACCTCACAAGTGCACACGCCCGACGCCATATTCAAAAAGAACGTTCATTTCGATTCCCAACCGCTACTTCTATGACATTGACATTTGACAATGTCATTTGATGTTGCCAACCGCATAGTGTCGCCACTATAGTTAAGTTGCTTTCAGATTGATAAAGACCTTACGTTTAGTACTTCATTCTGCGACACATATATATTTTAGGGACTGCGAGACGTTCTTCCTAATTCTATGAACGAGTTTAATACACAACGAAATACAATAATAGGCGCCTATTTTTTGAAATATCAAGACAATAATGAAAGTTAAGTAAGGTGCAGATTTATAAAAGCAATTTCCTAATTTTATTTGTATCAACTTGTGCAGATTCTCCGATCCTTGTATACATCCACGGCGGGTATTGGCAGGAGTTATCTCGGGAGGTATCCAGATATCCAGCCGGACCGCTCTATCGCTCAAGCGTGAAGACCATCGTAGTTGGCTATGACCTCTGCCCCACTGCTACCCTAGCTGAAATCGTCAACCAAATTCAAAACGCGGCTCGGTTCGCCTTTGAATATGCTGAGAAAATGGGCAGCAAGTAAGAAACAAATAAACTTGTTACCATTTTGTAATAGCAATAATTGTCTTATCTTATCCCTGATCTTTAGATCCAGAACCTTAATTACATAACACGAATTTTTGATAACTTGTGTTTTCAGTGAATTATGATTTTAAAATGATGGTAGCGCTAGTGTTCACTAAAGTATCACCTTAAGGTTTACAATATTTTCTTTTTTTTCAGAGGATTGTACTTTGCTGGTCATTCAGCTGGTGCGCATTTGGTGGCCAAACTTCTTTCCAGCGCAGACTTCCTCGACAGCGTCGTAGGATCCTCACGGCTGCAGGGTGCCTTCCTCATATCGGGAATTTACGACCTCCGAGAGATCATCCATACATCTGTTAACGATGCTGTCCAGCTTCCAACTGAGTGGGCTGCCCCTCTTTCACCCCAATTTGACTGTTTTGAACATCTGCAAGGGAGGAGAGTGAGGTTATACATCTTAGCAGCACAAAATGATAGTCCGACGTTCAAGAAACAGTCCAGGGAATTCTTCGAATTATTACAAAATACTTGTTTGATCCAACATATGTACTTGGAGATAAAGGACGATATGGATCATTTTGATATTGTGGAGTGTTTGGCGAATAATGATAATTTCCTGAAAAACCTTTTGGTTCATGATATTAGAAAGCATTTGTAATCTAATTATCATAAACATTGATTTTATAAAACAATACCTAGCTTCTAATTATAATAGGTAATATGAAGTGATTTTTTTAATGAATGGAACTAAAAACTCCTTTAAAAAATCTAATCTTGCAAAGCAACGCAATTTCTCTGCCAAATTAATGTTGTACCTTTCTATCGAATCAACTCTCCAACAGCTTGGAAATTCTGCAGCAGATTTCAAACAACATATAAGCAAGCCATTTAACTAATGCGTAAAACAAACGTAGCATTACCTAGCTACTACCTACCTACTGAGCCAAAAAGCAGTGTATGCATTGTTGTGTTCCTGTTACGGTTCCCGGTAAGAGAAGTAGTCTAACGTCTTAGCCTAGAGTTGGCAGCGCGTTTTTGACACCCTCCGGCCGACACTAACTTTGGGACAAAACAACAACAACCTGGCCATATATGCTTAAGGTTTCATTATTAGATAAAAAATAGATGTTCTCCAAAGTTTCACATAGTCGTGATGTGTATGCATAACCTTTCTCAAGAGTCATCCATCATATAAATACATGCAAAAAGTTTTTTTTTTAAATCCGCTAGGCAGTTCCAAAGTTTAATTCAAACAAACAAACTTAGGAGTTTGTATGAATAGCTTATAATGTTAATAGTTTAATTATAAAGTTTGTTCGTATTGAATCACTGGTCAAAATTTGTATAAATAGAGGTACCTACTTATAGTTTATATTACTCAATATCTTGACAAATTCAAAACCTCACAATGGCTTTTAGGTACAATTTTCGTTCTAAGAAACTCAATGTAAATGGATTAAGCTTTTCTTAGTTTAAACAGCTATTACAAAGATATCAATGTAAAGTCGATGTTTATAACAATAGATAGGTTTATGGGCGAAAATATTATATAAGTACTTATGTGAAGTATTAGTTCCGCTAGGTATCTGTAGAATAAAAAAGCAATAATTAATTCTTCTTCTTCATCCGAGCGTGTTTCCCGGTTACTTCTTCAGCTTACGCTTCTGAGCCCAGGGTACGCTATTAATCATGGTCCTGATTTAGTGGAACTGGTTATTACATTACAATGGAGTGACTGCCGTCTGACCTCCGTAATCCTTTAACAGAGAAACCAGACCCACAGGAACTATCGTTGCGAACACGCGCCCCGCGCTCGGCTATCGATCTCCTCAAAAAAGTAATAATTAATTATTTAGCCGATTTCATATAAGTAATAAAAATATCAATTAAATCAGATCATTTCTACTAAATCATCAAAAAATTTTGAAATCATAGAGCAGTACTTGTGGTATGCAGTCTACCTATCTATCCCAAATGATTGTTTTGTAAATTTGATTATTGACGATTTTAGTTCAACACATTAGGTCGACTTGGACATTTTTTAAATTGTTGAGTAAATATACCTAAATTATAATTTTTATGTTCCTATAGAATAAATAGTCTGCCTAAGTAGTAGATACTATTGCAATGTATAATCAGAGTACCTACTTTCCAGTACGGTAGCCGTGTTGCTCACAGGTTGAGGTGTATTGTTTGTGAAAGATAGAAAAGGTAAAAAGTTTTGATAACTCTGTTTCGGATGAGTAGGTTAAGTAGTAAATAAGTAAAAAATAATATCTTACTGATAGTTTTAATATAATGCATTGATCTAAATGTAAATGTTATAAATTTGTGACGTGTTGAGTTGTGAATATTGATAATAATAACTTGATGATTTTTTTATTGTTGCATTCTTTGATTAGTTGTATTACAAATATTTTATACCTTTATCGCCGTAGTTTCTCTTAAATATTTTTACCAACGTAGCCTCTAAGGTAAACGCAACAAAATGTATAGTTTATAGTTAGTACTCTACTTACATAAAAGATTGTTTAACACTCTTTTTAGTACCATAACATGACAATTACATAACTAAAGTGCTTAAAATAAATAATCAAAGCTAAAATGTAAGTACATGTTGATACAAAGTCAGAAAACATACAAAGATGGGATTATTATTATGCAATTAACTTACAGCTGACTTTAGGGTACCTATATAGTAAAAATATTTTTATTTTAGTTATTTAGGAATAACAATCAGTTACAAAATGCATTTGACAATAATTCGTTACTTAAAAAAATTGTAACAGAGTATTAAACAGCATGCGGTCCTATTTCTACATGAAAAAGTCTGCCACATTCCACGCGCAGGCTGAGGAAACACGTACAATAAACACTAAATTAGTTTAATTAGTATTATATAATGCATTATTCGAGTTCTTGGCGCGAAGGTGAAAGTGACAACATTACGGTGTTTTATTCATTTTCAAAAATTTATGTTTTTTCGAATATTTGTGCATAATAATGGTGGATACCTATTACTCACTAAGTGTTCGTGAACAAGCCAAGCGTGAGAGTTAGGAGGTGGAACAATGCCGTATAAGTGACTTTAATCCTTGTCACCAGAATCTCCCAAGAAAATGCTAAGTGAAATTCTTCCACCGCTTCACTTAGCCCTCTGAATAATATGACTTGAATACTGACTTGAATCGTACATGCAACATCAAAAATAAATAAGAGGCGATACAAAATTTGCATTGAATTAAAATAAATGCATGTTTTTGGTTGAGTTTTATATTAGTAGTGTTAAATGTTTCGTTTTGAACCAACGTTTCCACAATTTTTAAACGTTTTCATGTCCACAGACAATGACCGGTAAACAAAATATTTATATAAAATCCAGATTAAGGTGGTATGTATATTTATTTGAATTACATTGTAACATATAACGCGCACCGAATATTAACCTCATTAGTGAGCACTTGAGCAGCCGCAATAAATTTACGACGAGACAATTAAAATTTTACATATAGAAAGAAAAAGTACCTTTGTGAAACTGTAACTTATATGAGTAAAAAGCCATTATTTAAATCAAAATTTTTAAATTATTGATTCACTTGCGATCTTGATTGTCTCTTAATTAATGACTTTTTCGCCGCTAAAGGTTTTGTTTTCACATTCAACTCTGACAACATGTAGATACCACTTTAAATGCTTTGATTAGTTTTGCACATGGTACCTACCTAAAGATGGATTTACTGTATTATTAGTTCTTACATACTCTATAGTACCATTTTAAGTATTATGTGCATATAAAAATATCATCGAATTGGAAAGTAGCGGTTCGTGTTTCACGATTTCATATTTCTACGAGTAGTAACGTGTGTACAGGAATAAGTAAATTATTCTGTGATCTGTGGCTGTATATATAGCATTCCACGATCACTCGCTCGCACACTTTTCAATCAGAGCAAAATTGAAGTTATATTCAATACCACTCACGGCTAATTTGATCCACTTTTCGATCCTTGGAGAGTTTGGTATATAGGTACAATGTACCTACGTGATTCCTCTATGGTTGGCTGCTTTTGATTCGAAGACTGTACTCTGAAATGGTCATATAGAAAGGTACATTGTTTATTTAATAGATACCCACATAAGCTGAACAATAATATTGATTTGTATTCCTGAAAGATCCGACAGTTCAAGGTATGGTCTGTGATAGAGCTGTCTAGATCATTAATAAATCCACTACTTGAAGAGCTAGGTTTTAGAGGTAAAATATTTTGGTAAATAAATGTATCAGCACCTAAAAGTCCACCAACTAATAGGATTTATTGATATTTTGATTAGTGACAGGTCTGGCCCGCATGCAGAGAATAATTTCTTACTCTTTTTTAGTATACTTATTATACAATAATTATACTTACTTACTATACTTATTTAACAATAAAATAAATAAATAAATAAAAAAACCTGAATCCAGAACCCTGGTGGACAAAACTTTGCCAGTTCAAATTTGAATCGGTTAAAAATAGCTTCTCTCGCGAGACTGTCTACCTATCAAGAAATATGAAAAAATATTCATAACTTCATGTCTTTTTGCTCGCTGTCCCTTTACATTTTCGATCTTCATTTAAGTACTTCAGGCAGACGCTACTGTCCTGGTTTCTTTTAATACCATACAATGTCAGGTACCGTTGGCACCTAGAACCTGATCTGTTGATAGCTGGAGGCTTTCTGTATTTATGTTTGAACAATAAATAAGTATTTCATTAAAGCTTTAAGCTTGCAGACAATTGCAGAGATGACCAAGATCTATTGAAGAAAAATTATGATGTAAGTCTAAGTCTTAAATTGTTACAAAGCTAAAAATACATAGTCGATTTTTACACAGTAACCTACATAACGTGTGGGATGTAATTACGTTTTTGTGTTTATCTCTGCATACTTTTTGTACAGTTCAAAATGACCAATTAAGCTATGAAAATGGTACCTAAGCAAAAAGTATCATTAAGGCTTTAAAATTTGTACATGGGTTCAAACTGTTCACAAGAACTTGCTAATGTTTGTTATGATGCCTTTAAATAGCCAACAGATACTTGGAAGGCGTCAAATTAATATTAAATTCGCTCATAGTACCTACATATCGGTTAAGTATAACGGACGAGAGTTTTGACACATATTGAGAACCTTTTAAAATTATTCTCATAAGTTTTCAACGGCACCTTGCCATTAGCAGATATTTTTTTTTATATTGACAATGTTAAGCGATAGACCACGATATAAACGCAGATTGGTCTAGTTGGAGCCCGCTGGTACAAGTAGCCTATTCTCTGTATAGCTAGTTTATTTCACGGCATATAGATTGTATTTGTAATTCGAATCTTGACGATTTAAAAATATATTTTTAAAAGCTCTTTAATAGAATTTGTGAAGCTTGTTTCTGTTTTTTACTTTATAGGAATTGAAAAAAATTGTTTATTATATGTGATAACCTAAAAGATAAAAAGGCAAAATATAGGCTACATAATGGACCCATACATAATATAATAGGTGAAATCCCGAGAAGCAGTTATTTTTGTATAAAATGCTTAAGTGTTTTTAGCGAAAAAGAATGAATGAAAGTAATTTTATCCTCATGCTATTGTGAAATAACATGAATGCTTTGATATAAGTATTTATACTTACTAAGGCTTCAATTTACGTATGAATGGCAATAATATTGCAGACTTCCTACGCTGCAAATTTACATATAATTACGAAAGCATCTATTTATATTTGTTATATTAAAACATTTATGTGTTAAACTACCCTATAGTTGTATAAGTACTTGATTAAGCTAAAGTACAGCAATTGTGTACCTGCATTAAAAAAAAAAATTTGATAACACGTCGTGGACTGAACGTGGGATTAAGTCGATTATTTTATGATGTGACCATAAGTAAGTGTTCTATGTAATTTCGGTTAGAGTATAGGAAAGGGTGCGCAAGACTTGGGACTTAGAAAATTTTTCGGAGTGATTTCGCTCGTCATATTGACACCCATTTTTTATTGTCCCATGTCGTAGACAACATTATTAGCATCACTTTTGGTCATGTGACGATTTTTCGTGCGACGACTATTTTCTGAGTTTTTATCTAAATAACCATATATCGAAGTGGCCAAGAGTCTTGCAATATAAGTACATATACAAGGACCACCTATATTTGCCCCGTTATACTATTGTTCTTCACATCAGCAAACGACGTAGACTTGATACCTTCTCGTAACTAATCCTCATGTTGAAATGTTTTGAAGTGTGGCAATGTTGGTACAAGATACTACAAGGGCGGGCGACGCACCACTGGACGCGACGTACGGCAGAATGTGTTTCGCCTCCGCCCGGGGCGCCCAAAGACAAGGCGGCCGCCCAACCATTCTACCAAAATGTGATACGAATTGCGATCGCGAACAGAAACTTTAAAAAAATATTCTCACGCAATACTGCGGCTATAAGCAATAACATCAATAATAACCACTTAGTATTAAAGTTTCAAGTAGTTTTAGTCTGTATTTTTCGGCGTGTAGTTTGTTGTTCGTGCTTTATCAGATTATCAGCCATGGCTAAGGTAAGTTTTGTTTTATTTATATTATTTTTGAAAGAAAGTTTATTTTTAAGTGTATTGAACTATTTGTATGACGGTAAAATTAAAATTAAATTAATTAAAATACAGATTTAAACATAAAAATATTGAGTTAATCCAACACTTTACTTATCTAAATTATTAAATTCTATATAATCATACTATGATCATATTTTTGAATTGTGAAAATCAGTACGATTTTTACAATTCATCGGTAAGTGGTATCCAAAATAATAAAGTTTTTAAGCTATGAAATATTATATTTGTTAGGTTTTGGCGCCATTTTAATATCTGTTATCTAACTATTATTATGTATATGTCAATATTTAAAAAATATATCATTACTGCCTACGTGTTGTGAATCATCAACGTACAAGGTAATTGAATATAAAAAAAGAACAAAAGGAAATTATTTTGCCATCAATTAAGAAATGACGGAGTTATAGGACTAATAAATTAAAAGCATACAACTAAATCTAGTGACATACAATCGTTTCTATTTAGAAAAAACAAATTAACCAGAGCAAGGCAAAATCGATAAATTGAAACATAGTTGGACTTAATACGATAGATAATTAAATCGATCAAATATTTATAGGTATAACGCACGGTATAAGATAGGTACAAGGAGTTAGTCACTCTTTAAGTACCTATCGATAACGATCAAAAAGTTTCATGCCTAAGATAAACCTTTTAATTTAATTTTACATACTCTGAACTCTAACAGACTTAGACCTCAAGATCCTGGTCATTAATTAGTTTTAAGGTTCCATACACATACATAATCATCACGTCTATTTCCAGCAGAGTAAGGAGAGATAACATTTCCACATATTACGACTCTACCAGACCAAACTCATCACTCTCATCCTAAACGCTTTTCGCGCGTGTGGTACGGGACTCTTTACTAAATCTCTTCTGTCGATCTGTCCGTTCATACTTATTTGTATCAAATAGCTGTATCTCTACAGCATAATAGATAAAGACTTGAAAAATTACAGACTGTGTATTTCTGTTGTAGCTATAACAACGAATTATAATAATAAAGGCTAAAATCTTAAGTTTAAAGAAACATTTTCTTCAAATCTTCCATAACGACATGATCCTTGGTCGACTTAATAAAAAAAGAATATTTTTTTATTTAAATGGATCATTAAAATACTTACAGTATTTTCTAATAGATAGAGACGTAAAAATAATAAGTTGTATTTCTATTGCCGTTAAACAACAAATCATAAAAATTTGGTGGTGTTTAAAATGAATACTTCATAAAAATACTTACACTATACTTAAAGTTATTTCTCACAGTAGGTATAGAGAGAGACTTAAAGTTTAATTAACTGATTTTATTTACATAAATACTAATTTTCTAACAGGGAAAATTCTAAAAAGTCTTTATTAAAATATTTATGTACTTACGCAAAACTATGTAAGTTAAAAAAGAATTTTCTGTATAATGTTACTTAAATTTAAATATAAATTTATATTATGAATATGTGTGTGTATGAACATATATGTGTAAGGATAGACCATAATCGTACCAAATTCACCGACAAAAGACTAGGCTCTTCAATATAATATGATGACTTACTTATTAAAAAAAAGATAGCAGAAAAGTGTGCGCTATTAGTCACTATCACTATCACTACATAGTATAAAACAAAGTCGCTTTCTCTGTCCCTATGTCCCTTTGTATGCAAGATTTGCATTGCAAATCTTTAAAACTACGCAACGCTACTTTTTAAATAAAAAACCGCATCAAAATCCGTTACTTTGTTTTAAAGGTTAGAATCACTAGTAGTTTTGAATCACTTCAAGAGGAAGGTTTTTATGCCCAAGCGAAGCCGGGGCAGGTCGCTACTTGAAAAAAAAATGTTGGCAGATGATAATATATCCAGCCAAAAACAAAATGTTTAAGTACTTAGGTAGGTACCCACCTATACCTTCCTCTACATAAAACGGCAGTTGTATCTGTAGGTCTATGCTTTGGCTGAACCTTACATAACTCACAGATACATAAGTTGCAGACGTAAGATCAAAGCTTGTGTCACGGGTCCAATGAACAAAAACAAATACGTATGTAATTTTGGGTAACTTAGAATACACAACTTGATATAAGTATAGGCAACTGAGGTAATATGTATCAATGTTACAAATATTTGAAGTTTATTTTTAGCGTTTCACAAAAAAGTGTAATAACATAACCTTACCAATCCATTGCTATCTATCCATCTGTCCGTTAAATTTTATTTAATAAATAATCTTTTATTATTAAGAATTTTTTAAACCAAATTTTAATTCGGTACTAAACATATGAAGCTGAAATTTTTTGCAGGCAGGTAGTCACAGCTAGAGGACGTCAGAAGTACAGATTTCTCGAAATTTCCACGGGAACGGAGTGTGGCCCCGAGCAGCTGCTAGTATTATTTATCCCGGGAGCAGACAACCCCGAATTCAGACAATATTTACGACATGAGTGTAGATACTGATTTTCATAAATCCTAATAAAAGGCATTCGTATTGAACCATTTGAATAATGGGACTATTTATAAGCGTCCCGAAATCCCAGAGGACTCAATAGAGTAACTGAGCACTGGTCCAATAGAGTAAAATAAACCATAACTTATTATTATCATCATTACACTGCTGGACAAAGGCCTCCCCCAAGGATATATAATTTATACCGATACTTAGGTCTAAATCATAGAAGCAGAAAACTACTTACCTCTTTCGCCAACCTTCGTTCAACAGATTTACTGTAGCGGGAGGCCGTTCTATAGATGGTACGCTGCACCAAACGTGAACCACATATAGTTTACTTATTTTTATTTTATACAATTGGATGACCAACAGCAAATAAATTTACATAGGTAGTTAACAAATTGTATAACAAAAAGCCAATAATGTCTTCAATTATAGATACAAATTATGTGTTGAGATAACGGGAACGCTAAAACTACACTAGTTAACTCTAACAATCAACCAGTTGATTAAATAGATTGATACTTATTATGTAATTATAATACATTGTAGTAAAATGTTTAGACATGCAAAAGTTACACCTACAATTAATTTATAATTTATATATTATCAAAGAAATTATCATACAATAAACGTTTAGCCTTGTTAGGATTAGGATTGGTGTTGAATATGTGTATGTCCAATGACCTAGAAACAGAGTTGAAACATCTACCCATTCTCCACAAAAATAGGTTCTGCCTGTAGTTGGTTGGCACTGCCGAAAGACTGATAGAGGAATCGACGCGATCTAGTGGGGACTGGGAAACACAATTTGGACAATAGTTTTTAAGTAGTTGATTAACAGTATCAGCCACGGTGCCTTGTATCGATAGTAAACCCTTTCGACGATGCACAAAAAAGATTCAAGCGTTACATTCGGCGAGTCAGTTGCAAGTAGTTAAAACCACTGCCGGCCGTATTTAGTTTACATGAACTTCTTATCTGGTTGAGCAAGCACGCTAAGTATCTTGGTTGGTAAGTACTGCAACTTCTTCTTCTTCTATCGTCTCAAGGCTTAAAAACTATACTTGCGTGGTTGCTGCTAAGCTTTGATTAATATTTAAAGCTAAGCTGCAATTTTTTACATAAATCAGAATGTACGTTAAAATAACATTCTAATTGATCAAAAAGTCACCCCGTATATTTAAATTAATGTTCTTAGTACCTATGTAATGTTTGTAGGAAGCGAGCGACTGATTTCCATAACCAATCAGCTAACCAAATTCGTTTTCCTATCGATTTGGTTCAGTTTAATTGAAGTAAACATTCCTATGTAGGTACTTACTTTATATGAGTTAATCTGTTTTGGTGTTGGTTACTTTACCTTTTGGGTTCCGGACATCAAAAGCGGAACTTATCAAGGAATATTCATATCAGTCATTCTGTCTGTGTTAAATACATAGAATTACTCACTGCTACGCCCTAACGAACTTCTTAATTCTATGGAGGAATTGGCTAGTGATTTCATTCCATCCGGATATCAATTTACAACCGTAACAGCCTCAAAGGGCTCTAAATTAAGTTTCTCCAAATCGAGGAATATTGTCGGATCATTCTTGAGATATCTATAATATAAGTGGAGGTATCGCTCTCTATCATTACAAGTAGTTAATGCATCTTTCTCTAATTAGAACTTTAATCTTGTCGATCAATCCTCAATATTTTCTTTATTAATTCACATTAGAATTTATATATACTAGCTGTTACCCGACTTTACCTTCATTCTAAATAGTGATAGAATTTTTAAATATATCAGTTGTCTCGAAATGTACTACCCACATAAACAAATAAGCTCATAAAACTTGCGCTTTCTCTATATTTATCATATTAAATTATTGCATAATATAAAAAGATCACACTGCTAGTATATATACTTACTTTTTAACTATCTATTAAATAAGTAAATATTTACGCCTTAATTCATTATTAGAATTAACGATGCCCAAATACCGCCATGAAAAAATACGTCCCGTTCAATGGAATAGGTTGAAGCATAAGCTCTTACTTTACTACAATATGACATATTACATGTAAAATGTGTAGAAAAGTGGGTGCAAAATCCTGCAAAGGTCCGTACTAAATGACTTGATTTAAAAAGTAAACAAACCGAAATCAAATTGAGTTTCGTGGGTCCTTCAATATTAAATAATCGTGTACCTTTCCACGACAAATAGGAAGTAACATCGGCATCCCTGAAAATTTCGTCTTAAAAATAAATAACCTGGATTCGAAAGTAAACCTTCGTAAGTCGATAAGCAACTCAACATGGGTATAAGTGAGCTAGAATTCACAACATTTCAATTTTTTATAGGTACCTCAAATTGTTAACTATTTTGAAGTTTATGTTTTAAATATACCGTAAAAAAAAATTCGACCATTTTTATCGCTTATTTATCGAAATATTCCCAAAAAACTTTGTGCAGGCCCAAAGGCGGATTAACGTCGTGTATACCTTTGCGCATTTATACAGTATACCACTACCAACCGAAAAAAAAAACAAACAAACGTCAAACGTCAATCGTGACAATGTCAATTTCATTATTTTTATTTTTAGGCAAAGGTAATGGGTTTATTTATCCTCTAAAGCATTTTTTGAATTTACAAAATTTTAAAAATATTTTTCTATAACTTAGATCTAAAATATCACGAAAAGAAAAAATACATGTTTCCTAGTTTTCAAAATACTATTTACTGAGCATAAGAAAACAAATGGCAAAAAAAATGAAATGTTGTCAGTAAACGCCCAAATGCAGTCAAATTAATTCGCTTTCCGTATAAGGATGCAGCTTCACTGTGTAGCGAGATATTTTATTAAATTGCTGATATTTTCTTTTCTCACAAGTACCTGTACAAAATCGTTTTATAGCCAGGAAAGCCTGGCTATAAAACGCTCGAGTTGTGGCTTTTCTTGATTCCTACAGCAAGGTGAAATATATTAAGTAAAGCCATGATACAGATTTCGTTGTGGCGTTTTTGTGTTTTCAATTTAATTCAATTTATTTCCTTCAGACATTTTAGTTTCATAAAAAAGTCCTAAAAAAATTCCTAACTGAAAATTTTCTACAGTAATTATTTTTCGGAATATCATGGATTGAAATTTACACTTGATCACGTGACCCAAAAAAAGATTAATTTATCGTTTAAACCTAAGCATTAACCATAATAGATTATTTTAAAATGTGTTTTTTTTTAGATTTTTGTACAGCTTAGTTGTTCCTTTACGTTTTTGTTTCTTAATTTCAATACCGCTTAAAACACAAACATATTATACATTTTTTCATTCTTATGTTTGTCGAGTATGAATAATAATAAAAATTACATTTTTAGAAAATAAATAAGACGTCTTCTTTTCAATAATTACTCTACCTATAATGATAACTCCTGATTGGTTGTATGTATAGTCTCTACCACCTTAAGAATGCCACCGGCAATTAGTAGAGCTTAATGACCGGCTATAAATTGTGCAGAAATAGCTCAAATTCTGATTCATTACCTCTTTGTTAACGATTTTATTTACGGCTAAGTTATTATTTCCGGAAATATTTTTTTATTGTGCAATTGATTTACTTCAATAAGTAGGGTGATCATCCATTCGAAATTGAAATAAAGTTCTTATTATTTTATGTATTTTAAAAAGAGCTTTAAATAAGTTTCATTTAATTTAAAATTTATGCATACCTACTCACAAACTTAAATCGTATATTCGTTTTAAGGGTTCCGTACCCAAAGGGTAATAACGGGGCCCTATTATTCCGCTGTCCATCCGTCTGTCAGTTGAAACTTTTTCAGCTTTTTTCTATTTCCGCTATAGGAACAACAACTAAAAACAAAACGAAATAAATATTTATGTGGGGCTCGCATACAACTTAACAGTTTTTTGCCGTTTTGTATAGATAATGGACGAAACCCTCGTGCGCGAGTCCAACTGACACTATATAAATACTCTTTACTTAATTAGGTGCTTGTATTAAACCGCAGTTTAAAAATTTAACATCACCATCTAGTTATTCTATTCCCAAATTATATTTCTCATGCATTGTGATTTTAGTTGAATCGAAAATTAGTTGCTAAAATCTAAATATTTATTCATGGCAAGGAAATAATATGCCAAAGATACTGGCAAAATACCAATTTTTTTCCATTCATTCTCTTTGTTATGGAATGTAGAATCCAGTTTCCAGGGAGTTTTTGGAGGGAAAGAAAATTGTCACTATGTCCGCGCTGTACCTATTTAATTTCCAAAACTTAGGATTTTTCGAGTATTTGTGCATAATATTGGTGGATTGTTATTCGAAAAGTGTTCGTGAATAAGCGTGCGTTGGGAAGTGGTACAGTGTCGGTTACGTGACTTTTATCTTTGTCACCAAAATCTCCAAGTTATAGCTAAGTGAAATTTTTCCACCGCTTCACTTAGCCCTCTGACTCTGACTAGACTTACTTGACTGGACTAGACTACTGACTTGACTGACTAAAGTAGGACTGAAGAAGATTAATAAATTCAAGAAAGGCCTTAAAGGACTAGTTTCCATGGACGTAAAAACGACGCGCTAAACACAAAGTAACGAGTACCTACCCCTTGACTCAGTAAGGGTAAGGGATTACATTCGTAAGAGGTATGAGCCACATTTAATTAAAATTTGAAGACGAATGGATGTTACATCTTCTAATGAATGTTAGAAGTATAAGGTATCTTTCTAAGGATGAAAATGATAAATTGTACCGTTTTGTCACTAGTACCTATCTATACCTACCCGAATCTTACTGCCTTTAAATTATATGTGTAGGTGGTGTAGTATTACAATGTATTTAAATCTGCAAACTAAAAAAAAAGATTGCTTGGTTAACTGGTGAAAAACCCATAGCTTTTTTTCTTGTCGAGTCGAAATTTTTGTCGAGCTTTAATTCCTCGATTACTTTCATATTTTAATATAAAGTATAGGTACTTAATAATATATATTTTAAAACTTCGACAAAAAAAATTATGTAGAGAATGGAATATATTGGCGGGAGGGTTTACGTCATGCAGTGGACAATGGAGCTGCACATTAAAATGTAGGAATGAATGTGGTTTTTATAAAGTTATCAGTATAAAACGTACTGATATTCTTAATTCTAAATGACTGAAATTTAAGACTTCACAACACTTATTAATATATTATTACCTATCTACCTACCTTTGTTCCTCAGTCTAATTTATCAATAGTTTAAATTGTTATTATTGAATAAGATTTTGTTTAACATTCTAATTTATTGTAGAGGAAAATACGGCCATTCTCAGAAGGCTTAATTTAGAGCGTCCAGTGCAAAATTTTCATGTAAACAAAATAATATTATGTGCTGTTTTATTTGTAAAGTAGCTAACAACTATTTCTATGTGTTGCACTTTAAAAAATATCTCTATATTGCATAGTATAACAGATTAATTTTTTCAAAACACTGTTCTTAAATTACCACGACGCGTCCACGCGCTCTCCCAGTTTGAAAACTTGTCTAATACTAATTCAGAGAAAGAGTTTTAGTTATTTTAGATGTTTTTTTATATTAAGGAATATATATTCAACAACGTATCAAAAATACAACAAGTTACTAGTACTTTCTTTGTCAAAATTATCAAATGAAGACGTGTCCCACCTTGGACAATAATTGCCAAAACCACTTGCAATCGAGGGCGTACCTCCCTAAATAAGAATCTCTGGCACATCACTACAGCACAGGGCACGAGCCGTCAGTGTTGTCGAGGTACTCGTCGAGTGTGGTTGTGCGCTGTGTCGAGTAATCGCCAATTAGACACCTAAGTATCTAATTGCCATGACTTTGGTTTTCGATTTTTCTAATTCATGTAGCCTTGATTAAAAACTTATAAGTTATTGTTAACTTATTCTTGTTTATTGAAAATAAAGCAGATTTCTGGGCTCTATGGATTATGATGTGTCTTTATGAGAATTCTGTTTATTAAGTAGGTTTTTTTTGGAAAATTATGTTTCTCTCTAAGAGCCACGACGCTAATTGCCACAACTTTTCTAATTGCCATCGCTGCTGTTGTTAAAAAATAAGTATATAACAGCTGTTATTTAAAATGATACCTCGGTGAACACTAGCGCCACCGTCAATTAAAAACCAAAACAGCTGTTATTTCCGTTAGATTCAAGCAAACTCAAACAATAATAAACTGATTATAATGTTCAATTGTTGCGTTTTATATGATAGTTTCTTAACAAAATTAATATATAATATGTAAATATCTTCTTAAAATACATAAGCGGTCATTATTCAATATACTTATATGGAAAAATTCAAGTTTCTAATTACCGGGACGAAGTTAAATTATAATTTCTAATTGTCACAACCATCAAATATTTTAGATACCGATAACTTGGATACTACATAAGCTAAATAAATGACAATACGATTAAATTCACAATTGATTCATATTCATTCTCTCTACAGTCATATTTCATGAAAAAGTTCAAGAAATTAAAAGGGTAGTGGTAATTAGGCTAAGAATGCCAAAATTGAGAATGGCCGAATAAACATATTTTATTATTTATTATAGAGTAGTATTCTGTAATCTGTTAACTTTAAAAGACCAGTAAAGATGGATATCTGAGGGAATGGCCTATTTCTAACTGTAGATTCATCGTAGCTGAGAAAATGCTAAAAATTAGTTGTACTATTTTTAATTTGTATAGCCTTTGATAACCACTAATGTCTTATCCTTAAGTATGCACGTCAATATATATAAAAGTATTCGGTTTTTTTTTGCCTGACTAGAAGGTTTTTTTATCTTCTGTTAGAAGGTTCCTTTTAGAAAAACTTATTATACTTACATAGTATACCTATATTAAACAAGCAAAAAAGTCCTTTATTTGTTTCACATTCCTCATTTCTTTGCTAACTTAGTCGTGCATGAATAATGTATGCTCGATAAGACATAAAATAACATAATATGGATGGAGTATGGAAGATTACCACTTTTATACCAAAACTTTAACAAATAAATGTAACATGTATCTGAATTAAGCAACATTATGAAACATTCAAAAGAAAACACAATCCTTCGTTATTGGATTAAATATTTGCTTTTTTAAAATAGAACTCTTACCTTTTGTGGGTTTTTAGGTAACTTCTTAAATATCTGCTTTAGTTTTTAAAGTGTACCTACGTGGAACTTGAATAAGTATACTAATTTTCTTTTCTCCCTAAGTCAATGGGCATTATGAGAAAGTCTTCAAACTGAAACAGTAACGTGATAGAATATGTACCTACTATACGAGTTATTGCGTAATCATTAAAATTTTAGTCATAGGAATATATGCAGATTTTGTACATAATCATTCAAAGTATGCCGGGAAAATAAATTTTAATAATACGAATATTACTAAGACAAACATGTTACTATTGGTGAACTAACAAGAAATACCTTTCATAAGAGTGCTAAGCTCATTAAGGCTGTAATAAACGTAGCTGACGAACAAACACAAGAACAATTTAAAGATCTAAGCATAAACTAAGTACCTACTACATGGCGATATCATCAATCAGTACCATTTAGTATGGAGCGTATTCGTATCATCCATTGAAAGAGAATTTGTTATCATTTTTCATATTCTCCCAAGTTGTCATAGCTCGGTAGCAAAGAGCAATTTTTTTACCAATATACCTTTTATCAAGCGTTCAAAATTTCGTAAGAGTTTAAATATGATTTAAAAGAATAGTCATCATGCCTACTAACTGTACTGGTGGCTTACCACAATCTCTTAAAACCATGCAAGATCCAGTGAGTAAGGGGGATGTCGCCTTACATCATGTATCGCGCTATCTTTTAAGAGACGGTAGTAACCCCCCTAAACATAATACTCATCTGAGTACATTGTGAAAAATAGACACCCTGTATAAACACAAAACTTAGATATAATTGGAGATGTATCCTATTGTCGTAATATATTTTGACTCGGGTCTGAATAATGATTTATTTTGTTGACTACAATTTACATTTCATATCTCTTGTTGTTTGTGCAACACTAAGCAAATATCTAATACTGTTTATATGTTATGTAGGTAGGTATGTTTGAACAATGGCTACTTCAATGTCGTCGAAAATTCATAATAATTTAGCTTTATCTTATCTAGAATTAATTTCCAAAATATTAAAATTAATTTTGTGGTGTCAATAATATACAGGATGGCAGGGTACCGTAGGGTCACCGTTATCATTCAAATAGTAGATAGATAACTACGTAATAAAAAATATTAAATCAAATGTAAAATGAAATATCTAATTAGGTTAATATAAGATGTTTTATTCCGACAAAGATCGTTTAAATGATTTGATTCACCTTACTATTCCAATACGTGCGGCTGCGCGTGCGACAAGATCTATACGATCGATATAAGATATGTACTACTTAAACACAACATAATATTTGAGACAAACTTGTTAGACTATCAATACAAATAAATTAAGAATGACTACATATTAACAGTTAAGAAATTATCAAAATTGGCATTTTTAGTTGTAGTAAAGAGTGGTGCTCCTGAAATAAATTATCCTTGTATCTCTCTTCGATCGATACTCATGAGTAGGTAACTGAAACTCCTAGAGCCAGCATTCTCTCGTGTTGACTTTTGGCCGGCGCGGTCTTAACGGCTCAACACAACACCATATAAAGTTATAAACTTCAACTGCCATTGTAATCACGTCGTAAAAAGCCAAGACAAGTGTTATCTTATAAACTCAACCCCTAACAGAGACAATACATCCTCGCTTTTATACTTCCAAATTGGTTGCTTTTATGAAACCATTAAGTAACATCGTTGTTAAAGCTTTTAGTTCACATTGTTGGCTATAAATGTTTGTAAAAATATACGAAGTGGATTGAGCGTAACGTCTACATATCGATTTACATGAGCGGAATGGATACCTTTAAAATATATTATACGCATTTCTTTAGTTTCGTATTTCACCAGTAACGATGTTTGTATAAGTATCAAATCTTACAAGTTAAATTGGACCCACATCCCGGTTTCAGAAACGGGTCAATAGTAAGAAATATATAGAAGTAATCTTCCCTATGCCACAGAATATAACTAACCTACCTGTGTACCACAAAAATATTACTATCAACAACAACTACAAGAAACACTTGATCATAGATTAAATAAAGTAACATCTAAATTCTAAATGAATGTCATGAATGAAAACATATAAATAAGCACGATTTTTTATGTATTACGATTTTAGTGCTCTTAATATTCTGGTTGTATAAATCCCAATGGATTAGGAACTTATGTGACTGTGAAGATATATATTGCATTGAACGAAATCCTTAGAGAATTCAGGCCTTTTCCAATAATAAGGCAATACTTATTAAGCTTCGACATAATTGAGTTTTAATACTTATTTCTTATTCCGAGCATTGTTAATGAAATCAAATTCAAAGTCGAGTCAAAAGAGGACTACTGAATCTATTATAATTTGATTATTTTATGTTTCTTTGAAAAGTTGTACTACTTCCATTAAAAAGATCAGATTAAAGCACCTTTAATTCAAACTGCTAGTAGTATCGTTTTTATGGTTTAATGCACCTTTCATTTCTGAATTTCACAAAAAAGTGAAAACTTTACGTCGAACTAGTTAGCATTCTTTAATTTGTGGTTAAAAAGTGAACAAAAGAATCCGTAGCGTTGTGTACTTGGGAAGTTAGGAGAAATGCGTTGTTATGAGAAAGACTGTTTAACAAATCTATCTAGGTATATACTCAATAAAAATAAATTGCTGTTCGTTAGTCTGGCTAAAAAGAATGGGCGGGCCGAATCAGCTTATTTTGGTCTTGAAATATTTGTGGAAGTTCAGCAAAGGATTTAAACGCTGAGAAAAGTGCAAGTTCAGGCGTTAAGAAATTCGCCGGGGCAGCTAGTCACCGATATTCCTGTTTCGTTTTTTAATGTTGCAACAAAGTTTTTACGTACTAAACAAATAAAAATGAATAGATAAACAAATAAGAGAGATTTCTAATGAAATGTTGTTCCGTTCCGGGTTTCAAGTTAAAAGCCTACTCAACGGAGCCTCGGACACTACGGCCGCACGAATAAGATAAATGATAAGGTCTGCAGCTATCTGATTTGCAGGAGATTGCACCTAACTACATTTGTGCTGAGATGTCGTCTCCGCGATATCTGTTTATAATACTTACTTAATCTCGGAGCTACAAGCCCAGTCTAGCTTGGCGTGGGTCTAAGTTATAATAAGATTTGTTACCTTTTTAGGGTTCCGTACTAATATAAAAAAGAAACCCATAAAATAATTAATTCAAAATTTTGCACTACCCTTACCTTTCTCTGCATCCACTCATTTGGTTGACTGGAAGATAAAGCCTCAGGCTTTAAGTCCGCCGTTTACAATTGTGTAATAAAGTTAAGTAAATAAACAAAAATAAATAAATAAAACCCTTTTTTTTATTTATTTATTTATTTGAAACACAAAACAAATTGCCACTAATTAAAACATATATAAGAAACCAAACTTATAATCTAGGTAACAATTCTAAGCATGTGTTTACATAATTACCAAATTATGAGAATATACTCGTACAGAGAGCAAATTAGTAAGCGATTAACAAACAAAGTATCACATGTTACTAGGCAGTTAGAACAACTATTAATTAATTAATTAGTCTCTGGTTAGAGGGAGAAAAACATTGTGTTATTGAGACACTGAGATACCCGTAGGTATTTAAATGACAACTAGCTGTATATTTCAGTGAAAGCACATACTGCACATACACTGTAGTGATAATTAAAAAAGAAAAACAAAACAATTACAATATGTAACAATAATAGTGCAATATTTAAATCAAGGCATTAATTTGTTACATTAATAGCTTGACAAATTTGTTTTTTAAAGGAGAGCAAGGAGAGGTTAAAGATATCAAGGGACCTGTGGATAAGGACAAGCTCAATAAATTCTCTACACATTCTAACTATTGGGTTATAATAAGAAGTATTATTTATATATATCTGAAGAGCAAACAATCTGTCTGTAGAATTACGGGATTTATACCTCGTATTAAAGCCAATGAGGGACAACAAAGGGGGAGCATCAATAATTGAATGTACAATTTTATACAAACAAAACAAATCACTGCATGTACGGCGATTTTTCAAAGAAACAATATTAAAGAATTCAAGTCTTTCAGTATATGATGCTAGTTTACGATGATTACCCGTCCTAAACGAGAGGATCCGCAAAAATTTTCTTTGAACACGTTCAATACGGTCACTATGATTTTTATAAAAAGGAGACCATATCATAGAGTTATACCCCAGAACACTTTGAATGAGGGCAAGATAAAGATATTTAAAACCACGAGTATCTTTAAATTCCTTGGTGTTCCTTGAAATAAAGCCCAGCAGTTTATTACTTTTAGTTACTATATACTCATAATGATTTCTAAACGATAGCTTAACATCAAAAATTACACCCAAGTCCCTTATCGAATCCATGCGTTCAAGCTTATGATTACCTATTGAATAATCGTATACAAGTTTAATCTTTTTATTTGTGAATGAAATGACAGAGCATTTTTTCTCATTCAGAACCATAAGATTTACTTTACACCAATTAGAGACAAGGTTGAGGTTATCCTGAAGTAACTTAACATCAGCTTTATCGGACACCACATTATATATTCTTAAGTCATCCGCATACATTAGAGCAGGACAGGTCAAGCACTCAGCCAGATCATTCACAAACAAGTTGAAAAGTAAAGGACCCAAGTGGGAGCCCTGCGGCACACCAGAAGAAGCACTGATAGGCGAAGATAGATGGCCAGCAATAGCCACCAACTTATATAGGATCACTCGTGCGTCTGTCTGTCCATTCGTCCGTCTGTCCCAGCCAATTTTCTCCGAACCTACTGGACCAAAACAGATGAAATTTGGTAGGATGGCGTAATCCTGTGACCCAAACACAGATGTGCAAAGTAAATATATTTTTTTAAATAAGGGTCACTTTCAGGGGAAAAATTAGGAATTTAAATAAAAAGTTTTGCAAACCTTACCGTGTTATATGTCAAATGAAAGGGCTCGTTATGAGGATCTCAAATATATTTTTGTTATTATTATAACATAAACAGTTTTGATTTTATTTATGAAAGCAGACGAAAATTAACCATTCAAAATATTCGATACTTACCTCCTCCAATGTGTTGATTGGCAAGGTATGATGAATTTGACCTGTAGTTACTTAATAAAAAATATTGTATTTAAGTTTCTGCCATCAGCATTTGAGGAGAGCGATGATGAGTCGGTTTTTTGAACATATTCTATATTGTAACCATAAATTGTACCTTGTAGAAGGAGTAGAGCTACATAAGTCGCTACTAATAGTATCTCCGTGAGGGAAGTCACGTCAAGTCACGATGAACGCTATGAATAATAGATAGACCAAACTCATCTACATAGACACCTCTGCACTAGCCTTTTCGATGTGGTTTAATCTATCAGCTACCGAAGGGAACAGTAGAACAATTAACGTTACACGACCACGAGCGTCCTCTTAAGTGCTGAGGGAATTAAATAGGTACAACAACTAACCATTAAAAAATATTTATTTCCCAACACTAAATTTATTGAACATCTGTTTTTGCTTTTATCGTTGTCGTCTCGACCAATATCGATGGGACGTCTGACCAACCGTTAAATTATTTTTTAAGCTCGGAAACGTTTATAGATTCGGCAATATATGTAAAAAAATATATTTATAGAAAAAAAAAAATATAGAAATACTTTTGTTGAAGCCTGTAGTGTAGGTCCCTACATTTTTGTGTTACAGTATAGAAGCACAATCTTGTGCAAGGACCCCTCGATAGACTGCCATCTGGCACTTTTTGGAGGGCCAATTTTCCGGAAAGAAATCATTAGCAAAGAATCGCCCAGCCATTTTTTTATGTTATGTTCTACTGGAGAGGAGATATTTTACTTCGGAAAGAGTAACTCCATAAGGATCCCATACATTTTCCCTTAGTTTTTTACGCGTAGTTGATTTCGCCATGTTTGTTGAACGGTGTCCATAAGCAGGATAACTAGCACTGATATAAAAGGACTATTATATTTTTAACTATAAAATTAATTGTTTTCATTTTAAAAGACAGGTAAACTAGGTAAAGCTGTAGGAATTATTTGTTTACACTTTTTTTTCTACAAACCAAAAATGCGCCACAAATACCTAAAATAGGTAATAAATTAGATTGTGTGTTGTCTCTACATAATTTGCCTTTGGTATACTATAAAAATTATCTTTATTTTTGACGTCATAATTTTTTACAGTCACATTATTATTGTCAGAAAACTATTTGTAGGATTACAATTTCTTTCATAACTCTCATTGGACGTTGCTTTTTAGCTTTTATTTTAGAAACAAATTCAACTTCTTCGATATAAATCATAAAAATTAAAATGGTACAAAACCAATAAATATATAGGACTAAATTAAATTTATCTTTAATTAATGAGTTTTTTGATGTTTCTTGTTTAGATTATATAGTCATTAAGTATATATTTTGTTAAGTGTTTAGTTATTTAGTTGTGAAATAAAAGTATCGTTCTTAAATTAATATAGTTTGCATATCTTTATAACAATTTCAGGTAGATCATAATAATCGTGTTATTTTTTAAGAACATTATTAAATCGGTTGCATACCTTTCCATGTATTTCCCGGTTCCATCCTTAGCTTTGGGGCTCAGAGTCCGCTGTCCTGCTTTTTCTCCTCCCCTACTCGACAAAACATCTAAAAAGGTAAAACTAGTATCCTTAATAATATCATAATTCATAAAAATTGAACTAACGTTTACCTACACTAACTAAATAAATAAACTAACTAACTTAAGTTACCAAGTTGATAATTTATTTGCAAAAAATCTGATTTAAAATTGGAATTCCAATCTCTAATCAGATTTTTTGCAAAAACTTTGTACCATAACAAACCAATACTATAATGAAGTTTGTTTGTGAAAGTTATCTCTTGTGTACACAGGTCAGTCAAGTCTCATGCGATGCGGCCTACTTATGTTGTTAAACGAGGGTTGAGGTCGAGAGCTCGCCGGTATTGGGGGATATCTCATGATCTTGTCAACACAAAGGTTCTTTCTAAACCATAGACATAAAAATATTATTAAGGTGATACCTCGGTGAACACTAGCGCCACCGTCATTTAAAAATCATTACTCACTGAAAACACAAGTTATCAAAAATCCCTCTGCTGTAATTAAGGTTCTGGATCTGAAGTTAATTTTAAACATATTAAATTAATAAATTATAACTCCCTATAGTTACAAATTTCATTATTGCTTAAAACGGCCACTTTTAGCAGTTTTGCAATTTGTAACTATATGGAACTATAATTTAATAATTGAATATGATTAAAATTAACTTCAGTTCCAGAACCATAATTACAGCAGAGGGATTTGTGTTTTCAGTGAGTAATAATTTTTAAATGACGGTGGCGCTAGTGTTCACCGAGGTATCACCTTAAGACAAGCCAAACAAATTGAGCCATAAGGTGGTTATGTAGTAAATATGGTCTTCTCTGCACCACTGGTCATTTGACTGGTAAAAAAGATAAAACCAATAATGTAGCTGTCAAAATTGATAAAGTAATTCAGAATCTTACCTTTTCTTCGAGTTCTTTATTTTATATACTTTTGTTACCTCTATAAGATACAAAAAAAGTTTAAATCCAATATATAAAACCCTTTGATAGTTTATAAATCCATATTGTAACATGTATGGAAATAGTTTTCAGTCTGAGCAAAAGGGCATAACCTCAATAAAGTAGTCAATTGTCCTCAAATCATTGTGAAAAAATCAAATAAAGCCACACCACATGCCGACTCGTCATGTCCCTTCCTTAATACTGAATATAGGAGAAAAAGCTAGTTCATAATAGTGTTCAGAACCCAGGTGCCTATGGAATTTCGACAGTGTATGTGGCCGTGGGTTACCAACATTGCGGTAATAATCGGGGTTGGAATGTGCCCGTAGTCAATGCTTTCAATCGACCGCAACTATGCAGGTTTCATTGACAAATGGCTTTGCTTTGTGCTAGAATGGACACATAACTTACGCTATTAATCCGATCTGGGTCGGCGCTATTCTTATACTTGGGTACTTCAAAATTTATGGATACTTACTTGCTGGTTGGTATTAGGGGCAGTTTTTATGAGATTTTTTACGCAATTCGCATTTGTGTGTTTTTCTACATAAGTTTATTTTCAAAGCAATCCTTAGAACTAACGCCAATCTAAATTTTTTATATAGTAATAAAAATTCTATTTTCTGTTAAGTATTCTGTTATGAAGTGTGTGTAATGTGAAATAAAAGAGACTTATTTGATTTTAAATAGATTTAATTATGTAATTATAATTTATATAATTATAATTATATCAAATAAAATTAAGTCACTTACAAAAGGGGATATTTAATAACAGAAATAAGTTAATATTCAGTTTTAAAAATAAATACATCAATATTCCATCTAATAATCTAATAGAAGGTATAAACATTATAAGTACAAAAATATAGAAAATTTAGTGAAATTACAAAAGAATAACATGATAATATTTTTAAAAGAAAATAACAACACTTAATGTTAGATGTTGACTCCACGAACGTTCGAAATGCCCTTAGTGCGAGTTTTTCTTAACGCAGACGCTAGCGACTGCGTGAGGATTTAGTATGGAATTTTTTAGTTGCCTTACTATCCGCCAGAGGCGCTTTACAGCTCTGCCGTACAAAATCGCTAACGCAGTCGCTAGCGTCTGCGTTAAGAAAAACTCGCACTAAGGGCATGGCCGAGGCAATGGCGACATCTCGTTTTTATTCAAAATAGTGGGGATGGCGCCATTTCCGTCAGTTTAATAATTTTAAAGGAAAACTATATTTTAGACTACATTTGCAACCAAATACGAGTTTTACTAAAGAATAATTATATATAAAATATCATATATGGAAACAATATTGTTGACAGTAATTATAAACACTTGAATTAACGAAATCAATGCTTGTATAATAAACACACACAAACACCAAAATATACCCATACACACATAAGGCTCCCATAAAGGTGTTTTAAATTGAGAGCCACTAAAGGGAGTTGGGATCGATATGGTGTAGAATACCAAGCGCATTAATTTTTTATAGCTCGACGGACGCGCGTTTATTGATTTGACATTAAATACCTTGCAGTTTTATATATATATTATATGCATACTAATGTGTGAAATAAACGCCTCAGTTCATGGTAATCTCAAAATAATATCTGATTTTTTATTTGTTCTTCGTTAATGGGTATACTTGTCTGTTGTAAAAATAACTATTATGAACAATATAATACTTGACTGCATTTAAATCACTCTTAAAGTAAATGTAATGACACATCTCAAGCTAAAATCTATGGAGCCGTTCAGGCTGCAGAGCGTGCCAAACAATTAAACATACATATCCTCAAAAAACATAACACTCTTTCTGGCGCTGTCGGATAAAAAACTGTGACAAATATGCATTCCGAAACAATGTATTTTATTCAAATTATCATACACATTCCGTAACTTAAATGTATAAATTGAAATATGGCTTAACTTAAATGTTGAATTATATTGTAATAAAAACAGCCTTGTGATTCTTCTAAAATGTAGCTTGTCATTAGAAAAAATAAATGAAAAAATCAAAAACGCATAAAATCATCCAAAATCTTCCATTGAATTCTCGTCAGATGGTGACGAGATTCGATAATAACAAATTAATGAGATCGCGTTTGCATTTCAAACCCAATATCTGTATATTATACTAACGTTAAAATTTGTATGAAAATACTGCGCATTCAAGGTCATTTCAGTTTCTTGCCAACTTATATGCTCCATCTAAGTATTTCTTGAGGTCTACGAATAGGCTGTTTAGGTAAATTTAGTTACCAAAGTGGACGAAGGGTTTCTTATGATGTTTAACAAGGTAAATTACCTCTGTACACCCTAGTGTAGCAGATTCTCGAAACCGCAGCTCTGCCTCTGGCGTGACAAAGATATGGTGATCTTAATGAAATGCCTCCAAAACTAGAGTTCATTTACTAATTCAAATAAGGACTTCAGACTTTTGTAGAACCCAAACTCTACAAGCTCTACCTATATATAAGCTATTTTATAGTTTCTAATCACACAATTTGCATATGCGTCTAATTGCCTTGATAATACAAATTGACATACGATTGTTTACTTATTCGAATAAATACTTCTTTAAGTATCTATTTTTTTTGCCTTAAATAGGTATTGTTCCTACACAGTTAGCAAAACTTAAAAAAAAACGAGACTAAACATATTTAAACGTTTGATAAGTCCATTTTAACGACGCGCAGATGTGACGAGTGTTTACCGCCATTAAATCCAATATTGTTTACATTATATCTACTGCTATCTAAACGAGTATTACCACTCATCACAATATAACCGAAGGGCACAGAATCCCTCCAAGCATTAATAAATACAACAGCAATGTGTTTTATTTTTATTACACGTGTTTTATACCCTGAGGCTTCTGCTTCTTTAGTGAAACCTTACGACGAAAGCGTTTTTCTGAATTTAATTTAGCAAGAACATTGGTGTCATAAATTTTAACGCTCCTTGTCTTCGATGTTTTTTTTTCTTTTATATTCCATGAAATTAAATGTTATGTAAATATAGCAGGATATAATCGTTTGCCCAAGTTGAATAAGGACTGACCCATGTCAAAGTCAGCGCATATCACACTTTATATCAATTTTACTTCGTACAATAAGTAGGTACGTAAGCCCATACGATAATTATATAAAGTACTTAGGTATGCTTATAGAAATACATTTGGAAATCTCTGAGAGGTGCATCAGAGGCCTAGAGGCGGTATTGAATAACTCTTGACACCAGGATGTGCATGGTCGATCAGATCAGTTTTTCTTTACATATAAAGTTATCCAATTATACGTTTATAACTTTACTAGGTCCCTTTGATGTAAAATCATGTAAGTATACGGTGAGCGGATCTATTATAAAAACATACATACATTCAGACTGATATTTTGCTTTGGAAATGCTCTGATAGCGTGACTTTTGCATCCTTGATATACTATGTTTAATTATTTATTTTACCAAATTGCACAAAATAAAATATTTCGCAGAGTAGTCGGACTTATGTTCGAACCATTCACCATAATTTTATTCTGCTAAACGACTTTGAATGGGTAAACTTACTGCAAATCTTATCGGATCCCCGTCTCATATGCAAAAGTCATATTATATGTATATTGTTATTTATGTATTTATACATATATTTATCTAGGTATATATATAAGTAGTTTATGTAAGTTTTATACCCACGTTACGATCTCTGCTTGTCCCAAAGGTTGACTGTTAGATAATGCTTTTATCATTAAGTTCGCCTATTGTTCTATCTACAACTGTATTTTGTACAATAAAGTTTAAATAAATAAATAAAAAGAGTGAAAATATTTATTTGTGGCAAATTGTGCGTTGATCATTTTATTATTATTCATTAAGAAGAGATATTTAATTATAATAATAGAAAATGGGAATTGGAAATAACGGTTGGCTACTTTTGAAGTTTTGAAGAACAAACAACACAGTTTGGTTTTCTTAAACAATAAGATCGAGAACTTCTACAACTTAAATAAATCTTGTTGGAAGTTTGTTGATCTCATCAATTATATTACACCCGAAATATACAGACCTAAATGGAATCAACACCCATTCAGTTTGGAGGAACTTTTATATATTTTAGAGTTCTGTAACATTAACATAAGGGTAAAATCGAGACCCGCCCCCGCCGTTCGTCAATCCGAGAAGTACCACGAGTGTCAGATGTGTTTTGCCCGTAGAAATGACAAATTCCTTAGGCCTTCAAGAATTCCATGTTGACATTATCTTATAAAAGAGCACTCTTGAGGTTTAGGGGTAAAGGTACAAGAGGATAAAATAATCGGTCTATAGGCTGTATCAATCATGGCTGCCTGCGGTGAGGCTTAGATGGGTAGGTCGCCACTAGTCGCATTTCTATCTAGGAAGGTGACGGAGGTCAGACGACAGTCAATCTATTGTATTAATCAGTACCGCCAAATTTATGACCATGATTATTAGCGTACCCTAAGCTCTGAAGTGTTAGCTGAAGATGCAACTAGAAAATACGCCCAGATGAAGAGGAATCATGGCTGCAACAGTCGCTGTAATAAGTATCTACAAAATTTTGTTGAAATATTATTCGGTGAATGTATGGTAATTCTTATCAGCATAAAATAATATTCTTTTACATCATCATGGCGCTCAATTGACTTACAAAGTAGCATGGTAATATTTCTTTTAAAAATTTGTATGGCCAAACTTCCAGTAAAGTTTAGCAAAATATCTGAAATAAACATGATCGTTACTTTTTTTTAGCCTAAGCAGTTAAACTTGGCAACACTTGAGGATTATATTAATGATAATGTACGTAGAAATTAATTTAGTCTTTTTCAGTAGATGTATAATTAGGTAGGTCTACCTTTCAAATACTGCTATAAGAAATCTACAGCTGGACATGTCCTTCGTCTTCAGAATTATCCACAGAATCTGTTTTTCCTTCAATCGTTGCACAAATAGTATTGGTGAACTCGTATATCTGCTTGCACGTTTGTCTTACTCCGATTTTCTTCTAATCCCTAAGGTGGTAAAAAAAAAACATTGCTTAACCAAACTAACCGATCATTACATTCTTTTATATATAAATTTTGTTTGTAAAATATTATACAACATTATACTTATTCTCTATTTCTGTTAATTGCTCCCAATCAACGGTTATGTCATTAAATAAATTCGACATATATCTAACTGATTGTCATCATCATTTCAGCGATGTTCAGGATGCGTACAAAGCTTATGTGTGGCTTGATATCAACCTTGCTTAGAATTTCTGTTGTTGAAGAAATCTGCTACCATTCGCAAAGGGGTAAGAAGAAATTCTGTCAAAAATATCCATGTGTGGTCTTTTCTTCAGCCATATGACATACGGTTGACTCTACTTCATTTTTATCTTAATCTATTAAAAAAAAAATATCCCATTCCCCCTTTATGCTGTAAACTGTACTGTACTTAATAAACTGTACCTAAATAGATAGATAGATAGATATACTCTTTATTGTACCATTATCATACAAATTATACATGTTGAATACAAATACAAACAATGTGTACAAAGGCGGACTTATCGCTGATGCAATTTCTTACAGCCAACCTTAGGGTAGATAGGAACAACGTAAATAAAAATAAATACACTACTACATCCTATCTTTTCGCCAGAAGTTAAACACTTATCTTCATTGGGTTTTCTTCTGTTCTCTATTTGTTCTGTGCAAACTTTTCGCCGAACTTTTCTGTCTTACTTTTCTTAATCTATTTTAAGCCACAAAACGAATTCAGTCTAAACTTAGAGTTTACAGATGTTACTAACTTTCTTTTAATTAACTTGTAGAATATCTGGTCGTTTTATAGTACTATATGAAATAATGGGATAATGTTCACATTTCACTTAATACTCTTTAATTATGGTTTTCTTTTGGAAAATCATAAGCATGAATAAATTATACATACACACACCAGACTCATTTTAGAAACTTAATTTAAGTTTAATATTATACCGGCAAAAAATAAATTGCCCTTTTTTATCATTTTGCGTACGAAGTCCTAAAAAACTTATTTGGTATTTAAAACAGTCATAAAGTGTTTCAGGGTTTACAGTTTTCAAAAGTAATAAATTCCCAGTGACGTTCAATTAAGAGGGCGTGGCTCGTAGCCAACAATACCCGAAGTCTTACAGACGGGACTTAAAAACCAATTTTTGCCAAACAAGGCATTGTTCAGAAAAAAGAAACTCACTTTCTTTTGTATCAAAAATTATATTATTACAGGTTGCGATACCCAGTGTAATTAATAGATAGCCCTTTGATTATATGTTCTCCTATAATCAAAGGGACCGCCATAATATTTTGTTATAATATCTGATTACAAACCGATTACAATACCGATTTACACAAGCAAAGAAAATATACACTGGTTAAAGACTGAGCAAGGAAGACACGGACGTAGAAAGCCGACCCCAATAATAATATATCTCTCTATAATAGTTTATTAAGAGAGATATAATTTTTACAGCGATTGTTTTAAATTGATCCTTACAGTTATATAAAGCAGGCGTAATATATGATATACGTAAGTACTAGTTTTGACGAATCATGTCAGAAAAAGAACTTCTGTTTAGGCGAATTTTGTACGATCTTTTGTAACCTTTTATTTTTATTTTAAATTCTTTAAACAGCAGGCAATTACAAAGCAGAATGTCATCTTATTTTGTTTGTATCTCATCTACTATTCCAGGTCAATTGAACAAACTAGAACTTGTCCAGATGCAGATTAGTTGGTGGTTAGTAGATGGTCATTTTCAAAACGAGGTCGAATTGTCATTAAATATTCAACTATGTAGATTGTAGTATAAATTTTAATAAACATTTAGAGAATCCAAATTCATTTGTTTGTTGTGTAACTTGGATATTTAGAAAGCTTCTTGCTATTAATAATTTAATTTTCAACACATTTGCTCGAAATGTTATTGTGAAACACTTAAATGTTATTGTACGGACCTAAGTCTATTATTGAGATTATTACGCATGCCTGCTTTTTTTTACAATAAATCACTATTGCTTTTTCCTTACCATTTTTATTTACACCGAGTGGATTTAAAACCACGTATAACAGCTGTTTATGTCCCACTGCTGCAATAATACTATAATAATATAATACTGTATAATATGATCGTACAGTATGAAAAACTTTTTAGACAATTTACTTAAACGAATTCTATCAAACATTAGTTTTAAATGTTCTTATGTAAACTGTCTGTATTTGTACCGAAAATAATAGGTATATTAAATAAGAAATTAAACGTCACCACATTATCTTGATCTTCAATGAATTGTTCACTTTGCAATACTTGAAAGGAGATTCGTAAAGATCAATAATCGACCATATCACGACGCTTAGCAATGAAAAAATGGCTAAAGATTTTTAGAGATTTATATATTACTAGCGACCCGCATCAGAATCCGTTGCGTAGTTTTAAAGATTTAAATACATAGGGATATAGGGACAGAGAAAGCGACTTTGTTTTATACTATATAGTGATTTACTTACGTTTTCCACATAAGCACAGATACCTAGATAATCACAAGCAATTAAAATAAAAATAAAAAGTACAATTGGAAACACAAAAACTTACTGACAGTATCTTGGCACGTTACCTACCTAGGGGAAATAATCTGCCAGAACTCTCCTTTTCCTAAATTTTATAAGTTAGTTTATGTTTACATGTAAAAAAATAATATTTAAATTGTATTTGAAAGCAAAGATATTATATTTAATCTAATATAATTTTATCGAATTTGTTGTTAAGTTAACAAATCCGGTCAATCCGAAGAATTTGAACAAGTTTATTTTTTTGTTTTTATTGTAAGTATATCCAATTGAAAAACATTTGCTTTCAAGACAGAATGAATACCACATTATTTTATCGGGACATCTATGTATAGACATTTAGAAAGGTGTAATGAACTGTGTAATAGCCTTACCCTTGTCCATGAATTTTCAGTCACTGGGGTCGTCTTGGTTGCGAGTTAATTTTATTTAAATAAAAGCAACGGTACAAATAATCACACTTTCTACCCTCAATATTTAATATAAGTAATTATTTAAAAAAAAAAAATTAAATTGGTCGTTTATTTTGTAAAATAAATAATAACTGCAGAAAAACATAGGAAATATTTATTTCAATTAAAAATAACTTACAACTACTTAGTATGAATTAAGTAGTCGTTTCTAAATTGATTTAAGTATTTAAATATGATTAAATATTTATCATTCATTTTAAACCTATTCAAAATTTTAAAGTTCAGATACATAAATATAAATTTTGTATGGAAGCACAGCGCATATTTAAAATTCAAGACAATCTTAAGGCTCTATCTTACGAGTAACCATTGTCATTATACTTGGGGAACTAAGTTCACTTTTTCGTCATTCGCTTAACTTTCATTTAATTTTTAAAATATGCAGAATTATCATAGAAACTTTTATGTTTGCTCGTATCTAAGAGCGTCGAGGTAACCTTCCCAGTTATGAATAAAGTTAGTGCAATTTTTCATAAAAAAATCAACCCTCGAGATAGTTCCACAAAATCTCTTTGACTAAATTTAGCGACATTTTCATGTAGATGTGTCTGGCTGGAGTGGCAACTGTTTAAGATTTAAAATCAATATTTACTTCATATAGGGATATTATTAATTGCACATAAAATAAATAATCACCCATCAATTTCTGTATATCAAATAAATTAATTTACTTTTAATTAAATTAAAAACTTGGTGACAGAAGCAACTAACGGTCAAAAGACGACTTTGTGACAGAAGGTAGGTTAGGTTATGGTTATACAGTGACCTTAACAGTGAGCGAGCGAGCGAAGCGAGCGAGTGTCAGACTTGGTGACAGAAGCAAAACAAATTTTGCTGTGCAATCAGTAATTTTGATATGTATTTAGGATATTATTGCATACAAAAATAGTTTTTATTGATTTCCGTTTAAATACTACCCCTTCATATAAGGAAAAATATGAAGATGTTGAAAATTTTTTTCCATAAAAATACAGCCTTTTTAGTGATGAATCTATATACTTTTATATGTAAAAGAAAGTCGTGATAGTTACAACATATGATCTACTGAACCAATCTTTATGAAATTTTGCATATACATAGAAATATTGTGAAGGACTTAGGGTACCTTTCATCCCGGGAAAAAGCACTGTTGATTCCCTTGGAAGTTTACGCGGGCGAACTTTTCTCTTTCTTTTCATAGAAATACTCTGTAATTGAACTCACAATAAGAGTTCTCATAGGTTATTTATTCATACAGGACCTAACTGTGCTTAATAGTTATCAAATATTTCTTTTTCTTAACGTTTAGATTTTTAAGCAGTTCATTCATTTCGTATAGGTGTCATGGTCAATCGATCATGCACACCCTGGTGTCAGAGTTCTTCGGAACCGCCTCTCGGCCTCTGACGTGGTTCCTTTTTAACGACTACCAGATGGCAGCCGGGACCAACGGCTTAACGTGCCTTCCGAAGCACGGAATCATCTTTTTTGTCAGACAATCAGGTGATTCAAGCTTGCAATGTCCTAACCAAACTGGAAACAACTAAACAAAGTATGCTTCCCGTGGGAATCGAACCCTCGACCCCCGGTTCTACAGGCAAACGCCTTAACCACTGGGCCACGGAGGCAGTTAAAACACAGTGAAGTGGCGAATACAACATAATACATAACTAGTGGCGGCAGCCAATCCAAAATCATGGCAACGCCCTAAGTCGCTTTAAGGTGAGGTAACAAAGAAGATAAATCGAAGAGAATGTAAGTATGTGATGTGATTGCTACATTTTCGGGCGTACTTCTAAAAATACGTCCTCGGGATAAGTCACATGAAAATTGAATTTAACAACTCAATAATTCTAATCACACCCTTTCCTTTCACACCATGCACGTATCGCTTGATAGCTTTGATTGAATAATGTTGGACTAAGAGGGGTTTGAACACTATTGAGTTACGCTAAAAGGATGCTAGTTTAGGTCCTTCACGAAATAAGCGAGATCGATGAACATATTTTATTCCTGTTTTTTTATTGAACATTTTTAATAAAATTTGCCGTCGAGAAGGAAGTCATTCAAACCTAAAATCAAAGCTTTTTTTAAGTATTTTTCTACTGAGAGAGCTCATTTGTAGAATCGAGGGTTTAACCCGTTTAACACTTTCGCTGGCAGTAACGCCTCTTGACGTAGATAACAATTGACTGTTATTGTTATCTCGTTTACTATCTGCGAAAGTGTTAACCATATAGAATAAATAGTATACTAGCGGACTTCTGTACTACTAAACGCAGCGACGTAATTAAATGAGAAAGTAAAAACAAACATGTATAGATAAGCATATACGGATAGGATAGTTTAAAAGGTAGGCAACTGAGAAGCAGGTAAATCAAAATAAACATATCGACCGAGAGCCTTGGTCGCCTTGTGCGCTACTTCCTGTGCCAGATTAAACAATTAAAAAATTACAGAGTCTGGCGCTGCGGACACAACCAGCCCCTGCAGCCGGACCACCTCCCCTCACTGCGGCGTCCCCAAGTGCCCTATAAATGGCTCGACTGGTAGTTGTTCGTGCTCTTTCGCTTGACATCTGCCAGTTGAGTACATTACTGCTGATCTTACTTCCATCACCAACTTTGTGCTTGTACTCCACGACCCTAACTTCATTGTATAACTATCGAATTAAATATAAGTGTATATATTCTAATATCATCTTTTATTTATCTAATTCTATTGTTTAACGAAAGCGTTATAAGAGGTAACACTAACTGTAACTATTTTTTTATGAAAATATTTAAGCTTAAATTGTCATTCTCGCATCTGTGTTCTCATAACTCGGAAAATTTTAATTAGCTTGAAAGGAAGCGGCTTCACAAAAACGGAAGTAGCTCCGCCACGGGGGATATACACAAACTAGTGCATATTTTTTTCCTATCTGACAAGTTTATTTAAATTAATTTTAATTATTTTTTTTACATAAATCTTTACATTTTAATTCAGCACATTTTACTTAGCAAACTACAAATAGCGCTTATAAATTTAGTAACTAATTTAAGTTTAAGGGCTTTGATAACGGTTTTTCCCTAAAATCACTGTATAAATTTTTGGGGAAATCTGTCCAGTATCACGTCGTCGTTCAATATTTGAATTTCTGACAGGTTGTATTAATAGTTTGGCGTATGGACTAAAACTGCAACATAAATATCTACTGAATAAACTTAAAATTATAAAATGAACTCGTACTAAGTACCTAGTTTAGTATTTCAAATTTTAACTAACTTAAATTCGCATGTCTGACTCGGACTATTATATAGGTTACTAACGACCCGCCCCGGCTTCACATGGGCATAAAAACCTTCCTCTTGATTCACTCTATCTATTAAAAAAAAACGCATCAAAATCCATTGCGCAGTTTTAAAGATTTAAGCATACAAAGGGACATAGGGACAGAGAAAGCAACTTTGTTTTATACTATGTTGTGATTGTATACAAATTTAAATGTGCCTCAAAATACAAAGAAAAGCGTAGGCAATCAATTTGAAAGAAATGACAAACTATATGGCGTAAACCACAATTCCTTTTTTTTGTGCTTACAAGAGTATTTACAATTAGAGTCGGGTTCTTCGGTAGAAACCCCGGTAATTACCCGGTGGTAAATACTGGAAAAATACCCAAAGAGAAGGTAGATACCCGGACGAATTCCCGGGTTAATACTCACATGAGGGTATTTACCCGGATAAATACCCAATTTGGATATCATCCCGAGTATTTTTTATCTTTTCGGTTTTACAGTAAATATTAGAGACAACGTTTTTAACACACGTATCTATGGCTTAAAAATCTTTACGGTGAACGTTACATTAAACTACAACAAGTTTATTTAACAGTGTTTCTTTTCCTAAAAGAAAATATTTCTGTATCATATCATCAATCGTATACTTCCATGAGATCTACCTATATATCTAGCTTCCTATTACTTCGAGCCCATTTTCTCAACGTGCGAAAAGTTCACGGTCCGTTACAGATTTCATCCAGATAGCTAGTAAATACACAGTCGCAGCGATTGATGGATGGGCTGTCAGATCTCGATGTAAATCATGATCATACTTAGAGGAAACCACACTTCATGTGCTACTAGAGTAGAATAGAGGTCAATGTGTTAATAATCTATCCCGCATAATATTTAACTTCAAATATTAATTTTATTATATGTAGAATAGATTTCAAAAAATCCACTACTTTACGAGTATCATCCCACGATGAATATAATTTCTAAATGTATTTTTAAGTGTATCAGTTTGTTTTGGACTTTGCAAGAATAAATCAGATTGAGAGATAAGGAAGATGATTCAGGTTTTTTAGAAGACACGGTCACTTATTACAAAATTACCGTGTCTTCTAAAAAACCTTGCTTGGTTTAGAAACTAATCTACCTACTATTTTATAAACTCCAAAACTAATTTGAAGTTTTTCTTAGGGCAAGAGAAGTTTATCTTCCTTTTACAGATTTCATACAGATAGGTAGTAATGTCACAATAGCAAAAATTAATGATTTCCGCCCGCGCCTACGACCTTATTGTTAATTATTACTCGTAGCATGGCATGTAATAGTACATAGAAAAAAATATAGTATTATTAATAAGTTGCTACGCTTATATAGATTAGCGTAGCAACTTCTACGACATACAAGGGAATCACTGTGCTACAACTACGTAGCATTTTTCGTAGCATCAGCTACGAAATGTCGGCTACGGTTACGCACAGAACTTTTAAAGGCAAGCAAACTTTGTTGTTTCATTATATTTAAAACTTAAAACCGAGCGACGATAGTGATGCTAAAGACAAATAATAATTACTTGGTGTACTAATACTAAAACGAAAGAAAGAATTGTACAAAAGTGACTCAATCATCAAATCTTCAATCAATCAAACAAAAAATAACACAAAAACACAAAATTGAGTTTTATTTTTCATAACGTAAATTTTTCTATAATTTATTCACAGAGAAAGACTCAATTATGTTTCATAGTGCTATAGACCCTTAAATTTCAGCATTTTACTTGCCCCGTGTCAGTCCCGGAGGCCTCAGTAATCTGTCTGTATAATCTGTCATCTCAGCATTTTGAAATTAATTGAGTTGAATCATGAATCTTGCACCAAGGCATTTTTCATTCTCATTTGTTACAAACGATTGAGTTACAAAGATCTTCATTAAGTATTATCTATCTATATATAGGTATAATAAAACAGTAAAAATGTTTTGCCTGTACATTTAAACATTTAGTATACTGATTTCTTATGTTTTCGCGATTGTTACATTGTAAAGTGCTTAAAACGTTAGGTATAAATAAGTAAGCAATAAACGCGATAGAAAACCGTATAAAATAGTTTAATTTAATTTAGTATACTGACTGAAATACTAACAAAAAAAAAGAAGAAGGTCCTATGCAGGCCGCTTCTATACGTTCATTTTGGAAATCCTTTATATGTCCAGCAGAGAGTCCCAAGCGAGCGGAGCCGCGGGCAACACTAGTCCAAAATATATTGTTTGGTTGAAAAATAGTTCATCGCTTTAATACTTACCAAAACAAATCGTTTGTGCTGAAATAGAAAATCACATAACCTAAAACAAAACAAGAGCCGATTTTTAAAAGCTTTTGAAATAGATTTTCCATAAAATATTCAGCATTCGGGATTACACGAATTCTAGGACATTTGTTTGGGCGATACAATGAGTAGTTCATGTAACTGCCCTGAGAAATGGTTTCGTATAACGCCCATTTTATAAACTTATTTACATAAAACTTACATCACATCTAAATGAAATTAAGGTTTTTTTTTTGTTTACACATCACAAATTGGTATGTATGTATGTAAAAACTTTATTGTACAGAAATAACATTGATGATACAACATAGAACACAACAAAAGGCGGACTTATCCCTAACAGGGATCTCTTCCAGTCAAACTGTATAATAAATTAGATTAGACAAATTAAATACTTAAACCTACATTAACATTATAAATGTATTCAGCTTACGTCAGTCCAATGCTAGGCAACAATTAACCAAACGGTATGTATATTATGTATATTATGCTTCTTTGAAGTTTATATTCCATATCCCCGTCAAGACCTGAAAATATTTATATCAGAGTAACTTTATACTTTCTCTAGTAAAAGTATCCTACCTATACGTATCCTAAAGATGAAAACGTATACAGCCACTAACACCGGAAGATATAGCTAGGCTATCACATTTTATAAAAAATATTAGGATGTTCTTGAAGTCATCATCATTTCGTGCAGGTGGCACGGTCAATCGATCATGCACACCCAGGTGTCAGAGTTCTTCGAAACCGCCTCTCGGCCTTTGACGGATCCCTTTAACGGCTACTAGATTACAGCCCGACCAACGGCTTAAAGTGCTTTCCGATTTCCGAAGGACGGAATCATTTTTCTATCAAACAATCAGGTGTTTCAAGCCTGCAGTGTCCTAACCAAAATGGAAACAACTAAACAAAGTATATGCTTTCCGTGGGAATCGAACGCAAACCGGATCTACAGGCAAATGCCTCAACCACTTGACCACGAAGACAGTTTTTGAAGTGAAAACTTCTTTATGCGCGTTGAGCATTATTGAGATGAGATAAAACCATTGAACCCACGACACTGCCGTTACCGTAACCGACACCATTGTTTTTTTTTAGAACAAAAAGTAATACAAAACTTAATCTTTAGGGTTTACTTTGCTTCAATGACTCGATGACATACAGTACTTTTGGGTCCTATTAGAAAGCATATCTAATCCAAATAAAATTAAAATAAGTATATTATTATTATTACTGAGATTCTTAGGAGAGCACAGTGTGGGCAAAAATGTTGAGTAAATAAAGTATTTTTGTCGTGTGTTAAACTCACAGACTCAATCATGTCTAAGCAGATTAAAAGAATGGGCTCAAAAAGTAGGTATACAAGTAGATAGACAATTAAATGAAATAAAAATAAACACTTTTACATGAAATAAACTTAAGTTAACTTTCCAAACACAAAGTTGAAGTTTTTATGCCATTTGTAGTGTGCTGCCCGGTTTTTATTCCCCTCGACTTTTGTACTTCGACGATTCTCGATAACGCGTCACGTAAAGGCCACAAGATGGCGCTGTTTAATTTTAAAACTCACCATGGTTTGCTGTTTGCACGCAGTCTTGTGTAATTTCGTACAGGTCATAGCACTTACTTACTTACTTACTAACTTTTTGGAGTTTCAATCTACTAATAAGGGTAGTACGAAACTTTATATTTTTTTATATTGTATATTGTATAACCAAAACTAAAATATAAATAACGTTAAATTATAATATTTATTATCATGACATGAAGATTACGTTATGTTATAGTTATCATAATAATCGTAGTCGCATAGTACTTAATTAATTACTAGGTTTAATTGGGTTTAATAACAATCCCCTTACGTGTCGGCGGGTGAAATGAAATCTGGCCCAGCGCCGATGTCCCAAGTTTGCAGGTGGGTGAAAAACCCATAAAACTTATCCCAAAAAATACACATAAAAAGTTACTTTGCTTTGCATTGACTTGATTTGAGTGATCTTTAGTGTGTTTATATGATAGTATGTCCGTAAATCTTAAGTGCGTATTATATTTTTGTTAATTTGTTTTTTTAAAGTGTGACATTAAGTGACGTATACTCACGCGGGTTCCGTGCCACCACACAATAAAGGCCCAACAGGTTACTAGGATAGGTTATTAAGATTTTTTCAGCTTCAATTTGATTTACAAAAAAAATTATCATTATTTCAAATGTCGCAAAATTTACGAAAAGTTGCAACATTTACTGTTTTATCTCATTTATTTATAGGCGCTACTCAGAAAAAAATTGACAGATAGACAACAAAGTGATTTCTATGGGTTCCTTTTTGGCGTTTGAGTTACGGAACCCTAACTAAGAATAGAATATATTTCAAAATCCGTCTATTCAGTAAAAAGTTACGAGCCAATTAAAAAAATATAGGTACGCGCCGACTTGAGAACCTCCGTTTTCTTTTCGTCTCTACAATACATCCCTCTCTTTTGAATTCGCATAAAAATTGTTAGCGACATAATCTCAAATAGAAATTATGTTGACAAAATGTAAATCGACAACAAAGTGACATCGTACGGACGAAAGCGGAGAGCATCAAAGAGGCCAAATCGACTGTCGGCCGCACAATACTGACAAACGACGCCGTAAGCTGCAAACTTCTCATTGTCTCTTTAATCGTCTTTAGCTGTACCGACAGACAAAAAACAACAACAATTTTATTTGTGTAACAACTTTCACTTTTTTGTAATATACGGGAAAGATTTCTAGAAGTTGTAACAGATGAACAGAACCAAGAAGCGCGCGGTAGTAGAATTGCCCATCGTGTGGTAGGTACCAACCAAGCCAATTTCCAAGTTTGGTACTGTCAGCTGAAGAGAGATGTCAAAAATCAATGGATGTCAACATGTCAGTCTCTCCTTTTTTTATCGTAACTAATAAACAGCTTGACCCAAAAATAAAAACGTTAAATTCATCTTAATGTATATAAAATATGGCAAATTTTCAGCGACAGTGTTTTTTATTATAAATACTATATCAAAATTTAGGTTGTAAAATGTGACTAAACTATACGCATTTTGATTAAAATGTACGCAAATTTATATTTTCTTTCCGTATTACAAACGAGCTCATGATACAATAGAATAATAATAATAATATTAAGTATATTTTCAAAGTCAAATGCCCCGACTATTTTTCTTGTTCTTACTAAACAATTATCTCCTTTGATGTAGTGAGCTTATAGGATTTTATAGAGACTACTAGATTCTATACTACAACGACCTTGTTTCATACTCATATCTTAGTTTTGTAAACCGTACAAAGCTTGTTCTAGTAGAATCATGTTTATATTGTCAACATTTAAACCGTTTGAAAACATCTATTTACTCGACTTCTTTATTAAATAGAATTACAGGCTTGAATTATAACAATTGATTTTAAAATAGAACCTCTCATACATATATCGAACTCTATAGCGTATATAATTTAAATTAATAATAATCAATTTGTCCAGTTAACCATAAACCGTGAAAATCAATTCCTACGTAAGCGACGATGCTTAATGTTAATAAAAATATTATCAACACCGGTTTCGATAAAGATGCTTCTAGGCATATTTAATTCGATAGTTAAGTGTTTTGTTGTCAATTTATTTAACTTATTATTCCATAAATACAAGTTTTATTTTTAAAGCTAGTTCAATGTGTGTGACTTTTTTTATTTATTTGTCTCTCATCGATACGGTGCATTATCTGCACTTTACTATCAACATTGTGCTCTCTATACATTTCAGAGCCTTTAGGCAGCCTGAAAAATCTTACAGCGTGTTAGCCTATCATCGATATACAGAAAACCGTCCGTCGAACATTTTCGATGCACCGAACGTCAATGTGATCCATGCTATATTATTATACTATTTTCGTGAAACAATCAGACATCAACACGATGAAGAAGAAGACTATTTTCATGGTTGCCTGAGTGTCAGTATATTCGTTTTGAAAATTTTCGGTCTAAGAAAAATAACGACTGACGATAAATATGGAAACATAATTCAAGATGTCAACAGAAAAGATTTAAACATAAATGTCATACAATTTCGCAAATATGAAGCAAAAATTACGTTACGTTTCTCCCACGTTGGCAATTTTATTTGGAATGTTATGCTTGTTATCATATCGTACTATGGAAATCGGTATTATTATTATGAAAAAGTCTGTGTTTGTCAGGTACGTTCTCACACTTAAACCAACAAACCGGATTTGATAAAAATTGGAACATCAATAATAACTAACTAATAACTTTAACATCGTAATGGATGAAGTATAATCAATACAGTCAAAATTACGTAAACCTCTCTCCTACTGGTGGCGGATTCCACCAAAAAATATCGTACATATTTAAGTAGGCCATAAGCTTGAAATGCAATGTAAAAGTTTAATATGGTGTTTCGGATAAAACATTCATCAGACAAATATATATTCACGTTGAATTTACTCGATTCGGATAATCGACAAGTATTAGTTTTGGTACAACACTACCGGGTTTGGACGCGCGTGACGCCATGACAGTTTCAGTCTGATCAAACGCGCGGTCGCGGTTGGATGCATTCTCTTTGATATTACCTGTGAAGTCTCGGGATAGACCATTCTAATACGATTCGCGTTAAATCTTCGGGAATAATTGCGCATTAATATCGTGAGTGAGGCCCGGTTGCCTAGTGGATAAAAGTTTAAAGCTTATTGACAATTGAACACTCGGTAGTGAAATAACCTGTGTGGAGACCCATCTTCTACCCTGACTTCGCGTGCTTCGCTGGATCGACACCGAATTAATAGGGGATGTGTAGGAATCTCATGAGAAGGGGCATAAACGGGTTTAATTAATTCGGATTAATAAGCAAGTCACGCCCAAGCGCGTAAGGTACTTTTCTTTTGTTTATTTTTAGTGTTCAGCCTAACTTTTCTATCATTCACGCTTCCACTGCCAAATTTAAACATTCTGGTAGCAGAGTTGGCTGAAACATTTGGTAGCAGAGCGTAGTTTCCGTAGTAAAATCTAGGAATCTACTTTGATAAATAATCTCGCGGGTGAAAGATTAAAAAATTGGCGAAGGTAGGTCGGTGCATCGGAATGCACTAGGGTTGTACCATCATCAAATTCTGATTCTGATTTATCGATTCCGGAACGGATCCGGGCTCCGATACGGGTTTGCAAATTGATATTTTGCTTTCACTTGTTGATATCCGAGTCAAGTAATATTTAATGTTAGTGCATTAATATATTGTTTTGTTTATTTTTTTTTTCGGTTTTTCGGTTTATTTTAAATAAGTGTACCGGTTTGTGACTTGCTGGATTCTGTCACTGCCGTTGTTTATTTGTTTTGTTTTTTGTTATTTTGGTTTCCTTATTGTGTTATTTGGGTACTTGACTCACTGCTGGACATAGCGAGATGGCACCAGCGAAACCAACAACCCTCATCTCGGCTGAACTGAGGTGGTTCAGCTCAGTCAGGACGCTGATAGGACGTGGTGACAGGGAGATCGCGCTCAGGCAGCGCGCCAGCGAGGCTCGGGAACGCCTCGCTCGGGCCGAAGGTGCCCTTCACGTGTTGATGGATGCAGATGACCCAGAATCTGGATCTGATGGGGCCAAGAGGAGAGATCAGGCTGTTGCTGACCTTGATCAGATCATGGAGCTCTACAACGAGGTCATCCAGGCTGTCGGGGAACTGGACAGCGGGAGGGCCGAATCAGGAACGTCGGCGTCCCACACGACAGCCGCGGCCCCCACAGGAAAAGGGGTTACAGGCCGCCTCCCCACACTGGACTTGCCGCAATTTAGCGGCAAGGTGGAGGACTGGGTGGCCTTCAAGATTATGTTCACCTCCCTGGTGGATCAACGGGAGGATCTCACAAAGGTCCAGCGGTTGGCCTATTTGTTGACGGCGGTGCGTGGTGAAGCGAAGGCGCTTATCCAGCACCTGCCCCTTGAAGGTGACCAGTACGATACTGCGATGGAGCTGCTGGAATCGCGGTACCAAAACACGCGTCTACTGGCAGACGCGCATGTCAGGCAGCTACTGACACTGCTCAGGGTGACCAGCCGCTCGCAGCTGAGGTCGCAGATACTCCTTCCGGTGAAGGTCGCGACCAACACGTTGCGGCTGCTCGGCCTCCCAGTGGACCAGTGGTCCTATCTGCTCCTGCACTTGGTGCTGGATAAGATTCCAGCCGAGATGCGGGCCCGGTTCGATCGGGAACAAGTGGCTGGGAGTCGGGACCTCCCCACCTTCAACGATCTCCTCCAGTTCCTGGAGTGGGAGGCCAGGGTCGCGGAGACCTCGGTGGAAACGATCCGGAGGACTGCGCCGGAACGCACTCCGCCCGGCTCGGGAACGGGAAGGCCCCAGCAGCGCAGAGGGCCGACGCAGGCCTATGCGGTGACAGCTGGAGCACCAGACACTGGCTGTCTGGGATGTGGGCATCACCATCGGGAGGTCGACTGCCCACAGTTCATCAAACTGTCCGTAGGACATCGCCGCCGGAGGGCGAGAGAAGGGAGACGCTGCTACGGCTGTCTGGGGGGTCACCAGTACCGGGACTGCCCCAGGGCCACAGCGTGCCCCAGGTGTGGAGGACCACACCATACCCTTCTGTGTAATCGAAGGGACGGCTACCCACCGAGAGTGGAGCGCCCAACGGGCGGGGGCTCCAGAGCATCACCACCTGGAAGTGGTAGGTCATCTGGTCGAGGTTCGCCAAGTGCTGCGTGCGCAGACAGGGTGAACTCCCCAACCCAGGTCGACCAGGAGGGGCCGACGACAGCCACCGGATTGGCTGCAGTCCGGACTCCAGCGGCCCAGGCGCCGCAGTCCCAGGTTATGAAGAGGCCACAGTTGCCGGCACGGGAGCCAGTGCAGGAGTCAAGGGCGAGCCGGTTCTCGCCCCCGCTCCACGAATGCCCGAGGCTGGAGTACCACCCCCCGTATCATCGGTACGGGAGGGCGGCGGGATATGCTCCGCCTCAAAGTGCTTATATGTTGCGCACGCCCTACTGGGCGGGGCCGCCCTCCCCCGCGGGCCAGTACAACGCGTGACTAGCTTGCCACAGTCACCATAAGGCAACAGAACTCCTTACCGTCCTGTTGCCAACTGCGGCGGTCCGCATTTGGTGCCCTCAGGAGGGCTACGTCCGGATACGAGCCCTTTTGGACACAGGGGCCCAAGGTACACTGGTGTCAACTCGTGTTGCTAAGACACTGGGCCTACCCCGACACTCCGTAGTCACGGGAATGAGCGGAGTCGAAGGTAGTGAGGTACCAGGTGTTACTGGACGAACACACTTCGCATTCTCCGCAGATAAGGATACGAGATGGAGAATTTGGGCTTCGGCGACGGTGCTGGATACCGTCGTGGGCCGTCTCCCTTCTACGGAATTGCCAGCTGGAGCGACCTCTCTCGTAGCAGGCTTGAGACTGGCAGACCCCAATTTTCACGTCCCAGATCAACTGGACATGATTTTGGGTACGGACGTGCTTGGTTGGATACTCAAGAGTGAGATACGTCGACTGGGATCGAGTTCTCTCATGGCCGTGTCCACGGCATTGGGTCACGCGGTGTTTGGACCGGTCTACACAGGTGAGCTGCCGGATGATGCTCATTCGTTCACAGGAGTATCTATTGCACGGGTAATGCAAAGGTTTTGGGAAGTCGAGGAACCTCCCATGGTGTCACGGCTGGATCCTGACCATGTGGAGTGCGAGAACTTCTATCAGGCACATACGGTTAGGCTGCCATCTGGACGCATACAGACACGCCTACCGTTCATAGATTGCCCACCGGTATTGGGCCAGTCCAGAGTCTTGGCGGAGAAGCGGCTATTGTCTATGGAAAGGCGCATGCAGCGCGACCCCGTATTTCGGGATAAATACGTGGAGTTCATGCGGGAGTACGAGGCTCTTGGACATATGTCTCCGGCTCACGTCGACTGGACCACGACCGACCATTACTTCTTGCCGCATCATGCGGTCTTGAAGCCCCAGTCAGGTAAACTGAGGACAGTGTTCGACGGTTCGGCACCGTCCTCCACTGGGGTGTCACTAAATCAGTGTCTTCACGCCGGGCCTAAACTACAGCGCGATATTGTAGACATAATTTTAAATTTCAGGAGACACCAGGTGGTATTTGGGACAGACATCCGGATGATGTTCCGTCAGACGTTGATCCACCCTGAGGACAGGAGGTTTCAACTCATCTTATGGCGTGAGAGCCCAGATGATCCGGTAACCGTTTACGAGCTCAACACGAACACGTACGGATTAAAGTCGAGTCCGTTCTTCGCCATACGCTCCCTTCTGGAATTGACCGAGCAGGAGAGAAGCCGGTTTCCACGTGCCGCCGCCGTGCTGTCACGTGACTTGTATGTTGATGACGTTTGCACGGGCGGGGCTACAATCGAGGAGGCGATCCGGCTGCGGGACGAGCTCATCGCCCTCCTCGCCACTGGAGGATACGAGTTGCGGAAGTGGGTGTCGAATGACCCACGTCTGTTGGAAGGGATCCCGGATGATCACCAACAGAATCCGCACCTCTTTGAGGATCAGGAAAACCCTGAAATGGTTGCTGTACTCGGGATTCAGTACAAACCTGTGGCAGACATCTTCACCTTCCGAGTTGGATTGGATCCCCTGAAGGTTTGGACTAAACGGACATGTCTGTCTACTCTGGCTAGGATGTATGACCCCAATGGCTGGATTTGCCCGGTCCTGTTTGCTGTCAAATGCCTGCTACAGAGACTGTGGACATTGGGTGTCTCGTGGGACGAGCCGCTGGATGGCCGCCCGCTTGATGACTGGTTGGGTCTGGTCACAACGATGGGAGAGCTCAATCAGGTGGCCCTGCCGAGGTGCATTTTGCCCCCGGGTAGGTACAGTGCGAGCTTACATGGCTTCTGTGACGCATCAGAGCGCGGGTTTGCAGCAGTCTTGTACTTAAAGACCTCAGACTCGGAGGGCCGAGTACAGGTCAGATTGCTACTGGCTAAAAGCAAAGTGGCTCCCATCAAGGCCAGACTCACAATCCCGAAACTGGAGTTATGCGGGGCTCACTTGTTGGCTCGACTCCTCGGCCACGTGAGCAAAGAACTGGCGGCCACGGTAGACATCAGGGATACCTACGCGTGGTCGGATAGCCAAGTGGCATTGGCATGGATACGGGCGGCGCCACACACTCTGGAGGTGTTTGTGGCAAATCGGGTGGCCCAGATACAGGACCTGGACGTTACAGTAATCTGGAGACATGTGCCCGGTGAGCTCAATCCGGCTGATTGTGCCTCACGCGGCTGCACCGCCCCCGAACTCATACGTCATCATCTCTGGTGGGTACCAGAGTGGTTACTGGAACCAGAGTCGACCTGGCCGAGTACACCTGAGCCAGGCCTGGTTGAGGATTTGCCAGGCGTGTTGGTACACGCAGTGACGGCGCAACCCGCGCTGGATCTTGACTGGCTGCTGCGCCGTTACAGCAGCTTGGACAAGCTGTTGGGTGTCACCAGCTGGATGTTGCGGTTCATCCACAATTGTCGCCATCCCCAGCAGAAGAGGCTCGCGCCGGTAGCGACCGCTGAGGATCGGCGCATTGCTATGCGTCATCTGGTTCGCCTAGTCCAGGAGGACAGGTTCAAGTCTGAGCTTCAAGCCTTGCACTCGGGACGCGCTAAGTTGAAGGGTGCTGTCGCCAGATTGAACCCATTTATTGATCAGGATGGTCTAATCCGCGTGGGGGGCAGACTCCGGAAGTCGGACCTGTCCTACGGGAGACGCCATCCCTTACTACTTCCCAAGGGCGGGGCCCTTGTCGAGCTCATAATAACACACCGTCATGTTAGCAACGCGCACGCTGGACTAGGTGCGATGTTAGCAATTCTACAAAGGGAATTTTGGATCCTGTCCGCGAGGAGAGCAGTCAGGAGCGTTATATTCAAATGTGTAGCATGCTACCGGACAAAGGCATCTACCATGCAGCCGCAGATGGGTGATCTGCCGGCTGATCGGGTACAATACACGAGGCCGTGGGTCGGGGTCGGCACGGATTTTGCGGGACCCTTTCTGATAAAGTCAGCCGCGGTCAAGAACAGGAAATTGACCAAGGCATACTTGTGTGTGTTTGTGTGCCTCGCGACCAAGGCGGTGCACTTGGAGGTGGCGTCGGGATTGACCACCGAGGCCTTCGTCGCGGCCCTGGATAGATTCGTTTCAAGGCGTGGAGTGCCGTCCTTGATTCGGTCGGACAACGGAACGAACTATCGGGGTGCTGCAAACTATCTGCGTGACGTCACTGAGTTCCTGGAACAACACAGTGACCAAATTGGGCAGGGCTGTGCCCAACGGGGCATAGAATGGCGGTTTTCGGTACCAGCCTGTCCGCACTGGGGCGGAATATTTGAGGCCGCGGTCAAATCGGCCAAGACACACTTACGGCGAGTAGTGGGGGAGACCACTCTTACGTTTGAAGAGTTGGCCACCATATTCTGTAAGGTGGAAGCCGCTTTGAACTCCCGTCCACTATGCCCAGTGTCTCAGGACCCAAATGATATTGACGTGTTGACACCGGGCCATTTCATAATCGGGCAGCCGGTAACTGCCCTCCCAGAGTATCCTTGGCGGGATCAAGGTACTTCTCGGCTATCGCGTTGGCAGATGCTGCAACAGATGAGTCAGGATTTCTGGAGGCGCTGGTCTGCCGAATATCTCCACTTGTTGCAGCAGCGAGTCAAATGGACGGATCATACTAACCCTCCGGTAGAGGGCGACATTGTTTTAATGAAGGAGCCTAATTTGGCCCCCCTGTGCTGGCGGCGGGGCCGCATTTTAAAGTTGATACCAGGCACGGACGGAATCCCTCGAGTTGCCGAGGTTTTGGTAGACGGATCAATTTTGACCCGTGCACTCACTTCATTGGCCCGCCTTCCATCAAACGACTAGTATGGTTTACTAGTGAAATGTCGGGATACATTTCAGGGCGGGGGATGTTTCGGATAAAACATTCATCAGACAAATATATATTCACGTTGAATTTACTCGATTCGGATAATCGACAAGTATTAGTTTTGGTACAACAATACCGGGTTTGGACGCGCGTGACGCCATGACAGTTTCAGTCTGATCAAACGCGCGGTCGCGGTTGGATGCATTCTCTTTGATATTACCTGTGAAGTCTCGGGATAGACCATTCTAATACGATTCGCGTTAAATCTTCGGGAATAATTGCGCATTAATATCGTGAGTGAGGCCCGGTTGCCTAGTGGATAAAAGTTTAAAGCTTATTGACAATTGAACACTCGGTAGTGAAATAACCTGTGTGGAGACCCATCTTCTACCCTGACTTCGCGTGCTTCGCTGGATCGACACCGAATTAATAGGGGATGTGTAGGAATCTCATGAGAATATAGGCATAAACGGGTTTAATTAATTCGGATTAATAAGCAAGTCATGCCCAAGCGCGTAAGGTACTTTTCTTTTGTTTATTTTTAGTGTTCAGCCTAACTTTTCTATCATTCACGCTTCCACTGCCAAATTTAAACATTCTGGTAGCAGAGTTGGCTGAAACATATGGTTTATTTAATTACCACGATGAGCCTTTAGGCGCGATTGGTCCAATTCGCGATTGGTCCAAAGTTCAAAAAGATGTTTAATTCGCGGTTGGTCCAATTCGCAGTTGGTCCAATTCGCGGTTGGTCCAATTCGCAATTGGTCCAATTCGCAGTTGGTCCAAATATATGATGTTTCCGTAATTGTATAATTTATAACATATACATACCAATTACGTCTATCCATTATGGGGTAGACAGACATATATGTATAGATTCTATGTTTTTTATTTATTTTTTTAGTTTTATCCGCTCTTAAGCCAGCAAGGTATATAACATTCTAAGAATAATAATAATCCTATTCTGCTATACTTCCTACTATCCTACTAATGTTAATAAATGCGAAAGTTTGTGTGTTTGGATGTTTGTTACTCAATTACACAAAAACGGATAAACGGATTTGAATAAAATTTTGCTCAAGTATAGTCTATGACCTGGATTAACTATGGGATACTTTTTATTCTTGATAATTACGCGGATGAAATCGCGGGCAATACATTTATATAATCACGTCTTTATCCCATAGGGGTAGACAGAGCCAGGTTTAGCATGATGATAGTTGAAACAGGAAATCGAAACAGGAATAGTAATGGGTTGCTAGCCGCATCGCCTATGTCATGATTTCCCCATTCGCCAATTCCCCCAGTCGACTTTTACGGCTTGCGCGGGATGAGAAGCAGCTGGTACATTCTATGTTTTTCTTTTTCTTCCAGACCAGCATGGCAGATCGCGGGCAGTATTAAAATAAATTCGCTTAGTATTTACATAGAGCAAAACAAACAGATTAATAGATATATGTGTGTTTTGTAATTTTATTTAATATTCAAAAAAGTTTATATTATTATATAATTTGTTTGTTAATGGTACAATAAAGAGTTTATCTATCTATCTTTATTGGACCAATCGCGAATTAGACCAGCCGCGAATTGGACCAATCGCAAATTGGACCAACCGCGAATTGGACCAACCGCGAATTGGACCAACCGCGAATTAGACCGACTGCGAATTGGACCAATCGCGAAAAAGTGAATTGGACCAATCGCGAATTGGACCAATCGCGCCTAAAGGGATAAGAGTCACAGCCTTAGAGAATTATTTTTAATTCTTACATTTAAATCAACTTATTAACAATTTAATTTACTTAGTTACAGCTCACGGAGCCAACTACAATGACAGTAGATGATCGCACAATATCGTGATATAACCTAATTCGCACAAAAGCGAAAATTGTACAAAAAAAATTAGAATTTGTTTTAAGTCTTTGATTTAAAACTTTTGACACTGCCATACGATTTTATTTTTACTTTTGATTATTTTTATATACAAACTTATCTGAATAATTAAATCATTCATTAATTTATTCAAAAGCATTTACTTAAATGAATTTCTCTTGAAGTTTCATTTTCTCACTTATTGGTGTATTCTATTATATATTTTAGTACTCAAAACAAGTTGGCATTAATAATGCTTTATTAACGATATCTTTATAAAGTCGCACAAAGGCTGTAAAGATTCAATCTATAACTTCAATGTGAATAATTTAACGATTTCTCTTTATAATCCAGTCCTAAATTGTTCCTATTTGAAATACTTTGGCAATAATTCGTAGCAATCTAAGAACGTTAAACGTATTATTTGCTGAGCAACGACATTTTGATATTTGCAGATCAAGGCAAGAACTGTTTGTGTTGGTAAAGAATTAGTAAATTAAACACATTAAATATAAAGTTTTATGTTTGTTTTGAGTTGATGTGGTCACTAAGATTCACTTTTTATTTTATAACAAAGTAATAGTCATTTCCAAAATATTTTTATTAAAATTATACATAACTTTTGATACATAACTTCTTTATACAATGTATTGAGGGAAGAGATTATTGTCAAAGTTTCAGGACTAAGTAATCTGTGTTCTCTAATAAATTAAAAACTCTCAAAGTATCGATAGGATGCAGTGCAGGTTTGGATTAAATGGTGTAGGAATACGCAAGTCTTGATGAAAATTGATAGTACTTTAGTATGAAAATTAAAAACAAAAATGAAGCAAATGTAGATATTTTAAAAGCGCTTAAGTTTATCAAGCTGCTGCTATGTAAAAAGAGTAAGCTGGTATCGTCAAAGTCAAAGACAGGACATAAAATAGAGCGGAGTGCGAGCAGTTATCTATTAAAAGAAATACAAAGTATCTATTGAAAGGAATTTACTTCGTTTTTGAAAGTTCAAAAAGTGTAGAAAAGTTTTTCCAGCGCGTGTTCGCTACTTTGTCCTTACTTCAGCTAAGATCCTTAAATTAAAGAATTATGAAACTCCTCTTTTTTAAAGTAGGTTAAAATGACAGTCGGCGGGTGGGGTTCATTACAGACAGAGGGTCAGTGTAATGAGACAGCGGCATCAGTGACGCGCAGCCGTCTTAATGAGAAAATGTTTCAATTACGCTGCCTTGCCCAAATTCTCTCCGACACCCGACATTATTTGAGGCGATGGTATCTAACACTTAGAAAGAAATTTTACAAATATTTTTTTTTTAGTTTGGGATACATAGGAGTAAAAACTTGATTTATATAAGTACTTACCTAAGTTTTGCTTCTAGATAAACTTTACTTTTTAGACATTTTTTGTGATTCTTTACTTCAGAAAGGTTAATATAGCATATCTTTAAAAAATTACCATTTTTCCCTTATGGAACCATTGATTAGATTAATGATGAATTAAAATAGTAGGATTGTAAGGAAGCCCGCGAAACTTTGTTCCACGTGGATCAATCGGCAAGCAACGTTATATATTATAACCACGAAGCATAATAACACATGATCTCTTTCAAGCAACAGGCAAGTGTTTAAATATTTAGAAATGGCAATACTTATGTAAAAAGATAAAAATAAAATTATATTTCAGAAATGTGAAACTAAAATAAATACCTAGTACATAGTTCATATTACTTCCACGATAACGTTATACTTGAACTGATGAAAACTTACATATTCATCTTAAAAATAGTAAAATTTGTAAGCATAATAAACTGACTTGACCAAAGTTAAGTGACTTTAAAATGATGAATTTTTACCATGCGAATTCTCATAACTGTGACTTTAACTTTTCGACGCTGGTTTCTTAATATCAAATAATTTTTGGGCTGACAGCGTCAACCCTCTTCTCGCATCGGCCTTGTCTCTTGGAAGAATAGGAATTAATTATAAATGTTAAAAAAAATTCAAAGTTATCCAAACTGAAGCGTCACGTGCAACGTTGCTCATTTTCAATGAAGAATATCACAAACGACAAATACCATTCCGCTTTTTTAGTATTTCGCAAAAATTTAGAATCACAAAGCCATGAACGTGAACTACTATCTAGCTATTTTTGGTGTTATATATGGATATTTATAAAGTTAACTTTTGATTTTTAAAGAAAATCGGATTTTAAGAAATTACAGTTTTATATATCTGCAGCACAATACCTTAAATTGACTTTTCAATCCCCATTTTAGGTTAATAAAGACGCTTAAATTGCTTAAATTAGTTTTGTCCACAAGACATTTCAACGATATAGTGGAAGTAACAGCGCTAAATTAACCGGAAAATGGAATTGCTGTGTTGTTTTTGTTTACCGGTTCAGACTCTAGTTCTTATATTTGTTACCGATATTATATGCTAGTAATGCTTTTTGTAAACCAAGTTACTCAACAGTTCCTTGTTCTTTACTATTAACCGTTGGGTAGTGTTAGTATTTTATACCATATATATCTGAAACCGAACTCTGAGGCTGACTGTACCTAGGTAGAGTAACATTCTACATGCGGTCCAAGAAACAACATTTATTGCTAGTGCAAAATGTACAATCCCTAAGAAAAGTAGGTCGCTAACTAAACGTCTGACATTTTACAGCTTGTAGCAGACGTTCAGTCAGGGAGGCAATAAACGTTATTAATGGTTTTGAAGTGTCAGTAATTAATGAACTTTCAGAACGAGCCGTGCATTGTACCTACTCGTAAATATTGGCACGGATGCGGCAAGCGGAGAGATTCTGTTTATCTTTGCATCCAATTAGAAATAGAAATTTATTTATCAAAGAGAAACATTTAAGTACATATATTTATAATTTAGTCAACTTTGCGCTAGACCTCTGTGTACCTAAGATCCAGGCATGTTGTTTTTGTTAATTTGAAACAAACGACACGACAAGAATTTTAACCAATATTCGTGCTCTCCTTCAATACTAAGTAGTTATAATATAAAGCGCTTATTAGTGACCTGTAAGCAATTTTGTATGACAAACCTGTACAGCGCCCCTGGCGGATAGTGAGGCGACTAAGAAGTTCCATACAAAATCCTAACGCAGTCGCTAGCGTCTGCGTTAAGAAAAACTCATACTAGGGGTAATTTTCGTACTAAATAGCTCATACCGAAACCAAAAGACAATATTTTTTTATCAGACATGTTTTTTCACAATTTATGAATTTTGTTTGTACTCTAATCGTCTCTATCTCAACTCAGCTTCATCGCTTTCCCGATTGGTTCTTTGAGAGAGAAAAGAAAGCAGCTGCATCGGAGCCTAGGGTCCGCTTACTTTTATCGTCTAATGTTTGTCAAAAACAAACTACGTTAAACATTAAAACCCAGTGGAAAGTGAAAAATCAAGAAGTTTTTTCTAATTTCCACTAAGTACTTTTTAATTAAAGGCATATTCATAATGAATATTTAATTAGTCTTCAAATGTCGAGGATCCTTCGCTCTCTCGCCCTTTGCACCTACTCGTATACCACAGAATACATAACAGGTATCTATATACCTAAACTGACAAAGTTTTATCAACGCCTAAAACAGCCGTGGGATATGCAAATCATATTCACTTATGAAGCTAAGTATCCTGTGGGAGCTTATCTCTATTCCCCTGCGACAAACAATTTAACATTTCTGTCTTAACCGACAAGATAATTAACCATGGTTGATAGGCTCGAGTTAACTAGAGTAATAAATAAAGGCGGTAAATTTGTAGATCGAAAGTTTGGTTATCTAATACCGTTGACGTGAAGACAAATGGTTCCAGTAGCTTAATAATATTTTTATGTTTGTAAATATAGACCTATTTAATTAATGTATATTTTTCAGAAGTTGTGCGTTATTTTAAAAAATATATAATTACTAATTTTTACTTACTAGAAATATAGACATATTCTTTGATAGGTAAACTGAAATATATTTCACTTTATTTTCAATTAAATCAAGGAAGAAAATATAATTATTCTGGAAAATAAAGTTTGGGCATATTACTTCCAATAACAACAATTTTTAAGCAATTTTCTTTTGTTTCAGATACGGCAATCACTGGTTCCTGTTATACTTCTCGCAACAGTAGCTCTATCATCAAGTAATGTACTTCCAATCATGTCCATAAATCATCTTGACACAGAACCTCTGGGCTTCAATAGCCCTAATGACAATACTTTTAGAGATAATAGAAATATTTTTAATGATTTATTTTATAAAATATCCATTGGAACATCTCTCAAAGATCGATTACCTAGAATGCAAAAACCATTACACATCAAATTTGATCATTTTGACAATAATCGAGGCGAAGCTGAATTAAATGTTCTAAGTAAAGATGAAAGTTATAATGGTGAAGGATATCGAAAAGAACAGTGGCATAATTATCCGAGACAATTGGATCGTCTCCATAATTATCTATATGAACTTCACAGAACAGATAAACGAAATCCAGATCCTGATGACCCAGATAATGGAAATTATGAAGTGGTTCCCGAAACTCATAGGAATAATGATATAACTACCAACGAATTTCCCATGTACAGTAATAATGGAGCACACAATATCTATGACAACGTTATAGCAAATACTAACCCCTTTTTAATTTTAAAAATTCGCTTAGCATGTTTGAGTAACCAATTAGAAAATACGGACATGGCCAAATTTACAGAATCACAATCTAATAACGATGAAACAGTCGATAAACTGTTTCCTAACGATATAAGCTCCTCTATAGATGCAGTAAAAGTAAAAAGGGAAGATATAGGTGGATCGCAGAACGATATTCAAGGTATTGATTTCGTGCATTTTTTATGAGATTTATAAGAGTTAATTTAAAATTGAACAGCTGATTTGTATTGTATTATCATTGAAGTAATTTGATGTCAAATATTCCCATTAATGATATAAAAAAATATTTAAATTAAGACGAAAAAAATAGACTAATTCTCGTGGCAAGTTATAGTATGTATGCTGGGCATTGATAAATCAACTCTATTTGCATATAGAGGTATATTGTAACCACTATCATAATTTATATACTTATAAAGTTAAGTTCAGTCCTTTACGTTTAAAATTATAGGCATAATTACAAAATTTTGAATCTTCTGGTTATTTTGTGTCTAAAATGTACGTAGTAAGTAGTGCTGTACAATAGTACACTTAAGTCTACTATTGTACAGCATATAACTTACATTTATTTCTCTCATTTTACTGGTACACATAATGGTAGCTTAGTTAGTTATGTTATCGAATTGACATTGATTTTTGAGATTTATATAAAATAAAAATGTATTTACAGATGAACCAATTGATGAAAAGAAAACAGTAAAAAAGAGACTCTTCTCACTTTGGAGTCGACTGCAGAGCCTCAACCACAAAGGCCACGAGTTGCAGCACCGGCGACATCTTCACGCGTTCTACGGATCTCCAGATGGAGGAGATGGAAACGGGGTACTCACAGCCGAAACCAGAGCAACACTAATGCGACCACCTGGATCGCCCTTAAGATGGGGCTGACTTAACTAGATCTATGCTTTATTATTTTACAAAGGTTTTTTTGTTGATTTAGAGTAATGGAGAAACAATATTTATTTTATTTATGAACGTGTTGAAGCCCAAAAATTGTAGGTATGATATTCTAAGCAAAGGCCTGTAGATAATAATATTCATAAGATGTGAATTGTGGATTTTTATGCAAAGCAGCGAGCAGTCAACTATATAATTTGCAATTAAGAGGTGAATATTTGTATCATTTTATTAACTTTAAAAGACTACATAGGTATAGTCTTTGGATATTTTTTTACAAGACTTCGTTATGCATCAAATAATGTGGCTTATGCTATCCTACTCACTAAGAATTGAATTTTATATATTAAATATATACAAAACACTTTATTGCAAAAATAGATATAACAAAGTGTAGAACATTTAAAAACAGAAATAATATGCGCAGAAGGCAGCCTTATCGAAATAAACAATTTCTTTCAGATGTTTATTTTTATAACACGATGTTTGAATAAGTATATTCTTGACCTTGACATACCCGAAACTCGTACTCTTTCTTTTTTAACAATTTTCCCATAATAATGGTATTTTGGTAGACATTGGCCTAGTAAAGGGTACACATTAGAATATTTTAAATGAAAACACAGTATCTACCCCTAGGAATATGGTATGATCAAAGATGATATGTTAGAAAATATATTAGGTTTTTATCTTTTAACATGAAATTCAAAATAAAATGGACTAACTATTTTTGTAAATGCGCAGTTTTGGTCTATCTATTTGACAAGGGCATCGGAGTGGACCAAAGCGGATAGTAACCGCGTGACGTTGCGTGACGACGTGATAGAGCCGCTAGCGTTCGCACAGTTGCTGATTTAACTCACCTATTCGCATTTTTTACACCATTTTATTTACTAATTTTTATTTTAAGTTAGTAGAATATTTTCTTTTGTGTTCACATACAATAATTAAAGTAGTACATCATTTCTAAAGCGATGATAGAGCCTTTTAATTTTTCCCTACATGAGGCACTATATTGTTATTTTATAAGAGTCATCATGTTTAGGGTTCCGTACCTCAAAAGGCAAAAACGAAACCCTTATAAGATCACTTTGTTGTCCGTCTGTCTGTCTGTATGGTAAACTGCTTTTCTTAGGAACGCATGAACGTGTCAAGTTGAAACTCATAACATATACTCAGACCTACGGTCTTTTTCGGTTGAATAATAATCAAAATTATATGTCAACGCGATCAAAAGATATGATCGTAAATGTTGCAAATTTTTTTAAATTTTCAATTTCAGATGAGAATCTAAACCTTTAGAATCATGAATTTTGAAATGAAGCACTGTCATAAAGCACTAATTTAGGAATAAGTTCTCCTCGTATTGATTTCTGCAAACAAATCAATATAAAGAGAATATCTTTATTTAAGTTCATAGTTTACTGAATTACCATGAAAAAAAACTTTTTTCATATTAATGTATTCCAAATAAAAGTTTTTTTTTAACGTCTATACTATTAAAAAGGAGATATATCACACACACATTAGTAGCCACAATGTCTTGTTTCTCCATTACATAAGCCTTATGTTTGTTATAAAACACCAAAACATCCTAATGGATGTATGACTAAGCTGAAAGTACAATAATAAAGACCAAAAATATTCACGCAACGTTCCATACGATAAGTATCTACATAATATCTAAATCTGTAAGATAATTCTTATTGACTATTTTACGATGCCATTCAAATAAGTAGGTAAAGTTCTACAAAATATAATAATAGGTACGTATATATAAGTACGAACTGTGGTAATGTGCATATAACATGAATACTTACTGACGCTTAATGTCTTCTAAAATTGTACCTAATAGATACTATACTTAGATGAAGTTCATAGATTACTTCCACGCCTATTATATCTGTAATGATAGCTATTTGAGGTATTTTATGGATTCTCATAGTTATAAAGATATAATAAAGTCTATTGTCATCATATATGTACATAAAAATGATGTATATCAGCGTTAATGTTTTATTTCTAAAACCTTTTTACTATTCGCTAACTTAAAGGACTAAGTAGGTAAGTAGGTACTTACCTATTTAGATAAGCTACGTTGTGCGAAATTGGTATAATTCTTCATCGATATGGGGCATTATACCCACAAAGAAATTATACACCGTAAGATATTCATGTTTACTATACCATTTCGACGGATTTATTTCGTGTGGTAAAATTTTCTATCACAATTGCTGACACCGCCATCTAGCAATTTTTTTGTCACTTCTAGTACAAATTCCAATATAAAGATGTCGAGCGAGACAGTCGTATGCAATTATCTCCGTCTGTCTAGTAGGTACTGTCGGAGTCAAGTACATTATCTCTGTCTGACATTAGCGTGTAAACATTGGTTGTGATAACTTCAAGTGTGTTTACTAGATTTATACTTTCAAATAAATTATTTAAGTAAAAAAAATATGGGAGTAAGTGTTTATGTTCTCATACGTTTTCTAACCTAAAATACAGAATAGAATTCTAAAGTATAGAACGATATTAAATTATATGTGTGTGAAGTACAGTAAGTGGGTACCTGCACTTAAAGGGCAAATAAAATAAGAAACTAAATTAAAACAGTATAGGTTTGTAGTTCTAATGACTGATAAGTTTGCTGTGCTCCTACAAATAAAACAGATTTGTTTTTGTTTGACAACATTAGATAGTTGAAATACGGCAAAGACTGATCGCATAGATTTTATAACCTTACAAGCCTTACCTTGCAAATCGTAAAATGAGCTGAAAAATATAACATAAGTACCTTAATCCGTCATACCATGGTCCGATTGGTCCTATGTGGTCCCATTGGCTAAGATAATGCTTATGTTCCTTTTCTTGAATTAAGGTAAGATCCCGCTTGTTTTTAGCACAAACATATTTCGTGCTTCGTATATCTTATCGATTTAGAATCTTAGTTTCTCAGATAATCGATAGATGGCGTTAATATGTCGCAGTATGGGCACTGGGCAGGAATCTATTGGTACACTAAAAAAAAGTGGAATATATGTACTGGTATAGTATAGTACCTATTAAGTATGTAATCTGTCTTGGAACTAAGCAAGCGCGTTCGCACACAGTCTCCGTTATCGTTTATTTAATCAGCTACACTGTGCAAGATGGCTTCATGGTAACACCAATGTAAATGGTAACTGCACACCAACTTCCGCTGATCGTGTGCTTCTAAATAAAATATTGTCAACTATTAAAATAATCAATTCCTGCTTATTAAGTGCTTGTAACTTACCTACCTTTTTAGGTATTGCGAATCTATAGCACCTAGATTATGTTGCTAATACTTTCATTTCCTGCTTAGGGTAAAACTGCAATCTTATACGGCTTCCAATTCTCGTCATGTTCGTGGCGAGTGCGTGCAGCTTTACATCTTAAACAAATACCATTTGAGGAGAGAGAGGTGGATATTGTGAAGAAACGCAGCCAATTCACGGAGGGGTACCGGCTCATCAATCCTGCTCAGAAGGTGCCATCACTTATCATTGGTAAGTTGATCCTTGTGAACAAAAAGACCCATTTAAGACACAAGTCCGTTAATTTGGTTCTATCATGTGGGGTGGGTGGTTGTTTGCCTACTTCTCCACTCGTTTCTAAAAAAAGTAATACATGTACCTAATGTGTCAGCTACTTCTCATCCCGATAAAAAGCATATTAAAAAGCGATCATGGGCTAACTAAGGCATCTATTTTAAACCTGTCCTTATTTTTATATCAGTAACCTCTTTTCGAATATAAATAAGTACATCGACGATAGTCGAAACCAGCTACGAAATCTAGCTATGAAATGGGACCAACGGGTTTAATGCCTTTAAAATGGGACTCTAAGCTAGAGTAGACATAACAGCACTATAACAATAAAAGTCGGAACGAGATCACATAACCTCTGAAACCAGACGGACGGCTTCAGGTTCAGGCATGTCGTTTGCATCTAATGGTATTTTTACCGACTCGTAGTTGGCGGTTGACCTGAACAAACTATTTAATTAAATGGTAGGTACATGTTTTATTATAATTGGGGCGTAAGGAGTCTCAATCTTAACGATATTTACAGTTTGTTACCTACAACTTTTTGACACCAACTTAAGACGGTTCTCTATCGGGTATCCTAAATATTTTCACTATAATCTAAGGTGGAATAATTGTTTTTTCCATAATCGTCTTGTGTCCGAATGGTGTTTAGCCCGATATCAATGTCACATAATATGACATGCCCTAAAGTTGGATTCCCGAAACATAAAATGCTATAAATTTGTGCGTGATAAATATCATAATCAATAATATTTATAAAAGCTAATCTATATTTCTATATTAATCACTTATTCGAATGAAAAGTAACCCGAATTTGAAGTTAAATAAAATATTGTACCCTAATGGGGGAATACCTAAAATTTAAAAAATATAATTGTTTTGTCCTATTTATATTTAATAATTGTGTAAAAATGCTTTTGCTATGAACTTTTTTTTTGTATGCAGCAAGCATGCAGCAAGCATGCTTGCAGCATGCATGCAAGCAAACATGCAAGTATTTCTGGGTGGCTCCACCAGAAGACTCGCTTCGTCGGCCCTTCGATTCATTCGTGCACTCGACCTCACTCCGCTCGAGAGGTCGCCGGCTCGCTTCGCTCGCCACCTCCCCCCCCTCGCTACGCTTCGGCCTCGTGCCCTCATTTCTCTCAGGACCTCCTTCGCGAGCTTCTGGTTCCGCGCGAAGGAATAACACTCTAGTATATGACAAAGTTGAGCCACGTGGAGTCGGGGTGCTCTGAGTCGGATTTGTAATCCATGGTTCTCTATCACACCCTAAATATTTTCAATATAATCTAAGATGTAATAATTGTTTTAATATTTCGAAATTTAAAGTTCGGCGAAGCTAAATTAGATGCAAAAGTTTTATGTGAATCGAAGGGCACCATAATTAATATTATGACAAATTAACATTCGGACTAATACAATACAACAGATATGGCATGTGACTTTATACCACTACTAATTATAAGACGCTATTGTTCTAGCACCCGATATTATGACACAAGAGTATTATGACTAATGATAATTATGTTACCAACTGATACAGTGAGTTGAACATTATTATAACTGAGGATTATAGCAAACTTGTTATGGATCATGACATTCGGATAATAAGTCTTAGGCAATCTGATAGGATACCACTTCAGACACCACACTTCCTAGTTATCTCACCTGGTAACCAAATTGGTCAATTTTTTAGTTTCTACAGTAGCCGTAACTCGTCACGACCACAGATTAGATAACTCCACGGCTCACTTTTTGGAATAAGTAGGCTGTGATAATAACATCTGTTTCTACTAAGTGCAGACGTAATACTTTTACTTATACAGGGTGACTTTTTAAATAAGAGTTGTAACACCAAATGTTACAGTTTGTTCAGTACATGAAAATCTATTTACTGCTTTCTTATGAAATTTGAACTTCACTTATTAACCCTTTATAATATTTAACGGATTAGGTACATAGCAGAAATAACCAAACATCTTATCGACGCATGCACCCGTGGGCAGATTGACTATAAATATCAAATCCCTATTGGCTCAAGGGTATTTCCCATGAGCCGAAGAATTGACTTTCTTTTCAAAAGATTTCCAATGTAATATTATTAAATTGGGATCATAAAACGAAATTACGTTTAGATATGACACTCGCGTATATTTTGACAAAGCAAATACACGCATGTGTTGTTGTAAGCTATATAACTCATAGCAAATAATCACACCTCGATAAAAGCATTTCATTTAGGACGATTTCCGGTTGATTTGCCGAACAATATAGGGAGTAATGGGCCCGGTGCATATTAACGACATATAGATACTATGAAATATGAAAGCTAAGTAAATATGCCATAGGGTTTCGTTCAAGAAAATGAGCCCTTATACGGTTACTCGCCTGTCTGTTTCTCTAATTACGAGTATGTTACAAAGGGTGCATTTCTGGATTTATATCTGAATTATTTCCTTGTTTCATCCTTTTTAGACACCTTATGTAACGTATAAGGTAAGGGGTATAAATATTTTAACTTATTTTTTTATTAGGTTTTTGGAGATGAACTTACAGATACATAGGTACAAGAAATAGGAACATTTTGCGTAAACATTTGTAGTAATATTGGTATAGGTAACTGTCAATGTATGGGTGTAAACGAACTCTTTATTGAAAGTTTGTTACGTTAACTTTATAATAACTGACATGGACATTTTTACCCGACTTCAAAAAAAAGAGGAGGTTCTCAATTCGTCGGAATGTTTTATAGTTGTGAGTGTTTTGTGCTCCCCAAAAGACGCTATATGCAGGCCGATAAGACAATGTGGACTGTTTTGGAGGCCTATGTCCAGCACTGGTTATCTTGTGGTTACAACAGTGGAAATCATCAATTACGATAGATCTATACATAAATAAATTTATAAAAAGAAATCTGATGCAATTCTAACAAATGTACTAAAACAAATTCACAAGAAGTTTCGTTTATATTAGTTACAAAAATAATAAACAATTATTATTATAAACAACTGTTAATAGAAGCATATTATATGTAGAACATAAAATAATGTAGATTTAGTATGAGCTAAATAACTTTATTAGGGTAGCATCCTTGTTGATTGAAATTAATGAAGGAGCTCCGCCCTGTTGGCACCCCATCTAAACGGATCATTATCTCCAAATTCTTAACAAAATCATTCCATTACGGCTTTAATGGATACTCGTTTCCATTCTGTAGATAACGGAATATCTTCGTAAAGTGAGAACGTTTTATTCGAAAATCCATTTATTAAGATCATTGTCAAGTAGATTTTGGAAAACGCGTTAAGGCATTATTTTCATGGGTTTATTAATATAGAATTGCGCAAGAACGTTAAAACAGCTTCGCAACTTAGATAGTCAAAAAAGTTCATAAATAATATATCACTCATTTTGTTTTTTTTTTGTGTCTTAGTTTGTTTTTAACCACTTTCGAAAAAGGAGGTTCTCAATTTGGCTCATTTTTATGTGTGTTTGTTACCTCATATCTCCCTCATTTCTGCATGGACCGATTAGTCGGTATAAAGCAGTGTAAACTACCCCCATTGTCCACTCAAAAAATAATGGTAGTATAAGGTTAGTACCTACTCGCCCTTAACCCACAAAACGAATAACCTATGCACAATAATAGCACAACGGTTAGAATGCAACACTGTCAGTCCAATCCATTAGGCGACAATGTAAACTAATTTAGGATTTGTGTCGGGCATATTTAGTTCAATAATCGCTGATGTCATTATCCTCCCTCAGTGACAATAGAGGTGAGCTGCGTCATCATGTCGATACAATGGGGCTTATAGAGATCGTCTCGATCAAGTGCACTTCTGGCTCGCTAATTACCATGTCATCGATATAATATTGTCTATGGAAATGTAGTAACCATAGAGCTAGTGTAGTAAGTTTCGATTAATCTTTATGAAATTGATCCCCAGGGTGGTCAATCTGTGGCGCTAAATTTAAAACATTTCGATTTTTGTTTATAGTCATATAAAGTTTTTTTTATTGTGAAGTAGAGTTTTAATGATGAGGATATTGCAAATAAGATTGTACGGATGGAATGTGACCTGCTACGTTTATCTATAGGCTTTTATCAAATCAAGTAATTAATTCAAAAACATATCAAATTAATTTGATTCTGCCAATAAAGTGTATTGGTGTCCCATCGACCAGATGAACGGATAACCTGAAGAAGGTCGTAGGCAAATGCTGGATGCAGGCCGCTTCCAACCGGTCGTTCTGGAAATCCTTGGGGAAGGCCTGTCCAGCAGTGGACAACCTGCGGATGAAATTATGAATACTATGTATTAACTCTACATAAAGATGTTACAAAAACAAACGTTTAAAAAATTGTATTAAGAAAATATCATTATTTGTGAACTATATACTTATGACGTTATGACTAATGTAAATATACTCGTATGACGAAGCTCGGTCTGGTTCGGTTAATAAATTCATAAATAGCAATTATTAGACTTGTCGCCTCGCCAGAACACACAACACACACACACACAACGGAAAAAGTAAATTGGAATCTATTCAGGTCATTGAATTCTGTGGTCACTTAATGATGACCTAACCGATGCACAACAATTCAAAATTTTCAATTAACTAGGTACTTACTTGTTTTCGTTTAGGTACTACTTCAAATGAATAGGTAAGCAACTAAGCGTTTGGATTGAACATGTAATTACTATCAGTGGACTCTATTCCCCTATTGATCAAAATTAACAATCGTTTATTTAGCCCATTAAATTATTGAAAGAAATATTCGCGCCAAAACACATTTTAATTAAAATGGGCTTAACAAACGTTTATAATTTTTTTATGAATAAGGGGGTAACCCTAGAGCAATTACTAATTCTGTGCCTAGGGGGTACCTTGTACTTAGCTGCAAGAAATTTTAAATTAAATTTTAAATTTGATAATAAATTAACTATTTATTATTATTAATTTTTTTTATAATAATACATCACTACTATTTACACTTTCTGGTTAAATCGGTTTTATTTCAAAGATTTCAAGATCAAAAGACTAAAAATGCTAGTATTACTTCGTTACCCCCTCTCGGTTATTGAGGTATTTTCTTTTATAACTATCAGATGACAGCCGGGATCATCAAAAGCACCGGATCATCTTTCTTATCAAACAAGCTGTCCTATTAGACAGTTATTTTTTTTTTGTTGTCAGCAGATACAAAATATGCTTTCCGCTGGATTTTAAATCCACGACCTTCGGATGGTAACTTAAGGCAAATTCCTAAAACGTCCCTAAGGTATTCCAATTGCAATACAAGCGCTAACGGATACGAGTAGACGAGATTGAAATAAAGTGCCGTCAAAGCCCTTTTATTTTAGGCCATCAGCTCCCAAACGGCGACCGCGTAACGTTATAAGTTAGTCGTAAACCTAGGTATGGTGATAAAATTAAGATGCATAGAATAAGGGAGGAAGCGCGTTGGGGCGAACGCAGTTCCTAATTCTATTATCCCATATCTTGTACAAAATATATAAATAGTGGTTCAAAATAAAACAATAGCATACTATTATGATCCATACCCTACTTACAGAACAATTATATATTTTAAAAAACTATCCGTGTAGCGAACACGATAGAGTTAACTTTTCTAACGATGTTCACATTCAGTCCTCAGCATAGTGTGCACTCGCTACACTGATCAAAGTCTTCGACAGCCCCTATAACGCATAGTTGCTACATAAATTGTATACCCACATATTATTATTATATCTACTAAGCTATTAGTAGTACCAAAGTCAAGGGTTTTTTTAGATAAACCTTTGTTTATATACACCTGGGCAAACGGTAAACTAGGTACTGTGCCTTGAGCAAGCAATTTGAAGATGATATAATAAATCAAAACGATCGATTTGAAGGAAGTGACGACATGCTGTCAAAAAATAATAAATTTGAAAGCATATTTTACAAATGCATGCAAGAACAAAAAAACAAGAAGCGGCCATATCACTAAAGCTCTCTTTCTTCAGGATTTGAATAAAGGAATTTTCAAAATCTGTTCAGAAATGAAGGACTGAGGACTCCATTTCATCTTTTCACTGGTTTTCCTTCAATTTGTTTAAACGGATATATTTTCAATTTGGTCACATAGAAATTTTATCAAAATCGGCGCAGTAGTTCGGTTTTAAAATCAAAATAACTAGAAAACGCAAACGGCTAAATCAATTAAAATGAGCATTTTTTGATTTTTCGTTTACAATTTGCTTAGATATATATATATTTTATATAGAAAGGTAATATAATATTTTGTTAAAATATTTTATAATAACGGAGTAATAATATTTAAAAATATCATTGTTTGACTGTTAGGTTTGTGCTGTAGATAGCAAGATACACTCATTTCTTTTTAAAGGCTATTTCGGCGGTCGATAACAATTGTTTGCGTTTAAAAAGGGACTTGGCCTTTTCCACAAGTATACCAACTTAAACACAACGACCTACATTAACCTCAGTTTGAAAGGACCCTTGTGAGTTTTAGGCAGAGGCCACATTGCATGACACAGCGATAGCGGATACCTTTCAAACTTCCTCATTACTAACACCAACAGTTGCACAGTTTGGCGACTTTTTACTAACGTTATTATAACCTGAGGTATGTTTTCCTGAATAAAATAAATAAAAAAGAGAATTATTGGAAATGAATACTTATGAGAAATTAATATTTTTATGTTATACTCGTAAATGCAGCAAATTTCCTCCAATGTTAACAAGCCGTGAGGATTAAGCGATAAAGTAAATTGAATAAAATCACTTCATATAAATATGGTGGAATCATATTTCACTTAATCCATCAATCTCTGCAAATATGTAAATTCTGAAAAGTAGTAAAGTAACGCTAAGATCGAATATCTATCACTATTTTAGAACTTCTTTTTCTTACAGCTTAATGTAAAATTTGCTTCTGCTGTCTAGAAATAAATCCTAACATTTTTTTATGCCTAAATAACTGTGTGAGGTACTTACCTAATTCTGTAATCACATTCTGCTTAGAAGAAGTAATACTTACCCACCAGCATTAAGGTGTTATTTTTTAACGTAATGCAGATGGCGAGACCTTTGTGGAGTCTATGGCAATTATACAATACTTAGAAGATACTCGCCCGCAGCCAAACCTGACTCCGCACAAGCCTTTACCTAAAGCTCGAATGCGAGAGATTTGTGAGGTACGTACTTTTCTAGTTGAAATTCTTTTCACTTTAACTTTTAAATGTGAGAGTTACGTAAGCAGGTACTTACCTAAGATAAATGAAAAAAAAAAAACTTTTGTCCAACGGGTCGGAATTCCTGCTGACACTATACTAGACTTCTAAGGACATCTAAGATAGGTAAATAAAGCAATCGGTAGCAGCAAACAGTACAATCTTGTATTGTAGAATTGTTTGGCTACTAAATTATATTAAAAAATGCAATTTAGTAGGCAAACAGGCATACGGCCTTTCTGGTGGTAAGTGGTCACCGTAGCTCATGGACGTCTGCAACACCAAGAGAATCACGTTTATTTTAGTAATTATAATGAAAAGCTCAAATATTAAGGAATCTTGTTATCAGCATTTTTAACTAATTAAATAATTAAAGTTTAAAGGCTAATGTTACGAAAAGCTTTACAAGCCATTCAAATTTAGCTCTGAATACTGCTAACAAGTCAATAGGTACCTAGTTTGTGCACTTAATGAGAGCGAATTGACTGAATCTGACTAGGTTATCGACCCCAATATACTTGGAGTCTAGTCTGCCAAAGAAATTAATTGAGAAGCCATTCATTCGAAACGCAGAAAATATTATTATATTAATTCAATAATTTATGTTAGATATTGTAAAACGACTAAAATTTATTTTATAAGTTTTAGACAATGGCATGTTTTAGAATGGTAGAAGCCATAGAGTCCGCGCGGCGATTCCAAATTCTTTGGTAGAAGTACTTAGTATATTTTTACAAATCATGTAAATATATGGTGAGCAATAAACTTTCTTATTCTTATTTACCTAAGTTTTTTGTAAAAACTGCATGTAAATGAATTTTGTAAAAAAATACTCAAACGCTTATCCGCTAAAGTTGCGGATGACAATGTATTGCGTGACCTTAATAAAATATAAAATTTGTTTTATTTAATTAAGGTTAGGTACTTCGAGCAACACGGCCTCCGTACTGAAAGACGTGTTGCTCGAAGGGTAGGTACTTAAGAAAAAGAATGTCAGTTTTATTTTACTTACTAGCGACCCGCCCCGGCTTCGCATGGGCATAAAAAACTTCCTCTGGAATCACTCTATATAAGTATTAAAAAAAACCGTATCAAAATCCGTTGCGTAGTTTTAAAGATTTAAGCATACAAAGGAACATAGGGACAGAGAAAGCGACTTTATTTCTACTATGTAGTGATAAGTATTGAGTAAATAGTTTTATACAATTAGTTTAAATTTTTTGTTGATAATACTTACATTATTGTAGGAGAAAAAAGATAAAAACCCGTGTGTGTACGAATAGCTACTTATTAATTTTGGTTTGGCACAACCGCTTCTAAGTGTATCATCATGTCGTCAAATTGAATCCACGAGTACAAATTGGGTGAAATATCACACACAACCCGCGACAATTTGCACTCAACGCGATTGTCGTTTGAACCGCACGATTTTGACAGTCAATTTCGACTTTGCGATCGCTAATTGCATTGGATCGTACTCACCACGTGTCAAAAAGTATCGTTCGACCTCATTTTAAATGAGGTGGTTTAATTTCATCAAATTAAATATATCTTGAAACCTGTAGCTTGTAGCCTGCTACTGTTACTGCGTTTATTGTTAAGCCTTATATATTTTAGTCACATCAGCCTAAATATAAGAACACTTCCCCAAGAATTAAACTTTCAAATAGATATAATGATTTTTCATAAATATCTAGTTGATCCAGTCTAGAGATAAAGCCGTTCAAACTTATGAAATTTTTCATCGCAATACGTATTATGGGCCTCATAAGAAAGCTCAAAGTCGCCCCAAGAGACCGAATCAGAAAATGTGGAGATCCGTAGGAGAGCAAAGGTTGCTAACATAGCATTGCAGAAAGGTTCTCGAATGGCGACCACGTACCAGTAAGCGCAGCATCGGACACCCACCGACCAAGATGGTCATATGACCTGAAGAAGGGCACAGGCAGACGCTGGATGCAGGCGGCTTCCAACCGGTCATTTTGGAAATCCTTAGAGGCCTATGTTCAGCAGTGGACAGCCTGCAGCTGAAATGATGAATGTATTATGGATTTTCTCAGTACTTATCTACTACACTATATTTATGTGGTTTGTTTGTTGCTTTAAAATAGTGCATTTTATGTACCTACGTGATAGAGATTTTATAACTTAGTACTAAAAGTCCAGCAGCGTCTTCCTCCACCCTTCGAACCCTTAACCTATTTGAAAAGAATGTGATAAGTAATTACTCATTTAAAGTTAGAACAGTTGAAGGTAATTGTAATACTTACATAAAATTAAAGTTACTTAATAATTTTTATAAAAAACAATACATAGGCTAAGTAGTTTTAAAAAACCATTGTCAGTTATTTTATCATATAGTATTGGTTACAAGGTCAATTGACCCTGTACACCCTCATGTCAGAGGTTTTTGAAATCGCCGCTTTGACCTGGTTTGTTAGAGAGGCAGCTGGGCTTGGACCAAAGGCTTAATGTGCCTTCCGAAGCACGAAATCATCTCTCTTATCGAACAATCAGGTTATCCAAGCCTGTAATGTCCTAATTAGATTGCAAATGTTGAACCATCAGTTCGTACAACCGGACCACGAAAGTAGTCTTCATGAAAATTATTCTCAGTTGTTACAAATACAACATAGGCTGCACCTACATTTCATAAGTTCTCGCCGATTATTTCCAATCTCCGAACACTAATGTGAGATTATATTTTTTATTAATATAGTAGTAAATAAATACAATTCTCTTTTGTTTATAATATACTAGCGACCCGCCCCAGCTTAGCATGGGCATAGAAACCTTCCTCTTGAATCAAAACCGCATCAAAATCCGTTGCGTATAGTTTAAAAGATTTAAGCATACATAGGGACATAGGGACAGAGAAAGAGACTTTGTTTTATACTACGAGTATGTAGTGAAGTTAGTACAAATCGTGGGCAAGCATCTTAGCTCAACCTGAGCTGAGACCTTAAGCACACCTTAAGTTCGCATATTCTGTTGACCAAAAAACAGCCTCGGAACTTGATACATATAACTTATTGGTCAATCAGAAAAGTTTGTCTCAATTTTGAATAAAAACCATGAAAGTATACTTATCCGAAACGTGACATAAGATGTTCTCAAAGATACGCCTAGGGTTTTGTTTTCATAGGGCCCGCATCGTATTAACGGGGCAAAAACGTAAAGAGATTCCACCCTACGCAATCCAATTATAGATAGCTGAGAATGTCAATGAAAGTAAAATGTTTCAGTACAACATTATTTTTAAATTCATTTTTTCCTGCCTTGAAAACATTATCAACTTAAAGCAACATGCTACATAAGTAGATTAACTGCGGGGGATTACTTAACACCCATTCGCCATTAAATTTTTAACTCCTACATTGTGTACCCTTATATATATAAATTTAACTAAATAAATTGGAGATTTAATAGACTGTGTTGGAATTTTGAATGGGTGTTTTAAATATTTTCTATCAAACAAATATTACAAATCGGCTCTAAACTGACTAAGAAATGGGTTAACAAACTTGTGGAAAAAACAACCTAATAGAGAACCTCCTGCTCAATTCGGAAGTACCTATGTTGAAAATTAAAAGCTTGTTTTCATAAGACTTTTTTATGGCTGTTAAAATTATTTGAATTCACAGTAAAAATTCACGAAAGCTTTCTAATGGTACGGAACTTTTTATACGTGAGAAAGATTTTCTCTAACTGATTTAATTCCTTTACAGATAATAGTATCCGGGATCCAGCCTCTACAAAACACCGGTATACGGGGTCTCTTCGATTCTGAGGAGAAATACCTTCAAATCAGTCGTGACGTCATAGAGCGAGGGCTGCAGACTTTAGAAAATCTACTGCAAAAGTCTTCTGGAAGCTATTGTGTTGAGGACCAGTTATCAATAGCAGATCTTTGCTTAGTGCCTCAGTTATTTAATGCCACTAACAGGTAAGGCGCATTGCTTGTCTATCAAAGACAGTTGGATAAACTTCGAATGTTACCTCTGATACTTACTTACCTCGTGGTTGGTAGGGAATTAGGCTCGAGCGCGCGAGCGTACATTTCTTGCTATTTGCATATAGTTTTTCAATAAGAATGAAGAGAGTGGCGAATGGAGAGAGGGACAAAATATTTCGTTATATAAAAAACAATTACCTTACCTGTGACCTTACTTGGCCTTGAATTATTAATATATTATTTTATAGCAAATAAGCTAATAATAAACATATGCTGCAATTTTGTTTCAGATTCAAGATGAACTTGGATAAACATCTCGTAGTATCAAAGCTCTACCGAAAATTATTGGAAGAAGAAGTGTTCATAGCAACTCATCCAAAAAACATAAATCAATATTAATATTGATCTGCAAGTCTTAAGATTAAATTGCATTTAATAATCGTTTAGTTATATACGTAAAACCGCCTGGTATAAGGTAAAATAATATTGTCAAATTTCCAAAAAAGTGGTTTTACTTATTTTCAACTCCCAGCCAAAATAAGAGGGGTAGGAACACTCAATAATTGTGTCTTACACACCAATGGGTCGATTTTGATGAGGTTTTTTTCAACCGACTTCAAAAAAGAGTAAGAGGCAAGTCCTTTGTCTTTGGTCCCATAATTTCTAGGTTTCCGAGTTTTTCTAAACTACTTACCTCTCGAGCTTTCACGTGCTGCCTTCCAGTTGACCCGAATGGGTCGTTTTTTGTGTTTTGGAAAGATATATTTGAAAGCTGACTTGATTGAGATGGTTCTTCTTTAATTGATGGAGATCTGTTCAGCAATTTTAAGAAAATTAGTACAATTCCTACTCGACTATAATTTCTATCTTTCACAGATCCGATTGATATAAAATTTGGTGAATAGTTACTGCAATGGTTTTTTTTAAAGTTAGTTATATCAATTTTAAACTGATCCTGTTTGCATGCAAGATCTGGGGATGCTCATCTCCTCGGAAACTTTTAGCACTTAGTGAGTGGTCTCAATAAATAGGATGTAATATGTAATTTAAATTTAATATGTAATGTAAACGCCACACGGAGTTAGAGCTGTCTTCAATGGAGATTTAGGATTTTTGTAAGTATTTGTTTTTACATTAACAAGAAATCCTTTTTTTTTTAATTTTATTTATTTGATTTCATTGCAAGAATTTAGGTCAATAACTGAAATAATCAAAGTTTGAATGCTATGCGGACGAACTGTTCATTTATAGACCCATTTCCTACTAGTGGTAGATGTACCAATGTGTTATCAATTGTTTCCAGTAGCATTTCTCTAAATCCACTTATACATAAATTCGCCCTGACACATAGTCCAGGCATTTACACCTCTATATCTCTGAAAAACTACCTGTAAGCGATTAAGTCTTCAAAGTAGTTTAGAGCAGATTTGTATCTGTTAGTAAGCCAAGGTTGCTTGATTTGGGGCAACTGCTTGTGGGAAAGCCTCAGGAGGGAAATTCATTAGTGATATTATTTGATCGATAGTTAGGGTCGAACAAAGTTTAGAAATCTTAATATACAAAAGTCAATTTAAATGCATATATTATGTAAATATATGGTACAGATAGCTATTTATAAATAACATATTCTTCGCCAAATATGGACAAGTGCGTAGTTTCCTTATATGCAAATAATTTTCGAAGACAAGAGACTGATTACCTGCATTTTCTGGTCAGAGCAGCTTATTAGACGGGCTACGTAATAGACTAGGTATTTGTTTACAAATCCCGAGTGAGTTATATTAGTGCATGATATTATATTAATGTTGACCACTTACACTAAAAATAAAAAAATATTGGTTTTACATAGACATTAAAGCTGCACCATAGATCGATTCGGTGCTAGTGCTATTTAAATTCATACAAGTAACACAACAGTCTTTGATGTACAATAAATAATTTTACTTACATTTTGACGAAGGTACCGTACTACGTCAGACGCAGTGAAAGCGCAACTCTCAAAAGCAATTGTTTCCAGTATTTAAAAACAGAGTTGATCGAACTCTGAAAAAATACTGTGTTTATCCCTATAATGTTGATTAAATTTTAGATTACGGTTCATGTACCTACGAAAATAACATAAAAACAAATGTAAACAAGGGAACATTAATAAAAACAAATGTTTTGCTATTTGAGATGTTTTTTCGTCGTAAAAAGTTTTGTAATAGCCGCAGAGCGCCTGTTACGAAAGTTCGAAATGTGTGCAAGATTGCGAATGACAATTTTATTTATTTGGGTAGTATTTAAACGCAAATCAATAAAAACAATTTTTGTATGCAAACATAACCTAAATACATATCAAAATTACTGATTGCACAGCAAAATTTGTTTTGCTTCTGTCACCAAGTCTGACACTCGCTCGCTTCGCTCGCTCGCTCACTGTTAAGGTCACTGTATAACCATAACCTAACCTACCTTCTGTCACAAAGTCGTCTTTTGACCGTTAGTTGCTTCTGTCACCAAGTTTTTAATTTAATTTAAAGTAAAATAATTTATTTGATTTTCAGAAATTGATGGGTGATTATTTATTTGATGTGCAATTAAAAATATCCCTATTTATTTTACCATGAATTTCTGACTGCCGAATATATTCCAAATATTAAGTAACTATAACCATCCTTCCTTTGCATTGCGAATTCCACCAATTTCAGAATACCTGAATTTAACTAATTTGAAATATTTTCTTTAACATTTCGCACATTATATTAATAGACGTGGCCCTAACGCCTAACATAACCAAAATGAAGGTACTTACTGTTTTTAGTCGGAAATATCCGACATTGGCAAAGTGGATACGTAAATTATTATAATGGAAAAATCGGATCTTAGCGGTTAAAAGAGGTTCTCGTCAGTTACGTCAATTACCTGTATTTGTCATCAAAAAATAAACCCAAGAAAGACGTCATACAGATTCCTAACATTGTTACCTAAAATTAAATCCTTCTTTTTAATTAGGTACTCATTCGTAAGTTAACCTACATTTTAACCAGAAGTTTCGGCAAGCACCTTGAACTAGTTATAACGAATGTAGGTTCCACAGAACTACGAATCAGATTCATTCAAAGTTCTAATCAGAAATAAAGTTAGGAAATTAAAAAATAATAGGTACCTACTTTTACTAGTTTCGATTCAACGGCCAGTTTATATTAACCAGTGTAATAGAAACAGAGCAACATAAAAACTGAACCTACCTACAAAGAGTCACATTAATCATGAAACTAAGTATAAAGAATATCATTTTAGCTTTAAATAACTTTTAAGATTGAAACAGAAACAATTACGAGTTAGATGATCTAAACGAACGTTATTTCTGGTTGCATTCCAAATCATATGGCTCCGTAGCACAGGTTCTGCTAAAACTCGATGTATTAAATAATCCTCTCATGAGAGGTGCCAGACTGTAAATTAAGATAGCTTTATTCCCTTAATCGCTTCTTACGACGACACTCACAAGAAGAGTGTGTGATCTATCCACACGAGTAATAGGTACATAGACATACACAATCGTATTTATACTTATCACGCTCATGAGGATATTGAGAAAAGTTCCGTACTCCGTACCACATATGAAGATACCTATATTTTATTTATTTATTTAACAAACAGCACAAGCCTAGTTTTCACACATCTTAATACATATAACAAAACATTTATTTAAACACAACCAATCGCAATTATAAAGTACATATATGCAACAAAAGATATATAACAAAATCAAGAAGTCTGTGAGAAATATACACAACAGTAATTAATAAAGTTAATGCAAAATTCAAAGAAAGAAATCATCAATGATCCACTGGCAAGCCTAGGTACAAATATCTTCCTAATAATGAGCAACTAAAGATAAATCACACCATGTAAGTAATAGTTTTATTCTCACTCCCCGAGAACCATCAAAATACACTTGGAAGAGCGGAGACAAACGCAAATAAGTTATTAACGATCTGTGAGTTTGGAACTAGTTCCGGAATCACTTTTACTTACAGTTCCCTGTTCCCGAATTCCGATGGGAAAGTTCGTGGATGCGAAATGTGTTTTTATTCTCTTTTTCATTCATTCGTGCGTCGTAAAGTTTCATGTCTACGATATAGAAACTAGTTAGGTATAGGTACTACAACGTTATGCGAATAGGCATACTTTATATATTCATATTTCCAACAATTATTATAATTAATGTTTCAATATATTATATAAATAAAACAAAAAAGAAATAATATTTACAAAAAAAAACTAGAATTTAAGAAATTCTTACTCGTGATCATAAAGCATGGTAGCAAGAACGCTGGCTACGTTCGTCCTCTGGGTAGCTATTGGGCGAAAAAACTGCCAGACCTCTTGCCATCATCGCGGGTCACGCCTTTGGGTTCCAAAGTGCAGTACTTAGTATTCCGTAAGTGAAGTTCGGAAAGTCAAACGTTGTAGTGAAAGAAATAAACAATTTTTCATTTTCTTACCTAAACGAAAAATAATAAAACATCATTTATATTGCTCAAATTTCTGAAAATAAAAGGCAGCTACATGTTTATACTTGTAAAAAATATACAATAAATAAGGAGATTGTTATAAACTCCTTAGGCGGCCGCTATAGGTATAGTATAAATAAAAAAGCAAAACAATACTATTCTCGTTCGAACGATAACTGAAAATTGTTCGTGACCGGTCACGTTTTTATTGAATTATGCCCTACTGACTGGCCCGGACTGTAGTCGAGTCAAAACAAAATATATTAGATACCTTTAGAAAAGGGACTTGTGCCCACTTGTATTGTAACATTTGTTATAGACACATTAAGTACAAAGATTAAGTACTACCTACATCTTTCATGCTACATACTTACATACTCAGTAATTTCTTACCTAACTGTTTTATACTTATCTACATATAGGTACATGTAGGTATTTGTTTACAAATAGTATGAAATATCAATTCCTACTTAGGTGCTAGGACTTGTTGAAACTATACCATATATACAATCTGTAGATAGGAGAAAGTTCCTCTTTGGCGTAAGGTTCTAAGATAGAATTTACTTAAGTATACCTGCTATAATATTCTGAATAGATTTCTATGAGACGGATTTGGTATTAAAAAAAAACTTGGTTGCTGATGTGCTACTAACGACTTAAATAAATCTTTATCCCAAGCTGCACATTATCCACAATTATTCAAATCGGAGCCGAAACATAACACTCGGAATCATCATTATCATAGCAACCACAAGAAGTTCCACTACTAGAAATGGACCTCACTTAATAAAAGAGTTTAAAATTAATTGCATATAGAGATTACGACTTTGTTTTATCCTTATATAAACCATAGAATTATACGAAATCGCAGTGCAATTTTCTTTTTAAATCTATGTATCAAACTGTATTAATTTTACGATTTTTGTACAGTTTCTTTTTACCGGGACATAAAGACAAGCCTTTTTATGTTACCTAGTTATTGTATTTATTTTATTAACCAGAAGTAGCATTGATCTTGTAGTCCAAAGGTTGCGATTACTTATCTTAATGTAAAGAAGGTGGGTTAAAATCCTGTGCCGTCCCGCTCTCAGCGTTCTCAATACAGTGAACCCAAACCCACGACTTAGTATCCAGGAGCCTCTAACCAGCAATATATTAACCATTTCAGGATGTACGTACTAATATATACAAAGGAGGCCAGCTGTGACCCAAATGTGTGGAGCAAGGCTTAATTTAACGATTTATGAGCCGGGGCGATGCGTCGGCTCGAAGCGGAATGGGCTTCTGGGAATGACTGACAGGCGCTCAGCTGGAATAAGGACGCCGATTGACCTTAATGATTTCTACAGTCATTTATAGAAGAATACATTATATTGTTCGCGACCTACCACATATATACTTACAAAGTACCTCCTGTATATTTATCTCAAATTCTCCCATTACATACATATCATCACGCCTGTCTCCCGTAGGGGTCGGCAGAGACCAGAGATATCCATTGGCTTCGATCCTTACATTCCTCCCTCATTTCCTCCACACTCATCAAAATTTCAAATACTTGGACAATGTAATTAATTACAGAAGATACATTACCAGACGGGGACGCAAGGCATTGTGGCAAGAACAGCTATGGCTGAAAAGTAATCACTTTTCATAATAAAGAAAACTTTTTGGCAGCCTTAATTGTAATCGACCCGGAAACCACTCGTCTAAGTTGTACATTTGGAGCATTACACTAAAAATATGCTAAAGAAAAATATTTTTGATAGGCTGACAAAAGCATACATGAGGCAAATAACCGTCATTTTGTATCAATAAATAAAGGAACTCGCTAATGACAGGCTCAGTTGCAGGGAACTCCATTAATAAGAGTCCTAAATTTATATTTAACTACTACCTACTTACAGATTTTGACTCCGCTTTTGAAGCTTGACTGTACAATCGGAGGCAAATGAAAATGACCGAGTAGTGAGTGAAGTGGTTTATACCTATCTACTCTCAGTATAAATAAAAATAGGTAAAAAAACTTTTTAAGTTAAACGGTTTTATGTTAAACATACATTGCAATGTTTAAGATAAATGTACTAAAAACCAAAAAATAATAAAATAGATACAGTCGTGGGAATTATAAACATATGCATAGACTAGACTAAAATAAAACCGTGGGGCACGTCAATTGTCTACAATCGTTGATTAAAATGTTTGTTTTGTAATGTTACACTATAATTAGGCAGTTGTTCAACCGACAACGATGGACGTGTGATAAGTAGGGCTAGAATGTGGAAACAAGCTAGCAAGCTCGATTATAAGCGAGTTTTAGGGTTTCATAGTGGTGAGCGAGTAGTACTTTTATCATATGTTTTGTCGATTAAAGACAAACTACGAGCAGTGAAACGATTCCTCGCCAACCATAATTTGTAGATAATTGACGTGCCCCTCGGTTTTATTTTAGTCTAGTCTATGCATATGTTTATAATTCCCACGACTGTATCTATTTTATTATTTTTTGGTTTTTAGTACATTTATCTTAAACATTGCAATGTATGTTTAACATAAAACCGTTTAACTTAAAAAGTTTTTTTTACCTATTTTTATTTTCTAGTTTTTAGTTTTTATTTCGCATTCTGTTTAATTCATTTAGTGCTTCATTATTGCAAGGCTTCTTGCCCGTTAGTTTATAAGGCTATGTACAACAAGATGCGCCTGAGTCTTGTGGGGAAAACGCTAACGACATATCATTTTTATCCACCCTAATGCCATACAGTTCTCGGCGCGTTTTAACCTTTCACCTTAACTTGGGTGGTGTACCGCTAACGACGTATCATTTTTAGCCACCCTAACGCCACACAGTCCTCAACACGATACAAAATCTTGACTTGGGTGGTGGATTCAGTCTGGATTAATCAGATACCTAAATTACAAATTCAATTTCTAAATTTAAATCTTATTATTATACGCCATTTAGTGGCTGCGCCCATCTTAAATATTGAGGTTGTATAGTGCACTGTATTCTTCTTGTCAAGCCCTTTTATTTGATACCCATATTGGTGGGATGGATAAAAAATTGTTATCAGCCATTTGGTAGCGGCGGCCATCTTAGATTTCAATTTTGCATACTAAATTGTATTCTACTTGTTGAGACTTTTCATTTGATACCCATGTTGATGGGATTGATAAAACCTAAGTTATCCGCCATTTTGTAGAGGCCGCCATCTTGGATTTTAATTTTATATAGTACATTGTATTCTACTGGTTGAGCACTTTCATTTGATACCCATATTGATGGCATTGATAAAACCTACGTTATCCGCCATTTTGTAGCGGCCGCCATCTTGGATCTCAATTTTTTATAGTATATTGTATTCTGCTTGTTGAGCCCTTTCATTTGATACCCATATTGATGGGATTAATAAAACATAAATTATCCGCCATTTTGTAGCGGCGGCCATCTTGAATTTATAATGATAATGAATAAACATAATTGTATTGTCACCAAAATCCAAAGTGTATACAAAATTTCAGATTAATCGGTTGACAGGAAGAGGGTGAAATTTGAATTACTAAATTTGACCCAAGAATAAATAAAACAAACGGGGTGAGCTAAATAAAACCGTTTAATAAAAAATAAGGATGGATTGTAATTTATTTCCTAAGAAGTCATTAATAACGCCTTAAACCCCAAAATGGTCAGTAAAATTTAACTTCCGCCTAGGTAAATGTCAGCGTGGGATGAGTGCACAATTTATCGTTGGGCCAAATTACAATTGCCATTCCTGTATATTTATAAGCATATAGCGTGTCTTCAAACTTACTTACTCGTCACTGGGCCTCGTCTCATTGATCTTTACCCATATGAGAATTGACTCTACCAAATTTTAGTTCATTCCGTTTACTTAACCAAACCAATCATCTCTTTTAACGAGGTACAAACCTGCTTGCGGTACTGTAGATATATATATTTCTTTTTAACTTTATTGAGACATGAGCTACAATAACACAAAGCTATAAATAAGCATTCTCTGCCAGTCCAGTCAATCTTTAGAAATTTCAAATTGATACTTACTGTATGCGATATATGTATATATTTATGTATCATATTATCGGAGCCACGATGCCATCAGTGATATTATAGCCTAAATAAATAACTAAAGTAAAAATTAAAAATTGACAGATTTTGTAATTTACCTATATCAAAAGATAGTATCACCATTCATTACTATCAATAATAAATTAAACCGCAATAAAGCAGAAGTAACAGATTATATTTAAATACTGAGTAATCAGTCGGTCTGCCACTCTCAACGGACGGTTTTAGTTAGGCTAAAGCAGACGTACAATACATCCGTTATATGATAAACCAATATTGCACACTTGATCGGTTCTGCATCAAGATGAGAAATCTGCGTCGAGGTACCTTCTCATCAATACATATAATAAGACACAAAAATGCGAGTGTCTGTACATTTAATATTTTTCAAAAAAACTGATGGAGTGCGATTAAAAAAGAGTAACAGAAACCAAAAAAACAGTTTTTGGAATTTTTGTCTGTCTGTATGTATGTATGTATGTATGTCTGTCTGGTACGTTATAACTTCGAAAATACTCAACGGATTTGAACGCGGTTTTCACAGTTGGATTACATATAATTAGGAGCGTTGTCGAAACTTTGTTTCGTCAAAATCGGTTAAGGGAAAAAGAAGTTATGGTCGATTGAAAATTTACTTCAAACACTGCTTCAAAACTTTTAATGCGTTTACTTACGTTTAATTTAATTTAGATAAGGCTTGGATTTTTACTTTATATTATCCATATCAATAAAGACGAAAACACGCACTGCACCTATTAATTTTAATGAAATAACACATTGAATTTGATCGTAAATTTAGTTACATAAAATCTCAATAGATGGCGCTTACTTTACAACTCGCTATGGTTACGTTTTCGCATTATGGTATAGCAGATTGAAATTAACCGAGTTTTTGGAGGGAAAGAAAATTGTCACTATGTCCGCGCTGTATTTAATTTCCAAAACTTAGGTTTTTTCGAGTATTTGTGCATAATATTGGTGGATTTGCAAAGTGTTCGTGAACAAGCGTGAGTGTTGGGAAGTGGTACAGTGTCGATTACGTGACTTTTTATCTTTGTCACGAAAATCTCCATGATATAGCTAAGTGAAATTTTTCCACCGCTTCACTTGGCCATCTGACTCTGACAAGACTTACTTACTTGACTGGACTTGACTACTGACGACTTTTTGACTTGACTGACTTAAGTAGGACTGAAGAAGATTAATAAATTCAAGAAAGGCCTTAAAGGACTAGATTCCGTGGCCGTAAAAACTATTCAAAAAAAGTTTGAAATTAACCCCAGCAAATTAGAAAATTTGATGGTCTTTGTCTTTGTGGTTCTTTTGGTTTGATTCTTTGGTAAATGGACGGTTCGGTTCGCTATCTATTGTTAGTTGTCTTGCTTGAATTGAAAATTGAATTTGTTGTTTGACGGAACATACGATCGTGTCGTATCGTATACAAGGTGGACACAAATCAACTGCAAATATTTTAAGATACAGACCACTATACTGAACAACTTTTCCAAATAAACTTATATTGAAATACGAAATTTTATTTTTCACTCTCCATACTATACTAGATCAGCTGATTTTCAATTTGTATGGGAGGTCAAAAATTTTTTTTCGTATTTCGACATAAGTTTATTTGGGAAAGTTTAGTGGTCTGAATCTGCCCTTAAAATATTTGCAGTTGATTTAAATTCACATTATATAAAGAATTTTAATTATTTTAAATAATGCCTAGGAGGAAACGATCTAATCTGTTGCATCATTCCAGAATAGCTAAAAGCAGAAGGTTAGCTAGATCTCAAGAATCGAATGCGGATAGACAGATGCGACTCGATGAAGAAAGGCAACGCCATGCATTGTCTCGGTCTTTAGAAACTTCTTCTGACAGAGAGTCTCGGTTGTCCGCTGACCGCGAGCGTCATGCTTCATCTCGGGCTTCGGAAACGTTTACCGAAACTCAAGGTTTTGGCGGAATGAAGTGATTTACACGTCATAACAGTGTTGTGCATCAGGATGATGCTACCAACTACCCTATTGAGTTTTTGAGTTCATTGGCTGCAAGTGGTCTTCCTGCTCATAACATTACCCTTAAAGTCGGCGTTCCCATTATGCTCCTAAGAAATCTTTCTCCGCCTAAACTATGCAACGGGACCCGACTCAAAGTAACGGTTTTGCAGCGCAACTTTATACAGTCCGAAATTCTCACAGGGTGTGGTTCAGGCGAAACGGTGTACATACCTCGAATACCACTCATCCCCAACAATTACCCCTTTCAATTTAAACGCACCCAGTTTCCAGTTGCTGTATGCTTTGCCATGACGATAAATAAGTCGCAGGGACAAACCCTAAAAGCAGCTGGCATCGACCTAAGAACAAGATGTTTCTCGCATGGACAACTGTATGTGGCTTGCTCGCGGGTCAGTAGCGCCGAAAATCTATTTTTATTAGCCTCTGAGGGAAGAACTGCTAATGTTGTCTACAAAGAGATTCTTTGAACTTAACTCTGAAACATGATATTTGTTTATATTTGAATAATGTCCTGGCTACTTCGATTGCGTCATTTCATTTCAATGTAACACAGGTTACGCGAAAAGCAACCTACACGCGGGCGGAGCCGCGGGTAACAGCTAGTACGTAATAAATTCATTAAATCCAAGGCGTCGCTTGTACAGAAAACTGTATCAGTATTATTGTATAAACAATACAAAGTATACCATTTTTAATAAAAGAAAGTACCTTTCGGTTTAACTTTTAATCCACTATATAGTACCTACCTACCAATGGATTAAAATTGCTATACCCAAATAAATTTCTATGTATAAGTAAAGGTAATAACAGAATTAAATTTTCAACGTAATTTGGAGAAATTCAACCCGTGTCAACCTGGGACAGTTTGCTAATATACAATACTTAATACTACAAAAAGTATATAACCAGAACGTATATACCTAAATGAATTTGTTTGATTGTGTGCTGTGACTTTTATTTGAACTGCCGCTAGTTTTCAAATAACTTGTAATAAGTAGTAGCATAAGTAATTCTGTAGTAGAAGAAAAAAAAATTAATGCATCGGATAATAATTTGAATCGTTAAATCCTTCCATCTTATATGGATATAGATTAGGTACCTAACACCAGCAGTCTTATCCAGGACACAACGGGTCAAATACATACTTTGAAAAAGGCGTAAAATTCACGCAATAAATAACAGTAACTATTGAGTTTAGGAAAACAGATGGGCCCTCTAATAGTTGTTTGATATGTTGTAATTTTGTTCCAAGATTTTCACCTGCATATCAATTAGTACCTATATAAGTATGTTCTGAAGCTCTCAGATTTTCTTCATAAATTAAATGTCTAAAACTTAAGTTGTTAACAAATGTTTGCACCAGTACTACCTACTTACTTCTCTCTGAAAAGTTCACGTGTCGCGTGAATATTTTTTTTCCCTCGCAATTAAATGCGCCGTTATAAAGACGTACAGTCTTTATAACGGCGCGTCTTTATAATATTTAATTGCAATCCGTAAGGTTTTTGAGTTTTCTTATATTTTCTTTTTTATAAATACTTACATCGACTCTACATTACAATATAGAGTAACACGGACTTCTAAAAGCCGAAGCTGCTTTGTCGATATATTAGGCAATGTTATACTTTCTCTCTGCGCATGAAAGGGGCGTTTAAGTATTGCTTTTGGCTGAAGCAGGTAAATTATATCTAATTAAGTATATGGCCGGGTTCACGCTTAAATGCACAGCATTGCCTTGCCGACCCTTGGAACATCCAAATAGGTAACAACCTAAGCAAATTACTATTGGGAAAACTAATAGTTAATTTCGTTAGGTATAGGTCGGGGTCCTTACTATCTAATTAATGAAGGTGAGACTAAACACGCTTCAGTTACTAGGTATATGTCTGACCTAAGCTAACTCAATAACGCCATTTTAGAGCATGAAATATGTAGGCACCTACTTTATGATACCTATAATATGTTTTTGGGATCATTCTTACTAATTCCGGTGGGACTTGCCAATGAATGCAATCAAATAGATATCTTGTTTGTTTGATTGCATGTAGTTTTTTCTACAAATAAATGATAATAAAATTATTGTTACTAACACTAGTTTATAACCTATATGGATCTAGTAATCCGAAATAAATGATTTATTTATTATTATAATTCGACCGGCAATTAATTCCGTGAAAATGGAAACTTTTTTGAACAGTCTGTCTACTAGTGAAAATGATTGGGGCGTCAGATAATACAGACTGCAATATAGCGACTAAAATGTTGCCCTTGGACCGCATTACATTCAAATTTGGTGGGTCGTAAATTTCATGATACATATTTTAGCCACAAAAACCTTGTGCTAAAAATTTAAGTGTCTATTAGCAGGAATCTAGCCTTTTCCAGATCGTAAAAAGATTTGATTACAGCCCTCAAAATTTCATAAATAACTGAGATTTAGTTTCGTAAGTAGGTATACCAGTAATATATAGGATTATGTTTAAATGAGCATCAACTTAGGTACTTTATAATATATAATTAAACAATAAAACTATTGTCTTCTAGCAGAGTGTAATGTCCTCTCATTTATTGCAAATGCTACAATGAACCTAATTGATGCTCCATCTAATGTATAGCAGCTTTTATTAATATTCATTGTTTTGACACCAATGCAATCAAGATGGTGAAACGAGGTGACGTCTAACAAACTAATGGTAGCATCAGTCAGTGCTGAGCTAGGCCTGATAGGACATAGATGTCGATCCAGCCCGACGAGGGAGCGCCAATGGGGCTCCCAGTGTCCTTCACGGGATGGGATCGAATGTAAATTTAAAATTGTACATGTATATTTATCCGAGCCATAATGGCTCTTCAGATAAGAGCAAAATTTCTTATTTTATTGTTTTGCATACTCGGCGGGAGTGCGGACGGTGAGTGACAATGTTTATTTTATTCAAAATACTTTTATTTTCGGCACCTAAAAGCATGTCTACGCATATTTTAAGATATTGTCTTTTCAATACAAATATTATTGATTGGGCACGTCGTACCATGTATGAGAGTAGAAAATTTTGGTTATAAAAGTTGCTTTTTTGTTGCATTTTTCAAGTAAGTAAAATGAACTTTGGTGCTTCGGTACTATAAGAATATACCTGATATTATGTTTCTTGCAATATTTAAATCAAGTAGGTATAAAAAGTAAGTATGAGTGAAGTATTAACCTCCACTCACTTGTGTGCTAAATTGGGCACCAAATTAAATCCTTGAATTCTTCTTTTTGAGGCATATGAAAACCCTATATGACCCTAGTCTGCCATTTACATTTTATACTGCACCACGCCATAATGAAACATACTGCTGTCAGAAAAATCCTTGAATATCCTTATTTTATATACAATTTTAGTAGGCAAAAAGGCATACGGCCCACCTGATGGTAAATGGTCACCGTGGCCAATTGGACGTCTGCAATATCATGAGAGTCACGTGCGCAATGCGCCGACTTGAGAACTCTTTTCACACCCTTTTTGAAGACCTATTCTCAATGCGTTCTCAAGGTGTTTATATACCAGATGACCTGGAAATCTTCGACGTTCTATCCGTGGTAAGGGATGGAGGCCTGCCGGACGGAGTGTTGCCGGCCCGTGGTCGCTGCCAGGCGCCCAATACACCATACTCCGAGTTTTCCGCCTACAGCCTCAGCCAAAACGCGACATTGCACCAACTCGCCGCGGGAATGTTCTACAACACCTTCCCGGAGGACTTCTCTGTATTAGCTGTCTTGAGGCTTCGAAGTAAGTTAATTTTCTTTTTATAAGTCGCATATGTCTTATTTCTATATCTATCTATCTAAGAACGTAAATCTGAAATGTAAGCCAAGTCGAATCGTTACTCGATTGGATCGGATGGTAAAATGCTAAATCAAATACACCGCTACTCACAAATTCATTAAAAAAAACAACCCCATCATCATTATTTTATTTACAAGAAGTTCAATGCGGACAATCCTCAATATCTAATGATCTGATCTAAATTTTTACTAAATTTTAATACATAGGAACTACAGAAGTGTTTTTGTTTGACTTATTAATAATTGATAAGTTTTTTAATGAAAAGCTTCCTTCTTGATTTTTTAACTTGCTAGCTAAAACCTAAACAGAATCAAGAGGGTATGTAATTCACTTAATATTTTTACATATTCAAATAGAAGCATTAGGCTATTAATACATTTTAACTAGGGATGTGCAAAAGCTTTGAAGTAAATAAAGATTTAAAAAAATAATCCATCATTAACATTAAAGCGTGTTTAAAGCAGTGTAATATTAAACAGCTAAATCACTGGATTAGCTTTTAGTCACGCTACATGATCTTCGAGTTCAAGTCAGGTTTAAAATTAAAGAACCGAAATGTTTATGCTTTAACTGATTAACATCAAATTGGAATTGATATAAATAATAAAGTTGGAATTGATATCCATATCCATACTAATATTATAAATGCGAAAGTCTGTCTGTCTGTCTGTCTGTCTGTCTGTCTGTCTGTCTGTCTGTCTGTCTGTCTGTCTGTCTGTCTGTCTGTCTGTCTGTCTGTCTGTCACCTCTTCACGGCTAAACTGCTGGACCGATTGTGATGAGATTTGGTAGGGATGTAGTTAACGACCTGAGGTCAAAGATAGGATACTTTTGGGCGCGATATAACCGAGTCCCACGCGGGCGGAGCCGCGGGCAACAGCTAGTAAATAATAAAGGGTTAGGGTCAACAACCCAACGCAAGGGTCGGAAGTTGTTGAGATATTTTTACCCGACTACGGCGAAGCCAAAAGGAAGGGTAATGATTTTGGCAGTCTATGTATGTATGTGTGTATGTAAGTATGTATGTATGTATGTATGTATGTATGTTCCATCGTAGCGGCTAAACTACTGGACCGATTTCAATGAATGAGGTGTCAAATGATTCGTAAAAATAGTGCGGGTAACATAGGCTATAAATTGTATCAAAATTTTAACTGGCGGAATTTTAACCTCAGATTCTAACCTCCAAAAAAATAAAACTGAGGCAACACGTTATTCGTATCAAAAGAAAGATCTTGGCGAGCACATTACAAATATGTATAAAATTCATATTGTTTAAGTTAAAATATAGGTAGAAATGTTAAAAATTAATTCAAATCAAATCAAATCAAATCATTTATTGCTTCCTTAATGTACAATACAGATGTTGTCATAAAAATAGGAACAATTACGGGCCCTGACGGGCGTTGCAATGGGAGAAGGGCCATTTTGTACAAAATTTTTATAATTTACTATATTATATTGAACTTATATTTATTTAATTACATATTGTTTCATTGTATTATTCATTTTCTTTTTTGTTAATAGATTATGATATAAATATATTAATTATTATATTGAATATTAAATTATCTATGTACCTATTGTGCGTTACGATTATGCTAGCCAATTTAGATGTTGATTATATTTATTTATGTTAATTGTTTATTGATTGACTCGTAAAGTGGTAGGTATATTTCACGCGGTCCAGTCATTTCCGTTCGGAAAATGGAAAAGTATTAAATAAAAATTAAGTTAAAAAAACTATAACCCGACTAGCCGTGGTCGCACCCACTGTATAGTGTATACCAACAATGTTCGTTTTATCATCATTTATAATGGGTGCGACCACGGCTTTACCATGACCATTTTTGTACCTATGCATTTCTGGATTTCTATCTCAATCATTTCCTTGTTTCATCCTTTTTAGACACCACGTAGTCGGGTTATAGTTTTTTAACTTAATTTTTATTAAGTCTATACCCATCTCCAATTAGCGGCTTCGAAACGTAAAGAGTTTTTTAGGTATTGTTACAAAGAAAGCAAATAAAAATTTGGCCCTTTATTTTTATCGTTCATAGACCTCGGTGATATTTTTCTTAATAATTGTTTAAAAAAGTTACAAAAAAATCCATTGTTTTTAGTTTAAAAAGGAAATTGCAGGCTAATAGTAATAACCTGACATTTTGATAGAAAACTGCCTTGGAAGGCAAACCATTGTTCTCGAACGCTATCTGGCGATTGTGATACAGTGGGCGTTAGGCGGTTTAACACTGCCACCAGTGTACAGGGTCGATTGACCGTTGTTACGGTCGCAGCCTGGCAACACTACCGGACATGGCGAGATGGAGGGGCAGCGACCGACGGACATCCTCCTGCGGCCATTATTCTCGTTCGGACTTCACCTCGCTTTTGCTTAACAAGAAATAAATCCGTTTCTCCAAGTTAGCGCCTTATTAAATTACAGTCCACACACAATGCCTACATACCATCTTCAACACAGTAATTTGTAAAATTTACTCTACAATCGAGCAAATCAATATGTCATCATAAAGCTATTCTGATAAAACCTTTAGTCTAATTTAAAGCACATTTCATCTTAGGCATAGAGCAGTACCCAGTATTCGTGCTATATTCCGACTCTGGGGACGACCAATTGCAGCTTATTGTGGGCCAGTTGATCGAGTTGTACTACCAAGATACGAGGGGTGAACCACTTGATGAGGAAATGCTCACTTTTAGAGTCAACATCGCTGATGGAAGGTAAGAAGATCCTATAAAAGTCATCGCTCATTAAACTGGACTCATTAAAACAGGATGTGAATGGTCGATTGACCGTCACATCTACATGGAAATGATAATAGCACATAACACTTATTTTGGTTTGCAAGCCTGCTTGCTATTTCAATCGTCAAGTTTTAAATTTGTCTATAGACAAAAAGGCTCGTAAAAATAATGATGTGGATAAACCTAAGAAGAATAGGAATTCTTGTCTCTTTGATATTGGTCATTATTTATTATTTGAGATTTAAACTCAATTGCTAGAGCTCGTAAACTTAGTACTTAGTTGAGATTGAGAGTGAAAAAAGAGGCTTTAGAATTAATGCCAACATTGACATATATATTTTTTCTAATCCATAACATATTTTATTTTAAGAAAAATATTTAACATTTTTTGCTTGTTTTCATTATCCCTGTGGTATTTATTATCCTTGTGGTTGTGTTTAAAATCCTTAAAAAGTGTCGAGCTTACAATTTATCAAACTAAAATGTTTGCGGGCTGACTAATTTTTGATTATGACTATCAATAAAGAGCACCACTTAGAAGAATTAAAGGCACTATCTTCTGGAGACAGTCTCCAAGGCAGACCGCAAAGTCATGGTCAATTTTATTTACAGATGGCACCGCTTAGGCCTTAGCATAAAAGGCGACTCAGTCACTTTACTCGTGGATTGCGATATAAAAGGAACTCTACTATTGAATCGAAAACCAGGCAGCACTTTTAACTTAGCTGGCGCTTTGGTCGTAGGCACCCAGGTGACAGCTGAACAGTATTACGAGGTAAGTCCTGCCCTCAAGTTATAATTCTGAGATCCTGCCTTTAGTATGAACTAAACTAATCATTGGGTTGTAGACCCAATTATTTTCGTGGACATTACTTATTTGGCCCGTTTATATGTAACGTTGGAAAGGTTTTTATGTCTCGCCATTGAAACAAGGTGGAAAGCTCCTATCCCAAGGGTACACTCGACGCATTTACACTCGTACATAAAATATACATGTATTTATTTTTACTTAAAAGAACAGAATGTAAGTACAATATTAAAATGAGATAAAATAAGGTTAGAATTTAAATTAAGGCTACAATTGAATTTTTCTCATATTAAATCTTCGATCATTAGTAACTATTAAGTTAATATTTATAATTACATTATGGCATCGGTATTTAACTTCATCATTTATTTTTTTGTCAAAAATAATTAGATTATAATTGAACCAATACAAACGTATTGCAAAAATCGGGATGTCCGTAGAGATTTGAAGTAGAGTAAAAGTGGCCTCTTATAAAATATGAGGCGGACTAGAGGACTACTATATAATTAGGGACCATTTAATTCGAGTGGTCATTGAGTACATAGCGATGGTATATCAAAGCTCAAAAGTTTTTGAAGACTTTCTGACCCTATGGAAATAGATTTGGTAGGCGTTTCTTCACTTTTCGTTAATCCAGCTCCATTATTGGCTATTTATTTATGCTTTAGTTTATTCAATTATTTTAGGGAGATATTGAGCTACTGCAATTTACCAACAAACCAGACACAGCATACGAAATTTGCACATCCATAGCTCCAGACTGTAGTGCTTTGGGATCATTATACAGAATAGAAAAACACCGAGCAATAGACAATATTGAAGAAGACACCGATTTTGACACAGATGAGGAATTCAATAATCTCATAGTGGCATCGACAATACAACCAAACCAAGAAACTGTAATTACTGATGAAAATCGGAGAAGGCAAAATGAACATTTTGGACAAAGGCGGTTTTTCAATGAACCTAACAGATCAGAAAACAGTTGGGGGCTAAGTTATGCTGGTGTTAGTACTCCACGTCCCAATTTCCAGTTTCCAGACTTTGCTGTTACGAGATCTTACAGTCCCATGACAGATAACGGTAAAGTACATATATTGTTATGTTAACGTTTACTTTCTCCTTTCACTATTTAGTTTGTAAAAGCAGAAGTATCGAATACCACCCAATGGGTTAAATCAAATGTGGTAGTAATAGAGGAGTTACACAAAGAAAAAAGATACGTGGAATATATTTTTGAACGACATTTTGCAAAATATTCAAAGGCATGGAATATTTAGCGGCATATCAAATTAAGGTCTCTAAGGGCAAATATATTTTACCTTGATTCTATAGATAATTAATAATGTCTGTATGATTGCATTGTAAGATATACTATTAAGTATAATCTATTTTGTATTTTGTGATGAGGTTAAATACACTTTTGTACACGAAGCTTTACGATATTCTATATAGGTAGCTAGATGATTACATAAGGGTCATCGCTCAGAAGTTACTACTGAACCGAATTTAAAAATTTATTTTATCAAGAGTAAGCTACAGTACACCTTGATCTATTATTTATAGACTTTCGCAGGTAGAACAGGATCGCTATTCGGAATAATGTATGTGTAACTTAATTCTAGATGAAAACAGCATCTTTGGTAGTTTTCGGGGCGAAGATGAATTACTACCGACCTCTCCAAATATTGCTCAAGCTACTTCACCCCAGCCTTTAGAAATAACTACGAAGGTAAGAATCTTTAACTGCTGAAACTTGTTCAAATTATTTTAATACTGATTCAATTTTTTTTTATTTGGAAACCAACCGGTACAATACATATTGTTATATAAAAAGTTTATGTACTAAACTATTTTGAAATAAATAGAAAGAATATTTTTTTGTTTAGTTTTTAGGTGGATGAATACCTGTAGTAATTAATATTTGATTTTGCAAGAAATTTGACTGAAAATTTACAATTGAGAGAGATAAAGACATATAGTTCTACTAATGTTATTATTATTATAAAGAAGGTATTTACCTATAAAACGTTGTGTAATTTCAAATTGTTTTTCGATAATTTTAGTTAAAGAAAATGGACAATAATGTGACGGAACCGCTATCTGTTGTAACCACGGAGACTTCCTATACACCAATGACAACCACTGAGGACGACGACTACCTCACACATCCTCCGGATTATGGCGATGTAAATATAAAATTTATCACAAATTCAAAATACATACTATGTAGATTTAATAAACGGATTTTGGGCACCGAAGCAACCCGGCGAGGGTCCAGGGTTGCCCTTGAGAACGCTAAGATGAGAAATAGATGATAACGTACTAATGCGTAAATATAATATTTAGATTCCCATCAGGTTCTTTGGGCCAGAATTATAAATACAAGGGAAAAGCCGCAGGCAAGAATTTATATTAGATACCGATATATTAATTACCCTTTTCAATTTAAATTCTTCCAAAATGGAATATTTTTAATCATATAAGGGGGTTTATTTCTTTTGGCGCAGTAATATTTTTCAATCTAATAAATATTGTGTATTTTTAGGATAACTCAACTGGCTACGATTCGACGTATTATGACTATGGGACCTCTGGGACGTATTTAGGACCTCGTGGATATCCAGGACCACCAGGACCCCAAGGTCCGAGGGGTCCTAAAGGAGAGCCGGGAAAACCAGGGTCTGAAGGGCAGCAAGGATTTACTGGACCACCAGGTCATGTTTTCGTTGTACCGGTGAGTAACTTTTATTCCTTGTACGATCCTTATTCTGATCACAAGTATTGTGTCTCTTTTAGTCGCCACCAAAGTGTATTGTCTTAAAAAGGAGACCGCCAAATTAGCCATGCTGGTCACTACGTGTTGGAGTTTTTTTCCTGCCAAACTCACCTGAGCTAAACATGTTTACTTAATTTAAAAATGTCGAACTCTGTTAACTTTCGTCCTTTCGTGAAAGTTTTAAGTTTTATTTACATCAATTTAACAATTTCGTTACGAGTTCAAAATTAAGATAATAATATTATAGGTATGAAAGATAACAATTTTATTGACCTAGCATTGATGTTTCTGTCAAAATAGTATTTTTTGCTGATCTAAGTACAGATTAGTTACTTTAAGCCCTTTTCTGTTTTTCCAGTTACAGCAATCAGGCAATGAAAAAGGACCTGATGCACAGTCAGAAGCTTTGAGACAGATGTTAACTCAGCATATGGTTGGTATTCATTTTCTAGTTTGTAGATGTAGAAAAGTTTGTAAGAACTGCTTAAAAACTTAATCAGAATGTAAAGTTATGATATATATCTTTAATTTCCACCAATTTTAGGCATATTTTTTACAATTTGCTATGTAGTAGATATTATTTATATTATCGACAAAAATGTTTATTGCTAATCTGCTGGTGAATATATTATCTAACTTCAATGAATTATTGTACTATGCAATATCTACATACAAATACAAAGTAAATATTAAAATAATAAAAGAAAAAATTATACTTACTCAACCTCATAAGTAAATTGTAATTATTTAAATAATATTTTAGGCTGCTATGCGTGGTATGGAAGGTCCCATGGGTCTGACCGGTCCCCCAGGGCCTGAAGGAGAAACAGGACCCGAAGGTCCGAAAGGAGAGCAAGGAGAACAGGGTGAACCGGTAATTATTTAAATTTATGTTATTTATATACCTAAATAGATAAATTTTTGTATTATCCCTTCAACAAGCAACCACTGGAAAAAAATTCTAGACATCTCGTCCCAAAAGTTAAGTTGTCATTTATCAAACATAATTTTTCAGGGACCATTTGGACCAAGAGGAATACAAGGCCCACCGGGTAGAATAGGCCGCCGAGGACATCCGGGGCGAGATGGGGAACGTGGGTCTATGGGTGCTACGGGTCCTAAAGGCGACTTGGGTTATCCAGGGTTACCTGGCATGCCGGGAGATAAAGGAGAGCGAGGTGTACCGGGATTGCAGGGCGAACCAGGATCCTCGGGTCAAGATGGCCCACCTGGAGACGATGGTCCGCCGGGATCGCCGGGTTTATCAGGAGAACTTGTAAGTTTTATAGTCATGGACTGATGATATTAACTATCTAAAGATGTCGATATATAACTTTGCAGTTGTTAAAACGTATATATACTTACTTAACTACAACTTGTTATATGAGTATTTTCTGTTGTAGGGACCAAGAGGCTTTATGGGTCCAAGGGGCTTCCCTGGATTAATTGGTTATCCAGGTCTACCTGGCGTCGAAGGACCACAAGGCACTAAAGGTGCAGCAGGACAACCTGGCCCACCGGGGCCTCAAGGACATCCAGGTCCAATGGGTCCAGCGGGCTCTTCTGGACCTCAAGGCCCAATGGGTGCACCAGGAATTCAGGTAAATAAATTTAAAATATTTTTTGAAATCTTCAGCGGTTGTTTTTATGTAGTGTGTTACAAAAACATTTAAATAGATCTTTGATAATGACAATCAATCTATCATTCAAAATTATACATTATTTTTTGCCAGTCTGCATTACTGCTACCTACATTACCTAATAAAACCTTATAGTAAAACCTATTACTTCTGCTTTTAGGGTCCTCAAGGTAAACCGGGAATTTCGGGGCTCCCTGGACCAGAAGGGTCACCAGGTACACCGGGCAACCCCGGGCAACAAGGTTCTCCTGGAGAAGCAGGACCACAAGGACCTCAGGTAATGTTCTAGGTTGTACTCATATGACAGTTTAAAATGATCAAATTTCATTCAGATAAAAAAAAAATTGTTTATTATCTAGGGTATGCTGGGCTTTCCTGGACCCCGTGGACTGAAAGGTGATGATGGGCCTCGCGGCTTACCAGGAGATAAGGGCGACAAAGGTCCTAGGGGTAAGTAAAACAAATAAATAACGAAATAAAAACGCAATAGTAATATATAGTAAGTAGTTCCTGTACAATCCGATGATGTATTTTTGTAATTGGTGCAATAAAGTGTTTATTCATTCATTCATTCATTCAATAGAAGCATACTATTTATAATAGGGTTTTTTTTTTAATCTTAAATCATGATCACCTTTTGTAATATTGGTAATTGGTTTTAAGGGGTCGAAGGTGAGAAGGGTGACATGGGTCCGAAAGGAGAACGAGGATTGCCCGGTGAAGCTGGACCTCCTGGAGTAGAAGGGCCTGAAGGGCAAAAGGTAATTCTGAAGGGATTTCATCAAATCATATTTCCGAGACTCAGTTGACTCTATTCCTCATAATACTGAGCCTTTTTGCACCATTCTGAAAAGTTTAACGGCAGCTAACCAATTAATAAAGCCAATATCGGCTATAGGCATAAGCCAAACGGTCATCGTTAAATCGCCGAAGCGGCCAAGGGTTTTTATTTGTTCCTTTCGTATGCACATCCTTAACTCTACTATGTATATTTACTGTTATTTTAGGGCGCAGAAGGCCCAAGAGGGGAAACTGGTTCATCAGGTCCTGCTGGAGAGAAAGGAGCTACGGGGCCCCAAGGTCCGCCAGGCTATCCTGGTACTCAAGGTGAAAAAGGAGATAAAGGGGCCTCTGGCAGACGAGGCAGAAGAGGAGCTAAAGGACCTATGGTAGATAATTACAAAAACCTTTCAAATCAATCATTAAGTAATTTTTTCATCAGACTAGTATCTGAAGAATGAAAGTACATTTAATATTAATATTTAAAATATTAAATTTTAAAAAATAATCAACCAATTATAATATGTATATTTTTTTAAACAATTAATGAACTTCACTTAATTTATGACGTATTCATGTGTGATGTTTGTTTAAATCAAAGAAATTTATTTTAACAAAAGTAATATTTCTGATCTGATTCTATATGAGATGTGATATATTAATATTTTTTGCAGGGCTTGATTGGAACTCCTGGAGACCGAGGTGAAACTGGTCCAAGGGTATGAAATAAAACATTTATTCTGAAATTCATTTAAGTAGTTACCCATACAATTTGACAAGTTATATACTTCTTACTTTACTATATAGGGATACAGAGGCGCAAGGGGAAGACGTGGTTCCGACGGAGCTCCTGGTCCCAAAGGCGACACAGGGCAGCCTGGGCCCCCAGGTCCCATTGGAGAAAGAGGCCCTCAAGGCTTGGAGGGCGTTCGCGGGTTCCCAGGTGCTTTGGGTCCGTCAGGCCCTGATGGAAAACCGGGCATGCCAGGCCCACCAGGGGAACGAGGACCAACGGTACCTATATTAAAAGTAGCTTTTTTATACTTAATACAAAATAAGCATACATGCCTGCCTGCGTCCTAATACAGTGAGTTACTCAGACTACATCAGTCAATGAACGCCTGCAAAATCAAGATATGACGAAAGTACCTATATAGTCCACTCTGAAGTTCTGTTATCCTGTTTGGCCAGCAGGAAAAAATATCACTGCGTTAGAGAAAGACAACAAAGCTCTAAAGAAATTTAAACCTGCGTTCCTTATACAGAGCAACCTGGTAGTAGCTTTTGCGATAACTTTCTGATTCAATGATTTGCGTGTGCAGGAACGTTTGACTTTGCAACTCATAGTGATACTCGTAGAACTTATTTAATCCCATTTTATTTAAGCACGCTGGTTCTATTGTCGTATACACTATCCACTCATTGTTCTTTTAGGGAGATCCTGGAGCTGTTGGGCAACCTGGTCCACCAGGTTCGATAGGACCTCAAGGACCTGTGGGTGAACCTGGACCGCAAGGACCATCTGGGGCCGCAGGAAATCCAGGCACGCCGGGAGAAGTTGGTGCTGCTGGAGAAACAGGGAAAGAGGGCCCACCGGGGCCACCTGGACCGGAAGGGAAACCAGGTCCTGTAGGATCAACAGGGCCGCCTGGGCATCAGGGGGAAACTGGTTTACCAGGAGCTAATGTAAGTTTGTTACATGTAGTTCGTGCTTATCGTTAGAACCTACCAGCTTATACTCGGCGCTTTGTTCCCATAAGGGTATCGGGATGAAAAATATCGTATTTGTGTTAATCTAGTTCGCACTGTTCGTTTAATGCGTTATTGAAGGAGTGACACAAACATCTATATACTAAAGTACCTATATGTTTGTAAAATTTCATAAGTACCTAAGTATAACTAATTTTATACCTATTCTAGGGTGTGCCTGGAACCAAAGGAGATATAGGGCCACTAGGTCCCCCTGGAGCAAGAGGTGATAAAGGAGAGCAGGGTGAACCGGGTCACGAAGGGCCTCAAGGTCCACAAGGTCGAGAAGGGCCTCGGGGTTCACCTGGACCTGGCGGTCAGAAAGGGGAGGTCGGAGAGCCGGGTCCAATAGGTAACCAAGTATTATTAATTTATAAATAAACCGGCCAAGTGCGAGTCGGTCTCGCGCCCCGAGGGTTTCGTACACCACACAATAATTATAGACTTACCATACAGATTATTTAAAAAAAATTGTTTTCCTTTAATTTGTTTGTAAAAAATTGTTTGCTTTTTTATTAAACTTTGACAACAAATTTAAGGTTTTTGGATTTATTTCTAAATAAGTGCTTTATAATATGCTTCTTACAACATTTCATGATTCTAGTTCAACGGGAAGTACCCCATAGAATAGAATAGAATTATTAATAGTACTAACGAAGAAAATAGCAAAATTTATCTAGGTGTATTTTGATCGCGTTGACGTATGATTTTGATTATTTTAGAGCCGAAAATACCATAGACCTGAATATGATGTGAATTTCAGCTTGATACGTGCATGCGTTCCTCAGAAAAAAAATTTTACACACAAAAAAACAGACTGATGGACAACAAAGTCATCTTATAAGGGTTCCGTTTGTGCCTTTTGAGGTATAGAACCCTTACTACAGTAGGTAATAATGTTTTGAAACCACAGTCAAAGAAATCTCTGCACCATTAATTATTAGTACTTGTTATTATTATAATACAATAAAAAATCAAATAAACTACCAATAATTTATTTATTATCTGATATTTCTAAAAGTGGAGGTACTTGACTCATTTTAATATCCTTTTTAAATTTCTGTAGGTTCTATTGGGCGTGATGGCCTTCCTGGGCCCAGAGGACTAGCGGGAGCACCAGGACCTATAGGACCACCAGGTGAAGATGGAGATAAAGGCGAAGCTGGACCACCTGGAGAAAAGGGATTCAAAGGAGCTGCTGGTGAACCAGTAAGTATTAAATATTTAATTTTTTGAATTAAATCTCATTAATTAACTGTATAAGTATATCATTTTTATAGCGAAGAATGGTCGAAAATTTGCTTTTTTTTGTAAGAATAAAAACCAAAAAGGTTTTTATTCTTACAATTCATTTATTCTTTAACTAGAAGAAAATGCTCATAGCAGAGCAGCACAGAACAGATAATAGTACTAACGTAATAGAAGCAACTTATTTAATTGTAGAACAATCAAGTTAAGGTGATACCTCGGTGAACACTACTACACTACAGTTAATTTTAAACATATTAAATTATTATTCCCTATAGTTACAAATTGCATTATTGCTTAAAACGGCCACTTTTAGCAGTTTTGCAATTTGTAACTATATGGAATTATAATTTAATATTTTAATTTGATTAAAATTAACTTCAGATCCAGAACCATAATTACAGCAGAGGGATTTTTGATTACTTGTGTTTTCAGTGAGTAATTATTTTTAAATGACGGTGGCGCTAGTGTTCACCGAGGTATCACCTTAAAATAAAATTCATATATACTTCCGGAAAGCCACGTTGCTATAATGAAAGTTGGTAAAGTATTGCTACGTTCTTAGCAAAATGACAGATAATTTATATAATAAAAACTATATTTCCTGTCAATGGTGTATATGTTTGCTAAAATAAAAAATGATTATCTTATTATAGGGCCCGCAAGGCTCTCCAGGAGTTCAAGGCTTACGGGGAGAACCGGGTTCTGTAGGCCTACCTGGAGATAAGGGTCCGCATGGAGAACCGGGCCCACCAGGGCAGCACGGAGCAGATGGAGTGAGGGGGCTACCAGGACCAGCGGGGCCCATAGGATTACAAGGAGAAAAAGGTCAACAAGGACCGCCAGGAGATAGAGGAGATGTTGGAACTCCAGGTTAGTTATAGTTTTGTGAAGTATATAACCCGGTATTCGTCCTTAAGTACCATTGTAAAGCTTTCGTTCCGATCAAACATTACAAAACCTGCTATCAATTCGTAAGTATTATCAGTATATAAATATCTCGCCAGTTATTTCATTCGACATAAGTGAAGTTATTCACACATCGGTACTTGCCATACTTGTTCATAGCTGTATTTGCCGAATAGACAAACAAGGCAAATATTCTGACAAATAGTCAAATAGGGCAAAAAGGCGAATAGAAATAGCCATGTGTGGTAGCCAAGCATAAAAAAATAGCACTCATTGGCAAATAACCTAATGTTCAAGATTTAACAAATGACAGATTAACTGTAACATAGTCGGGACTTTAAATAGAATAAAGTTTTTAATAATTCCTTTAGTACTTCAGCATACAATGATATGATATAATAAATATAACAGAGATTTCTTCTTGTATCCCAGGTCAAACAGGGCCTGTTGGACCAAGCGGACCACCGGGTAGACGTGGACCAAAGGGATCTCCTGGTGAACCGGGACCTAGAGGGGCGGAGGGACAACATGGGGAAATAGGCAGCCCTGGGGCACCTGGAGCCCCGGGGCCCATAGGACCCGAAGGAAATCAGGTGAATACTTCACTCTTGGCGCACAAATGTCGCAATATAATATAATAGCATTGCCAAGGATGATTGACGTAAAAATAATTTCATCTTTTATAACTACACGTACAAGTAAAAAATTCAATACCGATAAGTAAGTCTGCCTTGGTACACATTGCAATACATTTTTTAATAATGGTACCTTCTTACTAACTATGAAAGAAAAATCAGAATCCAGATTTAGCAAACCCTCAAAAATTTGCTTGTACTATGAACCTGAAAATTTTAATAGTTTAAGTACAGGCACAGAATTAGTAATAGTACTACGTACAGGTAGGAAGCGGTCGCTGTACCTACCTACAAAAATATGTATGTAATAATTTTATAAAAAATATTTTATACAGGGCCTAAGAGGATCAGTTGGTCCTAAAGGTGAAGACGGTCCTCCAGGGCAGCAGGGCGAACCGGGAGTTATAGGCCACCCAGGGCCTGAAGGACCCAAAGGAGATCCAGGAAGCGCAGGCTTACCTGGTGATCGAGGAGAAACGGGTCCTCAAGGCACTAAAGGAGAGCCAGGACCTGATGGACCCGAAGGCAGTAATGGTCCACCGGGACCGCCGGGTCCAATCGGCCCTCCCGGTAAACCTGGAGAAACGGGAATACCAGGAAATCCTGTAAGAAGTATTTATGATTTACTCATTTTATTATAAAGATCAAAATACATAATGTTAAAAAATACGCGTGGCTTTATTTAAGCCACGCGTATTTCGTTATTTACGATCAAATTTCTGGTTTTAATATGCTTAAAAATTTAAATCTTAATTAAGCATGGAAAAATTTGGTTTACAGGGCACTGAAGGAGCAGCAGGGACCCAAGGTAGCCCCGGATTACCTGGAGAAAAGGGTGACATGGGGCCAAAGGGTGCCATCGGAGAACCTGGACCAGTAGGTCCTAGTGGCCCACCAGGGAATGAGGGACAACGTGGAATTCGAGGACCACCAGGTCCTACTGTAAGTGACTAGTATTCTTGACAGAACGCAAAGTTTGTTTGTCAAGGTACTAACTACATATAAGTCTTTCGTTTTACTCTTACTTTCAGTTCAGCGGAAGTTTGTACCTATAAATAAATTTTTGTGATACCATTTCGGTCCTCATATCCGCAAACTCTGGCCGGTGCAATAACATTAAATGTTCTGATACTCAAATGGTTTCAGGGTGATGTAGGACCACCTGGTGCAGTCGGTTCGCCAGGTCCTACGGGTAAACAAGGTCCAGTAGGAAGTCCCGGTCTTAGAGGCGAAAAAGGCAATAGAGGACCCAAAGGCCACATTGGAGATACTGGACCTACAGGATTGAAAGGTGATCAGGGTGAAACAGGGAAACAAGGCTTGCCAGGACCACCGGGACCTATGGGCCCTAAAGGAGATATGGTACACAATAATTTTATTCAAAACTTCATACCTACTATTTACTTTCACAAATTATATTATGCATACAACGATATTTTTTGCAGGGTCCAATAGGCCCACCAGGGCAAAAGGGGGATACTGGTCCAGCCGGTTTGACGGGGCCAGAAGGACCGACTGGTCCGAAAGGCAATACAGGCCCAGAAGGTAGGCCAGGACAGCCAGGACCACCGGGCACTCCCGGGCCCCCAGGTCCGCCCGCGCCCGCCCCCAAAATTCCAGCTGAACTCTTCAGTTCCTTATACAGACGACGAAGAAGCATCGATGATAGTTCTATGGAAACTGCAACTGAGGATGATATCGAAGAAGGTATTATACTTATACCCGATAGGTATACGAAGTAAACTTATAAAATATTATTTTATTTCTGATTTTTTGTAGATAGGGATATGATATGAAAATTACCTTTTCCCAGAGACCTTATTAAAAACAAATTTAGTTAAAATGGCCTTTAACTAAATTTGTTAACCATTTGTTAATTTTTATGAATGAATGGTAAGTATGTTATAGCCTATAAATCTTTGATTATTTATTAAAATTTAATCAATGCCAATTAAATCAATGCAAAATTTAATCAATAAATAATATATATATATGATTTACCGTAGCCAGCCAGCTATTTATGATTATTTCAAAGAATTTATACAAAACACTAGAATGCTTACGAATAATAATAATCGCAAAAAACAACATTCAAAATTAATCCTTATTCAAAGTATAAAAATTAACCTACATCTTCGACTAATATTTACAGATTTTATATACAAAAGAATAAAAGAAAAAAAAATAAGGAAAAAATATTTTAATATTCTAATGCTTCGTCCTCTTGCCCGTGAAGCAAGAACACTGGCTGCGTTCCCCCTCTGGATAGCTATGCTAATCCTTTGGGCGAAGAAGCAGCCACCCCTCTTGTCACCAGCGGCGGAGATCAGTCGCGGAGAGATCTTATTGAAAAGATCTCTTGCGCTAGGGCCCCAAGGTCCAAACGTCTCAACACCAAACGGCACAAATATGTAATCTTGGTTAAGAGAAGCATATTTGCGCCGCTTAGCGACTTCAGCGCTTTCAGCTGCTGACCCAGCTCTCTCGAAAGATCCCTTGAGATGGGAAGGCGCCAGTGTATCGACGCATGTAGCATCCCAGACTAGAGCCTTTCCGCGATCACAAGGGTTCAATGCCATACCATCGGGCCTCTTGCCATCATCACGAACTACACCTCGGGGTTCCAAGGTGCATGGTACGTCAATGGTGGCAAGAGCCCTTTTGATAATATCATTCAGAGAGCCGTGTCGAGGTAGCCTACCAGCACTGAAGTGACAATGTATTTGACAATTTACCTACTTCGAAAGTGGATTATTTCACGAATATTTTATGCCTACTGAGGGCCAATAATAATACGCACATAATAAGCTCCAGAATTCTGTACCCCTAGTATTAGATTTTATAAACGCAGACGCTAGCGATCGCGTTAGCTATTTTGTATGACAATACCTACTGCGCCCCTGGCGGATAGAGGCAACTGAGAAATTCCATACAACATTCTAACGCAGTCGCTAGCGTCTGCGTTTATAAAATCTCATATACTAGAGATGTTAAAGCTACATGACCATGAACCTACATCATATGGTGCTTATTTTTTAGATGAAGAAATAGAATGGATAAAAGAGATCATGAGTGGCATAGTAACTGCGCGCACTGCGATTGACGCAGCAAAGCGACCTCGTGGATCCAGAGACAACCCAGCTTTGTCGTGCCGGGACCTGAAGAACACTCATGTCAATTTGACTGATGGTAAAATCCCATTAAGTACATACCTAAGTTAAAGACCTTAATATACGAGTCCTAATTGCATTGCATCTTCAGCTTGTGCTTCATACGCTTTTAATCATCCTCCGGTCCTGATATGGTAGTAGGTCCTGGTTAATATAATGGAGCGATTGCCGTGTGACCTCCGTAATCTGTAACCTTTTTACAGGAAAAACAGACCAACAGGAAATGATCCGGGCGTGTTAGTGGCGAACACTGTCAGATTTTGTATACCCATACTTCAATCGTAAAATCAAATAACACGATATTATTTTGTACAAGTGAGCAAACTCTACACGTAGATTAACTTTCAGGTTACTACTGGATAGACGCCCGCGGTGGTGGCGCTAATGGGCGACCTATACGCGTGTACTGCAAAGGACAGAACACCTGCGTCTTCCCTGACAACTCTGAACAAGCTGTGTACACTGCAGATACAAAATCCCACAAGTTTTCGCAATTTGATAACGGATATCGGGTCAGTGAAATATTTTGAATTTACACTGATAAAAAAAACCATAATTGTAACTTTTTTTCTTAAATACTTATCTATAATTATCTTTGTCGTAGATATCATACGAAGGTGAAGGATCCGGTACAATACAACTTAGATTCTTGAGATTGCTATCAAATGGTGCCAGACAAAATTTCACATACACCTGTGTTGATGCCAAGGCTGTTCAAAGGTAATTTTATAACTATCTATCAAAAATTTAAGAGCTGTGCTCTTGTCGGTGGAGTCTCTTCCAGGTGTTTCTATCTATCATACCATTACATCCTAAGACGACACGACTCCCACTTTTTTCCTTTTTGTTCTACAAAATTTCTTCTTATGTTTTACCTCTTTCCCTTCTTCCCTCTATCTTGCCTTCTATAATGTTTTTCAAAGTCGTCGTGCCGTATCAAATGTCCCAAGTATTAAAAAATAAAACTGTAATGAGTAGGAAAATAAGTAAAATTTTTGCGGACCCTGGGCTCCAAAGCAGTAAACCGAATTTGCAAACTGAAAAGCATGATGAGAGAGTAAAATCAGCACAAGGAACGGGTACGAAATGACAAATAAAACTATATCAACTAAGTACTTCAAATGCAGCCAATTTTGTGTGCCAAATGTCTATACCACATACTTCTTTGATACCAACTTTTTCATTCTAACTTGCAGGGCGGACATACCGCCGGAACTCACAAGATTAAACAAACTGAAACTTTTCGGCTACAACTCGGCTGAATTTAAAGAACCTAGCCTTATCAAAGACGAATGCAAGGTAAGTTTTATCTAAATGTCGAATCACAAGAAGCAAAACCAAGCTTTGACTGTAATAAAAATGTTCGCCTTTACTACTAAGATTTTAAAAGCATAGGTACCGAAAGGATATGATGCAACTAGGAAACACGCTCGGATGACAAATCGGATTGCTGCCGATCAGCTAATTTTACACTTGCAAAAAATTGTATCCGCTTACCCACTTGCCATTTCCCTTTGCACAAATTTGCATTCAACATGATTTTTGCCCATTACAGGAAGGGTCTGGTGATATAGTGCTAGAGATCAAAACATCCCGAAGCGACAGGATGCCCATAACAGACTTCCAGCCATTGGCGTTCGTTGACGCCGACCATCAGTTCACATTCAATGTAGGGCCAGTTTGCTTTACATGACGTACTTAGCCTAATTTGGATTTGTTAAACGTGTTTAATGTTTTTGCAATATGTAGATAATAGGGGCGTCAGTAAAAAAATGCATATGCCTATCACAAACACCCCAACTTACGAAGACTAAATAAATAAGGATACATTATGTACTTAATTGACCTTTGTAAATATTGTAAATAAAATGTTGTGACGACTACATATTAATGATAATTTATTTTATAAACCCAATGTTTACCTTTATGATATACTAGCTGTTCCCCGCGGCTTCGCCCCGCGTGGGACTTGGTTATATCGCGCCCAAAAGTAGCCTATGTTTGACCTCAGGTTGTTAACTACATCCCTACCAAATTTAATCACAATGGGTCCAGCAGTTTAACCGTGAAGAGGTGACAGACAGACAGACAGACAGACAGAAAGACAGACAGACTTTCGCATTTATAATATTAGTAGGGATAGATATACTTAGGTGGTAATTGATTATATACCTATACGATAGGTACTACTGAAATTACTTCGGAGTATTTCAGAGTTCTTACACATAATATGAAGTTTATCAACAAAAAAAAGCGAAGTGTGTCCAAAGGTCATTTATTGATTACACTTTATATAAAATATTGTGATATTCCTCACATAGTTATTGAATTATTGAACTTATAATCGAAAATCACTTATGATAGAATATAAATAACTAAAAATTCAGAGGCACGCCCGCGGATACGACTATTTGATTTATAGACAATGCTAAATATAATTATATAATAAGGTACCAGCCTTTAGCATTCCTTTGGGTTAATTTCTGGACTCCCATCTCGTAAGACTTAACACCAACATATCACTTGTTATAATTTAGTTTCTGTACAATTGCTCAGTCAGAAACTGGACACCTCGCACTTACGTACATCCACTTTCGGTTATCAGCAACACGGCCTTTGAAAGTCCGCGTTGCCTTATGTTAGCCATATCATTATTGTAGAATTTCAATTTTAACGCAATGTATGTTTGTCCGAATGAAATCTTGAAAGTTAAAAACCTACTTCCGCTTGCCCTACAGAGTTGAAATTTTACACATGGTTTCAGTGCTGTTGACTGTAAATATCTACCAGCTAACAATAAAAGCTTGCGTCATAAATGAAATTTTTGTTAAAATCTCATTTTTTATTTGAAAGTTTTGTCACACAATTACAATGTTATGTGATTAAACTTGATTTTTCGTCGCGGTTCATCATGAGCTCTGCTGGTAAATAATGTTACAATTTTGCGATACGTTCATTGTTTATATTTTCTCTACACCACTACAAATAATTATCCTTGCCTTTGTCTACACTAATATTATAAAGGGGAAATGTTTGATTGTTTGTTTGCATCGAAAAGGTTTCAAAACTACTGGACCGATTTGAAAAAATATTTCACTTCTGAATAGCCACACTTTCCCTGAGTGACAATCCAGGGCGTCGATTCTGCTAACGTTAAGTCACAATCGTGTCAAAATAGTGTATTGTAGTGCTTTTTTACACACTAGATACAAGAAATGTATATTTTTTTATATCTCTACTGATGGTCTCACCTACCACACACTGCGTTCACATCACATCATACTGTCGTAATTCTTGTAACTAGAATGTAAAAAGCACTACAATTGAAACACTATTTTAACACGATTGTGACTTAACGTTAGCATAATCGATGCCCAGATTTGTGAATCAAATATTTAGTGTTAGTACACTCGTCTCCGTTTATCTATACATCTCTATGCTCGTCTGTTAAACACTGACACCCATATTCTTAAACGTTTATTCAAACTCCACTCATCCTCACTCGACCTCAATGGTATTCATAGTTGACACTAGCTTCCTCACCTTAAGGAAAATTACTCAATGGAGGTGAGGAACGAACTGTCAAATATAAGGTTGGTCGAGAGGTACCTTAAGGAAGCCTCGAACGTTTCGGTTAACGAAAAGTAGATGCTTTTATTGAGGACCAGATTTAAAAGAACTTGTACCTACTGTAATAAGTTCTTTGTGTATTAAGTATTTTGTTGTTTTATAATAAATATATGCCAGTAAACTAGAATTGAAAAAGAAACTTTGTCAAAAACTCTTTTTACGTCAAAAAGTTAAGCGGTTTACCAACATACAGAAATGAAACGGGACGTCATTCCTTGACTCATCCTCACTGGAGTTTCCTCAAGGAAACAATTTTCAAGGAAAGTTGGAGGACTTATTTGAGGCGTTCTCGAATGAGGTTGAGTGGAGGCGACCTATGAGGAAACGTTTGAGAATATGGGTGTGACTGACAGAAGTTATCAGTCTAAAATATCCAGAGACTGTAGAAAACAAGCTTAATATGAAACCCGAACACGGCATGCAGTGTACGTCTAATAATAGTCTGACGGAGCCATCATTTTAGATGTAGCATTTCATAAATAATACTTTTTATACCTAAATTTGTCTTAGCCGGTAAACATTACATTACAATAGAATGATTAAATTACATGAACATATGTTGTGAAAACTTGAAAAGTGGCCTTCAATACCACTTGTGTGCCAATGTGTAATATTACGTATGACTTAAGGTTTTGCAGACGATAAAATATCAGACTTTACATATTCGACATGTTACCATTACGAAAGCATGTCATCTAAAATTTTTCTTAGTTGTCAAATTCAAGACTAACTCATACTATATGAACAACAAACCTGGTGTAAGGAAAAATAACACCCACAGTTACAGAACTCTGTTCCTAAATGCTCTTTGTCTTAAATAAAAATTCTTGGTATTTATGTAGTGGTTTGTATTGTAGTTAACCCTTCTGTTAATTTAGATTCCTTTAAAAACCCATCTACTTTATCATTGCCTGTTTTATTGCTTAATACATTTGATGCAATCCTGCCATCGATAGTTTCACTATGAGAACTAATAGCATCTTTCATATTTTGTCCATCTTTACTACATGATTCTTCACTTACTCTACTAACCTTTTGAACCTCATTGTTACCTTCTTCCTCTACATGATGAATAAAGTGAGCATAAAGCTCACTTTTGCTCACTATTTTTAAACCTTGACTCTGCGACTGACTTCCGTTTTTATCAATGTTTTCTTTCGCTGTGTCACCTGAAGACGAATCATCGTCTAAACTAACACATTCCTGCTCATTATCTTTATTTAAAAATTCTCTCCTATCTGTTATTTTCTCTTCATCTATAATTTCATCAACTTCTATTACAGTATCAGTATCTGCTGTCACCTTTTCAACAGCTTCACTTGTGTCCATATTTTTGTCATTAAATTTGCCAGGATCTGATACATTATCTTGTGAACTGCCACAATCGTGATTTCTGTTTTCATTCAGGCCAAATTGTTCTGTATTACTGTCTCCCACCACAGTTTCGCCAATAGATAAATTGTCATCTTTCAAATTCACTGTATCTTCAATACTTCCAGGATTTTCCACAATACCAGACTCAACGACACTTTCAGGGCTATCACCACTTGCAGAATTATCTTCATTTTCAGGTATGTCATTTCCAACTGCTTCATCGTCACTAGACGCAAGAAGTATATCTTCAACAGATTCATTATACTCATCATTATTAGATTGTGTCCTTTTTTTCTGTACGCCAATTTCGGAACATTCAATCTCAATGTTTGTATCTATACTTTCCTTTACAATTTTTATACTTTGAATTGAAACAGATGGGGTATCATTAGGCTTAAGTATTTCTTTTTCCATATCTGTTTCAAATGTTTCACTTTTATTGATTTCAGATTCAGAATAACTTGAATTTTCGATACTTATTACACTTTTCTTTTCCGCGCTGTCGGAATCCAAAGTATCTGAAATAGATATTGGAGCTTCAGAATCTGAAGAATCAACGGTCGATGAGTTAACCTCATTTTCAGAATACAGTTTCTGCAATAAATGTAACTCATCTATGTCGGATTCGAGTTTATCAGTGGCGTCAATTTCAGCGTTATTATCTTTACTAATATTTGTATCAATATCAATACTGACAGTGTCTGAAATCTTTTCTGATATTTTAGTACTCTCATCTTTTTGTTCTGAATCTTCTACTGTTTTCATTTCAACATCTTGTGTTATTGTTGGATCTTTTGTCTGTTCATTATTTTGAATATTAGCAGTGTTTTCATGGGACTCATTCTCTTTTTCATCACAAGTTTTTTTAGACTTTTCTTGAAGCAGTCTTTTTAATCTCTCTTTTCTTTTATCCTTATTCTCCAAGGACTCCTCGTCGATTATTTCCTCTTCTTCGCTTTCGACTGGAGATTCTTCAGCTTCTTTATCTCCAATTTCTTCCGCTTCTAGTCTTAATTGATTTTGTTTATCGGCAAATCTAAAATATTTAAAAAAAAATTAATAATGTTACTGAGTTTTTGTTCCAAACTAATTTTTATTACTGGTTAATCCTACTTATTGTTTACATAATGTGTACTTCTAATCTTTATTATAATAAAATCAATGCCATTTCTACAACAAATTGTTTGCAGTTTTGTTAGTCAGATTCCCGAAATCTTGGTAAGTACGACAGGTATATTGCTACAGCAAAACTTTGCATGTTAAACTGAAACTTGCATTGTGCAACTTATTAGTTAAATCAGATGTGATGAGAATCAATTATCAATTATATAATATAAAAACAGATAATACTAACTTATTAAAAACTTCCACCTCCTTTTTAGCAGCTAGTTGTTTGTTTTGTTCTAACTTCTTTTTCAGTTCCTCATTGTTCTCAGCAGGATCTGCGTCCAAAGATATTCTAGATGCAGCTGTTCTCCATTCGTTCTCTTGACGGCGTCGCTGAAGCTTTTTACCGCATCTTGTAAATAGGTCCCGAGCTACAATATTAACAGAGTTTTATATAGTACAGAAATATGTAAATGAGATAGGTCATTCACTCCCTCATGTAGTAAAAAAGAAATTTGGAAAACGACTGCTTTGAAGCTGAAATTTGGCTGGCAGGTCGTTTATGGAAAGAAAATGTGAGCTATGAATGGATTTCCCGAGTGGAGCCCCAGGCCGCTAGCAGTATTATAATAATTTTAATATTCATGAATAGATAATGCTGTGTGGTTTCCGTTCAAGAATAGACCATACTACATCATGAGAATATGTAGAAAAAAAATACTTAGGATATTTTAGTCTACACCAGGATTTGTTAAACTTTCATACATATAATGATATTTATTGATCTAGAAAATACATAAGCTACATTTTGCCGCGTTGTAACGAGTAAGACACGGGCAGGGTCAGTAGCAACAAGCTATGTTCTTAATTATAAGATACCTTCTTCCATAATATCAACATCATTCCATCCCAGTTTGTCCTCCTCATTTGCTTCCTTAACACACCTCAACACGTCATGAAAATCTGGGAAAGGCAATGGGGTTCCAATGGGAACTTTCTTATTAATCCACTTCTCCAACTTTTTAGCTGGTCCTGCAGGGTGGCCCGGCCTCGGTTCTAATTGGACTCTAGGTTCTGATGGCATTTTCGTATTTGTCAATTGACAAAATTTTGCATGCACTCTCATCATTCTTTCTTTATATCTGTAAATTTAAATAAAACCATAATTATTTCAAAACTAAACCATATACTATTCTATTCATATACAAACAAAAATGGTGGTCTGAAACCAAAGGGGCCGTTCAAGTATTACGTAAGCACTATAGGGGGCGAGGGGGTCTTTGATTTGCTTATTTTTTATGACATGGGGGGTGGGTGATCTAAATGGTGATTAGGTCAGCATTAATTATTTACTTTTTTACATATATAGCAACCCACACATTGTCTATGCTCGAAAACGAAATGCATTTTCAAGGATTCCTGCAAATAATAAATATATTCAGGTATTCAAACTGAGTAGGTACTCTATTTCAAACCTTATGCCTTATTTCTAGACTTATTGTACCAATGTTTACATAAGCAGGCGAGGAGGGCTGAGAGCTTTGCTTATTTTTGCTGACAAGGGGGAGGGGTGTGTTAATAAATGCAAAAAATCTGCTGACGTAATACTTGAATGACCTCAAATGTGGTGAAGAGAGTAAATAGCTTCAGTAGTACAGACACCAACTTGTGTGCATAGGCTAAGGCACAGGTTAAGGCTAAATCAAGAATTCAGTTGGAAATTTAGTTTTTCATGAGATCTGATAACTTTTTGACAGCGCAAGTCCTTGACAATATTTAACATGAATTTAATTGATATCTATCAATCCTAACTAATATTATAAATACGATAGTGACTTTGTTTGCTTGTTACGCTTACACTCCCTATCTCCTGAAATTTTGCATACACATAGATAGAAGTATAGAGAAGGACATAGGATACCATTCATCCTGGGAAAAAGCACTGTACCCGTGGGAAATACACGCGGGCGAAGCCGCAGGCGAAAGCTAGTTAAATCTAAATTATAAAAACTTTATTATATATAAATTACTAGCTGTTCCCCGCGGCTCCGCCCGCGTGGTAATCGGTTATATCGCGCCCAAAAGTAGCCTATGTTTGATCTCAGGTCGTTAACTACATCCCTACCAAATTTCATCACAATCGGTCAAGCAGTTTAGCCGTGAAGAGGTGACAGACAGACAGACAGACAGACAGAGATAGACAGACAGACAGACTTTCGCATTTATAATATTAGTATGGATTATGCAATTTAATTTTATATATGAATAAGTTCATAATGGACAAATCCTGAGACTGTTTATCTAGTATGATACAAACCCAAACATCTTCGAACTCGCTCACTATGGCAACTTGCACTTTACAGAACAGCCAACAAGCTCTAAGGTTTGCCTAAGGTTGTCTTTTACTTGCGTGTGAGATATGTTTAGATGATTTTAACAATGTTTAGGCTGTTTCATTTGTTTCCATTTGCTTATGTAATCAACCTACCTTTCAGTCAGTAAATATACAGAATCCTCTTCATCGTCAAAGTCTACCTCTTGTTCCTCTAACTTTTGTATGGCGCGATGCAGTTTCTTTAGGGTTTTTTCTAGTTTCCGTATTTGCCTTTGTCTTTTGGAATCAAATTCACTATTTTCACCATACAAAAAATTATCAGATTCTGAAATCATACAAATTACACAATTTAGTTATACATACAAATATCAATTTGATGACAGGATAATAATTTCTACCTATGCAATGGTTAGTAATGAAAATGACTTGTGGTGCATCCCAGTTGTTTACTATGCAGCTAGTATGTCATTCACTCATTAAGAGTGAGATGCATAACAATTGTTAGTAATGAAATTACTTACTAATGCCAACTACAATTCACTACTAAAAATGGGCCTATTTTCCTATTATTAGTCTGTCTGTATTTATTTTTATCTAAGATCTGCTAACAAGAAATCTTTACGGATCAGAAGGTTTTGGAAGCTAATTGTCCTTGGGTGCACATCGACTGCAATATAAAATGCTCTGAGAGCAAAATGTCCTCAATTTAAAATGGTTACGAAAGCTAATTGGCCTTACTAATTATTAGTCCTCTAGATTGTATCCAATAATGAATACCTGTCAGTAAAATGCTTTTTTGTATTTTAATAATGTATAATTTAATGTAGAATACCAATCAAATAATCTATAACTACACACCTGCAGATGCAATTTTTTCTTTGTCTGGTTTTAAGAGCTGTGTCTTAGCCATTTTCCTCTGTAAATTGAGTTCATCAACAATGTCTTTTATAAATAAGTACATTTTTTCTGGGCTAGCTTTCATGGCAAGTATTTTACTTGAAACCATATCTATAAATGGTTCCGACTCAGTATATTCTTTTGGCACTTGCCTGTAATAAGTTTTCACCTTTTTCTCTACAATCTTTTGCATGTCCTCAGAGTTTTCCAACTCAAAGCAAACTGAAATAAAGTTTTGATACACAGGATGAAATTCACTTTTTTCTGAATTATTCTCACTTAATTTTTCTTCTTGAAATTTCAAAGGAGGTCTGTTTTTATTTTTCTTTGGTGTGCTGGTTATGTGTGTATCTGCTGCTTTTAAAGGTGACTCCTCAATCTCTATAATTACATCAGAAGCAGCAGTAATATTCTCTTTAGGCTTTGCTTGTGATGTGTCTACATTAACAGATTCTATTCCTACAACCATTGGCTCTTTAACGGATTCTAATCCTAAAACAATTGGTTCTATCTCTATTTCAATAACCTTGTTATTTGGATCCTCTTTTGGGTACTCCAACCTCTTTTTACTTTGAGGACTTTTACTTGGAAGTGTTTTAGCCTCAGGCGTTTTGTTAACAGTACCACCTTCTTCATCACTATTAGCATCAGCTTTCCCTTCAACTGCCTTAACAGGGCTATCCTCGATGGTCACTAAGAGGTCTTCCACAGCTTTGACAGGTTTAGGTTTCACTGGACTATCTTCAATTGTTATTTCAACAAACTTCCCTTGTTCAGGTTCCTTATTATTTTGTTCTTCCAATAATGGTTTACCTGCATCCTCTGGCCTCAAGTACCATTGTGGACTTGAAGTTGATGAGCCAGTATCATCTTCGTCTAGGTCGACTGTCAATACTTCACTTGAATTTTTTGTAAATGGTCTGATATTTTGAATTTTCTTATTCGCAATTGACCCACTTACGGCAGCGTGTTTCATTTGTACCATTTTCTTAATCATCTTTGTGGGCCTAGGCCCAGCTATACCTGGACTTCTATGAACAGTAATACTCGATGGCAAATTGTTGATTGTTTTAGGAGAATTAACTCTTATAGAGGGTTTTATTACTTTATTACAGGAAGGTATCTTATTTATAACCACCTGAGAATTAAACTTCTTAAGTAAATGTATAGGATTTATTTGTGTGCCTGGTACTTTATTTGCTATAGCCTTTGACCTTGGTACAGAGAGTATATTTCGGTTTAACGGTTTTTGGGCAGTTTTGCCATTAAGTTTATTCTTGTTTGCGATTGAATGAAGAGGATTTATAAGCTTTCCAACTTTAGTAACCGTAATAGCTTCATTTTTAGGAGATACTTTCAATAAACCGGTATTTTTAATTGTTGCTGATCTTGACGTTGTAGGTTTTATAGTGACACCATGCAAGTTCGTCGGTATATGAACCATTGCATTTGGAACAGTCTTTTTCTGAAACAATGTATAATAATAATATAAGCTTCATTTTTGTTTTATTTATATAATGATTGATAAACAAAATATATGTATATCAACTGTGTAGAAAATATATTGTTGTTATAATAAATGTACCCTTTTAGGAGCTGGTTGGACCTCGTCGTCCGATGATCCCAATTCTATCACGTCTTCACTAGCCATTTTATTTGGAAAGCAATAACTTAAAAAACCTACAACTGACATATATTTTGGAAATTCATTGTTTGGAATATCTTAGAAATATTTGAAATCAAGAATAAATACAGTAGATAGCCGCTGTAATGCCTATAATATAAAATAATCAAATCAAATAAAATCTCACAGACTGCAGACTGTCATGTCATGTCAAGCAAGTCAAGTCAGTCAATACATAAAAAAAAAAAACAATTATTTAAGCCAAAAAAGAAGACGCGGGTGGTTCTTTAGTCTGTCAACGTCTTCTATCAATCAAATCAATGACAAAGTATGACAACAAGCGAACGAACGCACACTAGGTACTGCCGGCAAAATGCCGGTCCGGTTTTATCTAGACTAGGCTAGTTGTAGTTGTAGATTAAAAGTAAACGAGACAGAGCGATACATGATGTAAGGCGACATCTCCCTTACTCAAAACTCTGTTTTGACTCAATTTTTTCTGGAGAAAATGCTGCAGTGGAGTTTGTTGCGCCGCTTCATCTCCACTTCCGCTTTGGAAGTGGAGGTAAACTTACACCCATATTCTTGAACGTTGCCTCATAGGTCTCCTCCACTCAACCTCATTCGAGGACGCCTCAAGGAAGTCCTCCTTTCCTTGAAAACGGTATTCTTAATTGTTTCCTTGAGCAAACTCCAGTGAGGATGAGTCAAGGAATGACGTTCCGTTTCATTTCTGTATGTTGGTAAACTGCTTAAGTTTTTGACGTAAAGAGAGTTTTTGACAAAGTTTCTTTATCAAGTTTAGTTTACTGGCATAGATTTATTATAAAACAACACAATACTTAATACGCAAAGAACTTATTACAGTAGGAACAAGTTTTTTTAAAATCTGATCCACAATAAAGCACCTACTTTTCGTTAAACGAAACGTTCGAGGCTTCCTTATATTTGACAATTCGTTCCTCACCTCCATTGAGTAATTTCCTTAAGGTGAGGAAGCTAGTGTCAACTATGAATACTATTGAGGTCGAGTGAGGATGAGTCGAGTTTGAGTAAACGTTTGAGAAACGTTTAAACGTTACCTTATAGGTCTCCTCCACTCAACCTCATTCGAGGACGCCTCAAGGAAGTCCTCCAACTTTCCTTGAAAACGGTATTCTTAATTGTTTCCTTGAGCAAACTCCAGTGAGGATGAGTCAAGGAATGACGTTCCGTTTTATATCTGTATGTTGGTAAACCGCTTAACTTTTTGACGTAAAGAGAGTTTTTGACAAAGTTTCTTTTTCAATTTTAGCTAACTAGCATAGATTTATTATAAAACAACAAAATACTTAAATCCACAAAGAAATTATTATAGTAGGTACAAATTCTTTAAAATCTGGTCCTCAATAAAAGCACCTACCTTTCGTTAAATGAAACGTTCGAGGCTTCCTTATATTTGACAGTTCGTTCCTCACCTCCATTGAGTAATTTCCTTAAGGTGAGGAAGCTAGTGTCAACTATGAATACCATTGAGGTCGAGTGAGGATGAGTCGAGTTTGAGTAAACGTTTAAGAATATGAGTGGTTTAAGATGATTGACGTCAATAAGTGATAAGAATGTCCTTTATTGAGATTATTGAGAATAAACAATTTGAATTGAATTTTCAATCGTTCTTGCATGGTTTTAAGAGATGATAGTAAGCACCCACCCTGGGGGGTTACTACCGTCTCATAAGGTGATACCTCGATGAACACTGCGCCACCATCATTTAAAAACCATTACTCACTGAAAACACAAGTTATCAAAAATCCCTCTGCTGTAATTATGGTTCTGGATCTGAAGTTAATTTTAAACATATTACATTATTAAATTATAGTTCCCCATAGTTACATGCTTAAAACGGCCACTTTTAGCAGTTTTGCAATTTGTAACTATATCCATACTTCCATCCATACTAATATTATAAATGCGAAAGTCTGTCTGTCTGTCACCTCTTCACGGCTAAACTGCTGGACCGATTGTGATGAAATTTGGTAGGCATGTAGTTAACGACCTGAGGTCAAACATAGGCTTCTTTTGGGCGCGATATAACCGAGTCCCACGCGGGGCGAAGCCGCGGGGAACAGCTAGTGGTACTATAATTTAATAATGTGATATGTTTAAAATTAACTTCAGATCCAGAAATTTAATTTTATAACACGGATTTTTGATAACTTGTGTTTTCAGTGAATAATGATTTTTTAAAAGATCCAATGAGTAAGGGAGATGTCGCCTTACATCATGTATTGAGCTGTCTCGCTTACTCACTGGATCTTGTATGGTTATAATTTTAACTTTATAAGAGACGGTAATAACCCCCTGAAGCAGATTATTAAATTCAAGAAAGGCCTTAAAAATCTTGTTTCCAGAAGTGCTATTTTTGAGATGTATGACTCACCCAAAACCGGTGAGTCGAATGATTATCGTTCGAGTCACAGGTTATGTCGCATGAAAATCATTCGAAAACGAACGATAATCATTTGACACCGATTTTGCTATGTCCAAAGAATTTATATATAACACTAGAATGCTTACGGAGGACAAAAGCCGTTCCCGAAATAGAACCTAAAGTTTGTAGGTATCTCTTTCTAGTAAGTTGTATAATATTCAAGAGGAAAAGGGACACCTACAAATTTTGGACCTTTTTCTGGAACGTTAGGTATTTGTATGTAGGCTTTAAAGGAAAATCAACTTTGCAGTAGAGTAATAAGGATTAATTTATAAAGGTTGTTTTTTGCGATTATTATTATTCGTAAGCATTCTAATGTTGTATATAAATTCTTTTTTTTTTAATAGTTTATACGGCCATGGAATCTAGTCCTTTAAGGCCTTTCTTGAATTTATTATTCTTCTTCAGTCCTACTTAAGTCAGTCGAGTCAAAAATTCAAGTCAATAGTCAAGTCAAGTCAAGTAAGTAAGTCTAGTCTGAGTCAGATGGCTAAGTGAAGCGGTGGAAAAATTTCACTTAGCTATATCATGGAGATTTTGGTGACAAAGATAAAAAGTCACGTAATCGACACTGTATCACTTCCCAACACTCACGCTTGTTCACGAACACTTTGCGAATAATAAACCAACAATATTATGCACAAACACTCGAAAAAACCTAAGTTTTGAAAATTAAATACAGCGCGGACATAGCGACAGTTTACTTTCCCGCCAAAAACTCCTATAAATTCTTTGGCTATGTCATACACAAAGAATTTATATATAACACTAGAATGCTTACGGAGGACAAAAGCCGTTCCGAAATAAAACCTAGAGTTTGTAGGTATATCTTTCTAGTAGGTTGTATAATATACAAAAGGAAAAGGGACACCTACAAATTTTGGACCTTTTTCTGGAACATTAGGTATTTGTATGTAGGCTTTAAAGAAAAATCAACTTTGCAGTAGAGTAATAAGGATTAATTTTGAATGTTGTTTTTTGCGATTATTATTATTCGTAAGCATTCTAGTGTTGTATATAAATTCTTTGGTCATACATTTTAAAAATAACACTCCAGGGCTGTAAAAATATTATTAAAAAAATTGTGTCGGGTCCGGTCCGGGTGGCCTACTATTATCTCTAAAAACCATGCAAGATCCAGTGAGTAAGGGAGATGTCGCCTTACATCATGTATTGCGCTGTCTCGTTTACTCACTGGAACTTGCATGGTTTTTAGAGATGATAGTAGGCCACCGGGTCGGGTGTATGTAGCTGGGGTACCGGGGTACCTACCAAGCTTGTAGCTGGTAATACCGACATTCATCAAATTAAATCAGTCAACGACGTCAACGTCATTTATTTGTCAAATAATAAAATTTGCTGTCAAAATAAATCGTGATATTTCGTGGTTTCATTTCTAATTTATAATTTATCGATTAGATTAGGACAATGATTAAACTTTTTTCATTAAAACAACAAAAGAAAGATGAAGAAGGTTCAGCCAGAGCAGGTGGATCACAAAAAAAGGCTTCAGCAGCCCAATTGCGAATTACAAAAGGTAAGACATTACATTTCTGTGCCTATTCGATCATGTCTTCTTATTAGTTACCCCATTCTATCCGTAGCACAATCATGTGAAAGTCTTTGTGTATCAATAAATTGGTTGGCGCATCATCAAATTCTTATGAGCTATGGGTAACAAACACAGGCGATACGTTTTGTTTATACTCTTCAATTTTTGTCATCAACTATGCGACAAAATAGTTTGAATATAGTAGATTTCTTCTAAATAAAAAAATAAACACTGTTTTTTGTATTAAGTTTTCATGAGTCGGGATTATATATTTATTATGCCTGTATAATATTAGAAGTTATATTATCATTTAGTGCCACCTGATCACAAACAAACCAGACTAAACAGACCCAGAACCACTGTTAGTCAAGATCAAATAATTGTTCTGGGAATCAAATCCTAGATCTGCAGTGGTGAAATATCATAATTAGCACAGAAATGTTCATACCAATTTCTGGGTCCAAGGTTTCGGTTTTTAACATACTAATCACTGCAGAACCACTGGTTGTATATTTTCTTAATCTTATTCTAGAAAAAGATATAACAGCAACATTAACTATTTTAAAATAATGAAAACTTATAACTAGGTACAAGATGCATATATGCATATAAGTCGATTACATTCATGTTTATTTATTGTTAACTAGCTGTCTCCCGCGGCTCCGCCCCGCTAGGGACTCGGTTATATCGCGCCCAAAGGTAGCCTATGTTTGACCTCAGGTCGTTAACTACATCCCTACCAAATTTCATCACAATCGGTCCAGAAGTTTAGCCGTGAAGAGGTAACAGACAGACAGACTTTCGCATTTATAATATACTAGCTGTTCCCCGCGGCTTCGCCCCGCGTGGGACTCGGTTATATCGCGCCCAAAAGTAGCCTATGTTTGACCTCAGGTCGTTAAATACATCCCTACCAAATTTCATCACAATCGGTCCAGCAGTTTTGCCGTGAAGAGGTGACAGACAGACAGACAGACAGAAAGACAGACTGACAGACAGACAGACAGACTGACAGACAGACAGACTTTCGCATTTATAATATTAGTATGGAAGTATGGATTACAGTGATCCATGTGAAAGACAAAACTTTTTAGAAATCAAGTTTGTTTCATCTTAAAATATACAATCAAGGATATTTATGTTTCCCTATTTGTTTAATACAATGGACAATCTAACTAAAATTAAATAATTAAAAAAGAGTGTGGCACACCACATAAAATAAAATAAAGTGAAATTGTGCCAATTTTTTGTGTGGCTTTCCATTAATAATTTAAAAATGCCTAGCATCAAAGCAGTTACTGGTGACTGTGTAGCACTGCAGGTTCTATTTTTACCTCCCAAAGTATTAAAATACATTTACTATGTATTCTTATCTTAATATTTAATTTCAGATTTGAATGAACTGAATTTGCCCAAAACTTGCAGCACAGAATTTCCTGATCCAGATGATCTACTTAATTTCAAATTAATCATATGTCCAGATGAAGGATTTTACAGAGGAGGCAGATTTATATTTAGTTTTAAGGTACATCAATTTTAATAGTCAAGATATAAAATAATATTTTTCAAATTGAACCGGGGTTTTGGATGTTTACCTATACATGTATTTGTCATATATTACAAGTCTCGAACTAAGGACTAGATCAATCCATATAATTTATCTGTATTTATTTTAAAGATCCCAAGGAAAGATCAGCATTATACTGATTTGAAACCAATTTTTGTATATGTTTTAGAAACTTATTTATTATAACTAATAACCCATAACCAATATAGTAATAATAGTTTTTGAGTATGTCTTATATTCTACGGAGTTTTTGGAGGGAAAGTAAACTGTCGCTATGTCCGCGCTGTATTTAATTTCCAAAACTTAAGTTTTTTCGAGTGTTTGTGCATAATATTGGTGGTTTATTATTCGCAAAGTGTTCGTGAACAAGCGTGAGTGTTGGGAAGTGATACAGTGTCGATTACGTGACTTTTTATCTTTGTCACCAAAATCTCCATGATATAGCTAAGTGAAATTTTTCCACCGCTTCACTTAGCCATCTGACTCAGACTAGACTTACTTACTTGACTGGACTTGACTATTGACTTGAATTTTTGACTCGACTGACTTAAGTAGGACTGAAGAAGATTAATAAATTCAAGAAAAGCCTTAAAGGACTAGATTCCATGGCCGTATAAAATGTTCAAAAAAAAAAAAAATTCTTATATTCTACATGCCCAAACATATATTTTATATATAGTTTTATGAGGTATCTTAGGATAGGTCTTTGTAAATTAAATGGAGGTTCCAAACAAAATTGATCATATAATAAATATGATATTTGGGATAATTTCGATATTTACATATACTTTTTCGGAATCTGTACACGGTGTTTCCAGATGGCGCTTAATGTCACACTATATGTTGCTAGCCCATGATTATTAATTAGGGCATACTTTTAGTATTCTGTGGTGGTATAGAACCCTCAGGGCGTTAGTTCGACTTGAACTTGGCCAAGTTTTTTATATTTTATTCTCATATGACCACTAAATATTTTTTTAGGTAGGACCTAACTATCCACATGAACCGCCGAAGGTGAAGTGTGAGACTGCCGTGTACCATCCCAACATTGATCTCGAAGGGAATGTGTGCTTGAATATACTCAGAGAAGACTGGAAACCAGTACTAACGGTGAACTCAATAGTTTATGGGCTACAATATTTATTCTTGGTAAGTGTATATATATACATTAAATTATAAATTTAAAGAAAAAACTTCATTCTCTTTTTGAAGTTGGTTAAAAATCTTCAGACTGTTTAGACAATCATGCATGATTGGTATGGAAGTTACTACAAGGGGTCAGTGTTTTTAGTGGCAATCGTCAATGCTGTGATAACTGCATTCTTCAATGTACCATTTTAGGGTTCCATACCCAAAAGATAAAAACGGGACCCTGTTTGTTTGTCAGCAGTCATGCAAGCGCCCATTGTTGCTTAGTAGTGAATCGAACATACTTGTTAAAAAAATATTATTATGTAAGTAATAATTGAATTAAAATATATAATTATGTTTTATAAAATTGAATAAAGTAATCATAATATTTAAACCTAAAAATCAATAAAAAAACATCATAAATTGATTCCCGAACGTCAAAAAACAATTATGGTAAAGAAAAAGACCTAGATTATGCAATCTAAAATCAAAAACCAACTTATTTTCCTGTTCATACATTTTTGCTGCCGCGACCAATTGCACGGCGCAGCGGTTCCGCTCAACCTGTATATATACCCAAAAATACGGTCTTTAACCTAGTAATTAAAAATAGCGGTCGATTTAAGGATTAAAAATTTTCGGGAAAACCTATCTCTCTTCTGTCAATAAATTATCGAGAAAAAAAACTTGTGAACATATGAAAAATAAAAATGCTCATTTTATTTATTTTAGCCGACTAACTTATTCCATTAATTTTGATTTTAAAACCAGACTACTGCGCCAATTTTGATATTGGGACCAAATTGAAAGTGTGTCTATTTATACGAAAATTTACGAGATTTAAAAAAAAGATTTTTTAAAATCTCAGCGGTCCAGCGGAGATATGAGGTAACGAATATAAAAAAGAATGTTCAGCCAAATCGAGAACTTCCTTCTTTTTTTGAAAGTCGGTTAAAAATAATAAAATATTCAACTGCCTTGAAATTCTGACGTCGGCATTGGACACAGCTACTTTTGCTTTTGGCCGGGTATTTTCGGTCGCGAGGAAATATTCAATCCACGTCACAGGGACTGTGTACAACCAATTGCAATTTACAAGCCGTTTTAAGAAACATCTAGCCATCATGATTAACTTTTTACTGCCGCCGCATGAAGTCCACTACTAGAAATAAACCTCTCATTCCATTATGGTCGATTCGAAGTGGCCTACTTCCAGTCACTTTCTTTTATCCAATGGATTAGTTAGTTATCTTGTATCCTGTTGTATATGTCCATAGTTTTACAACGTTAATTTGGATCTCCAGGAACCAAACCCAGAGGACCCCCTGAACAAAGAAGCGGCAGACGAACTACAAAGCAATCGGAGACTATTTGAGCAGCACGTCCAGCGAGCGATGCGGGGCGGATACGTCGGCTCCTCCTACTTCGAACGGTGTCTCAAGTGAACCGCCCATGACTGTAAATTAATGCTACCAACCCAATATAAATAAAAAAATCTCACTTTATTCTTTACACTTTGATTTTATTTCATGTCACTTAAAATTTGTCAGTTCGACACATGGTGATTTTTGAAACGGTATAGAAGTTTGTCTTGTAGTGTAGCATTCATTTTACTTGTTTATTTCCATTCGATATTTAATTACAAAATAAGTTTAAATTTAACCTTATTTTGTAATAACATAAAATTCTAAATTAATTTAAAACTGTTTCCATAATTAATAATCATCCGATATTGCATACTGTAATAGGACAATCATACCATATAAGTATAATGTTTTATAGGGTTAATACCCATGGTATTTTACCTTTCTTGGGAAATGTTTTGGCTAACGCATAGATGTCGCTAGTAGTTAGTTAACTCTTGCGAACAATGAGAATAAAGTCCATTTTTACTTATACCTACCATCAGCCAACTTGTGGCTCTATATAAGCAACTGAAGATCTATACAAAGGAGTCATTCTACCACACATTAAATTTATAGTTGACTAGCTGTTCCCCGCGGCTCCGCCCGCGTGGGACTCGGTTATATCGCTCCCAAAAGTAGCCTATGTTTGACCTCAGGTCGTTAACTACATCCCTACCAAATTTCATCCCAATCGGTCCATCCGTTTAGCCGTGAAGAGGTGACAGACAGACAGACAGACAGACAGACAGACTTTCGCATTTATAATATTAGTATGGAAGTATGGATACTGCAGCAGTATGGATTGCGTGTCAGCGGTGTATTATATACATAAATGGCGTGTGAAGGTCGTACGCTCCACACCACACCATCACAATGAGGGGCTTGAGTGGCGCGAAGTGAGTCGCAGTCGGGCGCCGCGTGAACAAAGTCAATTTGATAGGTGCCTGAGCGCTGCGGGCTGCCTGCATGAGCCAGTTAGTGTCACTCCGACCGTCGTAAGAACCGCGTCGCGCATTCGTTAACAACACGCTTTCTCCACGACAACGTGCTCAAGGCAGACTGTTTCGACACGCCACTCGGTTGCGAAAGTCTGCGCGATGATATACAAGTGAGAGCTGCCATCGGCCAGGGTAACGCTCATCGCGCACGGTGAGCCAGTTTATTCGTGAGAGACATTCGAAACTTGCCGAGGGACGGGGGGCACGCGACGCGGTCGGGGCGCACACGCTGAGCAACGTTTCCACTTACTTAACTGTGAAAAAGCAACGGAAATAAATTTTTAATGTGTCAAGTCAGAATAGCTTATTGCTGCTACGTCAGATCGCTGAACGGCTCGAGCAGGAACTATAAGGTTATGCAAATGAGTTCTGAACGCTTCTATACCAGGGGTAATCAAAAGACCATTCACAACTTCAATAAACTTTAACATTTAGGTGTACCGTACGGTGTTAAGTGCTTATCTGTCGTTTCCCTATCCTATACTTATCTTTCGGCGTCGCGATCACTAATTGCTAATTACTGTGGGAGTCGAGTGATAAGGAGTCGTGTGCCAGCTGAGTGCGCGTGCGAGCTTCAAAAAGGCGGCAGCAGCGATGATGGCGTCGTCCCAGCAAGAAGAAACTCTGCTCTCGCGATGCGAGATCCCCATCATCGACCTTGCACACATAGGTGAGCACTTCACCTTGCTATCTGCATAAATAATATGCGTCATCGGTGAGGGATCCTTGAGGCGGACGAATAATTATCCTGATACATTTTTGACATTGACGGAGTTTGCTGTAGGCCTACTTTATGTTTCTAAAGAATAACTAGGTAAGTACCTAATAACAAACAACACAGGTATCTAAACTTTGTAGTTATAATTACATTAACACAAAAGTCTGACGAACGGTCTTTTATCATTAGGGCCCTCGTACAAAAAAGCCTTTTTACCTGAGTTGGCAACGCAGGCTTGCGTGTCGACGACGGGCCGACAGCTGCTGCGATGCTTTATTTGTTGTCATTAAACACAATCTTTGCATCCATCGCTCTCGGTAGGATGGGTTCAAAGACCGCGTACTCATTACTAACCGACGACGATTACAGTTCATCCACCCAAACAATTCCCATATTATTGGAGGGTAAGGAATAACACTGACTAGGTAAAAATTCTATAAAATCGAATTATGTACTAATTTCATGAAATATTTACCTCAAATATATTTGATAAAACGTATAACGTAAATACATAGTTAGCTGTACAGTTTGTTTCGATGAAATACAATTATTCCAAAGTAGGTAGGTACTTAGGCAGAACAGAAATGACTTATGAGTCACAGAATTATTCATCGTCCTGCCGCCTGAAATCATTTTATTGCCGCCGATAACTAGGTTAGAACTTACAAACAAATAAACATCCTTTTATGAAAGAATCAGTTACATTAAATGGGTGCAGTGCATGTGCTGTAAAGTATAAACTTAATCGGAAATGTCAAAAGGACGAATGCAACAAAATTATTTGCAGTGTGGGGGCAACGGCCGATCGGCTCTTTGTATGAGAGTAGCCCTCGTTTCCGGGACGCCATCGCCATCATGTGTGTTCCCAGTGTTACTACAATACAAGTCACTTCTATTTGATAGGTAGGTAGAAGAAGTTTTATTGCATTCTCTTTATATTAATTAAGTTTTGTCGGCTTGCTTACGTTTCCTTCTGTATTTAGAACTCCAGTAGGCTCTTAGTAGTCCTCTAATATTTAACCTGCTGAAATAAACCTTGGTTAAAGTAGGTTATACTTTGAAATCGTAGTACCTAGTATAGTGGGTTGTGAAGTGACTAGCTTGCTCAATCAACATCGTCAGTTGTGGGTTGATTTAACCCTGAAGTTCTTTTAAAACCAAAGTTCTGTTAAACCAGTACTTACCTAGTTGAATAATGTTTATTTCTATTTTGGTTTTAGATTCCATGTTAGATATGATAGCTTTAACGTTATTTGGCGTCATCGAAGGTCACGGTGGACATTCTTAGATAAGATATTACTTACACTGGTTGTGAAATACGCACTAGGTAGGTACTTTGTCAAATTTTTCATAGTTATAATATCAATATTGATTTATGTTTCATTCTAGGAAAGGAGATTTGTACTTACTTGTGTTTGATAAATAAGTACATACTTATATGTTTTTATCAAGGTTTTGTATACGAGACGTCATCCATATTCCACATATTCTTATGTTGTCTTACATTCTATACCTATTTGGTCACTAAAACTTTGTACTCTAAAACAATTAGATATCTACATATCTCCACAATCTCTTTTGTTACAAGTCAAAAAGTATATACTGGATAAATAATACCTATATACTGTAGGCTACTTTTTTATATTAGTTGGTCCATAATTAAGTGGCACCAATACTTTCTAAACGAATTACCTACTTAGCTTTAAGAATTTATGAAAATCTGTAAGATAGATTTGCCATTGGAGCAAAGTGCCGACCCGTCGCTACTGTAATACATAAATAATCGAAATAAGGTCAAAGAAACTTATGTGTATATTTGCAAATATAAATAAAATTAGGCTTAAAAAGAATCATAAATATGTAAGTAGAAAGTATTTTGTTTCAGTTAGTGTGACTTACTTGTCCCACCAATTTTACACAAAAAACAAACAGAACGCGGTGCTAATTACTCACTCCATCACACTCTTCAAACCACTGACCTACATTATGAATATACTACTCTACATCATCGCTAGTAAGTATGCTGTATGATACTTACATTACATCCTTCCTTGATGAACTCATTCACTTTTTATTTTAAGTTACTGTTTTGCTAAAGTTCGCGTTAGAAAATCGACCTCAGATTCTTGGATACTAGGTACCTAGGTACCGTTTACCAAAAAGTTTAATTTCTCTGTGGTTTCAAAGTTGTAGTATTTATTTTTTGTCCATTTTGCGCCGTAGTTATGTAAATGTTGAAATTCTAATTTGTGTCAATGGGTCGGTAAAGAGGGACGGTGTCAGTGTCCTACTCCTAACCCACGCAGATGCGCTTCACAATTTGGACAACTGGATTGAGTTACTGGCTGATTCTATCTTTATCCTCATCTCAAGACAAAAGCTTAATCATATGGTTATTTTTGTACATAACTCATTCTTGTACAGTGGCAGAGTTTTCTATTATTTTACCAATTACAAAAACATAACATAGCATTTATTAAAATTCAATAGTAGTCATAAATTTGGAAAAAAATGCGTCCGGCGATTTTGTCCTTCTATGGTATATACTACTCTGTCAAGAAAGTACCGGGAAAATATCAATAATACACAAAATGTTTGTTATTCATCCAAATTCATTTTATCACCTTCAGAAACGATACACTTACGCCAACGAATAATCCATTCATTAAAACATCTTTTAAAACGCTGCTTACGGCGCGAATTCTCCTTTATGTCTTCTACCGATTGAAAACGGGTGCCATGAAGTGTTAATTTGAGTTTAGGAAAAAGAAAGAAGTCAGCTGGAGCCATCTGGTGAATATGGTGGTTGCTGGATGGTATTTGTTGTGTTTGGTCAAAAATTCGTTCACAATGATGGCCTTGTGCGAAGGCGCATTATCGTGGTGCAAAATCCAAGAATTTTCTTTCCACAAATCTGGCCTTTTTCGTCGAATTTGCTCTCTTAAACGCAGCATAACGCTCAAATAATATTCTCTATTTACCGTTAGACCTTCCGGTAAAAATTCAGAGTGCACAACACCGCGATAGTCAAAGAAAACAGTCAACATGACTTTGACTTTTGATCGACTTTGGCGTGGTTTTTTCGGTTTCGGTTCAGTTGGAAGGCGCCACTCCGAAGCTTGAAGACTGTTTGCATGTCAAACTCGTAAACCCACGTCTCGTCACCAGTAACAATGCGTTTCATGAATGTTGGGTCTAGCATATCCTTAGCGACTTTCATGCCATTGAGTTTTTGGAGAAAATTCAGATCTTTTGGGACTAGCCGAGCGGCATCATGTTTCATACCCAAATGATTAGTTAAAATGGTACGGATCGACCCGTGAGATACAGAAAGTTCGGCGGCTATCTCTCTCAGAGTTGAATGAGGATTTTCGGTCACTATTTCCTTCACTTTTGCGATGTTAACTTCAGTTGTAGACGTTGATGGTCTACCAGAGCGAGGCAAAGCTTTCAGAGCTCAGGATACGCTATTAATCATGGTTCTGATTTGGCGGTATACTAGTTATCACAATGGAGGGACTGCCATGTAACAAACAGAAGGATTAGGGCAACCAGATACGCCATCATTCAGTGTATCTGTATTGCCCTTTTGGAGAAGTATTTCAGAATAGCGGTCTGTATCTGCCCTTTAAATATTTGCAGTTGATTTGTGTCCACCTAAAATAAATAGGTATAATTATGTACCTACTTAGATAAAAATAATTCGTTCCAACCTCTTGATAAGTACTGACTGGCTTATTTATTTTATTACAAGGAAATCCATTGTTGCAAAAACAATGTTTACGAACCTATTACCTCTTAAGTACGTCCGTATTAATGACTGTCACGTCACGTCCGTCACCTACCTTCTTTACGTTATGCATTTAATTTTAAGATCCTATTTATTGTACGTTTCTTTACAATAAATAGGTCCTACGTTAATAATAAATACATTAATAGGTTAGGTACAGTGGGCCATCATATAGCAAAGTATACTTACCAAATAAGGTGTGTGTAATATAATATAGATTAAAAAAAATGCCTGTCCGCGCGCGATTCCAAATTCTTTGCGTATAGTATCTCCTCCCTAGTATGTGTTCTTTGCGTCCAATGGATATTTTCGCTGTAAAGGAAGCGGAAACTTCTAATTCGCCTGGCGTCAAACCGCGCGAATTTGATACTTCTATGCTTTTAACTGGCAAAAATTAAATTTCATAGATTTAAAATAAATTGCCTGGCGTACCGCGCGAAATTTGAGGGTGTTGTGGATGTTTATATTTATAGGTATTAGTTTATTTTCAATCGCAAAACAAATGTCATAAATTTTTAAATTTTGACATTCTTTTTCTACTTAGTCTAGATCCTGTAGCTAATTTCTGAGATGCTCGTTTTAATTTTTTCGATGTTCCGACTAATTATTTCACAATTACTATGTTTATTTTATTCATAAGTTTGAAATTTATTTATCATTTCATAGTGTAAGCGGTTTCCTAGGGTTTAGACCGGATTCGCGGGTATGGAGGGACGGCATGTACGACAACCTTGTAACCTAATCATAAAGATTTGTATTAAGAGCCATATTTAGCAGTTAGAAGACATTAGTTATATTCTTACACACGTGAACAAGTTTTCTTATGATGAACCTAATCTACGGAAAATACGCTATTAAAAAGCAAGCAACTACTTGTACAAAGTAAGTACTTACTTATATTTCATATCAAACGTTGTCTAATCAGTAGTTATTTTAGGCTTAGATAGGTGCTTCTGTTCTCATTACTACTGAAATCTATTAGCATTCTATAAATACAGTTGCTTTCGCTGAGAAATCGAGATCATCGCCCTGAGTCAGACTAGCGCCCCGGCTCTGTTAAGTAACCAATAAATAACGAACGACTCATCAACTCCGAAAGGATTCCCTATAGTAAAAAAACACGTAAAAAAAGTACAAAAACGGCTTATTTTTCTCGACTCGAGTCAGTTAGAGCCCCGATTCGGATCAGTCTTTGTGATAACTAAAAAAAACTGAGTAAGTACATTGTTAACCGAATTCAAATAAGGAGAAACAAGTCTGTGAACTGAAAACAAAAGATTTGATTGTTTCTTTTGATTTACTTTCGACGTCGGTAGGTACATTACCTGGATGTGGACCAATTCCGTTTTTTCCTATTCTCACAAGTCATAGGTAGGTACATGAAACACCTTTATAAACTTGTTATGGAAGGAAATACTGAATAATTTTGAACTTCTCGGGCAATTATCTCTTCTTACTTATTATTTACCATAATAGAATTTGGAATCGCGCGCGGTCCCTACCCAGGCAAATTTCTTTTTTAATCTATGTTATTTACTATATCAAAATAAAAAAAGGAGGAAAAGTAGGTAGATGGGACCCCCGAAGGATGAAATAAAGTTCCTTTCGCATTGGGTAGAACCTATATAACTCTGCAAGAGATTATTATTATATTGTATTTACTAAACGTGCTATAAGGAAATTGTTCTAATAAATCAAATATTATTTACATATGTTGGAAAGTCAAAAGGAAAACGTGACCATATAGGTAATTTAACACCAGACAAACCACACAAAATAAATTATCCGGAGTTCATGTGACGACGCGAAATATAAATAAACTACGATGATTTTAGCTTTAATCAATCAAAGGCAAACACGTAGATTGATACCTAAGTATATATAGATATCTTTGATGTAACATAGAATAATGGAAACCTCAAATAGCTACTGCTCCTAACTAGGATGTGTCAATAGAATTTTTAATGCTCATGTCTGTTGACAACTCGAAATGGAATGCTACCATTGTATTGTATAGTCAGCCTCACGTTAAGGGAACCCAGCAATGTTTTGCACAATTCAAAATGAAACACAAAACTTACAAAAGGCCCACAAACCTAGAGGTCTTTTGAAAAACGACTTGTTATTGACATTCGAAATTTCCAAATGCGAATATAAGTAAGTAGGAAAAAGCTAGTGTCTCGCACCCAGTTGCATAAATGATTGCTCAAGCAACTCCTCTGAGATGCTTTGAATCATTCATTAACGACTCTGAGTCGGCAGGATGTTACTTTACGGTATATATTCACACGTACAATATTCAAAAAAAATTTTTACATATTTATTGAATACGAGTAAAGGAAAAACCATAAGTGGAATTGAAAAATAGAGCTATTAAGTAAATTCGACTGTACCTACTCACTGACGCAAGCAGCATTGTTTCGCCCATCAGGTGTCTTACCATCTGTGTAAGCAAATTTGCTATATTATTTGCACTTGGAAGCTTGTTTATCGGGCTGGACAAATATCTTTGGCTCTACGTTTATGACGTCTATAATGAATTTCTTTACATTATAATTTGCGCATAATGTCAAATTACAATTTTCACAAAAATTATTAAAATAACAACAGACATTTAGTTAGCAGTCTTTAAATTATGATTAAAACTGGACCTTTTGCCATCACACATGCAAGCAATAGTGTGACTGACGATAGCCATGTATTGGTTCAATTTGATTTATATGTGAGGTTTAATAATACGGCACGTGTCATGCAATAGAGGCCTCGTGAACAAACTGACATACCTCCTGATACAGATACCACTATAACAAAGCAAATAACTTGAGAAATCTTCCACAATTGCTGTAATTAGGTCTAGTCAGTACTTTGAAAGACACTCATCAAAGCAGTCCTTCGAAAAGTAAATTAGCATCCTACTTTGTTATATTGAACTACTAGCAGTCCACCTCGGCTTCGCCCGTGGTACATACATAGCCTATGTCACTCAGGGTGAATGTAGCTTTTGAATGGTGAAAGAATGTTTGAAATCGGCACCGTAGTTTCTGAGTTTATTCATTACAAACATACACACAAAAATACAAATCTTTCCTCTTTATAATATTAGTATAGAATAGACAGTATAGATTAGAAGTATAGATGAACCTTCTTGAATAAATTCTCGAGGGATTTATGAAGGATAGGCAGGAATGAGCTGATCCGCAGAAGAACACGACAGTCCAAGAATATGAGTTTGCTGAAGTATTGAATAGAATATGTAGGTACCTAATACAGCACTGAACTTTGCTGAAGAAAGGTTCGGATAACCACCTTTCAAGTTAGGATCGGACAGTATCGTATAATTGAGGCCGCTTTCAATTGTCCAATGGGTTCCATGGGATGAAATCCTTTTACTAGTATTTACTAAGAAGTAGGTATTTACTTATTTATAGCGGTAAAGGTAGTATGCACGCTTGTCTCCTTCGCTTTTGCTGGTCTTTAAATAAACCGTTTTCTAAAAAGTGTATACGTTCCAATCTTAGAAAAACGAACAATCCATCTAACAAAAGAACAGGAACAAAAAGCGTATGAAAAAGTGACTGCCATACAAAATAAATATGGAACAGCGGTCAAGTCAAATCAAAGAGTCAAATGCAATCAGTGAACGGCAACTCAAATAGATTTCACTTTCTATCCTTGTCTTCTCACCTTGGTTATTTTTTGTTAGGTGCCTACGTAGTCTTTTTGGACTTTTACAAATAACTCCTATATCTATGCATTTGTCATCGTTAGATGCCCTATTAATACCAAACTATTTGCAAACAAAGAGAAACTCGTTATTGAAATGTCAAACAGTTTGAAGAACACCTCCAACCAAGACGAGCGCTTATGTTCAGAAACTGGGATGTCCCTTTTCAAATATACACCCTACCATCTATATATTATGAATATAAACTAACGAGTAAAAAAACGGATATTTCCTGCAAACAAACCTTAGGAGGTAAAAACAGAACATAACATAACTACACACTTTTATTTCTTAATTAATGTGATATTGGCACTGTTAATTTTAAAAAGAAAAATTTTGGCAAAGTATGTAAGTACTTCTTAACGTTAGCATGGAAAAAAGTCGATCATGGTTGTGAAGCGAAGGGAAGAGAGAAACACTTTTTTCTAATCTAAGGCTTGTTTAGGCGGTACTTATTGATTAACTGGCTGTTGCGCGCTTCTTCGTGCGAGTGGGTTTCACTCCCGTTTCCGTAGAAATTTCGGGATTCGTTCCCGAAATACTCGCGGAAAGTTCTTAAAACCCATTTTCTTTCATTTGTTATTAACCAACACAAAACAGTATTATCCAATTTGGTTCAAAATTGCTATACAGGGTGTAACATGTAAGTGTAGTCATATTCAAGGAGGTATAAGTGTAATCGATGTAGATCTTGTGTGCAATGTCATAAGACACAATAAGTTAATTTAATAAAAAATGAAAATTTTATTAAATATATTTTTTTGTGACGTCATAATCAAAACAATCGAGTCCCATCACTAGTGGGGTCATGAACTCTACTAATCAAACCTACTTACGTGATGTTGAGATATTGTTAGCTCTGCCTGTTTATGCGCGCCTGGTATCAAGGAGCGAAAAACACAATGGCGGCGCGGTATCTTTGGCGGCGACATCGTAGCCACCAATATCACTTGCCGCACATAACACATTGAATTTTCTTTTTACACCCAGTTTAAATTTAACTTCACACACCACACACATTATTAATAAAATTACTTATTATTGTAGTGCACTACCGCAACGTAGGTATTCAAATAAACACGTGAACATAACCAAAATGCTCAAGAACGGCTTCTTCAAAGTCCGGGTCGATGGTGCTTGCGCGTTCATGGGAAGTGGAGCCACGGTATGATCCAGTTTCACGCAATCGAAGCACCATCCTACGGAAGCACTCCAAGGATGGGAGCTGCCTTTGCTCAGCTTCTGGACGTCCTTCGATAAACCTCTCACGATACAATTCACGAGCTCCACGAAGACTACCATCGGCAGCCCCCACTCAAAGAATCATTTCGTAGTATTCGGCGTGACTTAAAAATGACATTTTCAAAAAAATGAAAGTGTCACGCGCGCGGTTAAAATAAAAAGTATCTTTACACCACGTTCAGATGCAAGCAACTGATCGGCGGCCCGACTGATTGAAGAATCATGTACATACAAGATCGATTAACCTGCTTGCTATTGGCCGATCTTTACATAAGGAACTATCCCTACCCCATATTTTGGCAGAAAACAATTTAGAGTTCCTTATTAAAACTAACTAAAAAGCTTCCGTGTTTACTATCTAACGCCTATGTTATCCTAGTCAACATTAAACATTTTTAGTGAAAAAATCACTCCGTCTACTAAATGAACCGGTTTTATTCGCATGATTTTAGTAATTTCAAATTATCTTATTACCAATTTGATCGGTCAAGCGAACATTATCACTGAAATTACTCATTATTAATAAACAGAACCCTTAGATCATTATTTCCAAAAAACAGTAATGGCCGAATGAGAAGTGGGCGTTACTTTAATTAGGATTCAACATGTAAGGGTTTTCTTACGAATTTGTACTTACTCTTTACTTTTATGCTATCCTAGTACTAGTAAGATGACCGCGTGGTATATCCAGCTCAAAAATACTTTCTCAGAGGGTTTTTTCACGAATAGTTTTTTTTCCTTTCCAATTACGTACTTTAGGAATAGACCACTTTCTCTCTTCACGTGAATGTCGTACAAAGGAGAAACAGATATCTGAATTCCCATGTTTTTCTTCCTGGCTGTTGGCAAAATCTCGCCGCCGCCGGCTGGTGGCATTTTCTACCAACAGCAGCGTTCGCAAAGAAGGTTAACGGCAGGCAGGCGGCCGGTCATACAAACAATTTAAAATCTTATTTTATGACTTCAGTCGATGTACCTCGTATTTACGGATCTCGCACTTATTTCTAAAGCTATGCTGCAGAATGCGACCGGCAAACGCGGAGGACATTATTTTTATGATCGGCCGCCATCTTGACGTCAAATCTCTTAATGTCGTTTTATTAGAAAGCTTTGCGAATTTTCTTATTACCCATAATACCCAAAATAACCATGCAATTTTAATAACGCAGTCCATTATTCATAGACAGAACCCTCATAATTATTTTAATAATTATTTGCAAAGAAAGAGATGGCAAATGTGTATGTGAAGTGGGTGTGGCTTTAATTAGGGTTCAATATGATTTTTTTCTTAAAAATTATGTACTTGCTCTTTAACACTTATGCTATCCTAATACTATTGATACGTTCTTGCAAGCGCGTGGTATATCCAGCTTAGGAATAGACCACTCCCTCGAACTTTCTCCCTCGAGAATGACGTAAAAGTCTGTTATAGGACCACGAAGCAAGTATGGGACAGGGATTTGAATTCCCTTGCAATGCTCTTGCATCTTTTGCCTAATTTGTACAGAACCAATAATCAAAATAAAATTAAACAGAAAGAGAAAGAAATATCTTCTTTTCTTACAACACATAAGTAAATAGGCGTAGCCTTGGCACATAAATAAATTTAGGGTTCTTTAATTTTTATTGCTAATGTACCAGGTGTCACAGGGGCATATCATATTACATGTGCGCATACAATACTTCCGCGGTGCTTTTATGGTGCTTTTTTTTTAAGTAAGACAATGTTTATGACAAAAGTTCATTAATTTCGTGTAGGTGTCATAGTCAATCGACCATGCACACCCTGGTGTCAGAGTTGTTTTCTTCGGAACCGCCTCTCGGCCTCTGACGTGGTTCCTTTAACGAATACCAGATGGCAGCCGGGACCAACGGCTTAACGTGCACGCACGGCACGAAATCATCTTTATTGTCAAACAAATCAGGTGATAATCAGACGATTCAAGCCTGATATGTCCTCACCAAACTGGAAACAACTAAACAAAGTATGCTTCCCGTGGGAATCGAACCCTCGACCCACGGGTCTACAGGCAAAACGCCTTAACCATTGGACTACGGAAGCAGTGATATGATATGACAAAAGTGAAAGATGGTGATGGAAACAAAGTACTGTACACCTCTGTTCTGTTTGTCTGTACCGTGTAGGCGACAGCGGTCGAACCTACCTCCGGCTCCGAAATAGGTAAGTGATGTACGCAACTGGGAAAAAACTACAACGTCAACTAGCCAGTTCATCAATTTCTGTTTGTTTCATTTTTTTGTGTCAAGTTTATCTCTCTTCTAAGCGATTTTCCGGTTGTATTCTCCGATCGTCGTCCCAATGTCGACTTTCTTGCTTTTTTACTCTACTACACTCGGACTGATTGTAAGACCATTTATTTGTACACATTTACCAAGTACCCTTGTTTGCGTTTACCCTATGCCGGGCCGCTGCTGGGGAGGCGGCATAATAACCAGACACTTGTTCAAGCCACTGATTGGTAATAAAATCCCTTAGTTTACTTTTTGGCTTTTGTCTTAGCAAAGAAGACATATCAAATTTATTAAAAAAATAAATCATACAGAACCTTAATTTTTTTGCTTAATTTATTTTGCATTAGATCTCTTACCAGGAGAAAATGTGTGCTCGACAGGAGGTGGTTAAGGCTTAGGTAAAAAAGGTCATTCACATTGTCAGCTGATACAGACAGTGATGTCTGTTGACACTTATCGATATCGATAATACGTTTAAATTACGATAGAGTAAAATTCCCTCGATTATTAACTTTTCCATTTAATACCAATTGGAATACATTGCTTATGACCGACTCTATCGGCCCTGAAAATATGACTACACTTACATGTTACACCCTGTATATTTGCAGGCCAACTCATGCCTCGAGTTCATTCAAATGACGATAGCTTTATTTTAATGAACCAATTTTGATGTAACAAACTTTAAATGTTTGTTTTGCTGAGTTAAAACAAAGCAATCGGTGAAAGTTTTAAGTAAATCGGTTCAGTATTTTCAGTAATTATACATACAGATAGACAGTCAAAATTAAAAAAAAATATGCTTTCTATTATTTTTAAGCATAGATTTAAAAAATCTATGTTTTTAAGTGTCCCCCCTATCCGTTTCAGTCAAAAATACTAAATGTAGAGACAAAATATTTTTACTGTTTTACTATATGTTCAGATTTAAATTAAAAAGTATAAGTATAATAGTATATCCATACTATATACTATACTTACTATACTAATATTATAAATGCGGAAGTCTGTCTGTCTGTCTGTCTGTCTGTCTGTCTGTCTGTCTGTCACCTCTTCACGGCCAAACTGTTGGACCGATTGTGATGAAATTTTGTAGGGATGTAGTTATCGACCTGAGGTCAAACATAGGCTACTTTTGGGCGCGATATAACCGAGTCCCACGCGGGGCGAAGCCGCGGGGAACAGCTAGTCCATCCATACTAATATTATAAATGCGAAAGTCTGTCTGTCTGTCTGTCTATCTGTCTGTCTGTCTGTCTGTCTGTCACCTCTTCACGGCTAAACTGCTGGACCGATTGTGATGAAATTTGGTAGGGATGTAGTTAACGACCTGAGGTCAAACATAGGGAGTAATTCTGTAATTCGTCCCATGTACCTACGGCCCATTTGGGACGAAACGCAGAAAATCAAAATTAATCAAAATTTCATTCTGCAATTCGTCCCATTCTTTTTTTGTATGGAAATTTAAACCTTATCAACGCTTGGTACAGTCAGTGAGACAAGAATTAAGATAAATACGTATATATTTTGTTAGAATTGTTACATTTTGCTGTGGTTTTGTTCATAGTTAAATATAAAATAATTGATTGTGAAAAAAATGTTATTGCTGAATGTTTTATCTAAGACATCAGGTAATTGTTTCATTTAATAACAAAAACGCACAAGTTCAAGTGTTACCGAAATGAATACAATTGGTTGACATGAATGGCTTCCAGATAAGTAAACAATGGATGCGATTCCCCCCCTGATCTCCGATACTAATGAGCCTAAAATTTTGAAAAAATTACGGTATATAGGTCATTAGTAGTTGTAGATTACAGGAAAACCTACAAGAACTCTGTCAATTGACAATTAAGTGGTAAATTCAATATAAAACGTTTTAGTTCACTAAAACATCACTAGATGGCGATAGTAGTAATTAGTTGAAATACCACAATTTGTTCAAAAAATAAATTCAACAATTTAAGCTACTGGCTGAAAATAATGTTGTGTAAAAAAATAATATGTTTTTTTCCCGCCGTCTCTGTCAATGTTTCTCTAAATTGATTATCTTTTGATTTTCACAAAAACTAGATCACATTGTAAGATCAACATTTGTAAAATTGATAACAAATAACTTAGCAGTTCAGTATATCTTGTATAAGTACAAACAGTAAATAAAATATAGTTCAAAATGAAATACCTTAAAGTGCATTCTACTTTCTTCTTTCCTCATCGTTTCCGTTTCACAAATAATTTTCAGCATCGGCAGTTCATTTTACATTGGTCCTTAATCGAGCCATATATTATTACCCCAGCCCTATCACAAGCCTACATAATACCCATTTGCACATAATTTGTGCTTTGTTAGTTCATAATTTTCCAATTCTGTCTGTATATATAATATACTTACGTACAAATCAACCTTTATGTTCTGTACAGTTTATTGTACATACTTTCATTACATGCTTATTCTAGTTGAAGACTATTCTATGATTATTATATTTCTTAATGAAAAATTCAACGTTTATTATTTCTACACTAACGCTTTTTTTACAGATTGTACCATTTATAAACATGGGACGAATTGCAGAATGAAATTTTAATTAATTTCGATTTTCTGCGTTTCGTACCAAATGGGCCGTAGGTACATGGGACGAATTGCAGAATTACTCAACATAGGCTACTTTTGGGCGCGATATAAGCGAGTCCCACGCGGGCGGAGCCGCGGTCAATATATATTTATACATATATATTGACGAGTCGTTGAAGCCCGTAGTATCCCTTTATCGCAATTAGATATCGTATCATCTTGCTTCACCATTCTGGTGAATGAAAACATGATTATATGACACAGAATAATTTTTAAAGTAAATCCAATGTAAGAATCCTATAATTTACCTGTAAGTATATAACATTAAGAATCTAGACAATATAAGTAAGTATAAGGAACATGGTAACCGAGAATCTAAATAGATTACTACTTCCACCTATGTACTGATAAATCATAATTTAGTTCTGCATATATATAAAAAAAGCCTGCCACTGCCGACTAATGGAGCTTAAAAGTATTATAAACAAATAGAAGAAAAACATTCTCATAATAGCAATGATAACTCAGGAAAATGTGGGAAAACCTATTGTGAAGGTTCTCATGGGAACTATTTATGTCTAGGCCATTCCTCCATTGGGGATGCTCTCTATGCAAGTCATTGTTTATAAACTTAATTGAACATTTACCCCACTAATCACGATATGCTAGCTGCATTGAGAGTTAAAAATTTAAATGTAAAGTTAACGCATTCAATGGTGGTCAAGGTTATAAAAGACGGCCAGACTTTGCAGATAGACAGACGTTTCCTTGTTGCTATCCAGATTTCATTGTTGTTAAGTAAGATACATTTATACTGCTTGTAAGCAAACCGGTTATTCGAGGCAAGATAAGTCACAAAAAAGAATTTGCTGTTTGTAAGCAGTAATACTTTTTCAATAATTAGTTACTATAGAGTCCATATAGCCATTATGACTCTAAAAGAAGTCGTTATTTCGTCAACTTTCCTTGGTAAGGCTGTTTTTTTTTTTGCTAAATCGTTTGCAGACACTATTACTATAGGTAGCTTATTTTTCTCCCATCGACCCAGTGTCTGATCATCTGTCAATAAACTCTATATTTCATCATATAATCTTTTTTATACTATCTTACAGCTTTGTACCTACTGGACAGTTATTTTCTACGATAGTTATAAAATGACGTGAGCACAAAAATAATTGACACACATTATTCTGAGGTGACTGTAACCCGAAAACAATCAACTTTCCGTCATTTGTACGCCGATAAGAAATCACGTTGGGAAATGACACGTGTTCATTATTCACGTGTAAGGATCTACGTAACATGTGGATATATGTATATATATCATAGGATGGTCCGATAGTGTATTTTAACCGACTTTAAAAAAAGAGACGTGCTTATTTTAGTTGAACCTACGTTTTATTTCTGTTTCTTTAAACTTAATCCTACAATTCCATTATCTATAAATCAATACTATTTTTGACATCTAATATGCGTTTATTTTTTTAAGCATGTTTATACTCCAGGATGCTAATCACGCGCCATCATCTTCCATCCTTTTGGATGACCTAGGAATAGACGTTTTACCAAATATCCGGTAATTTTACTGCCTCCCACCTTTCGAAATGGAACACACTATTAACTAAATCTGCAAGGTAAATAATAAATATGTTAGGCAAATACCAAGAAGTAAGTAGATCTTATCATTATTACCAAATGGTGATATAAAGATCTGCGGAAGTGGTGTTTACAAGAGTAATAACCACTATCATTAAAGTCGCTAACATACAATAATTGTTATATTATACGGATGGTAACAAGGATGACATGCATGACAAAGGCCAAACCACTTGAATAATTCTCTGTTAGATGTAGGTACTTTTTCTGGTAACGAGTCCTATCAATCATAACAGTTTACCTTTTTACTCCTCTGTATTTAAAAATAGGAAAGAATTCAATAAGAAAAATACTTAATTTATTTATTTTAGTAAAAAGTGACTGTAGAACGCATAGATAAAAAAAAAATTGCGACAGCGCGATTCGTACTTCTTTGGTAGAGCGTAAGTTACCTTCTTATTTGTTTGGTACCTACTTCTTATTATAATTAGAATGTAAGTAAGTATATCCGTACCCTTATAAAATGTTGGAACTGAATCTCCTTGCCTTGCTTTCTAGAAAAAAATACTTGTTTTCATTGCAAAAAATATTATCAAATTAATTTGAAGTTCTTAGCAATTTGCTTACGTATCTACGAGATACGCAGCACAATTTACGCAGTACATATAAAAATCCTCACGAGACGGCGAAAATTTGAGTATTCAGAAATATATAAATAAATTACTTAAAATATCTTTCACTACTATTATAAATAGAAATGTTTAGATGTTTCGCGATTACTCAAATTTAATTTTAAATTCTTGGTTGCTTTTGCAAGTAGGTAGTCCTTGTTGCAAAATCAATAATAAATATATTCTAAAAAAAAATTGGGGAAAATGTGTCTTCTGTATCTATTGTGTATCAATTTATAAATACGCGTTAAAGAGTAAAACGTCGAAAACAAACCGCAAAACATTCTAGTCAGTGGGTTAGTACTTATATTCTGTATTATACTAATCCATATCCATACTTCCATACGAATATTATAAATGCGAAAGTCTGTCTGTCTGTCTGTCACCTCTTCACGGCTAAACTGCTGGACCGATTGTGATGAAATTTGGTAGGGATGTAGTTAACGACCTGAGGTCAAACATAGGCTACTTTTGGGCGCGATATAACCGAGTCCCACGCGGGGCGAAGCCGCGGGAAACAGCTAGTAATATTATAAATGCGAAAGTCTGTCTGTCTGTCTGTCACCTCTTCACGGCTAAACTGCTGGACCGATTGTGATGAAATTTGGTATGGATATAGTTATGCACTAGGAGTCAAACATAGCCTACTTTCGGGCGCGATATAACAGAGGCGCACGCGGGCGGAGCCGCGGGCAACAGCTAGTACCTTTTCAGCTTTTTTTTCATTTCAGCCTTTGTACCTTACCTAGTTTTTAACAAAATTATGTATACATTTGTTTGGTGCAATAAAGAGTTTTTCTATTCTATTCTATTCTATTCTATTCTAGTACCCAATAAAAATCAGCTGAGTGACGACTCTACAATCCATCAAAACAATCTTGTGGTGATCTTGTGCCTAGTATTTATCATAATGTTTGTGGTTGTAAAGTGGAATGAGTCATTGCACTACTAACAGACATAGACACCGCGTTATTCAAGACAAAAGACAAAATATACAGCTAGGAACACAGACAGGTCACGTGAAACCAAACTAGCTTACAGTGATATTTAGCAATGTTTCTCTGATATATAATGTTACTACCCCAGGTAGAAGTCGCCAAATATATTTTTAGTGATACATTTTACAGCCAATACGTAGTCGTACTTTGTACAATTTTTAATAAAACTAGCGACCCGCCCCGGCTTCGCATGGGCATAAAAACTTTCCTCTTGAATTACTCTATCTATTAAAAAAACCGCAACAGAATCCGTTGCGTAGTTTTAAAGATTTAAGCATAAAAAGGGACATAGGGACAAAGAAATCGACTTTGTTTTATACTATGTAGTTAGTATCAAAGGAATGACGGAGTTGTGAGTTAACAAATATAAAAAATTAAACCAAAATGAGAGAAATCGTTTATGAAAGTGAAAAATTTACAAACAAAGGCAAACAACTGCGTTGCGAGACTTGCATCATGCGATACGCTATATATTTGACGGGATTTCCATTCAGTGGAGTGTGTTTGTATATTGTTATTCTAGGAAACTTGATCATCCACGAGAGCGCATTAACCATGTCTACATATATGCTCACTGCGTCTACAATTTGTACAAACAATATATAAATAAAATAAAATTAATAACTAAGTAAGATTGCGTTGCATTACTGATTACTACTTATTTATAAATGGAGGATTCTTATTGTTTGTAACTTATTTTTTCACTCTGTGAATTGAAACAAAAGCTTGGAATAAGTTTTAGCGGCAGATCATCGTTACTTTACGACTTACAAAGTAAATCTGGTGGATACCCAATGCACTTGTTTAAAAATTAAACTTTATAAAAAAATGAATTACTGATGTTATCCTAATCCTAACTTCCTAACTAATATTATAAATTCGAAAGTGAGTTTGTTTGTTTGTTTGTTCTATCTACTGCACCAATCAAATTCAAAATTCAAATTCAAATTCAAATTCATTTATTCTTCCATTCATTTCACAGTAAGTAGGTAGCAGAGTCTCACCATTTAAGTTAAGAAAACTTGTGCCTGGTGAGTCCCGCTCTTCTTTTACAAATACATTACATGCAGAAGAAAAACAATAATAATTAATTTCAATGATAAATAAACAATATAATTTAAAGTCTATGCACTATATAATATTGAAGTAGAACTGAAGTTTAGTTTAGTAGTAGTAGTAGAAAATTTCTCACATATTATAATTTATATCTTTTAGTTGCCTTCTATTAATATTTTGTGTAGTTTGTCTTAGCTTATATCTTACTATTGTTGACAAAATTCAAAAACACTTATCCTTAATGTTACACATGCCAAAGGTTAGTTTAAATTTAATGTGCTACTGTAATGGTGTTAAAAGTGCTTCAGTTTGTTCATAAGACAGTTTCTGTAAGTAACTCTTTAGTGACAATTTGCAATCATGGTAGGATTTAGTGTAAATTTCTAACTCGTCATTTAAAACTTTATATAAGTAAGAGGCCAATCGGAGATTTTGATTAGAAGCGAATGTAGTATTTGCAGGTTGAGAATGAAAGACAATGTTAACCCGTCTTTTGTTCAATATGTTTCTATCAAAGTCTATTGATTTATGTTGTCTTAATACTGCGTGTTGTATATATAACTGCCTAACTGTAAGTAATTTTGTGTCCTTATAAAGCATTTCGGTTGGATAACGATATGGTTTGAAATACATTATTTTTAGTAATGAACGTTGGGCACGCTCCAACTCCAGAAACTTAGTTTTCCCAGCACAACCCCATACTGGGATACAATAGATAAGAATTGATTGAACTAGTGCTATATATATATTGTTCAGTAATTTTAAGTTAGCAATGTGCCTCAGGTTTTTAAAAATCCAAGTAAGCTTTCTTATTCGTGAAATTATAAGCTGTATGTGTGAATGCCAATTTAAATTTTGATCGATAATTACGCCAAGATACTTAGTTGATTTCACTTTATTAATAAAGGAACAGTTACAATGCTGCCCAGTGCTTTGACAAGAGTGTAATTTAAGAGAAAGTTCGGAGGAAGGTTGAGTTGAGTTTCGTATAGAAAAACTTATGAAATTAGTTTTAGCAATGTTAAGTGTGAGCAAATTGGATCGCAACCATTCCTGTGCAATTATAAGGCCTTGCTCAGCAATATCAAATACTTCCTTCCAAGTGCTACCAGAAAAAGTAATAGCGGTGTCATCAGCATAAGAGAATACCCGGCCACCATTTATATTTAGTTCACAGAGACTGTTTATATATATTAAGAATAAGGTAGGGCCAAGAACACTCCCCTGGGGTACCCCATAGGTGACATACTCATCCCCACTTACAAATTCACCTATCTTGACACGTTGTCTACGGTTACTAAGATAATCTGAGAATAATTTTAGAGCCGTGCCACGTATGCCAATTTGTTCTAATTTTTGAATAAGTGCTGGTATAGAGACAGTGTCGAATGCGTTTTTGAGATCAAGAAATACAGATATACATTTTTTACCACTATCAATTTCCGCTACTACAAAATTTGTGAGAGCTGTGACAGCATCCGCAGTGCTTTTACCAGATCTAAATCCATATTGCTGACAAGAAAGGAGGCTAAATTTGTTAAGATAATTTATAAGTCTAGAATTCATCAGCTTTTCTAATAATTTAGAAATAGTAGGAAGCAGCGAGATCGGTCTAAAATTACTGACACTGTCTCTATCCCCACTCTTATGAACGGGATGTATAATGGAACACTTTAGATCTGAGGGAAATATACCGGTTTTGAAACATAGATTGAATAAGTGCACCAATACAGGAGTAATAAAATGACATGATAATTGGAGAAATCTGTTGTTAATGTTGTCCCATCCAGGAGCACTATCCATTTTCAGACTCATAATAACATTGTAGACTTCCTGGAAATCAGTGTCAAGAAGAGCAAATGATTGGAGCTGGGACGGTGACAAATAGCTGGTAGAATTGACATGGGCATTGTGCTGACCTATCCTTCCTGCAAGATTACAGCCTACATTTGCAAAATAATTATTTACAAAGTCGACCGATTCAGATTGTGTTTTGGATACATTGAGAAGTTGAAGATTACTTGTCTTTCTTTTGTTCAAATTATTAACTGATTTAATTGTATTCCATAATTTTTTTGGATTATTACTCTTTAAGGCATCGTCGAGTTGATTTCTATCATAAGCACGCTTTACTTTCTTTAAGAGATTATTAAGGTAGTTACGGTATCGCCTATACGTAATTTTTAAAACGTCATTGTAAGGGTCCAATTTAGATTTCCTCTGTAGATTATTCCTGTTTTTAATACACCTGAGTAAACCTGGCGTGATCCACGGCTTAATGTTTTTCTTACTTTTAGGCACAGTTATAGTTTTCGTATGTTCAGTAATAGATTCAGTAATTTTTGTGACAAGTTGCTTAGTTATATCATTGGGGTCTGTAATTAGTAAGATTGAATCTAAATTTTTGTTTTTCAATGACAATACTGCATTGGGTAAATCTGTAACAGTCTTATATTTATTTGTTTTCATAGTTTTATTTTTGGGACTCGATAGGCTCACATATATCATATGATGGTCAGTTATCGTTTCATCTAGTACCATAACACTGGCTTTGATTTCTTTAGTTTTAACAATAAAATGATCTAAACAGTTTGCATACCGTGTAGGGAAATAATGTCCTGGCAAGAATCCACGACTAGTGATCATACTCAGATATACTGACCTATTTGCAATAGTATCAGGTTGGTCCGTTGTTCTATTTATAAGATTGATATTTAGATCCCCAGTAAGAAATACATTTTTGTGTCTACACAGCGAGTCAAGATGAGAACCGAGGGTGCTAACAAATGAATCTGCTTTTTTGACAGATGGCGACCGATAGAGTCCCAACAACACAATATCATCGACCTCCACTTGAAGACATGATGCATCTGTCAGATTAATCTCTTTTACTATAGCATTAATATTACTATTAGTATAGATCACAACGCCATCGTTTTGGTTAATGTATTTCGTGGTATAATAAGAGTCATAACCAGACAGCTGTGGAATAGGCTTGTCTCGCTCTAGTCTACACTCAGTTAGACAAAGAATATCGATATTGTTTTGAATTTTTGATAAGACTACTTGCAAGTCATTTATGTTGGAGTAGACCGATCGAATGTTTTGTGTAACTATGGAATAATTAATTTTTTTATTTTTGTTTAATATATTTAGTTCCTCAACTGTGCCAGCTGTGGCCGATGCCACCTCAATTTTGTCTATGTCATCCGTCACTTGAAGAGAATTATCCATATTCAGATATAGAACAAACCCGGGACTCAAGGTCAAGTGAAAAGTAGTATATAGGTACAAGTAAAATCCTTACCATGATGTGTATATATTTTTTGTCATATAGAAATAGTACATTAATAATAATTAAGGTCCGTTTGGGTTCATGTGCAACTGTAGCAAATAGCGCAATTAAATACTTATTTTTATGGCAAACAAAGAACAAACTAAAGTGCAATACTTCATAGCTATACCTAATAGTAATATTAATAATTATTAATAACTGAATTACTAACAATACTTCCAAATATTCCAGTCATGCCGGTGGCTTGGAAAGGGATTGTAGATGACTTTCACTGTTCACCGTGATAATAGGGGTCCCTTCGTCCTTCCTGAGATACACTCTGCCGAAGGCCGTCCAGCAGTACTTATATAGTTTCCTCCGAGTAAGATCCCTGGCGAGGAAGTACAGTCTTGCTGCCTTAGCTGTCAGCTGCTCAGAAATGTATATTGGTGTATCTCCATTGCTTTTGAAGCCAAGATGTTTAAGACTCATTTTTGAGGATTTGTTTTTGTAATTAAAGCTTTTACATGCTTTCAGTACGTCTGTTTTTGTAAACGCTGAGCCAAACTCCACTATTATGGTTTTATTGTCTTTTTCCTTAGACTTTTTCACACGATAGATATCCTTTATGTCTCTTTTAGAAATAGCAGGGCATTTAATTGTCTCCGCTAATGTGGACACCATGGTGATGAGGTCCTCTTTGGTCTCATTTGGGGTACCTTGGACGTTTCTTATTTCAATGGAAGTCTTTCGAGACAATCTCTGCAGATCCTCTACCTGGTTTTCCAAGAGAATTATATGTTCTAGGTCCTTTTTTCTTTGAGTCTCCATTGTATCCAGTTTCTTCTGTAGATTTTCATTTAGTGTGGTGACAACAGAGACGTTTGATTCAATATTTTGTATAGACAGGCGCATTTCATTAATAGTAGTGTTCAGTGACTCATTACTCTTGTCCAATTTATCGGTGAGAAATTTTATCATATTTCTCATTTCTTCTTGAAAGTCTTCATTGTCCGAGAAACTGTTTTTGAGCGGACTTTGCTTCTTTCGTTTAATGCGTTTTCCCACATAATTAGTAGGTGTTGCAACCTCCTGTGACGGTTTATTCGCAGTAGAATCTGAGTTAGAATTGTTCTGAGAATCCATAGTTTTCAATCAGTGTTTAGTTTGATTTGTAGACGAACAATATGTAGTAATTTTTTTTAGGTTATGTATCTACGACGATGGTATTCACAGTGCAGCTACAACAATAACTCAGGAGTTGATTTATGCAAATTCCAACCGTAGTTCCATACAGTAAGTATTAAATATGATGAGTACTTAAAGCTTGCAATTCGTAGGCCTCGTAGCAGGTTTAGTCGTAGCTGAGATTCACTCGTCATCCAACGCCCCACTATTTGTCGTAGACCGTCGTAGACTCGTAGCACCGGTCGTAGCAAGCAATTCGTTCTGTGCGGCCGCTGTTACGTAGGTGACGCAATGTGTTGTAGATATGTGCGAGAGCGGGCAGGAGATACGACTGTTTTGCTTGCACCTCAGAGGAGTGGGGCTTGCATGCGGCGTTGGTAGTAGTGGCAAACGTAGGTATACACAGGTCGAGTGGAATATTTTAATAAATATAAAGCGCGATATTCAACACACAGCTAAAGCAAATAGGATTTACAATTGCGTGCACTATCTTTTTACGATTTAATGTTCAGCGCGCGACACGTCTGCTCACAATGCGACTAACGGACGAAGAGGAATCTTCCTGAAATTTCGCATACACATAGATAGAAGTATTGAGAAGGACATATGGTACCTTTCATCTCGGGAAAAAGCACTGTTCCCGTGGGAAATTCACGCGAGCGAAGCCGCGGACGAATGCTAGTATACTTACATATAATAAATAAACAAATAAGTTACCTACTGACTGAACCGGAGAAAACCGGTACATCATTTTTGATTCGATAGTTTTCCTCGTAGGTTCCAACACGACTCACATATTTTCCTCATACAACCTCTTCGTGTACAACCTTTAACGACTCGGGAGTGTTTCCATGGTCATGTGGTTCCTAAGACTACTTAGAACAAAATGACTCTACCTCTGCATAAGGTTGTCGTAAAAGGTGAGGTGAGGTAAGCTATACGGGAAGCGGAAAAATTATTACGCAATGCGCTCTCTTATATCACTTCGTTCAAGATACAACTTATTGTGTTAGAATCGAAAATTAGTTATTAGTTTAATTATGGTTTACACCGAATTTCACTAAACGTGCCCTAATATCACAACGTATTCGTATTGTACGTCATATCGTGTTTATTTTGAGTACCTACGTATATTTTTCCAAAACTGAAATTTAGTTATCTGTGGTAGTAATTCTTTGGAATTCAACAGTATGCTCAAATATTCTTGTAACATTGATGATTTGTTTTTATTTTATTTGATTTGTTAAAATTGATTTGTGTTTCAAATTGAATTAAAGTAACTACAGATATGTCGTTAATTCTTACTTTTACACTACTACTTCAATGAGAACAAATTTAGTAGGTAGAGTCTGGACTAGAAGCTTTCACTGTCTACTGCCGGTGAAGTTATGTAACTACTATTCTCCTTCCGACAAATAGAAAACTGGTCTTAGTATATAACCATTCTAGTTTAGATGCACTTAGATGCTTATTCATTATACAAAACCAGTAAATATAAATTTAAAATTAATTCGTCAAAAAGAAAATCTATAGGAGAGGCCTATAGTGATTTATTTATATGTATTTAGTTACTGTTTATTGCAGTACAATAAAAAAGACAATTGTGAGCTAATAACTTATGCTAGACATTGTCTACCAGTTTACCTTTAGGACATGGTGAGAAGGTGATGCGATAAAAGATAACTGTTTTTCTTTTTCTTAAAAAAGACATCAACGCATAAATTTTTTATTGCTTGTTATTGTAAGTACAGGCACCTAAGGTTAAATAAAAGCTAGGCACTGGGCGCTACACAAATCAAACAAGTGTAGGTACTTTACTGATGATAACGTCTATTGTTCGTGGCCCATGCGCAGGCGCACGGTATTATACGAGTAATTTTGTTGTGTGTATTGGTTTATACCTATTTACACGTGCGGAAACACAATATTGATAACACGGATCTCTCTCATTCTCATCGCAGGACTATACCGGTTTTTTGATTGCCGCTGACTGATTACAGCCTGAGGTTCTAGAACGGTAGGACAACGGGTAAAAAAAAATACCCGGGGGACATGTTAGTGGAACGACGGGTAAAAGACGCCGTTTTCGCTCCTTAAGTATCGCTATTACCACATGTATAAAACAAAGTCGCTTTCTCCGTCCCTATATTCCTTTGTATGCTTAAATCTTTAAAACTACGAAACGGATTTTGATGCGGTTTTTTTTAACAGATAGAGTAAAGTAGATTTAAGAGGAAGGTTTTTATGCCCATGCGAAGTCAGGGCGGGTCGCTAGTTATTTTATAAGTTTAACCTGTGGTATAAGTAGTTAGTTTTTAAAATATTGACTCTAAGATAATCTTATACGTTATTATCTCTTTATTTATGTTTGAATACGAGTATCTTTAAGTATACTTTTAAATATTATGTAAAAAAACAATATTATAAAATATACAAAAAGAGGGCCATCGACAGTGGATAAAAGACCCGAGCTACGGACAGTAGGAGCCACAGAGTGAGAAACCTCCTGACCTGCCTGACAATGCGCGCCGAATTATAAGACTGTTCCTTCGGTTTCACTAGCGCCACTTCCCAAAAATAAATTTGTCTTTCTGTAGAGAATATTATTTCAATGAATTTCGAGTTTCTAATGTAAGTTAAGGAAACTAGCAAAAAAGTTGCGCGAGGATTTCCGATATAAGCTCACTTACAGAAAGAGAATTTTTTTTTGGGAAGTGGAGCTAGTGAGACCTTAGGAACAGCCTAAAGGATGACCGCCCTTTGAATCCGACCCTTGATTAGTATTATTATTACATTGTACATTACGAATATTTTGAAACAAAATAACCCAAAGGTAACACAATTGCATAACAAGAAGTGCATTATCAATCGAAGTACTGTTTCATATAAAACAATAACATTGTTTCAACATTTAACAAAGCGCTATCAGCACTTTGTGACTATTAAGTTTTTACAGGCTTTATTATTGGTGCAACAACTGCATACAAATTACGTTTTTATTAAAGAAATGTTGCAAACACTTATAAAAGTATCTTCCTTCCTTAAAGTTTTTTATGAGCATTTTTCAAAACCTACTTACAGTTCAAATTTTGTTTACAGTTAGCATGATTAAAGAAACAAGTATTTTACCGTTGTTAAAATTATCTCTAATTGAGTAAAACAAAATACCTATTAAAAAGAATATTATTTAGATACTACTCCTTTTAATACTCATTTTGAAACTTCGAGTTTTAAACCAACCATTAAGTTTGGCTCAGTAAAACAAATACCTATAAAAATAATATTATTTAGGTACCTTTAAATACTTATTTTGAAACTTTTGAGTTTTAAACCAACCATAAAGTTTGGCTCAGTTAGTTTGAAAATGTTCTAACGTTTAAAACCACAAAAAGTAGCTACACACATCTTACAGACTTATGTTACGTAGTACTATTACTAATTCTGTGCTTATGTATAACTTGCCTTTGCACCTTAGTTACATGAACATGATAAGGATACTGCAATGATATATTTAGTAGTAAAACCAGTATAGAGTTACTTTACTAGGAACTTGATATTCTTGAGAGGTAAATATACTGGTATGTACACACTTTGTATGTAACGCGAGTGCCCACCCACGCACTAGACACTCTACCTCTAAATCTATGCTCGCAAGGGATCACTCCTATTAATTTATTAGAAACTAGCGACCCGCCCCGGCTTCGCATATGGGCATAAAAACCTACTTCTTGAATCACTATCTATCTATTAAAAAAAAACTGCATCAAAATCCGTTGCGTAGTTTTAAAGATTTAAGTATACCTACAACGGAGACATAGGGACAGAGAAAGCGACTTTGTTTTATACTATGTAGTGATATGTAGTGATAAGAAACTTATGAAATAATTGAAGTACTTAATTAGCTGAAAAACTGCAAAGTTAGACTTAGCAACATTACAATTCGTGTCGGATTCACCGAAAAAAATAGAAAAGAAATATTTCTGTGTTTAGAGTGATAACTAGAAATATTCATCATAGCACTGCAGAAACCAAAAGGAAAATAACACAAGAAACAAAATAGACACTTAACTTATTTCAAAACTGAGTTATTCAAATATCATGCTCAATCGCATGTTTTGTACAGATGTATGATACAGAGAGAGAGACTGAAGATTTTCATGATATCATCGCATAGATGATTTGGCAGTAACACGACATATATCACTTTCTGCCTGTAAAATAACTTATATTTCGAAACCCAATTTATAATGTTTTAATAAAAAATATTGGCTCTACTCTATTAAAAGACTTGCTAGTTGGCTTACTATACTACTATCTCTAAAAACCATATTACAAAAATTGAATTGAGTAAGGGAGATGTCACCATACATTATGTATTGCGCTGTCTCGCTTACTCACTCATTCCTGTATGGTTTTTTCAGAGGGTAGTAACCAGGTTATTTAAAATTTAGACTTTTTAAAGGAAAGCCTTTAATTTGTGTGTAAAATAAGTTTTCTTCATATTTTTTTTAAATTCAATTTAAAGTTAACAATACAATACGTAATAGATTTTAGATTTATTCCTGAATAGGTGCTTTATCATAATGCTTCTTACCAAATTTCATGATCTTAGTTCAACGGGAAGTACCCCATAGGTTTTGATTCCCATCTAAAATCGCAATTGCAACATTTTTGATCGCGTTAAATAGGTAGGCCGTAGGCCTGAGTGTACATTTTGAATTTCAACTTGATACGTTCATGCGTTCCTTAGAAAAAAAGTTTGACAGACGGACAGTAAAGTCATCTTTTATAGTTCGTTTTTGCCTTTTGAGGTACGGAATCCTAAAAACAAAGTATATGATAAAGTGAAAGATATGCATAATCTCTTTTATCCATATCTTTATTTTAAAACCAAATAAAAAAAGGTTTCTCTTTGTTTTCCTATATGCTCCTTTACGCTTATTCCATTATGTACGATGTATACATAGTTGAGCCTATGTGGTTATGCGAAAGTAACTGTGTAACTGTCTGTCCTCCTAAATTATTACGGAATCGATATTTACGATATTTATGTTCACGCAACAAATATAGCATAGAGTTCGAACGAAACCTTAAGCGAAACCACACAACAGCAAAAATAATGAAGCAGTTATTCAAACCGCCACATCACGTTATGGATGATTTGAATGAGAATTGTTTGAGCACGGCCGCGAAATCAATTTATTCAGTCAGCGTGATAAGGGTTATGACGTCATCGCTGATAAATAAGCTTGCTCTTGTTTGCTATCGGTCACTAAATGTGGGTAGTGCTATAGCTATACTACCTATTAAACCCGATTCAAATAGTAAAAGTAAGATAAATTCCTTAAAGTATTCTTTGTGTAATCGTCTAGCCCGGATTTAAAGTTTACCCTTATCATAAACTCCGGTCAGGTTATTTTGATAAACATTAAACTATTGAATTGATTTTAATTATAAATATAGGTTTATGGGGTCTGATTTGGATATAAAAAAAATCTTATGGAAAACAAAATTTATTTTTTAAATTTTAGTTGACGATCATAAATCCAAATTGGAAACCTTCTTTTTGGAAAACTTGTAATTGTCAACACACCAACAACCACATAATTAAGAACTGAGTTAACACAAATAACTGCATCCTGAAGTAACACCATCAAGAACTAACGTTTTAAATATATTTTTTTACTTTCATTGAAAGCCAAACCAATGTATTTTTATAATTTTCAATGTCATAATTATTAACTGACCCATAATTTTTCACAGTAAATTAGCCTTCTAAATAAAATACAAGGTTACCCAATTAATTGACGCATTCAGCCGTTATCTTCAAATCTTTCGGTCATTGGGATACTAAGATACTAGTTACAGTTGCTCACATACTTGTGTGACATTAAGTACGAGTTTTTTTTTGCGAAATTGGGCCAAGGTCTCTCCTCCAATCTGAGAACGAGAATACATTTCATTCATGTTGTACATATGTATGTACAAAGCGAGGTAAACCAGCATTTAGCATACAATATCTTTCAGACATGAGGACCTACATAGTAAAATATTTATGGCATTTTAATATTTTTAAAAGTATGTCAGGTCGTCTATACGATACTCCACACATTCGAAATGGGACTTATCCCTTTTGGCATGTGGTATAAACAATATTTACAGTTAGCTAGTATAATAAATTTGAAATGTCTCTCTTATTTCAGGTACAGATGCATGTCCCATGAAATCAGTGGTGAGGCGCATCGGCCAGCAGTTGTTCGCAGCTCTGAGCACGAAGGGCCTCGCCATGCTAGTCAATCACGGCATCGCAGAGGGAAAGGTAAGAGCATTTCTTTTAATCTTTAAATTCTTTACATATTATAACATATCCCGTATACTTTTATCACACCAATCAAAATAGGATTTTTGTGATTTTCACTTTTGTTTCGCGCAAACAATGCGAGAGCCGGCTGCAGGATTGCCTATCTCATTTTCTAGAAGTGGTACTTTATTCAGGAACTGATATTCTATTTAAAAGCTTCTACTACAAGAAAACCATGACCCTTCCTTGCAGTCTGGTAACATCTGAGAGATAAAAACAATAGCTCACCCTGCGCACTACATCACACGTAGGTAAACAGTACTAACTGCAGTTATGGTTAAATTACTACTAAAACTACTGATACAAGGCCCTATTAATTTTTCAGTTGAAGGCAGTGTATGCTGACTTGGATAACTTCTGCGCCTTGCCTGAGGGTTGTCAAGCGCAGTACCTTAAGAACCCCGATAGTAATCACGGTTACTTACGCCCTGGTATGGAGCAGTTCGATACTACTATGAAGGTAAGCCTGATCAAATGCTCCACTACTTATACTTCAGATTTTATGCAAACATATATGCACTTTCTTCACCATATCCAAATACTTCAGATAAGTACTTCAAACCACGATGAACCATGACGTTATAGGAATACCTTTTTCGCTCAAATATATTGATATAATTTGATTGATCTCAAATTAAATACTGGGATCCAACAATAACGTAGCCCTATCTGACACTACTAACAAAAAGTTAATACTATACTTCCTCTCCCGCTTTCTGTCAATTATAAAGTCATTAGGTCAATTTAAAATCACTAGAATTTAATCCAATATTATATGATACTAGCGACCCGCCCCGGCTTCGCATGGGCATAAAAACCTTCCTCTTGAATCACTCTATCTATTGAAAAAACCGCATCAAAATCTGTTACGTAGTTTAAAGATTTAAGCATACATAGGGATATAGGGACAGAGAAAGCGACTTTGTTATATACTATGTAGTGATTTCTGAAGATACAGAATTCTAATAATGTTGAAGTTATTTACTCAACAAAAAAGGAAAAACATATCTATAAGTTAATGTGATCACAATCGTCGTGAAAAATTTGTAAGTAAGTTCTAAATCTAAATTCTAAAACAACCTACCAATGATTGCAGGAGTTGCGTCATTGCTTCAACATCACCACGTTGTCCCCAGCAGCCATGCCGGCGCAGGAGGAGGTTCCAGAATTCACTCAGCACGCGTTCCCGCTGGCCCACGACCTCACCAATCTGTCTAGGGTGTTACTTCAAGCTCTTGCCTATGCCTTCGGTTGGTACATTTTTGGAGTTTATTTCTTGAATTATTCTGGCTAGGTGTAGCACAGAAAACATGTGTTATTTGGAGGTTAGTTTTGGTGTATAGAATTATCCGACCGGTGAACTTTATTTTTATAGGTACTTAGTCCAAAACTTGAGCAAAATACATGTCGCTAATACTGGCAGATTCCAATTGCACAAATTAAACAGGAAGTACCAAGGAATAATAATACATTCGAAACTCCATAAAGATCTACTCACCAAGAACTTGGTTTTCTTTAAATATCTGTACAATGTCGTCGCGCGGATATAGTCAAAATACGTCGTTTTTCCAAATCCATTAAAGTAAAATTTTATATTTATCAAAGCTAAAAAACTGCTAAAATCGGGTAGATATCTACGCTTGAAAACGTAAGGCTCTATCTTTCATTATTAGGAATTAAAACATGTACCTCCGTGGTCGAGTGGTCAACCGTTTGCCTGTAGACCCGGGGGGTCGTGAGTTCGATTCCCACGGGAAGCATACTTTGTTTAGTTGTTTCCAGTTTGATTAGGATATTGCAGGCGTGAATCACCTGACTGTCTGATAATGAAGATGATTCCGTGCGTCATGTATGAGTTATTTTTTTTTAACAGAATATCCTACTTACCATTTGTACAAAATAAGTTTTCCATTGATTTACTCAATGAGTTTACCTCAAAACAACTGACTCAGAGTTAAATTGTTGACGTATTCATTACACATACCAAGTTAGTAATTAAAATGTGATCATACAGGTGTGTTGCCTACAATCTCGCGATCTATGCATTTACATGTTGCGTCATAGCATAGCACACTCCGATAGGTCATGCATGCAATTTATTGTTATTTAATAGTGACATAATTTGCTGTTTCTAGGTGTATTACATAATTTCAAGTATGCGAGTTAGTAACGTTTTGTGTACTTTGAATTTTCAGTACTTTAGGATTCGGTCTAATAGTAAAAAATAAGTGGCCTACTTTTGTTTAATAGCGGATACGGAAGTGTCATCGAAATAGCATTTGGAGTGATTCGCGTGACGCAAACGTAACTAGTCTGGAACATTGTTCCAGACTAGTTACAGACCTAAATATAGTAGAGGTCATTGACCTCTACTATATTTAGGTCATGTTTCCTGTACTAAAAACGAGAACATATGGCACAAAATTAGTGCATTTTAAACTCATAGCAAGCGATAAGATTTTCAAAAAAACAGTTTGACACAGATGTTGGGCAATCAAGAATGCAACCAATGCACTCTACTTACAAAATTGTATTTCTATTTCAGGTCTGCCACCCTCAGCCATGTTATCCTGCCACTCTGGGATGCTCAAAAGCGACGGCCGCAACCCCTCCGCCATGCGAATCCTGTACTACCCTCCAGTGCCTCCCGAAGACGAGGGTCCTTGCTGCCAGAGCGATATAGTGCACTACACGCGGTGTGGGGCACATGCCGACTCTGGCACTTTCACGCTTTTGGCGCAGGACTCTGAAGGAGGTCTGGAGGTGAGTAGAAAAGTTTTGGCTTTAAAAACATCCTGACACGTTGAAGTTATACGGACGTCGGACATCCTGGGTGCTTATTGGGTCCATATTACAATTGGACTTGATTTAGAACTCCGAATAAGACGAAAAGGTGCGTTGCTTTTTTTTAAAAACTTAAAGCCAGCAGCCCTATGTTACAGAGTCCGAGGATCCTTGTTGAATACAAACCAAAGCTTAAGCTGAATTTGGTATTTCACGCAGGATATAAATACAAGCCAGATACGGGTAGCTTAATATATATTATAATAAGATTATAAGCTTTCCGGTATTACAATTTCCATATCACTAACTTATTTTTTATCACTCACCTGTTAAAAAACTTGCCTAGCAAAACTTGCAATGCGATTTTAACAAACAGACATATTGAATTTTCAGGTGAAGCTAAACGGTAGCGAGAAGTGGCAGGCAGTGGGTCACCTCCCGGGCGCTATCCTCGTGCAGACGGGCCAGCTGCTAGCTGCTTTGACCACCAACATCCTGCCGGCACTTGTAAGTAAAATTTTTAAAGTAATGAACATTTTTTATCTTCTAGCCTCTCTCGCCTTCAAAATCTTTCTATCAAACTGGATATCAGTTCACAAAGTATGCTTCAAATTATTTCAGCAACAGTAAATCTACAAATGGAAATAGTAACCTTTTTCTTTTTGTATGTCTTCCGGGAGATCCGATCAATGATTTCCTGATCGCCAAGCAAAAGCCTACCTAAATAATAAAAAACAGTTGCTGTTTGCTGCAGTAGGTTAAGTATTTAGGCACATGGCTTCTAGATGGATGTAAGCAGGCCTGAAACAAGTAAGCGTGAACGAGCAATACACGACATCTCGCTTACTTTGTGGTTTTCGAAGCTCAGTAAAAGGTCATGTTTAGAGTTCTGTGACGAAATCGGTATAGTTCCCGGCATGTAAGTTGGCAATAAACTGAAGTGACTTTCATACAAATTTTAACGTGCGCAGCCCCCCGCAGGGACTTAAACGGTACCCAAATAGTGTTTTGATCACTGTTTTTCATTCTGTTTTTTAAACCTGTTTCACTTTCAATGTTTCCAAGCAAACCCTGTTTGTGCCTAAACAGTTTTAGTAAGCAGGGATTTTAGTGTTAACTGTTTTGAACATGATTAAAACAATGTTTAATCTAAAAAAAATAAAAACCCTTTACAAACAGGTTCAAACAGAAAACGTATTTCTGTTACAGTTTCATAAGTGTTTCAAGCCAAACAGGTTTTAAAACACCCAAATAAATGTTAACAGGAATATTTCTGTAACATAGATTTAATGGGTAACCCTTATGAAAGTGTTACACTTATTATCGTCGCACGTCCCGTTTGTGGCCAACTTATGTGCCGGGTATTATAAGTTTGAATGTAACTTTAGATGCACCGAGTGGTAGTGCCCTCGGGGATGTACGCGCGCGCGCGCGGGCGTCACTGCGTGGCGTACTTCTGCCACCCGGACAAGGACGCGGCGCTGCCCACGCTGCCGCCGCGCGCCGCGCCGCTGCCCGCGCCGCCCGCCTTCACGCCGCACGCGCACCTCACGCTGCACCACCGCCTGCTCAACGCCGCGCACCACATACAGAAACGATTCCGCGAGACGTACGCGTGACTAGCCAGGGACGGGAAGCGAGAGCCCGCCAAAACGCCGCTCTCTCGCCGGCATACCGCGCCTTGATTGCTACACTTTCTAAAGGACAGTTATTTATATCGGTAAACAGGGCCTTTTATTTGTGAAATGTTATAGGTTTAATTTGAATATACTCGTAACAGTACCTACATCAACTTTGTTAAATACCAGTTCGGGATCTGGACTTAAAGGCATAATTTCAATCACTACCTAAATTTACACTAAATTTTCGAAACGTGCCATTAAGTATCTATTTTGTCTTTTTGTTTCATCCGCGCCCCGTTTACATTTCCTGGTGATATTTTATACAGCAGCAAGTTAAATTTAACAACCTAAATTAGTACTTAAAGAAATTAGTAGCAATCATTACGGCACGATATTTTATGTAGCACAGTATAGAAAATTGTTGCACAGTCAGCTTTTGATAAATGTTTGGTAATTTTTTATGTTTTTTTTTATTTATATATTATAAGGCAGTTAACTTGATTGCCTTTTGTAGCACAAAAAAAAAACAGTCAGCTCTTGTTACGATTACGAAACTGCATTAGTATTTTAATACTTTAAGACAATTAGATAACTTAACGACTAGAAGTTAAACGCTATTAAAGCAGAAGATTTTTTGCTTGCTATTAGAACAAATAAGTTTCTGTTTGTTAAGTAAGTTACTTACTTTATGTACTTACTATACTTCTAGCTTGCCTGGTCTAGTTAATATGTTTTCGTTGACGCTTATCTACTTAATAATTCTAATAGAAAACAGTTAAAAAATCAATGGTTTCCCTATATTACACAGTATTAAATTTTCGTGTGAGATTCTTGTTGTGCCCTTTTGAGCTTATGAATGAAAATTTTTTGACAGATAACTTAAAAATTGTACTTAATGAATGTTGATAAGTACCCACATTACCTTTATAATATTAATTTATTTATAATAATAGAAAGTTTTAGTATTGAAATCTTTTGGAAACAAATACATCACAAGAAAGGAATGTACAATACAACCACTAACAATTACTTATTACAATAACCATTTTCGTATGGAGTTTTACATGAACCCATCGTTGACATCTTTCAAGGCAGCTTATGGTCTGCAAAATGATTGATTGATTGAGACATAAATTCGCTTTTAGAATGTACAAATTATCTTGCCCGATAAATCTATAAGTATTCAAAAGACTTAATTGACGTGATCATTCCTACTTTAGTGACATTTATTCACACGTAACTATTTGTCTTTTGATTTTCATATTATACAATCGTATTGTTTTGCTTCGGTTATTATTAGCATTTATGACTATTTATTATTTGTGTTTTTGAGCATTTTCTATTAGTATTAACATCGGCCGGTGTTCATATTTTATAAAATACTTAACTAGATATTCCTAAGCTCTTCTAATTAGATAATGTTTAATCTTAATTAATATTTAAAATTCATATTATGTAATCATAAATTAATTATATATTCGTGGCTACATATTTAAAATGTAATAGCAATTAGCGGCGTGAGGTCAAATATTTATATTCTTTGCCTATGCGTATACGTAAATTTAAAGGATAGCTTTTGTAGTGGCAGAATTTTCAAACATTATTCTTATCGCATCGCAAAACGCAAGTTTTTATCCTTAATGCATCTGCAAACTACAAATGTATTGCCTAGTGCATTCAGGAACTACTTGCTCTGTTTACGATTGTTGGAAAGACAGGACAAAAAACCTTGTATTCTAATTTCTATATCGCTTTATTGACCATTACGAAACAATTCTTTAAAGCTACGTTTCGTATTTACCTTTTATTCTTGTTACTGCCTTTTTGTAGCTTTTGAAGTATATTATATTTCATTGCTACGCTGTCCATTTTCACGACTACTTATTTATGTACTATTATAAGTAAAAAGTAATTCGTGTGATAGCAACGATAGCTCAATTTAGTACCCGTAGATAGGTAGGTAAGTTTGCGATATTTGTGTTCGAACATCGAAATTATAGCTTGATTAGATTTTAATTAGGAAATATGACAGTGTATTTTGAGTACTTACTTAAAAATCCCAGTATGGTATTGAATTAACCTACCAACAGGACACGTGTAAAAATTATGTGCGTATTTCGTATTTTTGTTTTGTCTTCTAGTTTTCTAGATCGAAAGACTAAGACTATAAAAAAAAAAAACATTATTTTGATGGAAATGACCGATGCACCTACTATTTTAGATAGATTATGTACAAATTTATTTATTGAAAGTGCAATGAAGTTGTTTCAATTCGACTTATTTTTCCTGTTTTTATACGGATGTATGTACAATGTTATAATTTCCGACGTTCCTGTATTATTTCAATAAAATAAAAATAAGAAATGTGTGTCTTTTTCTTCTGATACTTCTAAACAGATTTTAATTAATAAGCCCCCTATTGTTTTATCTATGTTTGTAATTTCCTTATTGTATATTTTTGCATTTACACATTTAGTTTGCATTGTAACATTTACTTACATAGGGTAAAAAATGCAATACACCTATACATTTTCAATGAATGCGATAAAAAAATGATTGTTTTTTAATAAATATTGCACCAGTGCCAGAAATAAAAATAAATAAATACATTCATACGGACAAATCACTCTGATTTAGCTAGCCCCAAACTCTGATTAAAGACCCCAAAGTATAAGTTCGAGACTTGTCATGGGATACTTACTCAACGATAAGATAAATAAATAATCAAAGATAAATACTTACATAGGTATAAAAAAGGATTTACCAATGGTTTCTTGAATGTTAATGATTGCTAAACAAAGTATTAAACAACAACTTGGCTGGAAAATGAAATCCTCTTTAGATAATATCGAGTGACAACCTGCATCGCACTTCAGGGCTACTCCGTATAAGGAACACTTGATATATCCCACCCAACTGCTCAGCATCCTGAACGGTTGAGTACCTTGGGAGTGACCAACGATAACCGTAGCCGAGTACTTCTACTTCTTCTTTTCGAGTCATCATGGCTATATGGACTATATTGACGAAGAAGAATTGACTTTGCCCAGTACTTGGCCACTTCCACCGCCCGATCGTTTGCCTCGTTCAAGTCCCCCATTATGCAGGCAGCCAAGTACTGGCAAAACCATTTACACCAGTTTTACGAATAACATATTCTTCTTGCAAGTCGTGTTCCTCATAGCTGAGGAACACGACTTGTATCCTCGATCTATTCTGGGCCCGGTGTATGTCTTCTTGGGTGTTGCATTTCAACGAATAACATAAGTACAAGTATATCGAGCAACTTACGGATTTTGTAATGCATATCAACGGAGGCAATTTACCAATATCTTGAGACGATCGTCGTTATAACGCAAATGCATGCAACGTCTGCTGTGAGTAGGATGCTTGGATAATAATTGTTACAAAGAAAGAAAACATTCAAATGCAAATTGGCTAATTTCCGCCCGATAATGTTATCAGGTGGCGGGGGCCATTTCTCTCACGATGTTAAAGTGAAACCATAGAACATACTTAAAAATATATTTTATATTATAATATATTTCAGCAGTAGATTATATTACCTACTAATAATTTTAATCAATACAAGCCCGTGACTCATTTGTACCGTTGGCCAGGTATAGAAGGAGAGTGTTCAGTAAATCCATACTTCCATACTAATATTATAAATACGAAAGTCTGTCTGTCTGTCTGTCTGTCTGTCTGTCTGTCACCTCTTCACGGCTAAACTGCTGGACCGATTGTGATGAAATTTGGTAGGGATGTAGTTAAAGACCTGAGGTCAAACATAGGCTACTTTTGGGCGCGATATAACCAAGTCCCACGCGGGGCGAAGCCGCGGGGAACAGCTAGTATATGTAAATAAATTATTCTTCATTCGAGCGTATTACCTAGTTGCACAACCGTCTGACCACTGTAACCCTATTTACAGGGAAACAAGATCTAAAGGAACATGATCCGGGTGTTTTAGAGCCCGAACACATCTTCTACGCCAACGAGCTCCTCTCTCTTGAGCTGATTTTCATGTGCGAAAATTATTTGGTTAATGTATGTACGTACAATTGTACGATATCTCTTTAAAATAACCTCGTTATTATAATACTAGCTGTTACCCGCGGCTCCGCCCGCGTGTAGGTCGCTTTTCGCGTAACCTGTGTTACATTGAAATGAAATGACGCAATCGAAGTAGCCAGGACATTATTCAAATATAAACAAATATCATGTTTCAGAGTTAAGTTCAAAGAATCTCTTTGTAGACAACATTAGCAGTTCTTCCCTCAGAGGCTAATAAAAATAGATTTTCGGCGCTACTGACCCGCGAGCAAGCCACATACAGATGTCCATGCGAGAAACATCTTGTTCTTAGGTCGATGCCAGCTGCTTTTAGGGTTTGTCCTGCGACTTATTTATCGTCATGGCAAAGCATACAGCAACTGGAAACTGGGTGCGTTTAAATTGAAAAGGGTAATTGTTGGGGATGAGTGGTATTCGAGGTATGTACACCGTTTCGCCTGAACCACACCCTGTGAGAATTTCGGCCTGTATTAAGTTGCGCTGCAAAACCGTTACTTTGAGTCGGGTCCCGTTGCATAGTTTAGGCGGAGAAAGATTTCTTAGGAGCATAATGGGAACGCCGACTTTAAGGGTAATGTTATGAGCAGGAAGACCACTTGCAGCCAATGAACTCAAAAACTCGATAGGGTAGGTGGTAGCATCATCCTGATGCACAACACTGTTATGACGTGTAAATTACTTCATTCCGCCAAAACCTTGAGTTTCGGTAATCGTTTCCGAAGCCCGAGATGAAGCATGACGCTCGCGGTCAGCAGACAATCGAGACTCTCTGTCAGAAGAAGTTTCTAAAGACCAATGCATGGCGTTGCCTATCTTCATCGAGTCGCATCTGTCTATCCGCATTCGATTCTTGAGATCTAGCTAACCTTCTGCTTTTAGCTATTCTGGAATAATGCAACAGATTAGATCGTTTCCTCCTAGGCATTATTTAAAATAATTAAAATTCTTTATATAAGGTGAATTTAAATCAACTGCAAATATTTTAAGGGCAGATTCAGACCACTTAACTTTCCCAAATGAACTTATGTCGAAATACGAAAAAAAATTTTTGACCTCCCATGCAAATTGAGAATCAGCTGATCTAGTATAGTATGGAGAGTGAAAAATAAAATTTCGTATTTCAATATAAGTTTATTTGGAAAAGTTGTTCAGTATAGTGGTCTGTGTCTGCCCTTAAAATATTTGCAGTTGATTTGTGTCCACCTTGTATACGATACGACACGATCGTATGTTCCGTCAAACAACAAATTCAATTTTCAATTCAAGCAAGACAACTAACAAACAATAGATAGCGAACCGAACCGTCCATTTACCAAACCAATCAATAGACAACACCAAAGAATCAAACCAAAAGAACCACAAAGACAAAGACCATCAAATTTTTTAATTTGCTGGGGTTAATTTCAATCTGCTATACCATAATGCGAAAACGTAACCATAGCGAGTTGTAAATTAAGCGCCATCTATTGAGATTTTATGTAACTAAATTTACGATCAAATTCAATGTGTTATTTTATTAAAATTAATAGGTGCAGTGCGTGTTTTCGTCTTTATTGATATGGATAATATAATGTAGAAATCCTAGCCTTATCTAAATTAAATTAAACGTAAGTAAACGCATTAAAAGTTTTGAAGAAGTGTTTGAAATAAATTTTCAATCGACCATAACTTCTTTTTCCCTTAACCGATTTTGACGAAACAAAGTTTTGACAACGCTCCTAATTATATGTAATCCAACTGTGAAATCCGCGTTCAAATCCGTTGAGTATTTTCGAAGTTATAACGTACCAGACAGACATACATACATACATACATACAGACAGACAAAAATTCCAAAAACTGTTTTATTGGTTTTTGTTACTCTTTTTTAATCGCACTCTATCAGTTTTTTTGAAAAATATTAAATGTACAGACACTTGCATTTTTGTGTCTTATTATATGTATTGATTATAAATATAATGGTTATATTATATTCATAATATTAAAATAACGAGGTATAGGTATAGACAAATATCACGTATAGGCAAATAAGAGGTATAGGCAAATATCACGTATTTAGCTTATTTGGCCGATTTTTTCGCAGGACTGATCTTAAACGGCTAGTAAAGGACTTCAATATTTCCTAACTAACAACAGAGGGACCTTAAAGTAAGATAACATTAAATGTGAAGCGCGTTTCAAATAATAAAAAAGGCGAGTTTAAACTGAGAGCGAGTACATTTAGTTTGATAGGTGGTAAAGGTTAAATTAATTAACCCTACGATTGGGAGTCGGGCAGATAGATACAGGTGTCTCGTTTCAATTCTAATAAGTAGGTGTCTACTTTTACTTCACGAAAACGCTGTTGGGGGGAAAGCATACACCTACGTCATTCGGACAGAGCGTATGACTATTTTAATTTCGCCGCGGCATAATCGCGGCGGCTATTTTCGAGTTTTTATTTTGGCGTAGTTCGCGTGTGGTCGATCCCGCCATGATGTTTTGGCGGGAAAAGCAACAGATTGCTGATGGACATCAATGCACCCGCGGCTCGCCGGCTCCGGTGCGAAAGAAAAAAGTTAATTAATTAATCGGGATTGAAATTCCAGTGGCTAATGGTGAGTCCTTTCACCTTTTTTTTAACAAAGTGAACTTTATTTTAAATGCAGCTTAAAGTAACGGATTTATTTCCTATGTGTCTCTTATAGTCTTATGTTATTTTTATGTGCTGTGAAAAAACAGGCAAAGGGAATGACAAAGGTCCTTATTAAGTTGTACCGAAAGGTGAGACAGTCCGTCAACGACAGCTTTTCCAAGCAGGCCTTATAAGTAAGCCAACCCAAACTATATGGTTTGAAATAAAACCGGAGACGCCAAGTGCATTCTGAAAATCTGTTAAATACGTCGTTTTGCCGTATTAAGGGTTCTGCAATCTGCATCCGCGGGTCAAGCGCGAGTTAGGCCTACGGATCAAGGACTTGCATAAAATAAAAGAAAAGTACAGTTAATAACTAGTACTATTATATATTCTGTAAAATAACTTCACAATTTCATTTATTAATCATAAGCCCAATATTGGTGTATGTATGACAACTTATATGTAGAAATTTTACAAATCAACCGAGAGAGTATATTATCTAAGCCGTTTGATTGATTTCAGTTCAAAAAATTAATATCCATATCCATACTATCCATACTAATATTATAAATGCGAAAGTCTGTCTGTTTGTCTGTCTGTCTGTCTGTCTGTCTGTCACGGCTCACGGCTAAACTACTGGACCGATTATGATGAAATTTGGTAGGGATGTAGTTATCGACCTGAGGTCAAACATAGGCTACTTTTGGACGCGATATAACCGAGTCCCACGCGGGCGGAGCCGCGGGCAACAGCTAGTAATTAATAAATAACTGACGCACCAATGCTTCCATTTCCGTACCACCACAAAATACTGGAATATATCAGGATGGCTGAAAAAATAAATAAAACTTTTTACATAAACTTTATTACAAAAAATAAAGTATACAAATGGGTCAACCATCCTTCCAGGAAAGTGGTAATCCTGGAATATAATTAATAAACGCGATTCTGTCTTCTTTTTGCGTCCAGCCCATGTTTGAAAATTTTGTAAAATAATATTGTTTAAGACGCACTAAAAAATTCAAGCCAGTATTCAAAATATGAAAATAATAATAAATCTTTGTAATTACAAAAATAATGACTGCATCGTAGTACTAGTTCTACGATGCGAACACGTAGCACTAATCGTAGCGTTTTCGTAGCAACGTCGTAGCGCAAGAGTGTAGGACCCTCTACACTCTCATTTCAGAGACATAATGTAGAATTGTTATTAATAAATTGAAACGAGTATAGTTCGCGGCATATAAGTTGGCAATAAACTGAAACCACCTTGAATGCCCGGTAGTCAATTTTCATACTTTTAAACGTGCGCAGTGTGCGTGTGTGGGTGGCCGCACGTCCCGTTTGTGGCCAACTTATACCGGGTATTATACCTATTACGTCTATTTATTAAATGCATCCTTTTACTAGACTCAGCGAATCCAAAAAAAGGTATGATTTTGAACAGTGTATAGTAATGTATGTTTGTATCTGTCTATGTATGTTCGTTCATCTGTCTTTTTAACCAACTTCAAAAAAGAGGAGGAACTATTTAAATTCGACCGTATACATGTTTTTATCACTTCTATCACGATCCGCCCAATTTAACGAGCAGTCTACGACAATATATAATATACGAGTATATTCCGTAGTAACATATTCCGTGAGCAAACTATAATGAGTTGGATCCTTCATACAGATAATCTTTCAAACAGATAGTAACCATATTACCAGTAACATTGCAATCACGCATGGCATATGTGGCGAATGCTTCTAGCGATTGCGTGCACAACTCATGTACGAGATTAGGCTGCCTTATCTATTATCTGTTATCGCCAGACATCGGCTTACCTACTAGACCATTGTCTGGCAAAATTTCTCAAAATATACTTACGCCAATATCACGACTTTGATAAGCAAAAACCATATATGTGATTATGCACTAAGAAACTAAGTTGTATACCGTGCAAGAAACAGTTGCCCTTTATGTATTCATTTTCAACCGACTTCCAAAAAAGGAGGTTCTCAATTCGACAGAACTTTTTTTTATGTTTGTTACCTCAAATCTCTGCCATTTCTGAGCCGATTTTGGAAATTCTTTTTTTGTTCGAATGGATATAGTTTCAATTTGGTCCCATAAAAAGTTTATCAAAATCGAAGCAGTAGTTTGGTATTAAAATCAAAGTAACTGAAAAACGTGAATCGGCTTAGTTGAATAAAATGAGCATTTTTAGATTTTTCGTATGCTTACAAGTTGCTTGTTTGATAATGAAGTAATTTGTAAGGTCAATCGATCCTGCATGCCCCGGTATTAGCTTTTTAGAACCGTCACGGTCGCTGTAGCGGTTTATACTTACTTAACGGTCAATGTCCCTTGGTATTAACTCATATGAGTGTTAACAACAAGCTCAGCTGACCCTGCACACTGTGGTGTCAGAGTAGTCAATCGAACCTGTATGCCTTGGTATCATTGTTTCAAATGTGGGACACTTCCACTGTTATCGTTTATTTGAAGTCTTAAGAGTACTAGGTCAATTGACCCTGCACACCTAGGTGTCTAAGTTATTCTAATTTGACGAAGTTCAAGTTGACCCCAGTAATCAAATGTTGGTCGATTTTTGATTTTTGGGAAAAAAGTTATTTTATACTACTCTCATCGATGAATGGAATAATCCTATTTTATTCCTTGACCTTGTTACCCAAATGAATTCCTAGGAAAGATTTTTGTTTGACAGTCAAGAGTTAAGCAGTAGGAGTAGGAGCGGAATTTAGCCCCATTAGGCGTGATTCGTCCAATTATACAAGAAAGAAAAAATATTCATAACATTCATAGATTAAAAAAAAAATTGCGTCAAGCCGCGTTCCTAGTTCTATGATAACATTAAATTGCTAGGTGTGAGAAGCTTTAAAAATAACTGCATAAATGGCAGAGGGACTATAAAGTACCTAAGCTATACATACAGGTTAAATAAGGGTAAATACTTTGCTATATTTTGGTTATGTTGGTTTAATTTTATAAAAGTTAAACAAATTGCAATATAGACGTGCGACAGCTTTTAAAGAACATCGTTCTACAATTCACACTTGTGAAAATCTATGATAATAAGAAACGTATATGATAAGATTACCTGATACTTCTTCATCCTTTGACTGAGCCTTTGAGTTAAGGTCATACAAATTTTCCTTGTTTTTTTATCTTCATTCGTATATATTAAAGTAAAGATCATATTTTGGTATTGAATATCTTGCCTAGCTCGGTAAAGTCCAAGTCTGATGAGATTATGCAGGGCAGACCGAGATCCTTTTAAAATACTTCATTTCATCAAGTATACTCACATTATCCTGACTGCCCAACATTAATAGTTCTATTTATGTTTACAATTTTTAATGTATGTAACAGTGAGAAATTAATAAAACACTATTTTTAAATTTGCGAGAAACGAATAATCGTTTAAGCTTAAATTTAAGCCTAAAATATAAGGTAAAATTAATTTATTATTATCGTTCTTTAATGAGTATCAACATTTAAAAGAGACATGAGAGTCGACCATAGATGGCCTGAGAGCTGTGATGACATAGGAATAATGTTCATGTTCAGTGAACATTCACAATCCACAATCCACAAACAGTAATAAAAAAGCCAACCTGACTGAAGTATCTAAAACTAGGTAGAAGAGACCCAATGATCAGCAGTGGGATAAATAAGTAATATCTGTTATGATTCTGTGCTTAAAATGAAGACGATGTTTTGTAGTTATTTTTACCATTTACTTGGTCATTGAGCAAGCGAACAGACAGACAGAATCAGCGAGCCGACGACGGGTTAGGATATATCATCTAACTAATCCCTTAATGAATCTCTACGTATTGCATCAAATTAACATTGTGTGGACATTGCACTGTAGTGTTTAGAACGGGCGTATTTGCTTCGATATCGGCGAAGTGCAGAATGGCGGGTCATATCAGCTGGTTTGCTCCGGTTTATAGTTAACGAGGACTGTATTTTCTTACAAACCAGTGGTTATGACCTATGACAAATACATAATTAGGAAACCATTTCAATTAGGTATTTATGGAGACTTCTGGTCTAGTGTCCGTCTTCATTTTAGCGATTTCTAGATTGCATCCTTAGCTGGTTGCTTTGCACAGAGGAGGCAGCTTGACCAAGCACTTGGGTTCAATGTAACTTGCCAATTTTTGCGTGAAACATGACCATACCATAATAGGCGACTCTCCTAAAGTATGCCCGCTATGTCACGAACATCAATATCTGTTTCTGTCCTATAGCTGATGCTAAAGTTAAACTAAAGGTTTATTTAATGGTAAACTTCTGCAATGTCAGTATGTAAACCCTGGTGGTAGAGTGTCTAAATTAAATCGCCGTTCTCACGTCTTATATGTCGACCAAGATAGTTATGGTTAGGGGATGTTATAAGCAGTAATGCAGAATCTAAAGTTTCTGCACGATCAGGAAGACTTATACGTAGCTATAAGGGCACAAAACATTAATCACGCCACGCAATATTTTAACTTTGTCAAAACCCTTAATTCAATTCTCGGTCAGATTAACTAAATATAGTATTTATGACATAGGTAGGATACATGCATACATAAGGCTTAGGCACAGGAAAAAAATTAGTTACCTGGTCATGTCATTATCGCGTTGTATATGTAAGTACTTAAAAGTACTAAAAAGCTTATACAAGTAAAGAAAATTATTCGTGCTTTATTGGGTCTAATTCAGTACAAACTGATAATTTACCAGTCTGAGACAACAACAAGACAGTGATAAGCAAACCGCTTAAAACCGGCGCACGCGCCGCACGCCGTCCGCAGGGGGCCGTGCGCTCACACTCGCAATTGGGGCTTATCAATGCCATATACTGCTACGCACACAGTTACACCACGCCACAAATGATAACAGCTTCGTGTGCCTATTTACACAAGTATTAAATGACAACTATTTAGTTATTTAAGTATCATTTTTAACATGCAATGCTTTATCATTATTGACATTGACAAAACATTTGTTGGCACTGTGCATGCTTTTATTAAATGTTTTCTCTCGCTCCGTGCATACCGTGACAAGCGTGTTTTGTGGACTGTAGCCTACGGATACCACTCTAAGATACCACTATATGAAATTTTACGCCAAAAATAGACAAAGTATAGGTTCTTGTGAGAAAGTATATTCTTTTCCAATATAAATATCTATCGCAATAACATCATCCCACTAATATTATAAAGGCGCAAGTTGGAAGTTTGTCTGTTACTTTTTCACGCTTAAACGGCTAAGCCGATTTTTATAAATTTTGCTATGGAGATAGCTGATACCTTGGATTAGCGCATAGGGTACTTTTTAGACCGAAAAGTATACGATTCCCGTAGGTTGGCCAAAAAGTCTGATAGTCAATGGCCCCGTCGGACCACCTGTACCATTGGGAAATACCACGCTTTATAAAATTAATGGCGCTGCTGTATATGATTAACCGTGGGTAACACCGCGGGGTACGGCTAGTTATTTTATATTTCGAGGATGATGTAAAGAGTGACTATATAAATGATAACGACAATCAGTGGCCTAATTTCTTTGTTCCTCGGTAACAATAACAATCCCCAAAGGGATCGAGTAGCGTACCTACCTACCTGTACCGGTCAGGGACTCAGGGATCTCAGGGATAAACGGGATAAAAATAAGTTCCATGGCTCCGAAACATTATAGATGCGGATGCAATTAGATAAACAATAAGTCGGGCGTGACGTAATATGAGCTATTCATTTAATTTCGCCATTCAGACCATAATATTTTATTAATAATTTTGTGGATTGACTAGAACAAAATAACAATTTCAAAAATAAGAATTACAATGCACCGTATTGAACGAGATTTGCTGGACGTGTGGTCTTCGGCTTAAAAATAAACCATCCTTTATTTTCTCATAACATTCGTTAGTAGCGACCAATGAACTAAAAGATGTCACAATTTATTTGAATCTCTGGCTTTCCGACGTCATGAAAGAGGCATAAACGCCGCTGGTCATAAAAAATATATCCAAAACCAATCTTATGTAAGTTCTTCAGACACGAAGGAAAATTAGAAAACGCGTAGGAAAGTACCTATTTTACCCTTATAATCTACTAGCTGTTGCCCGCGGCTCCGCCCGCGTGCGCCTCGGTTATATCGCGCCCGAAAGTAGGCTATGTTTGACTCCTAGTGCATAACTATATCCATACCAAATTTCATCACAATCGGTCCAGCAGTTTAGCCGTGAAGAGGTAAAATGCTGATCAGACTTTCTGATTGTATTGACATATAAAATAAATACTTCTCAATATAGTTGTACAACGCTTACTGTACTGACAATAAACCAGTCTCTTACCTGACTGAAGTGCGCAATTATTTATCATTTTCCGCTGATAATATACCCTTATCTCATGTAGATCCGCGTTGAAGAGACTTCGACATTGTGACGTAGCGTCTGGCTATTCATTTTTATTCATGAAAAATCCAATCATTAAAGAAAATTTGCAATCTATTTATGCGTCATCATTTGGTTTAGGAAAACAAAGAAATGTACAATGGCGAGTTCAACTCGCATTAAAAGGGGTTCCATTGCATTAAATTATTCCATTTATTGAGCTCATTATAGGTTTCCTAAATCAGCCAAGTGCGAGTTGGACTCGCGCCATGAGGGTTCCCTTTCCCCACACAATACTAAAAGACTTACACCATTTTAAGACTTAGACTTATACAGACTTATAAAGGCTTTGCCTTAATTTAATTTTAATATAAATTAACAATAAATTTACAGTTTTTAGATTCATTTCTGAATACGTGCTATATTATATTGCTTGGTACCAAATTTTAAGATTTTATTCTAAAGGTATCCCATAGTTTTTGATTCCTATGTGAAATCGCAAAATTTTCGAAAAGTAACAATTATGGTCATATCTTTTGATCACGTTGACGTATAATTATGATTATTTTAAAGCCGAAAGGGGCTATAGACCTGAGTATTTGTTATGAATTTTAACTGGATAAGTTTATGCTTTCCTCAGAAAAAAATATTTGAAAAACTGACAACAAATGGAACCCTAAAAATGGGCCTAATTTTCTGCAATTTTTAAAATTTTAAGCATAGTAACTTAATCAGAAGATCAAATTTCATCATCTAAGCATTACATCCCTTTCATTCAATGGTAGTTTTTCTTACCAATATTTTTTCTCTAATAAATATTACAGTAATAATAATAAAATTAGTGTACTTATACCTTCCTTAAATACTAATGTAGTTTAAGATGATGTTTTTTTAAATATTTAGTTACTATGTAATTTTTGTTTTCGTAATAATTAGTAAAGTGTTAATAAGTGTATATAAATAGTATAGATAAATAAATACTGTCTCCCTAGGCAACTTCTAATTTTGAACACGACGCACATCACGTGAACAACAGATCTTATCCATCGAAGGTAGCCTCGGAAAGTTACCAGGAGGCCGATAAATAAATTGAACTTTGTAATTGGTTTTTGAAACAATTCTGATAATCTATAGCGGTAGTGAACAATTGTACCTTATACCTCCGTCATTGAGTAATTTGGAAAGTGACAAAGCATAAATAATCATGTCAAATCATGTCAAATCATCAAAATAAAAAATCCTCGTTGCGTTAGCATGAAGAAAGAAGAACATAGGATTCATTTGTGTCATAGATCAGAAATATGCATGCTATGTGGATTTGCAAGGTTATAAAGAGTACCTATCTAAAAATAATCTAGTACTAAACGAAGTTTAAAAGTAACGATAGCGATGATATGAGAAAAATTACGACTGCATAAAAAACAAAATAACAATCTGTGATTTGTCCCTATATATTAAAAAAAAAAAAATGTTTTAAGTTTTATGTTATTAGTTTGTATGTTACTTCTTTACGCTCAAACAACTATGCTAATTTTATAAATGAATTAAATTTTTATTTGCCTTCCATGTATTTGGTATGGACTTAGGTGATACCTTGGATTAGGTAACGCATAGGGTACTTTAACCCATAAAATACAATGTAATGGCCAGTCTTATAGTCAATGGCACTTTATATAGTAGATGGTGCTGCTCAGCGGCAACCTTACCAATTTCGAGGCTCCAGGCGGCAGGTCTTGGTGAGGCCCTTTGTCCTACGGTGGGTATGCTAAGTTAAAAAAAATTATTATTTTTATATTTTTAACTGAAAATTTAGACTATTTTAGGAAACTAATTTGATTTTTTCGCTTATATTATTATTATTAATTTTATATGAATTTTTAAAGTTTTATAGTTCATGACGTCATTTTACTAGACGATGTTACCATTACATAGTATAGTGCCACAGTGTATAATAAAAAACGAACGTGCCTTTTATTTTACAATAATTTTACGGCCCTGGAAACAAGTCCATTAAGGCCTTTCTTGAAATTTTAATCTTCTTCAGTCCTACTTTAATCAAGTCAAAAACTTCAAGTCAGTAATCTATCCCAGTCAAGTAAGTCTATAGTCAGAGTCAGGTGGCTTAATACCATCTCTTAAAACCATGCAAGGACGAGTGAGTAAGCGAGACAGCGCAATACATGATGTAAGGCGACATCTCCCTTACTCAATCGTTCTTGCATGGTTTTAAGAGATGGTAGTAGGCCACCAAGGGGTGGCCTACTACCATCTTTTACGGTAGTAACCCCCTGGGTTATTACAGTCTCTTAAAACAATGCAAGATCCAGTGAGTAAGCGAGACAGCGCAATTCATCATGTAAGGCGACATCTCGCTTACTCACTGGATAGACAACTGGATAGATGGTAGTAGGCCACCAGGGGGGTTACTATAGTCTCTTAAAACCATGTAAGATTTTAGGGATGGTGGTAACCCCCCAGATCTTTCTATTTCTTACTATCATAATCAATCGGGATCGGTATTTCTGTACTATCATATCTAAAAATCATTTCAGTGAGTAAGCGAGACAGCGCAATACATGACGTAAGGCGACATTTCCCTTACTCAATCGTTCTTGCATGGTTTTAAGAGATGGTGGTAAGCCACCAGAAACAGTCATAACGCGCCAACTACTCCGAAACATCAAATCAAAATCAATCGATTGACTTGACATGACATTGAAAGATCATAGGTTTTTTTTAATTTGTCCGTTTTTACGGTCGTAATTCTAGTCGGAATCCGAAGTGTGGACACGCACACACTTAGGATAAGAATTAAAGCGTAGACGCAGCTTTATTTGCGTAATGACGTCATTTAGGTGTCGAATGAATGTTACAACTTCCACGGCATTTTTGAATATTTTACCGCAATCAATGTACTTTTCTTGTGGAAAATACAAAAATATGGTATGAAATCAAAATATCTCGAAATGATTTTCGTATTTTAGTGTGTTAACAAAAAGAGTCATGGCGAAATTCCATACATCGTTTGTACGAATAAAAAATTGAAATACAGAGAACATAAAATAAATCGAATTAGTAAGAATACATAACTAGTAACATGTTTACCACCACAAAAAAAATTTAAACCCCGGGGTTTTTTTAATATTTAATTTTTTTAAAGTCGACCTTTAGCATCGTTTTCATTCGCCATTATTGTCGCAACTGAAACATTGTGTCATCCTGACAGTTGTTAGCATTGTCAAAACGGTATTGACAGTTCATTATGGTAGGTTAGGTTCATAGATTAAGTAGTTGTATCTGTGATTAAGAAATTAATTTTTACTTGGTGAAAAAGTGAGATGGCGAAATAGGGAAGTCCATGAGTAAGAAAAGGACCAACGATATTTTTTATATTTTTGTCTCTGTCAACGTGGAATTTTTTTCTTTGTTTGGCCAATTCGACGCCAAACAAAATCTTACACCAAACTAACAGTGAAATTATTTATTTTTTGTATTAAGAAAAATATTCATTTTAAGTAGTAGAATTTGTACGAAAGGTATACAAAAAATAAGGGCATTTGTTACATAAATTGTGTAGCTCAAGAACACATTCCAGGGTGCCTACCACCATCTCTTAAAACCATGCAAGATCCAGTGAGGAAGCGGGACAGCGCAATACATCATGTAAGGCGACATCTCATTCACTCACTGGATCTTGCATGGTTTTAAGAGATGGTATAGCCCCCCCAGGTACTAAATCGATGAATCTAACCTACCATAATGAACTGTCAATATCGCTTTGACAATGCTAACAACTGTCAGGGTGACATAATGTTTCAGTTGCGTTAAAAATGGCGAATGAAAACGAAACTAAAGGTCGACTTTTATAAAATGGAATATTAAAATAACCCCGGGGTTTAAATTTTTTTTGTGGTGGTAAACATGTTACTAGTGAAGTATTCTTACTAATGCGATTTATTTTAAGTTCTCTATATTTAAATTTTTTATTCGTACAAATTCCGCCATCATTCTTTGCATACCCAATTGGCAAACACCCTCTGTGTTTGCCAATTGCATCACATAGGTACTGCTTTTACAGCAAAATTCATAACCGACTTCCAAAAAAAGAGATTTTAATTTTTATGTATGGATGGGACAAGGTGACAAAAGTTGACGGAACGAAATGAAACAAGGGAATTCCTCTAGCACAGGGATTCCCCAAGCGATAGACGAGCAGAACATTATGTCCCGACTCCCGAGTCACAGACTATATAATACTACCTATACTAGTCCCGAGTGCTATGCGTTTAAAAAACCGATCTTCAAGTGTTTCGTGGCGCGATATTCAAGTATCAATTATGATTTGAACGAAGTTAACTAACTTTATTTTAAATAAATAAATAGCTATAGTTTAAAAAATCGGTATTTTTTTTTTTTTTTTGACGCGAGGCCAGTGTAAGAGCCAGAGCACCGGGCGATTGCCCTGTTCGCCACCCCCTAAGGCCGCCGCTGGTGCTGCTGAGTATGATAAACCGCGGATGACACCGCAGGGTGCAGCTAGTTTAAAATTTAATTTTCTATTTGATACCGATCAAAAAGTGATTGGCAAATGTGATGACACCTTATATATATATATAAGTAGATTTCACATTTTCCATCATCCGCTGTCAATGAATAAGGTACTACAATAACCTTAAATCACTTGCTGTTAAATGTTCCACGAGGCCCGAGAACTCATGAAGAACCAGTAAGAGGTCAGTCTGCACCGAGCGCGGCTATCAGTCACCTATTGAACCGCGGCCTATCATACCGGTAATAACTGGACAGCGGCCGCAGCAGGCGGCTTGTGATAACGCTTCCACATTATACCACACAAAATAAACGTTCATACTCAAACGATCATTGAAATTTGAACTTTAACAACATCACTTTTTTTTATTTAATTTGAATATATATCGAAAGAAACCCCATAATTATAAAGCCTAAAGTCTTTATTCTACTTAGAGGAATTTGATGTTCATAAGGACGTGGTGAAAAGCTAGACAGTCAGTTCGCGGGGGAGTCGGCCGCTTATCAGCGTGTTGTCACTGCGAGATGTTTTATAAGTAAGCGAGGAGCTCGCGCGCCATCATTGTCCGTTGCGAATGCGCGGTGACCAGTACAAACTGATTAGTTGAGTAATAGTGCTAGCTAAAATGTTGGTGTTTCCTCAATGGAGGTCGGAGATGCCCAGCGAGGGATGTCGGGTGCAGCGATGGACGCCAGCAGAGAGATTCGCTCCTTATTTCGCCAGACCGGTTACCGTCCTTCCTCTGCCTACTCGGGTGCGGATTGTTTGCTATTTAATTTAAGTTGAATAAATTAGGTATCTACAATTTTTTATTCACATTGTTCGAGGGCTTATATTATTATTTTTTATCTGGCAGGTGGAAGATGACGATTCCTCAGGCGGTTCATCCCCAGAGCGTACTACAGATACGAATGATATTGAAGGGTTCTGCGGGTGGCGTGGATGCGGCGCGCAGTTCCCAAGCGTGGCACGCTTGTCTGCGCACGTTGCGCGTACACATGCACACGCACACAGCGATGGACTCTTTTACTGCGGATGGAAGGGATGTTCCCGACCCCACAAAGGATTTAATGCTAGGTAAACGAAACATGTTATTTTTTTTATTAATTAAATATTTCATGCAAATGTCCACTATAATTGAATAATAAATTGTTCGAATGTATTATTTAGTGATAGTGCAAATATCTCTCCCTTTGAAGTAAAAAAAAATAACTTTAATTATATTTATGTTTGTCAACAGATATAAGATGTTAGTACACGTACGCACACACACAAACGAGCGGCCACACACGTGCAACCAATGCCACAAAAGTTTCTCCAGAGCAGAAAATTTGAAAATCCATCTCAGGTCGCACTCTGGAGAGAAACCCTACGTTTGTCCATACGAGGTGAGATTCACATCAAAATAATGTATTGTTATGATTATCATGAAATGCACAAGAAATAAGCTAATAATAACTGTAAATAAATACTAATTACAAAACCAGTTGATTAATTATTAAGTTAATCGTGGATTTTTAAATAAAACTATTTATTAGTCTCAGAATAAAATCTATTTTACATCTGCCTAATACATTGATAATTAAATTGAGTGGAAAACTTGTTCTAAATATTCAGTAAAAAAATCACATACTATAACGATATCAAATAACTTTCTTTGTAAGTACATGCTACTAATAAACTAAATTGAGAAGTTGCGTAACTGCACCAATTTATGGCCAGGCTAATTACATAGATAACGGAACCTGCTTTCTTAATTAATAGACTAATGAATATTTCTCATTGTTCGCAGGGCTGTGGAAAAGCATATTCAAATTCAAGCGACCGCTTTAAGCATACTCGGACCCACACGGTGGACAAGCCGTACTGCTGCAAGGTCCCTGGGTGCAACAAGAGATATACTGATCCGTCCAGTTTGAGGAAACATGTCAAAACATACAAGCACTTCACCACAGAGGAAAATCAACGAAGGGAATCTTATGAGGAAGTGCCAAGTCCACATGCATATTCCCCGCCAAGGGACAGTATTAGCGCATACTCAAAGCTAGAGCCTACTTCACCTATTCACCCACATATTACGTACAGTCCTCCAAGAAGTAGCATTTCCCCATACAATCCTGTACTGCCCTTGACTGAGACCCCTATGATACCAACAACACGATACACACCAGTCATTGACTCGATGTCGTACGTCAGGCCTCTAGAACCTTTGTATCCCGTGAGAGTGCCGACACATGAAATGTCATATGTAGAGTACACGCAAATGTATGAACATGCCTATAGAAGTTACTACGCAAACAGCATACCGTATCCAGTATTAAGACAAAATGTCGGCGAGAAAATATATACTTACGAGGAGCAGCCTCGCTTTGATGATGTCACTATGGAGGAAGTGAAGGAGAGAAAAGACTTTACATTTGAAGTTGAAGAAATGCCGCTAAATTTAATATGTACCAAGCGAAGTGAGTGCAACCCTATAGAAAATATCATCAGGCGCTCAGACTTACCTCTAGATTTAAGTACTAAAAGTTGATTCAAAATTATTAAATTTATTTTTAAGATTTTCATTTTGTATTTCATTACACTTAGTCAACATTAGGAAACAGAGGAAAGATAAATATTGACGCACGAGATTCAGATTCAGCACATTCATATCAGTAAATATATATAATAAGACTATTAAGATACCTCCCGTTGCCTATCTAAAATTTACTACCACGGTCAGCGTTTTTGCACGCCACTAATGGCATGTTATAATGAGCTCCTCCGTGCTTCCGAAGGCACATGAAAGCGTTGATCTTGAATGCTGGCAGGAGGATGTCAATAAGCTAAGTCAGATGCATTCAGGCTGCTTGTAAAATGTCAATTTTTACATTTTTGACCATGATTTACCAGTTTTGACCACAAACGCACTTGATAAGAAAGAAGCACTGCTAAAAATATCTTATTTTTATTTTAATGAAGTCATGTTAGGTAATGAAGTGATAAAATAAAATCCCCTTTAATAGGGAAAATTATTCATGCCAATAATAAACAAGCCAGGGAACAGGGAATTTACCTATAAATGGATTCTAAAATTAGTGGATTTTGATATATTATTATATACAATTTATACTAATATAAATAGATAGCGCTAATTTTGCGTTTAGTAGATATGTGGAAAATAAACTTTGGAACCTATTTTACGGATATTATACATTATCTTTTAATAAGGTCCGATCAGTACATACTCGTAGGACATCTTAAACAAATTAAAAAAAAAAAATGTTTTGTTTTCCTGAGCCCGAAGACTTATTGTTTGAAGAGATAGACTGCAAAGAACACGAAACTTCAGAAGATAAAGATGAAGTCTGCATAAACTTAAAAAGTCCTAACTTCCACTAAATAGAATAGAAAGTAATATATAATAAAACCCAAACCATTACCTAGCGATGCATAATGCCAAATAGAATAATCCCACTTCCCACTAATATTATAATGGCGAAAGTTTGTGTTTGTTAATTTAGTAGCTGATACCTTGGATTGAACATATGAGTACTTCTTATCCCGAAAAGTACGCGATTCCCGTAGGTTTGGTCTGTTAAAAGTAGATCGGGTTGCTGTGAATATTAAACAGCGCGTAACACCGCGGGGTGTAGCTAGTACTCATAAATTTTAATTTTATTTTCGCAAATACGTATATTCAATACCTTTTCTCGAAAATTATTAGTTTGTTTCGTAAATTAGCAATCAGTAAAAGTGAGTGCATAGAGAATAAAAAAATAAACTTGAAACATTGATGCATTGATTATGTTATGATGCGAATGTCCTTTTTTACCCGACTACGGCAAAGTCAAAAGGAAGGTAATGAACTTTGACAGACATTCAAATTGAACCAGTGTGCGCCGAAGTAAAAATGAGCTTAACCAGGCAAGGCACGCCAGCTTAGTATTATATTGTTGTTGCCGTATGAAGATCGGCTCAGAACATAGTACTTCTTCCCGTGGAGGTCGTAACTACTATACTATACTACTGATTCTAAAATAAACATTAGTCAAAGATAAGACTTAAGAGCAGTCGTCCCATGTGGCCTTACTTTGCCCTATACTAGTGTTATTCCTACCCGCGGAACTGGAACCTTGATCTTAGCTGTCCATGAAGTGTATATTCAAGTGATACTTGTGCGTCATAAAATTGTAAATATTGATTGCCTCTCACGTCAAAATTTGTTGTTAAACACGGTAACAAAAAATGGTGTAAAAAAAATAATAGACAAACATTTATTATTATAACTTTTATGCCAATAAATTATATGCATAGAAAATAAATAACACGAGATTAGGAGATCTAATATGACGTTAGATACCCCTAAGATATTGGCCGGCAAAATTGTATATACCTGAAAAAGTTCCCAAATTTGCCGGTGGATAAAAATCAATGACTCGCTCGTTTTGTTTGTGATTTGATGAGTTTTAGTATGGGAGTGATTATGCGCGCATCAAATAAAAAAATACGAATTTTGACATTGAGTGAACCACACAAAAACGGTGTGACTTGGCATTGTTTCTTTTTTTTAATTATAAATGAATGAGCCACATGGTTTTTTTATTCTATTTGACAGTTTTTTTTTTCTTTTAGATTATAGAACCATTTTTTGCTGTAATAACCAAGGATTTTTTTAAGCAATATACTCGGAACACCTCCATTAAACTGCCTCTGTGGTCCAGTGGTAAGACCCGGGGGTCGTGGGTTCGTTTCCACGGGAAGCATACTTTGTTTAGTTGTTTCTAGTTTGGTTAGGACATTGCAGGCTTGAATCACCTGATTGTTTAAAGATAATGATGATTCTGTACTTCGGATAGCACATTAGGCCGTTGCTCCCGGCTGCCATCTGTATGGTAGTCGTTAAAAGGAGTATTACATAGAAGGTTAAAATGTAATTTATCTAAACATTTCACCCATATCCCAGATATATATAACCTTTCTTAAGCGTTTTTCTAGCTAAATAAATATAAACCACAACTAGAAATACGACAAACATGAAATTAAACAAAGGTTTTATCACGTAATTATATTCATTAAGCGTTTCTATTTAAAAAAGTTTGAAGAATATGATAATGATTATCGCACGAAATAATCTTATAGTCCATCTTAAAATAACATTTGAAATTATGTCGTAAGAATAGAAGAATTAATGATAACTGTCCAGAAGTAAATCTAACAAAAAAAAACTAACATTAATTTAAATCCGCTACGCTCTCACTAGTCGAGCCATACCGTCTGCTATTATGTTGAGAGCATCCAGATCCTTTTTCGCAGTCTCCATGAGGTGTGCCATACCCTTCTGCTGGAGGGTTAAGAACTGCTTTACGTCTTCTTGTGCCCCTGAATAAAAAAAGGATACATTACTGAGCAGCAAAGCAATTTACGACCGAGTGGTATTAGAAGGTCGAAGTGTAGCTGAGGCCTTGACTAGTGCATTTAAAATCCTTTTTGGTGTTGACCCGCAATTAGTCTTTGCATGGGCATAAAAACCTTCATCTTGAATCACTCTAACTAGGTATTTAAAAAAACCACATCAAAATCCGTTGCGTAGTTTTAAAGATTTAAGCATACATACATAGGGATATAGGGACAGGGAAAGCGACTGTTTTATACTAGGTAGTGATTAGCTAACCCGCGAACATCGTACCATACAAAAAAATACCATTTCATACAAAGGGTTTCAGGGCACTCAATAAAACTAATATAATGATACCGATCTTCTGGTGATGAAAAAGGTTGAAGGTGTTACGAGCGTCGACCTACGGCCACCGGTTAATCATGTCACGCGGGCCTTATAGTTTTTGTTACTTAATCGTAACTCTTTATGAAAATAAAGGTTTGCAATGATTACCTGGGTCAAGTTGATATCGTTCATGAGCGGTGCCAGCACTAGCGCTTCGCTGCAGCCTCACCGCACATAATAACTCATTCAGGCGGCCCTGAAACAATACGGAAAATGTTTATTATTTTTTTATTAAGTTATACATGGAGGCAATGTGTAAAGTAATACAAAATTTAATAACACAAATAATAATGCATGTATTTTGATATTATATTGTATTGCATTCAATTAATGTTAGTTCTATTTATTATTGCTTAGGTATTAAAACATTATTTCTGTTACTGTATTCTTAATAGGTACTATTAAGCACAAAAACACTATTAGCATCTAAGTAGGTAAAGAGCAATTACAGGTTATGTTCATTAACACTTTGAACGCCCCAATCGCAGACAATAGTTTTTCAATTGTTTGTCGGTCACCGGTGGTTTAATATGTATACAAAGATAATATTCCAAAATTTTCAAATATCTAAATCAGCGACACCTTTGTTATGTAAGCGACCACTGCAAACAACTCATAATTACTTATCTTGATACGAAGGGTCATTAACAACTCAATAACTAGTTCAATCTGGAAATAATAATACTCGTAAGCCCATAATAGAACCGTTATATTCTCGTAACATTAACCGAAGTTCCAAGTTTTGTTGTTTAACCTGCCTTTGGTCTCATTCCGCACATGACAAATTGAAAATCGACTTAGTAACCTGAGTAACTAATACCTTGTTGTTTGCACTGAGCAAATACAAATAATGTCAAAGCAATTTATCTCCACATTGAGATTTGTAAGACAAAGACACCAGGCGAGTCTAGGAAAAGTTTCATGTAATTGTTTAACAAATAACTTGGAAACTGTTTGTATGTGCTTAAATGATTAAGATAAGGAATCAGAATCATCATTTATTTGCAGATTTATTTTTCGTTTAACGCTAATAAAATGCTGAGAAAGTTAGAACTCACAGAAAAGTTCTACCGTTTTTATTACAGTACAAACCAATTCTTATATACATATGAATTGTTTCAAATTAATATTAGGATTAAACTAATACTTATCGCTTTTATTTGTAAACATCACATTGCTTTGGTCGTAGACAAGGCGGCAAGAAGAATGTATGTAAGTATCCGACTTGCGCAACATTTAACTAAGTTAACAATAGTAGGTATATATTATACAATGTGTGAAGATAGATGGATGATAGTCCCCATCATGGCAGTTTACCGTGTACTAATATTATGTTCAATTTAAACACTCCAAACCGGTTAAAACCAGATTTTAATATACACACGCAACCCGCGATAAGCAATTTTCAGAAGGATTATTGTGAGATAGTTGAAGAACCGAGAATAGAATATTATGATAACGGTGTCGTGACGTTGTCGTGATACATCACTTCGTTTACTGTACTAACTGTTCCTCGCGGCTCTTCGCCCGTAGGATTCGTCAACGCACTGTAAAGAAGCACACAATATCCACGACAACAGGACACTAATATATAACATAAAATGGTATCACCGATGAGAATTGGCAAGATTGAGAAGAGTTTTTCTCAATCTTGTCAATTCTCGGATACACGAAATAAATGAGTTATTCGACACATATCTAACCTTTTAAATAACGCACAATCTCTATTTTTTAAAATATAATCTATTCTTGATACCTCCAGGCAGGGATTCAAAAACACCATAAGTGTAACACTTTCTCAAGTTTCAACTTTTCATTAAATCCATACTATCCATAATCCATACTAATATTATAAATGCGAAAGTCTGTCTGTCTGTCTGTCACCTCTTCACGGCTAAACTGCTGGACCGATTGTGATGAAATTTGGTAGGGATGTAGTTAACGATCTGAGGTCAAACATAGGCTTCTTTTGGGCGCGATATAACCGAGTCCCACGCGGGGCGAAGCCGCGGGGAACAGCTAGTCTATTAATAAATAGTCCTGTAACATTTATTTGGGTGTTTTAGCCTGTTTGGCTTCAAGCACTTTTTAAAATGTAACAGATACACGTTTTCTGTTAGTAAAAGGTATTTACCATTATTTTTATCAAAAAAATAAAAAAAGAGGTATAGCCTAGGGTATTATTTATATCCTAGGGTGCTTTTTCTGTACCGATAAGCCGCCTAAAATCATTCGATTCACCGGTTGTGTCGAATAAAAAGCCGAATGAATGTCATTGCAGCATATGCAGCTTTCAAGAATTTGTCTTAACTAAATATTGACATCACATCATGGTGGGCGGATAACGTTTTTGGTATTCTGAATTTTAAGTACAAAAATCTAAATTGAAATTTAAACTATACTGCCATCTTACAGTGTCACTAACTGAAATCGTTATCTATATTTCACTCAAATGCTGCAGCAAATAAACATATGTTGCATCAATATCTATCTGAGTCAAGTACCCTAATTGAACGTAGTTTGAATGTTTCAAGTGATCGTGAAGTACAACAGAAACTGATGTCAGTCAAGATACAGATGGTGAGTAATGTTTAAATTTATATTTCCTTCAAAATCTAGTTTTATAACCCATAACTAGTAAAATAGAGGGACCAGCTACATATGTATATTTTTCTTATCTTAGCGTTAACCCGATCACATGCCCAGGGTCCGTTCCTTTTCTTCTCCACTTCGCACGGTCTTCGGCATCCTTGATTGTGATACCGGGAACTTCATTGTCAGACAGTCTTCATCCCCACTTAACTGACGGTCTCCGTCGAACATGACCGCACCATCGTAGACGACTCCAAATATTATTTATTCTGTGGCGATGGCTTTCCTGTAGCTTGTCCGCTATGACACGGACATGATGGCACAGCTACATATGTATATGATGACATTTAATACCATACAGAATCATAATAACAACCGAATTCTACGTCTTCACTTAATACATACCGGTGATGATAAATATTTGCCGTGATATGGGTTGAAAACCCAGTGACATTGCAAATATTTGTTACTAGCTGTTGCCCGCGGCTCCGCCCGCGTGTAGTTCGCTTTTCGCGTAACCTGTGGAAACTACAACTATCCAGACCTATAGTTAAATCTATAAGTAGTATCCTATTCCCGTGCCAATTTTATAAAGCCATTACATTGCTACGATATCAAACTGAAAATATTAACAATCATACATACTATCACATCTTTGTCTCTAAAAGAGTAGACGCAGCCTATGATAGGGTCATTAGAACCTAAAAGCCACTCCTAAAGGTATAGTGGGCGTGAAAAGTGGAGAAAATCTCAATAAATAGTGATAAGTTAGTTTAATTAGACCTTCCGACACGACCGTATGTTCCGTCAAACAACAACTGAAATGACTTGCTGATTTGATAATTTTTTAAATCAAAGCCAAACCAAACTAACCAATCAATTCAAATAGCTTACAATACAACACAACAAAGGACCGATAAACAAACCAACCAATAGAACTAAATCAACAACCAAACAATTTTTCAAATAGTTAGAATTAATTGCCGTAACGAAAAATTTCAATCTGCTATACTTACCATATGCGAAAAAATAATTAAAATAAAGTCAGCGCCATCTTTTGAAATTCTATGTAACTAAATTATACGCCCACACATCCCACATTCAATATGTTATTTTATTAAAATTTAATAGAGACTGCAGTGTGTTTTTGTCTTTATTGATATCGATAAAACAAAGTAGAAATTCTAGCTTTATCTAAATTAAATACGTTTATGTAAACCGCGTTCAACTCTGTTTAAAAGTTTAGAAGCAGTGCTTGAAGTACCTAAACTTCAATTGACCATAACTTCTTTTCCCCTTAACCGATTTTGACGAAACAAAGTTTTGACAACGCTCCTAATTATATGTAATCCACAAGTGAAAGCGTTTAAATCTGTTGAGTAGTTTTGAAGTTATAACGTACCAGACAGATAGAAAGACAGAATGACAAAAATTCCAAAAATTGTTTTTTTGTTTTCTGTTACTCTTCTTTAATTCACCCCGTATCAGTTTTTTAGAAAAAAATTTAATGTACGGGCACTCGATTTTTACTGTCTTGTTATATGTTTAGATAGATAGATAAGTACAAAATACTTATATATTAACGGACTTAACGCTAAGAGCGTGCTCTACCAGTCAACCATTTGATTATTATTCTTCTTCATTTCGTGTCAATGACAAACTTTTAGATATGATTTGATTGAGGTTGCGATATTGTTTATCCGGAAATAAATTTGCAAATAAATTCATTCGTTTCTTTTCAAAATTAAAAAAAAAGTAAGAAAATAATTCTAGTAAACAAATAAAAAACGAAAACAGAAAATACTTGTTTGTGGCAGGATTCGATCCAGCTATCCAGCTACTTTCTAGAAACATTTATATAATAACTAGCTGTTCCCCGCGGCTTCGCCCCGCGTGGGACTCGGTTATATCGCGTCCAAAAGTAGCCTATGTTTGACCTCAGGTCGTTAACTACATCCCTACCAAATTTCATCATCAGTCCAGCAGTTTAGCCGTGAAGAGGTGACAGACAGACAGACTTTCGCATTTATAATATTAGTATGGAAATATTTAAAAAATATAGAATTCTAAAAAATTAATACAAAACGAAAAAAAGTAAGTAAAAAAAAAGTAAGTAAAAAAAAAATAGGTAAAAAAACTTTTTAAGTTACGGTTTTATGTTAAACATACATTGCAATTAAGATAAATGTACTAAAAACCAAAAAATAATAAAATAGATACAGTCGTGGGAATTATAAACATATGCATAGACGACTAAAATAAAACCGTGGGGCACGTCAATTGTCTACAAATTATCGACTGTGCGATAGAAGAATCGTTTAATTCGTCGTTAGGCAGCTCAATAAAACCCGTTTAAAAAGTCATGTCTAGCAGGATTCGAACCCTCTACTTAAAAATATGATCTGCGACCTCTACCGATAGGCCAACATACGTTGCAAGTAACTGGCGAAATTTTAAATGGGATTTGTCTATAGGTACACAAAATCACCCCTTTTTTTGGATGTAAGGGTTGAAATTGTGAACAACCCTTTCTTATGTGGGCAGTATATAGTATAATGAAGACACTAACCAAATTACACGTTTTTAGCTTTTATAGTTTCGGTTTTGTGATGATAATTTAGTTTACCTCCCCCTTTTACCCCTTTAGAAGTTGAATTTGAAAAAACGCTGAAACACGCCATTAGTTATTTTTGTTGAGAAGCATTTTTGCCAAGTTTCAAGTAAATCAGTGAAGATAAACTTTGCCCTCAATTTTAACCCCCTAATTTCGGTCTAATTTTGAAGAATCCTTTCTTATCTGAGCACTACGTATTAACATAAAACTTCGGTCCAAATTTCAAGTTTATAGCTTTTATGGTTTAGGCTGGGCGTTGATTTATCAATTACCCTTGTTCTTTTATATATATAGATAGAAGATAGAAGATTTGAATATAATATATATTTTTTGAGACAGTTAAATTAAACTTTCCCGGCGTTTATTGTTATTTCTATAAGCCATTCATAAAATTTGGAGTTGTTTTAGGACCGGCCGACTACCTGCCTTTAACAAGCTTTCCTTACTGTTGATGTGTACCTAATAAAAATGGCCAGGAAAAAGCACATGAAATAAAGAAATAAAGCCTGTCGTATAGTCATGTCTAATTATATGAGCCACGAGCTCATTTCAATTCTCATCGCAATTCTCCCACTGCATAAAAGTGCCAACTATCCATTCGTCCAGAAAATATAGCGAAATTAACTACGCCTTCACCGCCTATATGTGTATATGCACTTGTAGAGCATTATACAACTTTATGTCGGTTACATCAAGTATCCAAATTTTCATAGTATAGGTATATAGCTTTTTTAATATCAAATATCAGCTCATAAAACGTTTGTGTCCTACCTTTACAGCCAAATTAGTATAATCTTTACTACCTGACTACCTACAGTCTATAGGTCTGTCTGGAGATAAGCCAGATTGAGATAACTATATCACGCGAAGGGCGAGTGTGCCCGACCGCAAGGTCGGCCGCGGCAGACTGCCTGATAAGGCCGATCTGCTGACAAATCATGTCTATTATTTTATGCACATTTACTTTTGCGATCCGTCAAAAAATTTAGATCTATATTTCCAGAAAACCGGTTGGAAGCGGCCAGCATCCAGCGCCTGCCTGCGACCTTCTTCAGGTCATCTGAGCATTTAGTCGGTGGATGCCTGACGCTGCGCTTGCTGGTGCGTGATCGCCATTCGAGAACCTTTCTGTTCCATCGGCCATCATCGGTTCGTCACGCTATTTGCCTGCTCACTGCACTTCAAAGAGCTAATCCGCTGGGCTATGTCGGTAACCTTTGTTCTCCTACGGATCTCCTCTTTTCTGATTCGGTCTCATAGGGAAACACTGAGCATAAGCCTCTCCATAGCTATTTGGGCGACCTTGAGCTTTCTTATGAAGCCCATAGTGAGGGATCACGTTTCCCACCCGAATATATACAATTAAACACTATTACATTTTATCACTTTATGATATATTTATTATCGGATTGCAACACTGTGAGAAAGGAATAGCGTATGTGCGAAATAATGTTTCATACACATTAAGAAGGAAGAATGGCAGTAAAGAAAAGGACGTATGTATAGATGTAAAAGGGAGAGACGAATGGACGGACGACGTAGTTAACATGCCTGCCCGCTACTCAGGAGATCCCGGGTTTCGGTCCCCGGTCAGGTCTAAATGAAAAATGATATTTTTCTGATTGGCCTGGGTCTTGAATGTTTATCTATATATGTATATTATAATACTAGCTGTTCCCCGCGGTTTCGCCCCGCGTGGGACTCGGTTATATCGCGCCCAAAAGTAGCCTGTGTTTGACCTCTGGTCGTTAACTACATCCCTACCAAATTTCATCACAATCGGTCCAGTAGTTTAGCCGTGAAGAGGTGACAGACAGACAGACAGACGGACAGACAGACGGACAGACAGACGGACAGACAGACGGACAGACAGACAGACTTTCGCATTTATAATATTAGTATGGAAGTATGGAAGTATGGAAGTATGGAAGTATGGAAGTATGGAAGTATGGAAGTATGGAAGTATGGATGTATTTGTTATAAAATATAGTATTGTTGAGTTAGTATTCCATAACACAAGTCTCGAACTTACTTTGATAACTCAATCTGTGTGATTTGTCCCTATATATTTATTTATTTATAGCTTTGACCCTCTCTACACCACCGGTTGGTTGATTGGTAAGAAAAGCTTACGGCCAAGTGGCCAAGTGGTGTTCTCAAATAAAATGTTTAAAGCGGTCTGCATCCATCGTCTTCCATTGACATAAATAAGGTTGTCGGACTATCTGACTAGTGAATGTTCTATGCTGCGTTTGCCAGTGCGTACGTACGTACAAAGTAGCCATTTCAGAAACTTTTTGCCCCAATAGTTATACTTGCTATGTGCTAATTTTGGAATGGATACAAAACAATGTTCAATGTTCCTCCCAATGGTTGACTGGTAGAGAATGCTTTTAGCATTAAGTCTGCAAATTGTAGGTATAAGTATTTTGTATTTATGGAACAGTAAAGTTTTAATAAATAAATAAATAAACCATTACGAATATGTTGTTTTACTTGTTAATAAGGAACACTGTTCAATCACAGAATTAGTAATAGTACTACGCAAAGTGACAAAGGAGAAGCCACAATTCGTTTGTAATCCCTCTAATAGGTGGTGGTTTTTACATGCAAAACCATAGTACCAATTTTGGACTAATCAACGTCTGATAGGTCAAAGAAAAATGACACATCCAAATATTTTTTCTTTTTTTTTGATACTACCCCATTGAATACTTACAGTAACGCAATAGTGACCGAATTAAAAATCGTGGGCTTTTCCACCAGTTAACCAACATGTGATGTTAAGAAATTTATTCCCCTAATTATGTCCTGTAAGTAAGGGCAAAAAAAAAATCAAACACACATTTATGTATATTGTAAAAACGTAACGTTTGATATTGCAGGGAATAGACAATAATAACTTACGTTGTAGAGCGGCGGCGCGGCCAGTTGCTCAGCCAGCGAGTGCAGGCGCGCGCGCGTGGCTTCCTCCTCCGGCGTCAGAGCTGCGCCCACGCGGCCTAACTGTTCCTGCCGTGCGATCACCTGACAACAAAAACAGATTTACTAATACTAATCAAGGTTTGACAAGATCCAGGTCATTTCGAATGTCGTCACCTAGAAAGCAGAGGAAACTCGGCATCAAAAAAATGCTTAGGATACTTCTCCTTGCCAATGTCTGCCTTAAACACCAACTGCCAAAAAGCCACCAGGCCGCGCGGTAAGTTAGGAACGCGGCGATTCTAGACTATAAAATAACTCATAATAATCGTCGAAGTGGCCAAGCGGAACTTGGACTCCGGAACAACACTGAGGATACAACCGGGAAAGCGCTAATATGAAGAACTCGTCGCGACTCTCTTTTGTCTAGCGTGTCCGTACACTCATACACTGCGCCAGCCAGCGAGCTTGTAGCGCTGCTGCTTCAGATCGCAGCTCCCTGCTCAGTGTACAGGTCTCACCTGCAGTGTAGTGTGCCTGCGCGCGTGCAGACTGGCGGCGAGCTGCGCGAGTCTGGCGGCGGCGGCGGCGCGGCGCGTGCGCAGCTCGCCGAGCGTGTCCGCACACTGCGCCAGCCAGCGAGCTTGTAGCGCTGCTTCTTCCGACTGACAGCGCGCGCGGAATTTTATCTGTAGTCATATTTCAACAGAATGAGACTTTCGACTAAAAAAGATGAGTAAAACAAAGATCATTATTATAACTGGCTTAATTTCGTCCTCCAGCTTTTAACTTCACGCCTCATAAATATCGCTTTCGTCGCTTCAATTTTACACTCTATTTGACACCCTAATCATCTCTTGTCATAAAGAAAAGCAGAAAATCCCTCTTCTTCCAGACTACACCACAGGTCTGCTTACTACACTTACTATAAAACTTGAAACCATAATTTTAAATCAATAAATATTCTACCTCTGTGAATCCTATGATTGGCACTGGAATGTAGTTTTCAGGATCTGGATTATCTGCTTGAGCTTGTTTCCACAGCCTCATATCCATGCCTGGAAACAAATAACTAATACAGAAAAAGTTCTGTCGTGCTCGAACCAGTGCATAATAGCCATGTTTTTAAAAAATTCATGGTATTCCAAGAGTTTTCACTTGCTAGGAAGATTATTTCCGTGGGAACCACTCGTGTTGATCAGCAAATGGAGTTTTAAGTAGTAAGATAGTAAGACCAGAGTCCACCAACATAAAACAACCATTTAGGTACCTTAAAAAAATGTTAATTTAATATTATTACTGACATTTGAAGTGTAAACGATTATTTTAAAGTTGAAAATATGTTAAATCATACCGGGCGGTGGCATCTGCAGGTACTGGTTGAGCGCTTGCTGCGACGGCGCGGTGACGGCCGCTATGGACCCGCAGCCCGCGCCCGTTAATGCCGAGCGAGCGTTCCCCGCGCTCAGGAAGTTCGACAACTCGCTGGCTGATATGCGAGAACCGTTCGCATTCTTGTCCACTACGTATATTATTACCTATAGGACAATAGTACATTACTCTCGAGGGCTGTACCCCTAGTATGAGATTTTTAAACGCAGTCACTAGCGACTGTGTTAGCGATTTTGTATAACAAAACCCCTGGCGTATAGTAAGGTAACTAAAAAATTCCAAACAATACTAACGCGTTCACTATAGCGTCTGCGTTTATAAAATCTCATACTAGGGGTACTGATATAAAGCAACTTACGGCCGGGTAATATTAAAACTGCATTTTGTGTCCAATAAATGGCAAACCAGATATTGTGACCCGAGGGAGGGGCCTAGCTTGCAATAGGAACCTATTTCAGGAGCTAGTCTCCTAACAAGGGTCAAGGGGTAAATCAGTTAAAAATCACTAAAATCACTTATTTAGACCCTAAATTCTATATGACTCGCCTTGTAATGGAAGAAAATAAACGTTTATTTATTTATTTAATCTACATGTATGCGAAATTTCAGATAAATTAGTGCAGAAGATAGGGCGTGAAAGCCTAACCCAAACTCGCTTTATAATTTTAGTAAGGATTCGCATAAATGTAGGTAAAACAATGTTAAGTGTGCCATTACATTACTGAATTTTATAAAAACACAATCTTAAAAAAAGCAATTTACCTGAGTCTTGCCCTCAGATACAGCTTTTGTGGACTCTATATTGACAACTAAGTTAGGTTTGTTACCGAGGAGACCGGTCAAGGATGTTGTTAATGCTTGCTGATTTGTCCTGAAAATAAATAACAAATATTGGTTATGAAATGCAATACCAAATATACCAATACTAAAATAGAACAAGAGCCAGCTTTATCTACTAAACAACCTCTTTCAAGCAATTTTAAACCAACTCCAAAAGGAAACACGACTATTTTTCACTATAAAGACTCACTCAGGAAAGGCCATAGCGTTAGTACTATTACTAATTCAGTGGCCATAAGTCTTAGCCAAAACACGGAGTATAAAATAAAAGTAAAATTATAAATTAAATACGCTTTCCAACATGATCGCATTTAATTACCCAATTTCGAAATCTCCTTTCCATTTGCATTCAAAATCATGGTTACCTTACCATGTTATGAAATGTAAAATCACTCTGTTAGTCAACCCCGATCAGATTAAAAGATTATTAAAATTGAATCATAATTTTTTTATGCATTTTAAGAATAAATATCAATGTTTTTCGTAGATAAATTTCACGAAATAGATACTCGTATATGCATTTTTATATAAATTTTTTGGTGCGTGCTGTAAAATGTAGTATTTAAGCACGTAATATTGGAAGCCCTTGGCCATTGATTTTCAAATACAACCACATACTTTATTTCCTGTTCAGTCTTGTTGAACTGCAGCGCGACGAGGCCATCCTTATCCTCTTGACCACTTATTCTGGAATACCCTACCGCCTTAAACCGACATAATGGGTTTTGTTCATTCAACTCCAGGGGAGGAGCATTCCGGCTGTAATATGCCTGCCCTGTAAAAAAAAATACTTAAATTTTAGAAGGTGCAATATTTTTTTACTTACTTAATAACAAAGTCCATTATAATTAGTGTATTAATAAAATTCTATTGTATTATCAACAATTTGTGGTCATAAGTTTCCAGGTTTTATATCCTAATTATTTTTTTTTCAAATCCAACCAGTAGTGCAACGACTATCATGTTTAAGCAAATACAAGTAATATTTATAGTTGTACTCAAAAGACTAAATGGAGAAAAAAAATTCATTTAATCCAACTCCTCACTTTATTCTATAAATACTTCTACCAGTCAACAATAAGAAGTAACAGAAAATTTTAATGCGACACAAAAAGTAACAAAGAAATTATACAATAAAAAGATTTAAAAAAAATGGTTTGGAAAAAAAATGGACCCAACTCCCAAAAAGGAAGAAACAATAGATAATTAGATTTCTCTAAGATGCCATCATCACATCCTGGTTTCCTTATCATGGTACCACCCTTGGGATATCTCCTTTCCAACAATTACAGTCGAATATTTACAGTTGACTTAAGAAATCTTCTCCTTTTTTTTATTTTGGTTAAAAATCCGCAATGACCATTAATTTATTAGTGTAGATATAAATGTAATAGTCTTACCTGTACCCCATTGTGCTTGAAGCAAATTCCATTTGGCTAAAACTTGGTCCCGTTCATCACCAAACACAGAACAGTTAAAGACTGCGGCCACCAATGCCTCATGTGCATTAGTTGGACCTTGTTGCTGTGGCTGTTGTGCTTGTTGCTATAACAAAAACAAAGTATATATTTTTTAATTTAAAGCACAAAAAAATAACAAGTTTTGGTTGTCCATTAGTTTGTATTAACCTTGTTGTAGTAAAAGGTTATAGTAATTTTGGGCATTGCTTGAAATACATTGCAGTAAATGTAGTGTTTTGTATCACAATAAACAGTGCAAAACTTCAAACAAAAACACTATTGTATAAGCTTTCCTTATGTGGTAAATAAATTCAGCTAAGATCAAAAGTGGTAACCAAAATTTCGGAAAATAACATAAGCTTTAACCCAGTTTAACTTATTAATTTTCTAAAATAATTTTTTTTTATACCTGTTGGGGTTGTCCAAATGTATTTGTAGTCCCCAGTCCAGTACCAAATCCTCCAAAGCCAGTTGTGGCTGGCTTGGTTCCAAATGTTGAGCCAAAGTTACTTCCTCCACCGAATAATGAGCCTCCTCCAGTTGTCCCAAAAGTATTGGCACCAAGAGTGTTAGTGCCAAATGTGGGTGCAGCACTGCCAAATGTGGATGTTCCTGTTCCAAAGGTATTGGTACCAAAACCTCCAGTACCAAAGCCTAAAATGAATGATCAAATATAGAAGATACTATTATATGATGAATGTATATGAGCACCCTGCTTTGTCTTAAAATGGTTTTAACACTTCAGTACCCTTTGGTAGCCACTACTGCACATTATTTAGGTTTTATTGTTCCCTCCAGCAGCTAAGAGATTCAATTATATATATAGACATATGTCGTTTACCATGTGGTATATTATTTTTCTTAACAAAAGTCCTATATTATCCAACATTGTATAATTTTCATATAACTTTTAAGTAGGTATAGTCTCACTAAAACTCGAGAATGGCTAAACCGATTTGGTAAATTTTGGTCTTGAAGTATTAATGGAAGATCAGGGAAGGTGAACGGTGAGAAAAGTGGTTCAGGTGGTACGGTGGTTCGCCGGGTTAACTAGTAATAAATAAAGGTATATAGAGTTACTAGCGACCCGCCCCGGCTTTGCATGGGCATAAAAACCTTCCTCTTGAATAACTCTATTTATCAAAAAAACGCATCAAAATCCGTTGCATACTTTTAAAGATTTAAGCATACAAAGGGACATAGGGACAGAGAAAGCGACTTTGTTTTATACTATGTAGTGATGTAAATATATCTATACATAGAATATGTTTTACGTTACGTTTACTGGATGTTAAACAAAAAAACAGGCACATTGCTATACAAAAGTGTGTAAAAGCATCAATTTACAAAATATAAATTGATGCTTTTACATTGAGTCATAGCAAAAGGCAAAAATATTTATACACCAATAACATTCCTATTCTTACTTGTGTCTCAAATGTGTAATTTCAAGTTTTCAGGTCAATAAGCAGTTCGGAATATTAGCAAACAATCCAATAATAATTCCAACTGTTCAACCAATTATAGTGCTAAAAACTTCTATCATTAAACTGTCTAATAGAACAAGTGAGAGAAAAGAGTTTTGCTAGTTCTATTATTTTAAATCTAGGACTAGTAAGAAAAAAATCCCATTAGTTCTATAAAACTGTTTGATAGAACAGGTAAGACTAAACAGTTCCAATAGTTCTATTTTAAATCATAGGACTAGTAAGAAAAAAAAAGTCTCATTAGTTCTATCACAGAACTGTTCAATAGAATCAATGGGGACAAAGATTAAAATGAGTATCAAAACTTTGTAAAATAGAAATGAAAGTCAGATACATGTGTCTTATAAAAAATATCACCAAGTCACCACTGGCAAATAACATGTATAATCAAAGTGGACTGGAGAACCCATACCTGTAGTAGGCTTTGCAGCAGTTGCACCAAATCCTGTCCCTCCAAACAGAGAGGGTGCTGTTGAGGCTGGAGCTGTGCCTAGCCCACCAAATGGAGTAGCTACAAGAGACAGTGGAATCAGATTAATATCCTCTTTAAAATATTATGATAATTTGTCCATTTTTACCTCGTGTGTTCATAAGTTTTGAGACAAACTTTGTACTTAAAAAATAAAATAAAATATTACTGACATCTATTTATTTCTTTTTCCAATTTTGAATTTGGAATGTTAACTTTTAATTTCTTTGATTTTTAAATTAATTTCTTTCAAATTTGTCGTGATAGAAGAAACAAAACAATTACGTGCGGCCGTGATTTCGCTATTTAAGATGGGAAAAAAATAATAAAGATTTCCCGTGAGGTGAAAAATTTTGGTGTGAGCCGTAACTTCGTGTATTACACTATTAAACGATACAAGGAGTCAAGTTTTTTGCAAGATAGCCAAAGGAGTGGTCAGCCATGCTCTGTAAGGACGCCTGCAAACATCAAAATCATCCGAGAGCGACTTTGCTGAAATCCATGTCGCACTCGGAAGAAACTCGCGCTTCAGACTAAAATTTCGCGCGTTTCATTCAACTGAATACTGAAATATGATCTTAAGGTAAAGGCGTATAGCCGCAGAAAAGTTCACTTCTTAAACGATCGCCTTCGTAAATTGCGACGCGAATGTTGTCCAATGCTGATAAGGAGACACGATGCGAGGAAGATACTCTTCACCGATGAGAAGATCATTACTGTCGAAGAAAAGTTTAACCGACAAAACAATAAAGTGTATACCAAAAGAAGCAAGGATGTACCAGCTTCAGCACGGAATGTTTCGCGAACTCACCATTCGGCTAGTGTGATGGTATGGTGGGGAGTTTCGTATGAAGGTGTCACTCCGCTCCATTTATGCCAACAAGTCATGGTGAAAGCCAAGAATTATCAAAGTCACATTTTAGAGCCTGTTGTGAAATCTCTGTCACATACTTTATTTCACAACAAGAATTGAGTTTTCCAGCAAGACTCGGCGCCATCCCATAAAGCAAAAACCACCCAAGCTTCGTTGAAGGCAAATGTGCCCGGCCTTCATCGCGGCGAACGAATGGCCTTCCTCCAGCCCATCTCAACCCGCTAGATTATTTTTTATAGACTGAATTAGAGCTCAGGGCCTGCTGAAAGTCCCACCCAAACTTGGAGTCACTGAAGCGAATCCTTGTCCGAGAAGCAAAGCCAATTTCGCTGGAAAAGATTCGTGCCGTCATTGATGACTGGCCAAATCGTCTAAGGGCCTGTATTAAAAACAAGGCTGGTCATTTTGAATAATAATTATATTTTATTGTTGATTATTATCTACTTAATGTTTACTGAAATTTTTTAAAATATAAGTTTATTATTTAAAAAAGTTATGCAACTTTTAGTTCGTCTCAAAACTTATGCACACACGAGGTATATTTAAATTTACCTGTACTAGTTGTTGCTCCAAAAGTACCAAAGCCTGATGAAGAGGTACTGGTGCCAAACCCACCAAAACCAGCAGTGCTCGTGGTGGCAGTGTTTGTACTTCCAAAAGAAAAAGATGCTGCAAACAATACATATTATCTAGGTACATAAACACTTTAATATATCTGATTTAAAACAGGAAACATATACTTACGTTTGGCGGCAGTACCGAAGCCGGTGCCTTGCGTAGAAAGATTTGATCCAAATGAAAACGACATTATAATATAATATTTAAATTAAAAACTATAAAATATGTAAAATAGAAGCGTGATACTTTTACAATAACGCTAACATTAAGTACAAAACTTTTCTCAAGGGACGATGCAAACAGAAATACAACAAACAAAAAAGTGTTTTGTAGTGGTTTTGTGCACAGACTAGGGAGGAGTCTTTCTAATTTGTGGAGAGGAGGTACTTCACATATTTGTTTTGATCAGTTATGTATGGATAACTTTGATGAAAGCAAAGCTAAAAAGGTTAGTTTTCATTCATACACTCAACCACAGAGTATCTCTATTTAGTTTGTGCACAGAACAATATTACTCCTAGCCAAAGAATTTATATACACTAGAATGCTTACGAATAACAATAATCGCAAAAAACAAAATTCAAAATTAATCCTTATTACTCTATTGCAAAGTTGATTTTCCTTTAAAGCCTACATACAAATACCTAACGTTCCAGAAAAAGGTCCAAAATTTGTAGGTGTCCCTTTTCCTCTTGAATATTATACAACTTACTAGAAAGAGATACCTACAAACTTTAGGTGTTATTTCGGGAACGGCTTTTGTCCTCCGTAAGCATTCTAGTGTTATATATAAATTCTTTGCTCCCGGAGCACTCAACACTTGAGGTGACAGATTATTTCAATTTCTTTGTGACAGATAAATTGTTGACATTTTGTCTTTTTTAGAAGGGAGTTCAAGGGCCATGATAGCCATATTGCAAAGTATGGTACTTATATTAAAGCAAGACATACCATCAACATTTTTAGCAGTCTTTTTTAGAAGATGCAAGAAGCAAGAAGATAAAGCTTAGAAATAGTACTTGACATGGGCTTTTGTTACAAACTGGCATGCGCTGCTAGATTATAATGCTCCTCAAGGCCTATAATAAAAAATAAACTAAGGATTAACCTATGATGTTTCCTGTGGATGCTTTCACAGCGGATTTTATAACACATTTTAAACACTGTGCCCCTAGTATCTCATACTAGGGGTACTGATATATATCTATCTATATCTATCTATACTTATAATAAATCTGTAGAGAGGTCAATTCTGTACATGAAATATATTTTCAAAATAACTATCAGGGGGTGATTAGTGATCGATACTGATGCCAAAAATGCAATAAGTAAAATTTTTGTCTGTCTGTCTGTCTGTATGTTCCTTATAGAAACAAAAACTACTCGACAGATTTTAACGAACCTTGGTACAATTATTCCTCATACTCCTGGGCAGGTTATAGTATACTTTTCATCACGCTACAATCAACAGGAGCAGAGAAGTGTTGGGAAAACGGGAGAAGTTACTTCATTTTTTAAGCTTCCGTCGCGTGTGCAGTCTTAATCGTTAAAGTTACATAGAAATCATGTATGACGGAAATGCAACAGGATATTGCAAATTTCCCACGGGAACTGGAGTTAACGGGAAAAAACTTTTGTATGAAAAAAACTAAACCGCGTAAGATAGATGATTGAAATTTGACATGCAGGTACCCTAATGAACGTTAAGCTTACTTGCAACGCGATATTGCAAAATTCCCACGGGAACGGGAGTTACTGGGAAAAAACGTCGTGAGGGCAGACGTCGTTGATGGTCGTGTCAAATATTGAATTTTGCGGGCGAACTTTACACTATTCTTGGACGGTTTAAATCTTTAGTAGGTAGTTTTCTGTTGTAGATTACTGTTAAATTTTCCAAGCGGACGTTTCACGGCCCTTGAATTGTCTTATAATTTTCTTATGTAATTTCTAAATTTTGTTAAAATAATTGTAGGTTATATAAGTCTTAACGATGATTTTTTGTTAATATTGTACGGAACTCTTCGTGCGTGAGTCCGACTCGCACTTGGCCGGTTTTTAGTTTTAATGTGGTCAAACTTTACTTTCATACCGACTGACATCCACATTCTCACCTCTGAATTCCAGACGAAAGCCTATAGGTACTTTACGGTTAGCCTTCACTGATCGTATTTTCCTAAATTTATATCAAACCAAATTATCATAAACCAATAATCTTTAGATTAATAACAATTCATTATTCAACTGAGCTACTTATACTTTTACATAATAAAATTAAGCATTTATTAACCTTTCTTCCACACACACAAAGATCTCTCTTTTATAACACGCCACGCGGACGAAGTCGCAGGCAAAAGCTAGTTTAATAGTGAACAAGGTGCATATGCCTTGTTATTACCCGACTACTGCGAAGCCAAAAGGAAGGGTAATGATTTTGGCAGTCTATGTCTATGTATGTATGTATGTATGTTCATCATAGCGCCTAAACTACTGGACCGATTTTAATGAATAAGGTATCAAATTATTCGTAAAAATAGCCCGGGTAACATAGGCTATATAAAATTTTAACTGATGGAATTTATACCTCAGATTCTAACCTCAAAAAAATAATAATACAAATATGTATATAATTCATATTGTTCAAGTTAAAATATAGTTAGAAATGTTTAAAATGCATTTGTAAAGTGGTATATTTCACGCGGTCCAGTCATTTCTGTTCGGGAAACGGAAAAGTGTTAAATAAAAATTAAGTTAAAAATACTATAACCCGACTACATGGTTTCTAATAAAAAGGATGAAACAAGGAAATAATTGAGATAGAAATCCAGAAATGCATTACCTACTAATTCTGTGGCATAGGTACAAAATGTTCATTGTACAGCCGTGGACACACCCATTATAAATGGATGATAGGAACACCTTTGATGTCAGGACCATTAGGTGCGACCACAGCTTTACAATGACCATTTTGTATCTCTGCATTTCTATCTCAATAATTTCCTTGTTTCATCCTTTTAAGACACCTCATAGTCAGGTTATAGTTTATAACTTAATTTTTATAAAATTAATTACTGAATAAGGAAAAAAGTTTGGTGAAAATTTGACCACAAATTTTATAAAAAGAGAACCCTTATGAAAGCTAAAAATAATATGAACATGATTGAATTTTTAAATAAGTCATTTATTTCTAGTCAGATAACAAACTAGGTAGGTGTATAATTTTGCCTAAACATTACCAGAGTACTTAGTGCTATACTAGATATTACTAATAATAAAAACACAATATTTTCAATGTTTTTATTTATAATTTTACCAAATACCTACCTATCTTTGTAGATACTACTTCAGAGTCTTAAGTCAATGAATAATGGTAATTATATAGATGATAACCAATCAAGCCTTTTTAATTACATGTATGCAAATGTGAATTTCACATGTGGGATAACCTATAAAGTACATATCAAAACGTAAACAACAAAATTAAACTTGTATGTATGGTTGTTTATTGCATATTTTATCTCATTCCCTTGTTAAAATATTATATTTTTTCACAATGGTAACACAACGGAATATTCCAGAGGAAATAATAAATGCTTACATCATTTTTGATTTTCTTAGTTATACACAATTTAACACTTCCAACAGCAAAATGAATTTAATATTATGCAATAAATCAATCGGATGAAGTCTTCGCCTCCCAGGGAATCCGTTATTTCTTATCTCCAGGAGGCTGTAGCGGTTGGCCTCTTTCTTTACCTCGAAGTTTTATACCAATTGCTCTCTCTATTTTTCCCAAAACAATATTATTGGGGATACCACGACCAGCTTCGTAATCATTTACAATTTGAGGTTTTTCACATATTTTTGTCGCTAAATCTTTTTGGCTCATGCCTTTAGCTTGTCGTCCTTGCATTATAAGTTTCCCGAGATCTAGCGGTACTTTTTCATGCCGCAATTCTTCAGTCTCACGGTCAAGCTTTGCAGTGTTTTTTGTAGTTACATGTTGTTTATTCGTTCCTGCACCATACTTTTGTTGGGTATCAACTGGTAAACCTTGACGGCGTGCTGCATTTACAGCCTGCTCGGTTTTCAGTGCAGATGCTTTTGGTGGTTTTTTACGAAGTATTGTAACTGTGTCCCAATCAGACATTTTGAAATATGTTATCACACTGGTTTCACAACTACTGGTCCAAAATTTATTTGTTCTATTCGCAGCTGGTGACACTGTCGATGTAGAATTTGTGGATCAAGATCAATCGGACACAATCAAAGAAAAGAAAATCAATCTGTCTGCTTGATTGACGCACATACGCCTCGCCTATGCCCCAACTATGCCCAGGCTCGCTCGTATGAAGTTGGTATGTATGTATGAAGTATTTTTTTTTTTTAAATACTTTTTACGGCCATGGAATAGTTTCCATGGCCGTAAAAAGTATTTAAAAAAGGACTAGTGTCCTTTAAGGCCTCTCTTCATTTTATTAATCTTCTTCAGTCCTACTTTAATCAAGTCAAGTCAAAAAGTCAAGTCAGTAGTCTAGTCAAGTGATGAGTCAGTCGGATGGCTAAGTGAAGCGGTGGAAAAATTTCACTTAGCTATAACTTGGAGATTTTGGTGACAAAGGTAAAAGTCACATAATCGACACTGTACCACTTCCCAACACTCACGCTTGTTTCCGAACACTTTGCGAATAATAATCCACCAATATTAACCACAAATACTCGAAAAAAACCTAAGTTTTGGAAATTAAATACAGCGCGGACATAGCGACAGTTTACTTTCCCTCAAAAAAAAAAAAACCTGTATGAAGTAAACTGACTGATATTATGTCATGTGTGTGTCAAATTGGTCAAATTAATTTGACACTGACATTTTAAGAGATGGTGGTAGGGTGGTGGATGGTGGTGGTATGGAGCCACCAGGGTTGCTACTACCATCTCTTAAAACCATGCAAGATCCAGTGAGTAAGGGAGATGTCGCCTTACATCATGTATTGCGAATTACGATTCATTCCCGTTACTCATGCGGGAATTTCTGGTGGCCTACTATCATCTCTTAAAACCATGCAAGTTCCGATGAGTAAGGGGGATGTCACCTTACATCACGTAGCGCGCTATCCCGCTTACTCACTGGAACTTGCATGGTTTTTAGAGATGATAGTAGGCCACCTGAAATCCCCATTTTCTTTCGTTTTTCATGGCAATAACCAACACAAAAAAGTGCATTCGGTGCCGCGGCTCCGGCCCTATTTGGGCCCTATGTTCAATTTATTTGGCCCTATCATGGACGTAATATAACTAGTGGTTCTGTGAACAGTAGACCTCGCGAACCACCTCCGTTAACCCCCTTTTCCTTTTTTTCTTAACTCTATAGATAGGTATTCCCCATTCTGTCCATAGTTTTTAAAATAAAAATAAGTTGAAAAAGAATCATCTTTCGACCAGTGATATAAGCAATATAACAATATAGCAAACTTCCCCCATTTTTGCCCCCATTTTCCCTCGAATTAAAAAAAGCTCTCGACCAAAAATTGCAAATAAATCAAGGAACACGTGTGCCAAGTTTCATTAGGATCCGTTCGTAAACAACGTCACAGTAAACTTTCCCTCTTTTTTCCCCCATTTCGCATCCAATCTAAAAAAAAATCTCGACAAAAAATTGCAATAAATCAAGGAACACGTGTGCCAAGTTTCATTAGGATCCGTTAATAAACAACGTAACAGAAAACTTTCCCCCTTTTTTACCCCATTTTCCCTCCAATCAAAAAAAACTCGACAAAAATTTGCAAATAAATCAAGGAACACGTGTGCCAAGTTTCATTAGGATCCGTTCAGAAATGCGACCTCTAGCCCGGAACAAACAGACAGACAGACAGACAGACATCCGGACAAAAGCATTTGCCAGTCTCGAAATGGAGACTTGGGAATTTGAAAACGCTATACAAAGTTCCAAAATTGATGCAGAAGACCGAGAAGCGGCTCTTTCTACGCGGATTAGTTAGTTCTACAAGGTTTAATCAATATATGAACAGCCTGTGTTCGTGGAAAATTTGGAAAAATCAAAAAGTCAAAATTTGTATGTTTTTAGAAAAAAATTGTATGGGGCGCGGAAAGAAAATTCTCTCAGACACACTCCTTTAAATTGGCGCTAATTTTCCGAGTCCAATGATGTGCGCACTCGTATATAGATGTAAAATTTTCGAAAATCCAATATCTGTAGTATGGAAAATTGACTTACCAAGTAACCTCGGTATGCAAATTTCGGACAATTTTGGAAATTTTTCGATTTCTATGCGGCCGATCCACACAAACGAGGTGTCTACGGACTCGTCTCAGCGAGACGGATATAGATATTCAAAAATCAAAAAATGTTCGATACAAAATTTTTAAATTTTCTAAGAAAATGTGTTTTTTGGGAATTTGAAAACGCTATACAAAGTTCCAAAATTGTTCCAATAAACTATATTACGTCCATGGGCCCTATTGACTGTATGGCGCACCTACTGTCACTGTCAGTGATTCTTTGGTGTCATGCATGTCATGTCATATCAAATCAACCAATCAATCACAATCAATGGCCAAATGGCCAACCGTAGTGTAGTGTTCTCTTTTCATACTGTCATAACTCTTGTAAATAGTGTTGTGCTATTTTGATACGATTTTGTCTTGACGTTAGCAGAATCGACGCCCTGGACGGACTTTGGGACCTTGTTTGGGACGGACGGACAAGAATTTTTCCGTAATAATAATTTCGTGATTCAGTTCAAATATTTATATTCCGTCTGTGTAACAGTATAAATGTTTTTTTAGTACAGGGTTTTATTTATCAATGCTTGAACTTAAAAGGCGTGAATGACTACCGTGATGTTACATCACAGAATTAATAGTTTTTGTAGGGAAAGTAAACTGTCGCTATGTCCGCGCTGTATTTAATTTCCAAAACTTAGGTTTTTTCGAGTGTTTGTGCATAATATTGGTGGATTATTATTCGCAAAGTGTTCGTGAACAAGCGTGAGTGTTGGGAAGTGATACAGTGTCGATTACGTGACTTTTTATCTTTGTCACCAAAATCTCCATGATATAGCTAAGTGAAATTTTTCCACCGCTTCACTTAGCCATCTGACTCAGACTAGACTTACTTACTTGACTGGACTTGACTATTGACTTGAATTTTTGACTCGACTGACTTAAGTAGGACTGAAGAAGATTAATACATTCAAGAAAGGCCTTAAAGGACTAGATTCCATGGCCGTATAAACTATTCAAAAAAAAAAACAGAATTAATAATAGTACTGTTTACATCATAGAACTAGGAACGCGGCTCTAATAGAATTAGCATGACAAGCTAAACTGTCTTACCACTCATACACGATATTTACGTGTATGCCATCCTTGGGTTCACAGTCTACTAATGTCTATTGCGGAGTATATACAAGGACAACAAAAAAAATCAATTTTGGGTATTAATGCCGATTTATGCCTACACAATATGTAAAAATAATTGTATAAATCCAAATATGAGTTCTCCTGATACTTCTTTTTACGTTTTATACAAGTTAAAGCCTTATATTATGTAAAATACTACAGCAAATTCAACGCCATTTTGAATGAAAAAAATATTATTCAGTCAAGAACATGTGCCAAGCATAGTGTTGTTGCTCTTACGTTTCTTTCGTCAAGTATCGATAAACGAAGTTAGAAGGCAAGTTTGGAGTAAAATTCGGGTTTAATTATCAACATAATTCTTGTAGGTAAATGTCAACAGGAAATGAATGAAGAAACCAGTTTCCAAAATTGCTACATAGTGTTACCATTAAATTCCGGAAGATGCCAATTATTCTTGTTTGTAACGTCTTACTAAAAATGTTTACTTATTATATGACAATCTTCGGGATCGAAAAGAAAAAACGAAATGCCTGGTTTTCTTATCTCCCTGTGACATCTGTTGAAGTAAAACTAGACGTGGGTTTTAACGACAAACCCAGAGAGATGGTTAAGAAAAATCAGATAATTGGATTTTCAAAATCCAATGGACTACAAAATCATAATAGTGCCGTTCACGCTATTTTTAACCCAAAAAGAGGGGTATTATAATTTTCGATTTCAGTTTAGTTTTTTTTTGTACTAACGGTGACTTATGTGCGAGTGTTTTTAGATATATGTTTGATGAAAATCGGTTGAGCCGTTTGTAACTTGTGGTGGTGAAAGGGGAAAAGAATAACCGCATGCCTGCAAATATATATTCGAGTGGGGTCTGAAATTAAAACGCATCACGTCCACAGTAAAAAATAAAATGTTCAATGAAAATAGGTTAAGCTGTGAAAAAGCTCTAGGGGTATTAGTGGGGAAAATACCTAATGCCTGGAAAATATATGGGTGAGGGGGAGAGATTTCATTAATTTTTTTATCAAAACAATGATGCCAGGCCTTACAGGGTCCAATGACCTTTGTGGCGCAAGAGTGTGCAGGGTGAATTGAGCTTTTACCCACTTGATATGAATTAATAATCAAAAAGGGAAACGGACGCAATATAAAACATTACAGCAGCTATTAAACATTAGTTCTACAGTATATTAGGTCGATTGACTTTAGAAGGTACTGATACATTATGCAAGCAACTTGAAAACGTTAAATCAAGCATGACTAATAATGCGCCACGACGTCAAGCTGGCACGTCTTGGGTTTGCCCCTTCCACCATACCAAGACCCGTGGGAGGTGGCATGGTCAAACCACCTGTTTCCACGAGACGTGATCGTACCACCGCAGGCCACTCTTTTGAAGCTTATCTATCTGTTATGTTATGGATATGAAGGCTGTCCCGAACGTGGTGGGAGTTTCGAACGCGGTCTTTTCGCGATATTTCACACATCCAGCTCAGCGGACAGTTCTAATGATGGTTATATAGACCTGACCCTTGAGCCTGACCGGCATTCTGGAATCACAAGTGAAACCAGTCATCTCAGGCCATTATGCTCATGATCCTGTTTGCTTCGACTTCTGGTTATTTTTTCATATTGATTCATGATATACTTATCGTATCGAGTCTGGCTAATGACCACCACCGCCAGATGCACTGTTTGTGACTTAATAGTTTAATAAATAGTATTCTTCATGTCAGACCATGCTAGCCCATACAGATATAAACAGTAAATTATGATGAAATTCAAAAGTGTAATAAAATCAAATATTAATAAAAACCAATAAAAAAATTACAATAATAATTCAACGTATTCTCGATATATCGATGCTACGCGAATCTGTTACTTCACTAATTTTGCCTGCTGTCATGTCAAAATGGCAACAAATAGACGTAATAATTATACAAATGGAATGAGTTATTACTTTTTAGAGTGACGATAAGCATTGAACATCGTGTCTCTGTCACTCTGAAAAATATATATATATGGCCATCGCGTGAAAACACATTATTATCTCACTAATGATACAAACAAAAATATGGTTTCATGCGATTGGCAAGTCATCCTGGTTATTTAGAAGATTAGAAGATGTTTTTAAGTTAGCTTCTTACGCAACAAGCGACCCGCCCCGGCTTTGCATGGGCATAATAACCTTGCTCTTTAATCACTCTATCTATAAAAAACCGCATCAAAATCCGTTGCGTAGTTTTAAAGATATAAGCATACAAAGGGGTATAGGGACAGAGAAAGCGAATTTGTTTCATACTATGTAGTGATAACCGAAGACAAGAGGTCCGCTTAAGAAGGGACTAAATAAATTAACCGGCTTGGTATTACATGGATCTCACAACTTTTGACGGTAAAACAACTAAGCGAGACTTGGAATTTTTATAAGTTTTGTTTTTGATGGTATCTCATTTCTTTTTGTAGATTACAGAGATCTACTTTACGACATACATATTGCCTCTTGATAACGCGGGCGATGTATAAGTATGCAGGTACACTGGTTCGTTCACTGCGAATGTAACTTTGTTATCCTATATATTTATATGGGATTACAAAGTTATTTATGCAGTTGGTGTATCTAGAAAACTGGACCGAAATTGCAAAATATTTTAGTTTTCCTTTGGGTTATACACTAAACATTAATTACATTCTAAATTTGAAGCTTATGTATATGCTGCAGTGCTACTACCGCGCTCCAAGATTCTTGCTCTGACTGCAACAACGCAATTTTCTGATATAACTGCAAATCTATTAACAGATTTGGTACTTAACATTTGGTCATAGCCTAGAGGACCTATAGATACCAACTCATTAAGATTAGTTCAGTTTATCATATTCAGTGCTGTTATTTGAAAGAGCGAGTAAAATTAATCTTATAATGTTGCTCTAGTTTATGGAACTTAAGTAAACTGTGACTAATAGAGAAGACATATATCGGGCATTAATGCATACCAATTTTCCAGTCAGAATTTCAAGAGAATTTTATTGTAAGAACACTCATCTATAAGTAGGTACATATAAATTCGAGGTTGAAATGGCTTCGTTTTCCTGTCTATCTATTTAATTAGATCATGTATTCAAACCTAACAATAAATAATAGTACTTACTAGTAATATCACGCTAGTGACACTCCAGGTATCAGTACTGTTATCTATTCTGTGGTATCACGAGCGTAAATAGGTTAAAGTAACTGTGCGCTCATCTTTCCCGGCCTTATTTTATATTATGATTATATACTATATATTTATTTTTATATCTTCGCTCTAGCGTGTTTTTCCCGGTTGCATCTTCAGCTTACGTTTCAAAGCCCAGGGTACGCTATTAATCATGGTTCAATGGAACGATTGACGTCTGACCTATGTATCCTATTTATTTTTATATATTAGTAATTATAAATAAAAAAATAGTATGTACTTGGTAAATAACAGTCGTATCGAGAACGAGAAGGTATCTTTATCTCCAGACCAGAACAAAACCTACGCTCAAACATTACAAACGGCAATACCGTACGTACACTTCGAACTTTTTTACGAATGTGAACATTTTTTCTATTGCTCGAGAATATACATAGAAATTTAATCAGACTCATCATCTTTTTGTGTAGGTGAGACGGTCAATCGACCATGCATACCCTGTTGTCAGAGTTCGTCGGAAGGCTTTCCCGGCCTCTGACATGGTTCCTTTAACGACTACCAGAGGGCAGCTGGGACCAACGGCTTAACGTGCATTCCGAAGCACAGAATCATCTTTATTATCAGACAGTCAGGTGATTCAAGCCTGCAATGTCCTAACCAAACTGGAACCAACTAAATAAGCTCCCACGACCCCTGGGTCTAACAGACTCAGACTGCTTAGTTGGTCGGAGTGGAAATACAGTGCATTTGTACTAAGCCTTAATCCTGTGTCATAAAGTCTTTTTTTGTTTGATTTTGCAATAAGAAAAGTTTGTGAACTCATTCCATAATGTGTGTATTTGATGACGGACCCCCCCTCCTACCCTCCCTTACCTCAGCCCTTACCCCCATGCAAACGGCGCGCTAGGTTCCCATACATTTAATGTCATATGTTACATCTATCTTAAGTGACGCAATTTTTTTTTAAAATCTATGGTTTACATACTGGTATTGTATCACTTATATTAATTAGGTTTCTTCTCATTAATTTAAAATGAATGAAAACACTTCTGATGTCGAAGAAGAGATACTTGTATATGCAGCTTTTGACAAAAGTGTTGATGTGGACCATTGTAGAAGTGTCCATGTTCTTGGCATAAATGAAAGTAATCCTATAATCCAGATGGATGAAACATTTTTTACAGGTAAGAATTTTATTTTGTATAAGTGGTCGTAAATATCTGACGACCTCTGAAATGGCAACATGCAAATGGAAGTCTTGTTTGCTTATGAAGGAAGATCCTCTTGGAATGGTCTGCAGAAAATTCAGCTGGGTTGTTCTTACATAAAATCATGATTTATTGGTTAGATTGGGTATGTGTATGTGGTGGATATAGTAGTTATCATGTTAATCTATTTAACTCATCTCAAGGTCTGAATTATGAGACCTCACTCACTTTGCTCACTTGATGAATTACTATAGGTTCTTTTACCTGTTTGATTTTAGAGGTAAACTTGATTTTAGAGGTAAACTTTTATACAAGTCTTTTCTGCTTGGTTACCTCATTCTCATCTATTTCTGCTACCAAACAGCAATGCTTGCATTGTTGTTTTGAATTGTATGGTATGAAAGGCTGTGAAATAATTGGGTGCTGTAGTAAAACTCATAGCATCCTAGGTTAGAGTTGGCAATGTGCTAGTAGTAGGTAAGGTATTATATAAATATGCTACTGAGACATGTTTTTCAAATTTTAATTAAATATTTATGGGACTTTTTTTTTCCATTTCAGGAAAGTTTGAAAATGCTTTGGGGACATACTTATTTTTTGAGGAAGATTTATCTACACAGAGTGTTGATCCTGTTCTAGACAGATTGTCAGAGAAAAATCTTAAGTATTTGACAAAAACAAGAAAACTGCTTGAAATGAAACAAGCTTATGTTACATCTAAAGAAGGTATGAACAACTTATAGTTTCCAGTTTAGCAAGTTTTATCATGTGACTAGCTGACTTGGCGAACTCTATACTGCCTGAACGCTCTTTTCCCTCCATTTAAACCTTCCTTGAACTTACACAAATATTTCAAGACCAAAATATATATATGTATAATACAATATATATAATATTTCTTCTTTTTAATACACTATTATTGCACATTATCGCATAGCTGTAAGCCGTAAGTCCATATTGGCTTTTGGATTATTTTATATACATATATTAAAAATGTATTGTTAATGGACAAAACACTGTTGGCCAATTAACCGCTGTAGAGTTTTAAATCAAAAGTTGATTTCCTCTCCTTAAGTTTTTACATGATTCATCTAGATAGAAGGCGCCAATCAATGTGAAGGCCTAATATTTGTCTTTTTGTGAGACAATGTTGTTCCATCAAGCTGCACAGGCAAGCAATCACCCTTGCGTAGGGTATAGGTGACATGCACAGACCAAGGGCGAAACCGGGGTGTACTGCTAGTTACAAATAATTACAAAAAACGCACAAAAAAAGTAACATGAATATTTTAAAATATAAGTATTTTTCCAATTTCCAAATATAGAAAATATAATCCTAAGTTGAATTCTGTCCTTCTTTTCTTAATTGTGATTATTTGTGATACGGACAATACATACAGGGAATAATATTGATATTATTGAAATATGGGCTGTACCATATGTTAAAAAAGCAATCAATTTACCTTTTTAATATATTGCTTACTTATTTCAGAACAAGAAGCTCCAAGCCAATCTTCAGAGATGGATAATGATATTGAAACTATAAGTTTTAGTAACTTAGAACAAGCTCTAGCAAAATTTAAAGATGAATTTAAGATAGATCAATATGAAGGAAAACCAGTTATCACAGAATCTGCACAAATTTCTAAAACTGGTGAAGTAAATGAATAAGTAAGTTTACTATATTTACATTGCCCTGACACACAGCGGAGATTTCCCACTATAAATAAAAATACAATATAATTCTCCTGCTTTACTGAAGATGATTAAAATAGAACCCTACTATGTAGTACTATTACTAATTCTGTGACCCTACATTAATTTTCCACATTTGTCTCCTTGTAAAAAAGGAAAACATATTTAGTTAGGACTTTACTTGCTTTTTAATTTACATGCTTAGACAATTTAACCAACTGGAGTGGCCATGTACATGCGACCCCCTCTGTAACAAGTATTATGACCATACTACTTGTACTTGAGTGCGTGTATGTTTTGCTTGTATTGAATAATTATGTCAAGTGTGAGTGTTGTGATGTATTTGAATAATGCATTAGTTTTAATACTTATTGTGTGTGTTTCCTCACCCCGCGGACTATATTTTCACGTAGAAATAAGGGCGCGTAGCGTCTCCGGTTGATTTAATGCTCTAAGCTAAGACATTATGCTGGTAATCCATACTATTATTATAAATGTGTGTGTGTGTGTGTTTGTATGTTTGTGTTGTCCGTCTTTTAAGTAAAACAGGCGACGAAATCAAAATAAAATTTGGCATGGCACCTTGAACCTTGGGGATGGACATATGCTACTTTTGGTCGCGATAACCAACATCCACGCGGGCGGAAGCTAATCTGTCTAAAAGTGGAGCAACATCAAATCTATTTCAGCAGTAGCTGTATCACGGGGTGGTGGTAAAAAGGTATCAGACATAAAAACGATTTACATTATGCTTTCATTAATCATTTGTAAAAATATTTTAATGATGCTTGTGTTGTAAGAACTATAAAATTGTGATAACGAAATTATCGTCCGATAATAAAATCAGTACTAGCTGCTACTAGCTACGGCCACACGCCGGATGTGTTGAATTGCATAACAAAATATTCTATTGGGACACGCAATTTATATTCTGCATTGCCGACGAGCATATTTTTTAGTTAACTTTAATTTTTCAGCTTTTGAATAAATAATATGTATGACGGTGTTTCCTCAAGAAAACAATAGGCTAGTTGACTTGTATTTTGTTTTTGTTTATAATAATTATTTTCTATTTTTTTTAGCCCTATATGGCAGCAATATTTAATTTAAAAATTTACTTTTAGAATCCTATCGAAAACACCGTCGGCCATTTTGGATAGTTTTGTGACGTAATTATTCTGTAAAGTGCTATTTTTGAAATCTGATTCTCTCAAAGAACCACAAAGTCGCATGAAGATCATGCGACTCCACAGTTTTGTCGAATGAAAATCATTCGAATTACCGATTTTGAACGAATGACAGAAGTTCCCCCCACATATTATTTGCAGATATTAGGTATTTTCCCCACTTATACCCCCAGAGCTTCAGCTCAACCGATATTCATTCAACATAATAATTTAAATCGCTTCATTCGTTCGGGAGCTATGACGCCAGAGACAGATAGTAAAACAAAGGATATATATGTATAGGTTGAAGATTTATTTTCAAATTTTTAATACTATTTACGGAATAAAAAAAGTAGATACACTTTTTGGACATTTTTTCCATTGAATTTTCCTAAAGGAACCTAGTTATTTCTTTGCAAAAAACCTTTCTCCCTTCTCCCAGTTCTTAATTTCTTGGTATATCTCAGTGGGTCTAAAAACGCCACTTTAGCAATTCATCGAATCAAATTCATATTTACGAATTCCTTAGCAATTCTTTAGAAATTCCTATTTCTTTCAATTTTTTTGAAGAGGACTTGCAAAGTTTAGTTGGCTATTTTACAAAAAATAGAGGAATCGCTACAGAATTGCTAAGGAATTCGTAATATGAATCGATTCGATGAATTGCTCAAAGTGGCGATTTTAGACCTCCAGTTCTTTAGGTGTTAAAACAAGGTTCTGCAATAAAGAATCCCTGTTCTCTAAAAAAATGTGCATGTATCAATAACGGACGTTAGTTAGGTATACTATAAATCTGGTTTACACCTGTGGTGCCTGTGGTTCACTCACCCGCACCCTTAAAACATTAAACCAACGGAGCGTGCGTTGTGACGTGTTTGAATGATGCTTTGCTTGTTGGTTTAATGTTATGCGCCCACACCTCAGATCAACTCCGTTACACCAAGTGTGAGGCATACAATACAACACATTGCACACGCGTCTCATAGAAAAAGATTTTCCAAGGTGCATTATGAGACCACAAGTGGACTGTGTGGACTCATGTACAGTCGGGGGCAGAATGCAGATAACTGATCCCTGGGTCATTCACTACTGTAAACAATGATGGTAGTGGTTACTTTTTAGAGTTCCGTACCCAAAGGGTTAAAACGGGACCCTATTACTAAGACTCTGCTCATATTTAATATTTCTAAATTCTGTGGACTCCGCTATGCATCCGTCCCTATGTTAGGTTCCAGGCGGGCTGTACCTCATGAACCGTGATAGCTAGACAGTTGAAATTTTAACAAATTATGACTCCTGTTGCGCTAATAACAACTGTAAACAGTATAAAATAAGTAGTAGGTATTTAAGTGGGGCTCTCAGACAACAAACGTGATACTTTTTTGCCGTTTTGTATAGAAAAGGGTACGGAACCTTTTATGCGCGAGTCCGACTTGCACTTTTGTTTCGCCTTCCGATGTTGGCCGATTTTGTTTCTGCCTTCGGCTGTACTTATGTCCTAAATTATATGGGGATTCCCTCTGCTTCCTCAAAAACAAGAGTTAAAATGACACTGCCACATACTGGATTCGATATCAAAATATTCTATTCAGTTCAGTATCAGATCGTGTCACAGTCACAGGGCGGCATTGTTAGGATAAGTAAATCGAGCCGAAATTAAAAGACATGTAAGTAGTACCCAAATGTGAGTGCAATAAATATTAGTTTTTGTTAGAAATTTAGGTAGTTTATTCAACACCAATAGACGGGTTTTGTTCGTCATTTTCAACCGACTTAAAAAAAGGAGGTTCTCAATTTGGCTGAATATTTTTTTATGTTTTTTGGCTCATATCTTCGTCATTATTGGACTAATTTTGAAAATTCGTAAATACGTGCCTGTCAGACTTGCGCACGAAGGGTACCGTACTAAACAAAGAAAAAATAACATTTGTTATATGGCTGGAAAAACGCCAAAAAAAATCACATTTGTTGTATGGGAACCTCCTCAACTATTTGTTTTAGGTTTTATAGCGGGAAAAGAAATACACATCATCTGTGATTTTAAATATCTAGCTATCACAGTTGATGAGACAGCTTGTAGATAGACAAACAGACAGACAGTAAATTGTCAGCCGAAAGGTTTTAAATAACATTGAGTCAGTGTAAGATATTTACAATGAGAAGTGTCGTTTTCGGCAGTTGTGTGGGTTTAGGCTTCATTCATTCATTTCGTGTAGGTGTCGTGCTAAATCGACCATGCACAACCCTGGTGTCAGAGTTCTTCGGAACCGCCTCTCGGCCTCTAACGTGGTTCCTTTAACGACTACTAGATGAAAACCGGGACCAACGGCTTAACGTGCCTTCTGAAGCACGGATTTATCTTTTTTGTCAGATAATCAGGTGATTCAAGCCTGCAATGTCCTAACCAAGCTGGAAACAACTAAACAAAATATGCTTCCCGTGGGAATCGAACCCTCGACCCCCGGGTCTTCAGGTAAACGCCTTAACCAATGGACCACGGAGGCAGTTTTAGGCTTAAGAATAGACCATTTCCTTTTCACACAGGTCTAATTAGGTACCTTATACCTCTCTAACCCTTTAGGCGATGGCAGGTGTATAAACATATAGAGAACCCAAATAAAAATATAACTTCTTCCCAAATAACATTAATTTTATCTGAAACATACGAAATTAATTTAAAAAAAAAACCCTTCAGGTGCGATTACTCCAAAGTTCAAAAATGCTAGATCAACAAGGATTAATTATGGGCTCTAACACCCATATTCTCAAACGTTTCCTCAAACTCCACTCATCCTCACTCGACCTCAATGGTATTCATAGTTGACATTAGCTTCCTCACCTTAAGGAAATTACTCAATGGAGGTGAGGAACAAACTGTCAAAATATAAGGTTGGTCGAGAGGTACCTTAAGGAAGCCTCGAACGTTTCGTTTTACGAAACTTAGGTACTTTTATTAAGGACAACATTTAGAAGAACTTGTACCTACTGTAATAAGTTCTTTGTTTATTAAGTATTTTGTTGTTTTATAATAAAACTATGCCAGTAAGCTAAAATTGAAAAAGAAACTTTGTCAAAAACTCTTTTTACGTCAAAAAGTTAAGCGGTTTACCAACATACTGAAATGAAACGGGACGTCATTCCTCACTGGAGTTTGCTCAAGGAAACAATCAAGAATACCATTTTCAAGGAAAGTTGGAGGACTTCCTTGAGGCGTCATCGAATGAGGTTGAGTGGAGGAGACCTATGAGGCAACGTTTAAAAATATGGGTGTAAATGTACCTATAGAATATCCATCCATAACATGCCTACCATCTGTAACTAAGGGGGAGTATTGTGTTAAGGGGGAGTATTGTATTGTACCTTATATTGGACCATCGCGCCTAAACCACGGAGGATATATAGTGGTTGGCCTATTGATATTTTCCTTAGAAACACAATGTCGTCGCGTCGAGGGTGATCGGAGGGCTAATCGCCATCAGTGATGGATGAGTGTAAATTTAATAAAAAGAAATAGGTCATGCACATATCAAACATGTTTTTAAGATGCTTTTTGATAAAATTGCGTTAAAGTTGTTTCTATTCCACGCTAGATGGCATGCCACGGACCTATCATTATTTGATTTTATAAAATGAAAAATTAATAATTTGCGAATAAGAAGTAGGTATATTTATTATGTGGCAATGTAAACTTAATTGTGAAAATAAAGATAAAATTTTATAATTTTTTCCCGAAAACCGCTTTGCAATTATTTTTTAATTTATTTACGAACACGTCACGAGTATACACGTGTGAATGACAATAAGAAATGTTCTGTATTGATCAATGCGCCACTGGTGGCGAGTAACTGGAACTAATCAAAGACGCCTATGATGAAACCAGTACTCATTTGGTTATTTCATCTCTTCTATGTAATTTCTCCGTGGCTCATCTGAAGAGGAAAATTTTGTGACCGACCGAAGGGTATCGGTGAAACTCTTGTTTCGGTCGAAGAGACAAACATTCCATTTTAGAAAGGTCTCATAGGAAATAAAATAAGTTCTAAAATATTTAAAATTGTCTGTTTCAGGAAGATGAAAACATCTATAAACAAAGTTTTCACAACTTTGGAAGAGGTTTTCCTGCAAATCAATCATGACTATGTTAAAATTAATAAAAAGGAAGCCAAGAATAACAACGTCACTTTACGATCTGTCCTCGATGAATTATTAAATAAGATGCGCAAGTGTGATCCGTTATTTGATAGTATGAAACCAAAGCTCGATTATTTGGGTAGTTACTATGACGGACTAAGAGTTGGCCATCCTACAGAATTCGATATCAACGTCATTTTAAAACTCCCAATCAATTACAGAAAAATAAGCTTAGATTGTACAAGGACTTCATATGATTACACAAATGTAATTATGCCGTCGGAATTCCGGAGACTGTGTAAAACTTCAACGACTGCCAAAAAAGGATTTACGAAGACCGAACTCTGGTGCGATAATACTCATCGATTATCTGTTAAAAAATTTAGATCATGGATGCAGAGTGTTGTCGATTCTGCGTTAAATAAACTGCCGATGTCAAATGGACGCCGCGAACTGATTGTGCAAAGTAACCGATATCTCCTTAGTGCGAAACTGTCCGGCCCGGCGAACACGATCACAATACACAAAACTAAAAATAATATTGATGTTGATTTGGTACCAACATTCGCATTTGATTTGCCAAAAACGCCCATTAATTCAGCTGTTAATTTTTTCAGAGAAGAATTTATAAGTAATAGTAGATATTTTATTGTTCCGAAACCTACACAAGACGAATACCTTTGGAGACTGACTTTCCCATTTCAAGAAAGAGCGCGCATGAGAAGCAGAAATAATTTCAAAAGTGCTGTAAAACTAATAAAACTTTTACGCGATACTCAGAGATTTGATAAATTGGCTAGTTATTACATAAAATCTTTATTTTTGTGGCAAACAAAATCACATGAGGATACTTTCTGGAAAAAATCTTTATCTGATTTGGTTATTTATATGCTAATGAAACTAAGAGATCATTTGGCTCTAAAAGAAATTAAAAACTATTGGTGTTCTCAGAATAATCTTCTCGACAAGCTTAAAGATGAAACTTGTAAAAATTGGTCTAATAAACTGAATTGTATTATAAAAGATATAGAACAAAATAAGAAACAAAATCCATCCATCGCATTCAAATACTTTACAGATGGTGTAAATCATACTCATACTCGGATGTGTATAAATGATCCTTGAGGAAGAGAAGAGAATAATAAATAGCCTGGTGTTATATTCCCTTTTGTGGCAGTATGGGTGAGTGAGTGAATTTACGCTATAAATGCCAAAAATTCTTGAATGTCAAAAGGGTCATAAAATCACACAATCCATATACATAGGTATATCCTATACTGTTAAACGAGCATATTTGTATATATATATAAAATTTGTACTCGCGTTTTCGAAAACTTCTCTAACGATTTCCTTGAAATTTTTAAAATAAGTTCTTACTAATTACTAGGTTTTTCTTACATAGTCAAAAAGATAATACAGCTAGGTTCCATGTCTTGGAAAATTCTATTTACCCATATTTTCACGCAAATATGTATAAAACGAGCGAAGAATAGAATAGAATAGAAAAACTTTAACCACCAAACAAATGTATACATAATTTTGTTACAAACTAGGTAAGGTACAAAGGCGGACTTATCGCTAATGCAATCTTTTCCAGTCAACCTCGGTCGCCCAGATGCTTATGTGGATATAAAGCTGGTTTAATGTTACTCATGTTTATAGCTTAACTAAGTTAGTTAGATATTTTATCTTATTATAAAATTTTATATTTTTTGTTGTTTTATTTACTCTGCCTTGGACCTTTTATATTTTTGGGCTAGCTGAGTTGTTTCCGATGTAAGAATAGATCTGCCTTTTGCCTTAAGACGTCGGCTCGCTTCGGCTTCGTGTCCTCATTTCTCTCAACACCTTCGCAAGCCGTTTGGGTTCTGCGAGCAGGAATAACCATCTATTATAGGGCAAACTTGAGCAACATGGAGTTGGAGTAGGAATTAAGTAATTATTTACAGCATCGCCGAGAAGTCGAATAGAATCGCAGAAAAAGTCTACAAAATCTACTATGGAAGTGCGTCCATTAGCGCAGAGCGAAGGCGCGCCGAATCGAATCTACCGCGCAATTAATCGCTCAACAAACCGACGACAGGGGAATTTATCGCCACGCTACGCGCCGCCGCCGCCGCCGCGACCTGTGGGGTTACTATGGTCTCTTAAAACCATGCAAGATCCAGTGAGTAAGTGGGATGTCGCCTTACATCATGTATTGCGCTGTCTCGCTTACTCACTGGAACTTGCATGGTTTTAAGAGATGGTGGATGGTGGTAAGCAGTGAGGATGAGTCTAGGTATGACATCCTGTTTCATTTCTGTATGTTGGTAAACCGCTTAACTTTTTGACGTAAAGAGAGTTTTTGACAGTTTCTTTTCAATTTTGGCTTACTGGCATAGATTTTATTCTATCAGTAAAATACTTAATACACAAAGAACTTATTACAGAGATATTAGATTCAAGTTATTTTAAATCTGATCCTCAATAAAAGCACCTACTTTTTGAGTTCGAGGCTTCCTTAAGGTAAGGTACCTCTCGAAGTGTCGACCTACTTTGTCCCTTACTATCATCTCTAAAAACCATGCAAGATCCAGTGAGTAAGCGTGATGTGATCACAGACGTAGATGTGATGTAAGGCGACATCTCCCTTACTCACTGGATCTTGCATGGTTTTAAGAGATGATAGTAAGGGACAAAGTAGGTCGACACTTCGAGATTTTATATTTGACAGTTCGTTCCTCACCTCTATTGAGTAATTTCCTTAAGGTGAGGAAGCTACATACCATTGAGGTCGAGTGACGAAGGACCGAGTTTGAGAATATGGGTGTACGTTTAAGAATACGGGTGTGATTGCCATATGCCACGAACACCAAAAAAAAAAAAATAATAAAAATTATGGACGGACGACGCCATTTTCTTTGTATCGCCATTTCATTTCTGTCATGAGATGGAGATGTAAAGTTGTAAAGTGAGATAGAAATAAAATAAATTAGATTATTTTAACAAAATTATTATAATAATACAATTAGTTTCATTAATTTTAATTATACTTAGTGTAAAGCAGGTAAGATATGTGCAAGATTTAAAAACAAAAGATGTTGCAGTTTTGTTACATTACACCGCGTCTACTCAAATGAAGAAAGAGTGCAATGGCGTCTGCTTACTTACTCGAAGCGCGTCTAAATTTATTCAGTCATCCTTTTCTTACACATATCGACTATTCAGGAGATACAGCTTTGCTTTCGTAGCAAATGATCTTTTTACGAATAGACTGATAAGAAAATATTTCCCGTTACCTTCACACCTTATTCTTTGTGAGCGATTAGCCGCGCTAATATCACAAGTGGAATGTTGTCAGATGCTGAAACTGGAAGATGTCGCCTTTTATTATGGCTAATATGTGTTCTATATATTTACACAGGTTTAATTTGAAGGAAATTGAGCTATGAGCCGCTAACCAGTTTCATATGAAGCAGTGATTTATGACGAAATGTTTACTACCAATGCTGTGCAAACCGGCACAGTGCCGACTCTGCAATACCAGGAGCATCCGCCTCAGAAAGTTCAGGCTAAAAGTATTGAAACCGTTCAGCAGAAAAATGCTCAGCAGACACAGCAGGGCCAACAGCAGCAGCAGGTATGTTTGATTCACTCATTATTAAAATGTATAAACTTAAATATAATCAGTATGCTAGAAGGAACAAAACAAATACTTACAATTACAAATACAAACAGGGGATCTCAAAATAATATTGTCAAAAGTAAAATATGTTTGTCAAATTATTTGTGATAAAAACTTTGAGGAAAATAAAATAGCTTATTTGCACACACTATTATTATATATTCAGTCAATTTTGAGAACAATTTTCTACAAAGTATGGGCTTGATATGATCCAATAATAAGTAGTAGGACTTCTTAGTATTGGACAATCCGATTTATTTATTTATTTATTCTTTAAAATGTACAAAATTCAAATTGTTAAACATAATAGTCAAACTTTAAAGCATTGGCTAAAAAAGCAGAAAAAGAAGAAAATGCAGAGTGCTTGAATGTGTGTATAGAATTAAAAGTTTTAAGCTTTTTTTGCTTTATATGAATTTTGTTTTTCAGGAGTTTCCTACTTTTTGCTATACCACAAATGTCAATATGCTCAGTAAGATTGGCACAGGGACAACCAGTGGTGCTGGAGGTGTAGCAGGCAGTGTGAACATTGCACAACTGACTACAAGTGATGATAAAACTTGCTACATTGCACAGCCATTCTCCTACAACTATGCCCTGGTTAACCAAATGCAGATCGCCCCAAATGGCATACAAAATACTATATCTAATATCAGCTTTAAGTGTGACGTGTGCGGACTGATGTTTGGTCACCTAAGTCTACTTAATGCTCATAAACGGATCCATGCACAAGATACAGGTAAATTTGTTAATTTTATGTATATTATTTCTCTGGGCAGCAATAAGCTCAAAAATGATTAAACAAACCATCTTCATCAGAAGCCAAGCATCTGATTTAACCTGTTGGCGATTTGTGGCTGAGAGGCAGTTCCGACAATTCTAACTCCAGGTTGTGCAAGGTCGATTGACTGTGTCATCTACATGAAATGATGATGACCTTGAGAACCTTAGGGGTATAGTAGTAGTTACTCTATGGTTCCGCATGTATTTTATTTGGTTCATTCATTTAAAAAGGATGTAGGTATACACATTAGAAGGTTGAGTTGTGAATCAAGTCAATTAAAAATAATCTACCATACATTTGACCTCAATAGGATCAAACTGAGGAGCTTTGGCTCTGAAGTAAGAATATTCCCACTGCATCATAGATAACACAATCATCTCAACTCTCATCCATACTAATATTATAAATGCGAAAGTCTGTCTGTCTGTCTGTTTGTCTGTCACCTCTTCACGGCTAAACTGCTGAACCGATTGTGATGAAATTTGGTAGGGATGTAGTTAACGACCTAAGGTCAAACATAGTAGCCTATGTTTGACCTTAGGTCGTTAACTACATCCCTACCAAATTTGGGCGCGATATAACCGAGTCCCACGCGGGGCGAAGCCGCGGGGAACAGCTAGTAAATAGATATGTACATGAATAATTTTCAAGGAGTTGACTATTTTTATTTCAGATAGTAACATAACTGTTGTGGCAACAGGTGTGAATACCAACAATGAAGTGGCGATGCCTCCGCACATCCAGATAATGTCATCAGACCCCAATGACCAGCAACAGCATCATGTACAGTTACAGGATAGTTAGTATTATTATTTTTATTTTTCACAGATTTATTTATGTAAATTTTAATGCATAATTAAAAAGAAATCAAGTGTACACGTACGGTGGATGTAATGCCATTTGTATAGAAATAAGGCTGCATTCACATTAATGAAATTAACAGCACCTGTGACGTGGTGGTCATCAGGCTGCCACATCGGAGGTTTTATCCCCAGTCAGGACAGGTTGAAAAATTACCTTTTTAGTGATTTTTAAGGTGTTTATCAATTTAAGTATTCATTTAAAAAAATCCTTTCTTATTGATTGAGTTAGTATCTCATAACACAAGTCTCGAATTTACTTTGGGGCTTAATACGTGTGATTGTCCATATATATATTTAAAAAATCTTATAGAATTATGTAGTAAAAATCAATTACAACATAAATTTTTTGCTTTGTTTACAGCTAAACCAGTGATCATAGACAAAGTCCTTAAGTGCATCACATGTGGAGGGCCTATCGCAAGCAATCCTAAGAGAAAAGGGCCTAAACTCATTCGCTGCGAGAATTGTATTGCTCAAGATACAGTTGATCAGAGGAATAACCAAAGTTAGTATTTATTTTACTAATTTATAAAAGTGTTAAAAAAAATACACATCATTTAGGCGGTATCTTAATTAACTAATTGCAAGGAAAACAAATTAGTTTGCACTATTATTGATTAACATTTAAATAGATTTCAGATATTAAATATATATTATATTTCAGTGAATACAGCACAAATATTTGTGGCAGAGGATAATGTGAAATTTGAAGTGACTGGTGTGAGTGGCGGCCAGCCCACAACCGATCCTCTGGGGAATGCACAAACAAACCAGCAGTCACAACAGCAGCAACAACAAAAACCTTGTGAGTTCTATTTTCACTGTTCCTACCGTATTTTCGTCCCTAGCTTGTTAAATTACATAATACTTTTCAATTTTTTATTTTATATCAAAATATTTTAAATCAATTATTAAAAAAAAAATTAACTAATGGAAAGGTCTCCTATAGAATTGGAGTAACTAGACTTAACCTCTTCTCAACTACTACTATACTATTTCACACAAATAAATGATTTACTGTTTTTGGAGAAACATAATAATACAATCATAAAGTTGAATAGTTTATTTTAATACAAAACTATAGACTACTAGCTTTCGCCCGCGTGAATTTCCCACAGGAACAGTTCTTTTTCCCGGGATGAAAGGTGAAAGGTATCCTATGTCCTTCTCAATCTCAATACTTCTATCTATGTGTATGTGAAATTTCAGGAAGATTGGTGCAGTAGATAGAGCGTGAAAGCGTTACAAACAAACAAACTCACTTTCGCATTTATAATATTAGTTAGGATTAGGATTAAAGATGTTATTTTGTTTCAGTACCTGGTCATCATCCTGTGAAAAAAAGAAACTTGGCATCAGTAACAAAGTGTCAGAATTGTAATGGTTCAGGCATAATATTTGTTGGTGGCAACAAAAATAAACTTAATCAGTCAAATGTAGACAAGCCATTCCACTGTAACATTTGTGGTGGCTCATTCTCAAGGTACTCATCCTTGTGGTCGCACAAAAAGCTACATTCGGGAGAGAAAAACTTCAAATGTGGCATTTGTGGTATAGCTTTTGCTAAAGCAGTATATCTTAAAAATCATTCGAGAATACACACGGGAGAAAAACCGTACAGGTAAGGAACGCTTTATGACTAATTGTAAAGTCAAATGAGTAAAATAATGATAATTTTCTTGTTGCTAATCGTGGAAACACATATTTCACATTGATTAATTTATTTGTCCGCTGTACATAGTTCCTTTGTAATATTCGTTTCGGTTTTCTGTTCATATGTATAAATTTACCTGACAGAGAATGCTTAGGTGATTAGTCCGTTTTGTATGTGTTTTGTGTGCAATGTTACTGACTGCAAGAAATGGTTGTTTTGGTGACATCATTATTGTAAAGATTAGAAAAAAATATTATTTTCTTTATTTTCAGATGTAATACATGCGGAATGCAATTTTCACAATCACCGCATTTGAAAAATCATGAAAGAACTCATTCTGGAGAGAAGCCATATGTTTGTGAGGTAAACTAAAACTACTATCATTATCTAAGAGCTATCCTGGTGGCATGTCAAGCCAAGTGAGTTTTGAGCACAGGGTCCATTAAAACAGGATGTCTCAGTATTTTCTTCTTGAGGCAATGTGCATGTGACACTCCTGGTGTTGCAGGCGTCCGTGGGCTGCGGTGACCACTCAACATCAGGTGGGCCGTATGCCTGTTTGCCTACTAAATTGTATAAAAAAACATATAAACGAACAAGTTTTATATTGCAGTCATTAACACATTAGCGGAGGCACGACGTCTATAAACGTTATAACAATTAAACGGTTTTGAAAACACAATAGCCGCCAACGTGGTAACATACTTGTGACCACTAACGTGTGTCTCTTAGTGTCCACCAAAGGGTTAAGGAGGCATACAACTTTTTTTTTTACATTGAGAATAGAGCTGCAATTTTATCTAATGTATAAACTTTATGAAATCATAATTTTTACAAAAATAATGCTTTAATGTAATCTGTAAGTCCTCACCTGTACATGTTATTTATTTTAGAATGAATTTTGCAGTAATTTTGATATTACAAATTATAAATGATCAAACCAAGCTTTGACCCTAGTCTATTTAAAATTTGGCTGTACTATTTATTTTCACTAATATTTTTCAGTAACACTTCATCAGGGAGAAATAAATAGTATGATATAGGATATACACTTAAGTTTATTTCTGTTTATAGGTATGTGACAAGGGCTTTGCAAGACATGCGACGTTATGGAACCACCGACGCATACACACGGGAGAGAAACCTTACAAGTAAGTAATCTTATAAATAGCTGTTGACCAGCGTTGCTCTGCTGCCGTGCTAATTTTATTAAATCTTTATGTAATTAATTCATCTCGTGGTCGATTGACCTTCCATAACCTTGTTGTGTGTAAGTGTTTGAGAAACCACGTCTGGTTTTTTTATTGACCATCAGATGGCTGCTGGCATCAACAGACTTTCCTTCCTAAGCAAAGAACCATCTTTCTTGTCTCACTACTTATATAATTTTGAAAAATTATAAAAATATGCAAAGTTGTACACGTTTTATTTGTGTTTTATTACTTGATAAAGAGTCACAATTCACCAATATTAATTTAGTCCTGGCAGCTCAAATATTATAGCACAGAAATCTTTACCATTCTGTGCTTTTACCATTTTGCTCTTTTACCATTGTGCGCTTTTACCATTTTGCTGCTTTGGCATTTTGCTCCTTTACCATTTTGCTCCTTTACCATTTGCGAGCGGTTACAATTTTGCGCTTTTGACATTATGCGCCTAAACGACTAAATAGTAGGTATTTTTTTGTACCTAATCTTGATTTTTTGTTACAAAGTAATTCTTCTGTACATTTGTACTATGTCATCTACTAACTTTCGGGAACAGAGCTTTTTCTCGGGATGAAAGGTACCCTAAGTCCTTCTTAGTACTCTTGCCTATGTGTATGCGATGTTTCAAGCAGATTGGTTCAGTAGATAAAGCGTGAAGAGGTAACAAACAAATATAAAAACTCACTTTCGCATTTATAATATTAGTTAGGATTCTGTGATAATAGCATAGAGTAGACGATAGTATGAAAATGAAATGATTCAATGTTATTATTGATTGTTATTAGATGTGAAACATGCGGCTCGGCGTTCAGTCAAGCCGCACACTTGAAGAACCATGCCAAAGTGCACTCTGGCGAGAAGCCATTCAAGTGCGACATCTGCACGGCCGCCTTCGCTGATCGGTTTGCGCTCAAGAGGCATCGGGGAATACACGATAAATATGGTTAGTACTTCTATTTATTATTTACTATTCAACATGCGATATATTCACATGAGGAATCAAAACATAAATGACTTAATTCCTTGCCAAAATAAACTGAAAATAGTATTTTGCGTTTGACAAGAAAATATGTCAAATTTCTATTTCTATATAAATAAGTAGCACCATTTTACTAAATTTGCTTATTTTAAGTTTCCTTTGTTTGTATTTGAGTGTTCATGAATTAAATATATAAAAGAACAGCACTACATAACAGCAAAAAAATAAATAAATATTGAATAAATAGAAGAAAAAATGCATTTATTATTTTTTGTGCAGGTCAAACTACTCCTCTAGCATCAAGAATTCAAGAACAATCTACGCAAAAGCCAAATAGTGAGCAGCAAAATACGCAACCCGCAGTCGAGGTAGAGCATAGTCCTGAACAAGCGCTCTGAGTTTAGGAATATTTTTAAGTTATTACTTTCCGCAAAGGGCGGCCATATCCGAAGCTATTGGTAATGAAGCTATTGGTAATGGTCATATAAATCACAGCAATGTGGTGTAATGCCGCTTTGTAAGATGTTTCTGGTACCTTACCACCATCTATTAAAACCATGCAAGATCCACTGAGTAAGGGAGATGTCGCCTTACATCATGTATCGAGCTGTTACGTTTACTCACTGGATCTTGCATGGTTTTAAGAGACGGTAGTAACCCTCTTGATTTAGGAATCTTGTCTATAGCTTCACAATATATGTTTAATTTAAACAGAAACTACACATTTAAATTTTCTAGTACTTACACAAGATCATATCAAATTACCGTATATGATTTTATATCGCGATAATATATGGTAATAAACTGCTTTATACCTTGGGTTGCTGTTTCCATTTTATCCGCGCACGAATATGCCACATAACAATAGTTTTTTCTATTGTGTCTGGATTCTGCGAGCCGACGGGTCAATGTGATATTGTCAATACATAAATTTTATAAGTGTTCATGTCTCAATCTACCCGTTCAAACAGTAATCAAACGAATGCAGTTTATATGCATCGTACGTACATAATATCAAATAAATAATACTCTGCTTTCAGAAACACTTCGATATTTCGTTTCTTGTTTTTCTTGTGAATCTAGAATCGAGATCCAGATGACACTGCCATTTTAATTAATTCGCACATTTTTTTAGTGGCCCTGATTATCTGTGGAACTAGCAATTATTGTATTACCGGTCAGGTCAAGATGAAAAATGATCTTTTTCTGATTGGCCTGGGTCTTGTATGTTTGTCTATATATAAGTATTTGTTATAAAATATAGTATCGTTGAGTTAGTATCCCATAACACAAGTCTTGAACTTACTTTGGGGCTAACTTGATCTGTGTGACTTGTCCCTATATATTTATTTATTTATTACATCAAGACCAAACAGCCTAAATGTTTGTCACTGTAAAAAAACTTATTAATTCTATGCTTTTGTGTTCACTTTTATTTAGGTACACAAACAACATAAAAATTAGACATGTTGATACAAATTTAAACAATGTGAACAAAGGCTTATCATGAGTTGGATTAGCTTTCTTAAAATCTTAATGGGAGTAAATTAAGGTAAAAATATATTGTTTGTAGCTATAAAGACCTATGTTCCAGCACAGAATACATAATAGTTAGTTGGTTATAGTTTTAATGAGCGGCTATGGAAATACATAATCAATTTTTTATTACAACATTTACTTTATTTTGTAAACATTTGGTATGTTTGATTGTGGTCTGATTATATCTATTTTTAGCCCAATAGAGGCAAAGCCAAAAAAGAGGAATGTTATTGTTTACTAAATGATACTTAAACTTGAAAAGTTACTGCTTTTGATAGAAAGTGTGATAAACACGACAAAAACTATCATTCCAATTAACTAAATAGTTTTTTCTTTCCAGAAGACATGTTGACAGCATTAAAAAAATCAATAAATAAATTTGAATGCTATTCAAAAATAGTTTGAATAAAACAATAATGAAACAAAAATAATCATACTTCTAAACTATGGTTTATTTAAGCCAACATTCATATTTTTAAGCTGCCTGTGTAGTTTATATTGCATAAAAATGCCACTTTTAGCAGTTTTGCAATTTGTAACTTAAATTAACTTCAGATCCAGAACCTTAATTCCATAACAGGGATTTTTGATAACTTGTGTTTTCAGTGAATAATGATTTTTATTGATGGTGGCGCTAGTGTTACTCTAAGGGACGATACCGATAAAAAAACTGTTAAGTTGCCGTTTTAAGCAATATTGCAATTTGCAATTATAGGGAACTATAATTTAATAATTTAATGTGATTAAAATTAACTTCAGATCCAGAACCTTAATTACATAACACGGATTTTTGATAACTAGTCTTTTCAGTGAATAATGATTTTTAAATGATGGTGGCGCTAGTGTTCACCAAGGTATCGTCTTAAATACATATTTACTTTCTATCTCAAAAACTACTTAACCTATTTTGTTAGAACTTGCATAGTTCCCTAAGTTGGACTGTACTCGTACATACATACGTATGTAAGTATATGTATGTAAATAGTTCATGTAAGTTTATATTAACTACTAGCTTTCGTCCGGGGCATGAATTTCCCTTGGCAACCATGCTTTTTCCCGGGATGAAAGGTACCCTATGTCCTTCTCAGTACTCCTAGCTATGTGTTTGCGAAAGTTCAGGAAGATTGGTTCACTTTCGCATTTATAATATTAGTTGGATAAAAATCTTTGCGAATCGAGGTCTGGTAAAAAAAATGTTTTTGCTGTGATATCTCAATTCTTAGAAGACTTTTACTATAAATATCAATGTCATGTGAGTGTAAAATCTCAGTCTCGTTATCTTTATAACATTCTAACGACCCGCACCGGTATAAAAACCTTGAATCACTATCTATTAAAAAAAACCGTTGCATTATTTCAAAGATTAAATCATACATAAGGGACAGACAGCGGTAAGCGACATTATTTTTTACTATGTAATAATAACAATAATGAATGATATAGCGAAATGGCATGTGCGATGAATCATTCCATCATCTAAATAGCTCAAGGGTTCTTTGGTCTGTTTTGCTTTTTTGTCATATCATACCATTATCAGTTCCATGATGGAAATCAGGATAGGCTTTCCTTTAATTGATGTTGAATTTTGTTATCTCTAGTTCCACATTATTTTTTATGCAATTGTAACTTTTTTTAAAGTATTCTTTTGTAATTTTACATATGTAAATATTAGATGTATTTTACATTAGCAGCCTATGTGATTTAGTATCATAGCATAATTTAGTAATGATTAAGGTTATGTTATTTAAAAAATAATGAGTTGGGTTCAATTTACTGCAAATGTACATGGCAAGAAAAATGATAGGTTTTGTTTTTGTAATGAAATTAATATGGTTGTAAATATAACCCATCTTTAACTACTGCATTAATAAAATGCAATTTTGTAAGGTAGACATGAATTTTACAATTACATAGGTATGTACTACTGAACATATTAGTAATATAGAAAATTTTGTCTAAACTAACGTTTGTTTTATTTGTCTAAGTAATGATCAAAGATAGGAAATCTACACAAACATTGAATGGTTTTAAGATCCAGTGAACTGATCAACTTGCAGAAAAATTTCTTTATTAAATTTTAGATTAGGTGTCTGATTTTTTGTGTATGTCAGATAATATGTAGTCTGTTTCGATAAATAATATTTGTGGTGTATAACAAAGAACATGTTAAAATGGAGTTAGTGAATAATTTTTTTTTTTTACAATCTCCGTGAAGTAATGGTTAACATGCCTGCCTGCTACTCAGGAGAGCCTGGGTTTGATACCCGGTCAGTTCAAGATGAGAAATAATATTTTTCTGATTGGCCTAGGTCTTGGATGTTTATCTATAAAGTATCATTGAGTTAGTATCCCATAACACAAGTCAACTTACTTTGGGGCTAACTCAATCTGTGTGATTTGTTCTCTAATTTATTTATAACTAGCTGTTCCCCGCGGCTTCGCCCCGCGTGGGACTCGGTTATATCGCGCACAAAAGTAGCCGATGTTTGACCTCAGGTCGTTAACTACATCCCTACCAAATTTCATCACAATCGGTCCAGCAGTTTAGCCGTGAAGAGGTGACAGACAGACAGACAGACTTTCACATTTATAATATTAGTATGGATTTTCCTTCCAAGAATATGATAAATAATGATGAAAGGGCGTAGTGCCAGGTAAACTAGATTAATGTTCTATATTGAAGGGTAACAAAGTTCACTTATGTTGGACAATAATGAGGGCATATGTTTGAATCACACATGTCAGATTATAAGAATTAAAAAGAATATTTTCATCCTCCACCATTAAACCTTTCACAAATGGTGACGGTGTGGACTAGTGGTGATATCCCACTGGAAATTTCCAGTTAATGCAAATACTTGCCTTTGGTTTATGGAAATAATCCCAAACATTCCTGGGAAGTTTGCCTAATTCCTGGGAATTAATTATTATTCCAGAATCAATCACTATTAGGGACATAACTAATATATTTGTTTTCCCAATGTAATCTGCCAGTATTCCAAATTTGAGACTAGATAATAAAATTTTAAGCAAAGTGAACTATTAAGTGATAAAATTATAAAATGGAGATAAAACCATCATATTTGTTTTAACTAATAAAATAACTATCATTATCATATTGTGTGGGTTACAGGGTCATTTGACCATGTGTTACGTGTGTGTATGACACACCCTGGTGTCAGATTTCTAAATAATAAACAAATTTAACAAATTAATTTTTATTAACTTTAAACTTAAATTTAGCTACATAAGTAGACAGAATGTATTTAATTGTATTTCTTACAACGGTAAAAGCAGATTTATTCGTAAACCCAGTTTTCATCTGCCGGCGTCCAACCGACGAGCTCTTTTTCGGTGAACCAAAGTGAGATTTCCTTATTGGCGGCTTCAACACTGTCGGATCCGTGTATAATGTTACGACCAACCTGAATGCAAAGGTCACCGCGAATAGTTCCAGGTTGAGAATCTGCAGGATTTGTAGCGCCGAGCATTTGCCGACCAGTTTTTACCACATTCAGGCCCTCCCACACCATAGGAACAACTGGTCCCGAGTTCATGTATTTCACGAGACCGGGGAAGAAAGGCCGCGCAGCCAAGTCACTGTAGTGGTTTTTAAGAAGTTCTTCAGAAGGCCACATGAATTTAAGAGCAACTAGCTTAAAGCCTTTCTTCTCGAAACGCTTGATGATAGTCCCGACAAGGCCGCGCTGGACACCGTCGGGTTTAATCATGATAAAGGTCCTTTCACGTGGCTCCGCCATGGCTAATAGCGTGTTAGTAATACGTGCGAAATAGGTTAGGAGCACGAACAAAGTGCCTATCATACGCACGGACAGCACAGAAAAGAGAAAATCTAATTTTACTTGGCGTCGATGGGGTGCGTGCGTGGCGTTCAATGATGGATGACATGACATGACATTGACAGAATTTGATATTTGGTATAGCAATACAGAACTATTTACTTTTTACGGCCCTGGAAAACTAGTCCTTTCTTGAATTTATCAATTTTCTACCAGAGTGGCTACTACCATCTCTTAAAACCATGCAAGATCCAATGGAAGATGTCGCCTTACATCATGTATTGCGCTGTCTCGCTTACTCACTGGAACTTGCATGGTTTTTAGAGATGATAGTAGGCCACCTGGGGAGTTACCACTGGTTTTTAAAATGGGTTTAAGATTCAGTGAGAAAGCGAGACAGCGCAATACATAATGTAAAGCGAAAGCATGGGGATTACTTCCGTCTCTTAAAACCATGCAAGATCCAGTGGGTAAGGGATGTCGCCTTACATCATGTATCGCGCTGTCACGCTTAATGGCTTGCATGGTTTCAACTTTTAAGAGACGGTAGTAACCCCCCAGAACACTATTACTCCGCCTAGGAGTAGTCACCTAGAGCCTGCCTCAGAGCAAACGTGCAGTACAGCCGGACCGGAGCGGCATTTTTAACCGACTTCAAAAAAAAGGAGGAGGTTCTCAATTCGTCGGTGTTTTTTTTTTTTTTTTTTATTTTTTATGTATGTTACCGGATTACAGGTAGACGGCTGGACAGATTTGAAATTTTTTTTTTATTCGAGAGGGTATACTTTCCGATTGGTCCCATATTTAGCAGGTCAGGATCTAATGATGGGATCATGGAGAAATCGAGGGAACACTTCAAGTTTTGTATTGGGCATGGGTATTTTTTGATATATTCCAAGTTAGTAAGGTGGGACGTAGATGAGACGATGCACGGTGGGCTGAAAATCGACTTTCATAGACTTAGGAATTTAATTTTTTAAGTGTTGGTTTTTTTGCTGGATATTGCTTCTATTAGCCATAAATATACACAAAAATGACATTTGAGTTAATTCTGCACGAAAGCAAAACAAATATAATTTTTTTACGAAAAAATTGTATGGAGCTAGTATGAAAAATTTGATTATCTCCGAAACGGCAAAAAAAACCGTAATATCCTTACAGACGGTTATAGAACTAATTATTTATGATTTTTTGGTATAATTCATATAACGGTTATAGATGCCGTTTTTTTTTAAAAAATCATCGATTTTTTTTTTATTTTGGAATCGGTTCTATACAACCTTATTTTGTTTCACCTTACTACCTTTTAGGAGGTAGTCTTGCCCATCAATACGAACAACTTCTACTATGGGGTCACCTCTAAAATCGCGAAAAAAAATCAGCAGTTTCATACATGTGTCTAGTAGGTATAAACATTTTATATGGAACGGCTGTATTTTTTTTCTCAATTTCAGAGTTGACCCCATAGTAAAAAATGTTCGTATTTAGGGGCAGTACTACCTCCTAAAAGGTAGTCAGGTGATACAAAATAAGGTTGTATAGTGTTAACTGTAAGAACATAGTTCCGAAGGGTTATAATAACGAAAAAATAATATGTATTGGTTTATTTTATTTATTAATAATTTAAATACAGAGTATACAATTTTTTGGTATAATTCATAATACAACGGTTATAGATGCCGTTTTTTTTTTAAATCATATATTTTTTTCATATGGAATCGGTTTTATATATACTCATTTTGTATCATCGTATTTGATGGTCATTTAACTATACCATTTATTGCATACAGTTAAACACTCAAAATACAATAAAACCATTGTTGTGTAAGTGATTAAGTAATTACAACGATCTAGTTTGCTAATGAGTCTAAATAGGCGAAGATTTTCAATACCGCACAACAATGGTTTTATTGTATTTTGAGTGTTTAACTGTATGCAATAAATGGTATGGTTAAATGACCATCAAATACGATGATACAAAATGAGTATATATAAAACCGATTCCATATGAAAAAAATAAATGATTTAAAAAAAAAACGGCATCTATAACCGTTATATTATGAATTATACCAAAAAATTGTATACTCTGTATTTAAATTATTAATAAATAAAATAAACCAATACATATTATTTTTTCGTTATTATAACCCTTCGTAACTATGTTCTTACAGTTAACACTATACAACCTTATTTTGTATCACCTGACTACCTTTTAGGAGGTAGTACTCTCCCTAAATACGAACAACTTTTACTATGGGGTCAACTCTGAAATCGAGAAAAAAAATACAGCCGTTCCATATAAAATGTTCATACCTACTAGACACATGTATGAAACTGCTGATTTTTTTTCGCGATTTTAGAGGTGACCCCATAGTAGAAGTTGTTCGTATTGATGGGCAAGACTACCTCCTAAAAGGTAGTAAGGTGAAACAAAATAAGGTTGTATAGAACCGATTCCAAAATAAAAAAAAATCGATGATTTTAAAAAAAAAAACGGCATCTATAACCGTTATATGAATTATACCAAAAAATCATAAATAATTAGTTCTATAACCGTCTGTAAGGATATTACGGTTTTTTTTGCCGTTTCGGAGATAATCAAATTTTTCATACTAGCTCCATACAATTTTTTCGTAAAAAAATTATATTTTGTTTTGCTTTCGTGCAGAATTAACTCAAATGTCATTTTTGTGTATAGTTATGGCTAATAGAAGCAATATCCAGCAAAAAAACCAACACTTAAAAAATTAAATTCCTAAGTCTATGAAAGTCGATTTTCAGCCCACCGTGCGATGCTGGAAAATTTAACCCACTTTCAAAAATGCAAGGTATTTACAACTTTTTGATTGTAATATATCTTGCTCGATTACTCGAAGTCCACTGAATCGATTTGTAAAATTCTTTTTTTGTTAGAAAGGGCATACTTTCTAGAATGTTCCATAGTCATTAGATCAGGATCTAATGATAGAATCATGGAGTTATCGAGGGAACTCTTCAAGTTTTATTGCGATTTGGGTATTTTTTGGTAAATTCCATGTCAATAAGGTGACACGACGCTGTTGACGTTTACCCGACTTTCCAAAATGAACGTGTTTACAACTTTTTAGTTGTAAGGTATTGCGTTTTCAAAACTAAAAAGTGAATAATAATTGTTTTTGCCAAAAAACGATACCGACTTCAATTACTCAACTAAAAAGGATGAAGTAATTAATACATTGTTGTTTAAATATGCCTCACATCAAAAATTTAAATAAATCTGAAGCACAGACTAGGGAGGAGATACTATACTAGTATCTGAAGTCGGTGCAGATTTTTTAAATAAAAAACACACATGACATGACATTGACAGAATTTGATATTTGGCATAGCAATACAGAACTATTTACTTTTAACGGCCCTGAAAACTAGTCCTTTCTTGAATTTATCAATTTTCTACCAGGGTGGCTACTACCATCTCTTAAAACCATGCAAGATCCAGTGGAAGATGTCGCCTTACATTATGTATTGCGCTGTCTCGCTTACTCACTGGAACTTGTGTGCCACACTGTGGCACTTTACTATATAATGGTAACATCGTCTAGTAAAATGACGTCATGAACTATAAAACTAAAAATTCATATAAAATTAATAATTTAAGCGAAAAAAATAAAATTAGTTTGCTAAAATAGTCTAAACTTTCAGTTAAAAATATTAAAAAAATCATTTTTTTAAACTTAGCATACCCAATTAACGAGCCGGCACCAACTTAAAATTTATTTAAATGTTTGATTATTAATTACTAGCTGTTCCCCGCGGCTTCGCCCCGCGTGGGACTCGGTTATATCGCGCCCAAAAGTAGCCTATGTTTGATCTCAGGTCGTCAACAACATCCCTACCAAATTTCATTACAATCGGTCCAGCAGTTTACCCGTGAAGAGTTGACAGACAGACAGACAGACTTTCGCATTTATAATATTAGTATGGAAGTATAGATGGATGGATTTCATCCTTTTTTTTAAATAGTTTTTACGGCCATGGAATCTAGTCCTTTAAGGCCTTTCTTGAATTTATTAATCTTCTTCAGTCCTACTTAAGTCAGTCGAGTCAAAAATTCAATTCAATAGTCAAGTCCAGTCAAGTAAGTCTAGTCTGAGTCAGATGGCTAAGTGAAGCGGTGGAAAAATTTCACTTAGCTATATCATGGAGATTTTGGTGACAAAGATAAAAAGTCACGTAATCGACACTGTATCACTTCCCAACACTCACGCTTGTTCACGAACACTTTGCGAATAATAAATCACCAATATTATGCACAAACACTCGAAATAACCTAAGTTTTGGAAATTGAATACAGCGCGGACATAGCGACAGTTTACTTTCCCTCCAAAAACCTTCATCTTTTTTAGTTGAGTAATTGAAGTCGGTTTCGTTTTTTTGGCAAAAACAATTATGTCGGATAAAGATTGGGCTATTTTAAACGATACCGTTACCTGACGTTACGTTTTAGCTATCGTTACTTACTCAGATAACATTAGTGTCATGTCACCCAAATTAATGTTGATCCAGTCTCGGTGCGGCGTTCGTACTAAGTGGTCGCGTGTCAGTGCTTATTGGAATCTTGTGAAATCACAACCGGCCGGGCGTCGAACCGGTAGGTTCGAGCTCGACCGCGTAACTATGGAGGGAGTAAACAATAGCAGTGACATGGATGAAATACTTGAAGTAGAGGTAGAAGTACATCAACAATCTTCCGCTGGATTATTAAATATGAATGAGAGTTTTCGAAGCGAAATAGAAGAGAAAGATATAATAAAAAGAAGTCGAGAAGAGAATGACGAGACAGAGTGGACAACTGTTAATAGAAGTACCAAGAAACTGAAAGAAAATACCGATATCCAAATATATATATCTCATAATGAAAAGTTACCAAAACAATTTGCACTTGCAAAAATACTGAAAGAACAGGGTATATCCGACATAGCCAGAGTAAAGTACCTAAACCCCTATAAAGTACGAGCAGACTTTACAAGTGAGCTGAGCGCTGAAAAACTTGAAAATTGCGAGTCTTTAATTCAGAAAGGATGGAAAATGCAAAAGGCAATGGAAAGAAATTATTCATATGGTGTTATAAAAGATGTTGATATCGAACTATCAGATGAAGAGATAATGCAATCTATCTATTGTTATGCACCCGCGGTGGTATCTTCACTCATGCGTCTGAAACGCCGGGGCGACGATGGCTGGGTTCCGAGTGAATCTGTTAGACTTTGTTTTAAAGGCTCTGTACTACCTCGTCAGATAGCGGTAGATGGCTTGAATATAAAGGTTGAACCGTACATATTCCCGGTTTCTCAATGCTCAAGATGTTGGAAGTTGGGACATATGACAAAAAAATGCACAGCAACTAAAAATGTATGCCCTAAATGTGGTGCAAATCATGATAATTGCGAGACGAAAAACTTTAAATGTATTAACTGTGGAGGTAATCATATGGCGCTCTCAAGGACATGCCCCAACTTTATAAAAGAAAAGAGATTACGTGAAATTATGGCTGAGTTCAATTGCACCTACAGGAAAGCACTACTTATTTATGTTGCGCCAAGCTCCCCTATACAGGAAATAAAACCTACTATTAATACTCCTATGCAAACTGTTCCGACAAACTCTTTTGAGACTCCAACTTATACGCATTTATATTCCAGTAGCATGCCAAAATTTTCTGAAATAGTAAAAATTGAGAAAAAGCCACAGGACAATATACGCACGCCGAAAAAATATAAAAAACCAAAAAAAAAAGACGATACAGGCTTTTGGGACGAGTCCGATAATTCGCATCAAGTAACTTTTGAAAACCCGGAGAATCCTAGCACGGAATCCCCCCCTAAAGATGTGAAATTTAGTGAATTGTTATGTAGGTTGAAGGAAATTATATTTCTAAGAAGTGATCCTATACAGTTTAAAGTGAAAAAAGTGCTCAAGTGTTGCATTGAATGGTGTATTTTATTAGTTGTGGATAACATTGCTGATTGGCCCCTATTAAAAATGTTGTTAGAATACTTTACTATAAATGATTATGATTAAGTTAAAAAAATTGAATATTTTGCAATGGAACTCTCAAAGTCTTAGACCTAAACTCGTCGCATTTGAATCCTTACTGCTTCAGGAAGGGATACACATTGCTGCTTTATGTGAAACATGGTTAGATCCGAATACAAGCTTAAGAACTAGTAACTATAATGTATTTCGCCAGGACAGAGATGACTCATACGGCGGAGTGGCAATTTTCACCCACAAGTCTATTGACGCACACATTTGCAGCGTACAAGGTATTTCTTCGGCGATAGAAGTTATTCATGTTAAGGTAAACAACTGTGATAAGCTTGAGAATATAATTGCTATTTATTGTTCCCCCTCAGAGCATACCTCTAAAAGTGATTGGGATACTCTTTTTTCTTTGGTGAGTAGTAAAACGTTAGTTTTAGGTGATTTTAATGGACATCATTCAAATTGGTCATCAAAAACAGATAGCAGAGGAATTCAAATTTTTGATTCAATTATTGATCACTCTTATATAAGCTTGAATGATAATAGTTCTACCCGGGTTAAATTGGTTAATGGCTCTTTACATAAAACGTCTCCTGATATCTCCACTGCTTCGTTAGATATAGCAATGACTTTCTCTTGGACCATTTTGAATGAGACACTAGGTAGTGATCACAATGTCATTAAAATATCCTCCGAATTAAAAAATACGGTCAAACCGATTAACAAAAGAAATTTTAAAAAAGCCGACTGGGAATCTTACACAAATTCATTACAATCTATGTTTTCGGATTTTATAATGCCTGAAAATTTACAAACGGCATACGATCAGTTTATTAGTTGTTTAAACTCAGCTGCGGACACTCATATTCCCGTTACAAAAATAAATAGAAACCCATCTAGCTCGTTTACACCTAAACCTTATTGGAACCCCAACTTATCAAAAGTAGTTGCGGAACGTAGATTAGCTCTTGCGAAATTTAGACGGAACCCCATACCTAGTAATTTAGATATACTTAATGAAAAAATTCAATGTGCACAGAGAACTATTCGTAACGCTGCAAAGGAATCGTGGCATCAGTTTTGTTCCTCCTTTGATCATAGTACTACACAGTCTGAATTGTGGAATAAAATGAAATGGTTCAAAGGGTATAGTACAAATAAACAATGTGTTGAGGAAAGTAGTGCTAGAGATTTACTTAATAACCTTTGCCCTGATTATGCTTGTTCAGATAATCCTATTTTTATGTCTTCCAATACAAAATTAGAATCTCCTATTTTAATGCAGGAATTATTAAGTTGTATACGCCCAGCAGATACAGCTCCAGGCGGGGATAATATTTCTTACTCAATGTTAAAATACCTACCAGAGAATGGGAAAAAAATATTACTAGTTTTATATAATAGTTTTTTCCAGTATGGATTTGTTCCGAAACAGTGGCGTGAAATTATTATTAAACCAATACCTAAACCGGGAAGAGATCCACAATCTGCTGGTTCCCTACGCCCGATATCACTAATATCCTGTCTGTGCAAGGTTTTTCATAATATCCTGGCTGGAAGATTAGAGTGGTATGTAGAAAAAAACGATATGTTATCTGATAGTACAACTGGATTTAGGAAGTGCCGATCTACACTTGATAATCTCACTAGCCTTGTTTTAAGAATTCAAATAGGTTTTAGTAAAAAACAATTTACTTTAGCTTCTTTTATAGATATAGATAACGCATATAATAATATAGACGTCACATTTTTAACGAAAGTTTTAGACGACATCGGAGTGGGAGCTAAAATGTGTTCCTATATATGGCAATTTCTATGTGAACGGTCTCTTAAGATAAAAACTGGAAATAGTTTTCTTAGCAGGAATACACAGAGAGGCCTTGCTCAGGGAGACCCTATGTCCCCACTACTGTTTAACATAGCCACTATGTACATTAGCAAGTCTATAGATAATGTTTTTATTTCTCAATACGCCGATGACTATGTTCTATATATTACAAGTGATAATATATCACACGCCTACAATGAATTACAATGTTCACTAAATGAGTTGGTAAGACTTTTATGCGAACTAGGACTTGAGATATCCCCATTAAAAAGTAAAGTTTGCTTATTTAAACGTGGCCGCTTGCCGGATAATACAGGTCTGGAATTAAAAATTGAAAATAACTCTCTGGATACAGTAGATTCTTTCAAATATCTTGGAGTCTGGCTAGATAAATCACTCAGGTGGGCTAAACATATAAATGAAGTTAGAGAAAAATCATTAAAATATTTAAACGTCTTAAAAGTTTTAACTGGACCTGGGTGGGGGGTTCATCCTACTCATTTACGACGATTATACTTATCAGTGATTCGAAGTAGACTTGATTACGCTAGCTTTATTTATGACGAAAGTTGTAAAACTCATTTAAATAAATTAGATAAAATACAAAATCAGTGTTTGAGAATTATAGGTGGTTATGTTAGATCGACAGCTATACATGTGATGGAGTGTGATCTTTATATACAACCATTACATGTTCGCAGATATTTTTTAGCTGGTAAATATTACCTTAAATCTAAATCAATTAGGATAAACGATTTAAATCAGTTGTTGAATAATCTATATTATATGTGCGTAAGCGGACGTTGGAGGCGTAGGAAAAAACCTTTGCTCAATAAAATCCATGAAACTCTAAAAGGAAAGGAATTGACAATTAGTAATCAAGTTGATATGTTTACTCTGGACATCTGGGTCAGCGGGGTGAACCTTTCTGAAGTAGTAAGGATTCATATACCAGAAGTTGATAAATCAAAAGGATCTTATTGTTCAATTTATTTAAATCAGATATGTTCAAAATTTATAAATGATAGCTACTCAGATTGCTATGAAATTTTTACCGATGGGTCAATAGACGGAGAGAATGTCGGTTTAGGCTTATTTGATCCACAAATGAATAATCGTATAAAATTAAAAATACAATGTCAAATTTCTATAATGCATACTGAATTGTTAGCTATATATGAGGCGCTGTCTTATATTGAGAGTATAGGATTTCATAAGTTTGTTATACTCTCGGACTCCAAAAGCGCCCTCCAACACCTGGCTCGATGTACCTCGAATTTTCGAGGCACACCGATAGCCTACTCTATTATTAGCGCCATTCGTAAATTAAAGGCCAACAATAAGTCAATCATTTTACAATGGATTCCATCTCATGTGGGGATTGAAGGAAACGAGGAGGCTGATTTATGCGCTAAGCAAGCCTCTTCGGATGGTATCCCGTTTCAATGTAAACCGTACTTTATGGAATTGTTATATGTAGTAAAACAAAATTGTATAAAATTATGGAAGGAGTTCGCGGACGAAAGGTCTTTATCCAAAGGGATATGGTTCAGAACTATTCAGCCTAGCCTACCTCGATGCCCATGGTTCGTTGGGGCTGGTATGAGTAGGTCGGAAATATGTTTGGCTCTGAGGATTCGTTCCGGACACATTCCACTGAATAGTTTTGGTTATTTGATGGGTAAGGTTGATACACCCAATTGTACCGAGTGTGGAAAAATTGAAGATATTTATCACATATTGGTGGAGTGTGTTCGAAATGAAGATGAGAGATATAATTTTACTTGCATGTTCAATGTAAACCCCATAGATGTAGGGATATTTAATACGTTACTTGCCCATCCACTATCGGATGAGGCGCGAATGATTTACAAATTAGCAAAGATTGCAATTAATCGTAGATAGATGTGAATTTTGGAGTATCGCTGCATCTATGAGGGTGGCATTTTCATTGTTGAAAAAACCCTCTTTCAATAAATAAAGATATAAAAAAAAAAAAATGTTGATCCGCTAACAAAAGTATCGTTACGTTAAAACAAGCCATCTCTTAAAACCATGCAAGAACGAGTAAGTAAGCGAAACAGCGCAATACATTGTGTAAGGCGACATCTCTCTTACTCAATAGTTCTTGCATGGTTTTAAGAGTTGATGGTAAGCAACCAACCAGGTGGCCTTTGTTTGTTAATTCGTTTCCCTTGTCTTTTACGACATCTACGGGAATAACATTTGTAGGAACATAAATATGCTTCTCTATGCCTGCCGGTCAAACATTTTTTATAGTTAATTAGTTGGGACTAGCTATCGCCCGCGGCTTGGCCCGCATGAATTTCCCTCGGGAACCATGCTTTTTCCCGGGATGAAAAGTACCCTATGTCCTTCTCAATACTCCTGGCTATGTGTTTGCGAAAGTTCAGGAAGATTGGTTCAGCAGATAGAGGGTGAAGAGGGAACAAACAAATATACTAACTCACTTTCGCATTTATAAAATTAGTTGGAATATTTTAATTACGTATGTTCCTTATCCATACTAATATTATAAATGCGAAAGGCTGTTTGTTAAACTTTGACAGCTAAACTGCTGTTCTGATTTTGATAAAAATTAGTATAGATATAGATAAGGGCCAGGGCCCGATATAACCAAGTCCCAGAGTAGCAACAACTAGGTGTTAGTGTGCAATAAAACCATGTGTCAATGACGAGTGACTCATATTCAAGCAGCTTCTAGTTTTAGTTTAGCCCCATCCAGACTTACGGCGAGAACACCCGAGAACCGATTGTCTGTCTGGCCTTGAACTATAGCTAGAGAGATAGAGAGAGGTACTTTCTCGGGTGTTCTCGCCGTGAGTCTGGATGGGGCTTTAGGTATCCCAACTTATCACAAGAAAAGTTACATTATACAAGGTACATTAGGTAGGCCATTTGTAAAGGTTGAGCCAGGCACCAACAAGCCCATGCACTGCGACCCTTTTACAATAGCAAGCAACATAGAATATAGTGAGGGTAGAAGTATAACCAAAATACAACAAATCTAGTACCTCGCCTCCCTAGGTTACCTAACACATTATTAATGATAGTATTTGGTAATATAAAAGTTTTTTAATCTCAATTAATTCACCGGCTAATACAATTGATTAAATGGTCATTTACTAATCCACAAGCTTGCATAAAAGCATAACAGGTTGTAGAGCCTACAAATTTAAATCCTCTTTTTTTTAAAGCTTTTGAAAGAGCATTGGACAGAGGAGTTTCAGTGGGAATATCTTTCATACATTGCCAATTGTTCATGATGGTCTTGTTATTGACAAAACTCCAAATAAATTCCGAAAAGTCCTCTTTGTCACTTTCCATACTTAAATAACATTTAGCATTATTTAATATAGCATTGATTTTCCCTTTGTGTCTAACAATCTCTGAATTTAACAACAACTTATTGATATCACTTTCTCTTAACCTAATTATTTTATGTGGATCAAAATTGTAAAATAACTTTCTGTAGTTTTGTCTTTTTTTCAAAACAGTGATCCATGATAGTCCTGCTTGTTGTCCCTCTAAGCAGATCATTTCAAACAAACGAAGGTTATCATATTCAGGTTTACCCCATTCCTCATCGTGGTACTTAATGTATAGGGGATCTTGAGTCACCCATCCACATCTAATTAATTTATCCATATCTTCCATTTTTAGCCAATTCCCTAAGTCATTATATTTCAGCTTGAATATTTTATTTCTAAAACAATATCATTTGTAAGTAATTTTTTAAACTTTTAACCACAGAGAAATTACATATTTATCCTCCGTGCTTATAAAATAAATTATATTGGCTGATTAACTATATTAGGACCACAGAATAGAATAACATATTAAGCAATTTTAGTGCTCTTGGTTGATGTTTATTAACTAAGTACCATGTAAGTAGCCCATAATACTCCAGATAAAGTCACACAGAGAAATTCCTTATTAAATAGAGTCTGATTTACATTTGAGTAAAAACAAAATATATATATAAATATATATTTATATTTGATTAAAAATCATGGGCGTAAAATATATTCCGATTTCCAATAGAATTACCACGTGTACTCACTATTTTTGTTTAATAGGAAAATGTTAACTAACTGCACAAATGAAAGAATATGCAAACCACAAACTAAATAGAGATATGCAAACAAAATGCAAAGAATTAGTACCTAATCAATAAATGCAATGCACAAACTTTTTTTTTAATAATATGTTTTACGGCCCTGGAAACAAGTCCTTAAAGGCCTTTCTTGAATTTAAACAATGCACAAACCTACCTACACCAAAGAGTTTAGAGTATGTAACAAATGTAATCACTACGTTTAAGACGGGACTTTCATACAACGAAAATGCATGAAGATTGAAATTTAAAATTTGCGTCGCATTTCATGGCCAACTTAAACATTTTTTTTAAAAACGTCATTGCTACTTACAATGCAATACTAATATTAAAAGTGTAGGTACTTACACTACCTACTACGCCAGGAAAACTAGTCCTTTAAGGCCTTCCTTGAATTTATTAATCTTTTTCAGTCTTACTTTAGTCAATTCAAGTCAAAAAGTCAAGTCCGTAGTCTAGTCAGTCAAATGGCTAAGTGAAGCGGTGGAAAAACTTTACCTAGCTATAATTTGGTGACATAGATAAAAGTCACGTTATCGACACTGCACCACTTCCCAACACTCACGCTTGTTCACAAACCCTTTACGAAAAATAATCCACGAATAGTATGCACAAATTCTGGAAAAAACCTAAGTTTTGGAAATTAAATACAGCGCGGATAAAGTGACAGTTCTTTTCCTCCAAAATCTGACAAACTGTCAAAGCGTAAAGAAAGAGAAAGTATGATGAGGATGTGAGATGACAGCATCCGCCATGTTTGTCGCCATTTTTTTTTCCCTAGGGGCAACTGCAAACTCCATATCCGTGTCCATACATTGGGTTATCTACTATGAAGTTTCACCCCCTTGACCTACACCAATTTACACCCATATTCTTAAACGTTACCCTATACTCAACCTCATTCGAGGACGCCTCAAGGAAGTCCTCCAACTTTCCTTGAAAACGGTATTCTTAATTGTTTCCTTGAGCAAACTCCAGTGAGGATGAGTCAAGAATGACGTTCCGTTTTATATCTGTATGTTGGTAAATCGCTTAACTTTTTGACGTAAAGAGAGTTTTTGACAAAGTTTCTTTTTCAATTTTAGCTAACTAGCATAGATTTATTATAAAACAACAAAATACTTAAATACACAAAGAACTTTTTATAGTAGGTACAAATTCTTTTAAATCTGGTCCTCAATAAAAGCACCTACCTTTCGTTAAACGAAACTTTCGAGGCTTCCTTATATTTGACAGTTCGTTCCTCACCTCCATTGAGTAATTTCCTTAAGGTGAGTAAGCTAGTGTCAACTATGAATACCATTGAGGTCGAATGAGGATGAGTCGAGTTTGAGTAAACGTTTGAGAATATGGGTGTTAATTTTTCAATTTTTTATTTATTTTATTTAGATAGAATTAAATACTTGCCATGCATTGCATTGCCATGGAAACTAGTCCTTTAAGTTTATTAATCTTCTTCAGTCCTACTTTAGTCAGTCAAGTCAAAAGTAAAGTCAGTAGTCTAGTCCAGTCAAGTAAGTAAGTCTAGTCAGAGTCAGATGGATAACACCCACCCATATTCTCAAACGTTTCCTTTGAAACTAGCATTTGACGTAGGTAACGCTAGGGTTAATACCGAACTGAAATTGAATATAGACTTGTGCCAAAGAAAATTATACATAGTAATATTAAACAATATGTTTCATTATGTAAGGACATTAAGGTAGATAATGGAAGACACGTTCTGTTTAAATCAACTTTTATTAATTAGGTATTTTTCAAATGGGAAATTATAAAACTTCCGATTACTTAAAAATGTGATATTTTTCTTGTTTCATTTTATCAGATTTTAAACTTACGGCGTTAGGCGTAGCCTACGCCTAACGCCGTAAGTTTAAAATTAACCCCATTGTTCATAGGCAATGGGGCCAAAGGGAAGTCAAAATTTTACAAATTTGACAATATTTTTTTTTTCCTACGCCGAGTAGTTTATGTAGGCGACAAACAGCGTTTATCACTTTTGTGAAAATAAATAAAATAAAAGTGGAAAACAAACGTAAAGTTTTGACTTCCCTTTGGCCCCATTGCCTATGAACAATGGGGTTAACTGGAAAGGATCCTTTGGTCCCATAATCAGACAAAAATCATGGGGCCAACGGGAATACACGGAAAATTTCACTTCCAATTGTAGGAGTAGACAACAAAGTCGTTTTTAATTAAATCAAAGAGGACTCGGGTATTGAGGTGTGGATAATGCGATGAATAATCATAAAGAAAAAAAAGTAGTTACAGAAAACATTTTTTGGAGACGAGTGTCCGAATGCGAGAACTTATTTAATAAGATAATTGTATAATCAAAGTATTAATCATAGATACTGGGCCCATTTATGTTTAAGTATCCCGTGCATATGAGCCATTTAGGACCACCGTAAACTCTGGCAAGTTTTGATTGATGATTACATCTATGTGGTTTTATGTATCTTCTAGTTTCAGGTCCCGTGACCAAACTTTTCATTAATTTCATATTTTGGTCGCTGACAGATCCGTCTGCTAGTTGATGCAAAAGTGGCAAATATTCTGGCTTTGCTAATTCTCCAGCTATACGAGACACCTAAAAAAATTAACTAATTTGAAATTAAACTGTAACATGACTGAATTGTAAAACTTTATAACCTGAGACAAGTACTTACAACAAATTTCAGCTGGCCATCTGATAATGGACTTGATATTGGTCCCAGCAATAGAACGCTACTATTTCTAGCTAAACTATCGGGATCAACTGATATAAGTTCATCACTAATGTTACTCTTAATTTCATCATTAACAATTAAAAATATGTACTCATTAGACTCTGTTTGTGGTTCTCTCGACTTAAAATTATATCTAGACGGCGGTTTCGTTGGTATGCTTTTTTTACAACACAAAGTTTTCAATTGTGAAACAAGAACGTCAAAGAGCTGTTGTTTTTTTTCAATGTCTTCTGTGCTTTGATCTACATTTAGTGTTTGTGGGTAATTATACAAGAAATTGTTAAGTTTCTGTAATGCATTGTAATTTAAGTCATTAATACTCCCGACATTGTTGGAATCTATTGCCTTGTGATCTAGTTTAAAGTAAGCCCCTGGAGATTTTTCCTTGTCAAGGTCCGCTTTACTAAATACTTTATTACGTTCTTTTTTACCTAATTTTATTTGATTTATTTCAGATATAAACTTGGTGCCCAAATTTGATTGTGAATTATAAACAATTTTAGCAATATCGTTTAAATCAAACTCCGTTTTTTTAGGTTGATCATTAAGTAGCTTCATCAACTCATCGTCTGACAATTTTGAAATAAGGTAAGTGACATCATCATCTGAAAAAAAAAATAACTTAATATTTAATTAATATTTATAAACAAAAAAGTACAATAAACTAACTGTTAGGTACCTATCTTAATAGGCATAAAATAACTTAGGTATACAGCAGTGGGATACATGCAAGCATGGTCTCTAAAACTATTTGTAAGACGTGCTTCGCAGACCGTCTGCATAGTCCAAGATAGGCATCAATAAAGACTGCGCTATAATAATTTTGTTGGTACAGGTCGCGTCATACAAAAAGAACGCTGGAAGAGTGAGGATGGGGTAAACTTGCACAACACGGGGAGCCAACGAACAAATCGCGTGCGCAAAATGACTCCCGCCCGCACCGCGCTCAACAGCCAGCGTTCTTTTTACATGACGCGACTTATAAGGGGAGAAAATTTTGTAGGCGTCGTAATGAGTGTAGCGCTACAAACAACTTGAGAATCCAATTATTTATTTGAAGTAACCAAGAGTTTGGTCAAAAATCAATCCCATTTTTTTTTACAGTAGATGAAAAGGGAATAATAATGCCATGAAGAACAATATTAGAAAGAGTTGAGGAATCAAATTTAGATATAAAATATGGGCTGCCGATAACAATGGCCTGAGTTTTCTCTGCATTGACCTTAAGTCCAAAGCCACGTGTCCACGCCGTAATTACTAACAGCATGGCTAAAATCATCAATAGGAGCAGAAGTATATAATATCTGAAGATCATCAGCATAGAGGTGATAGAAAGAAGAAAGAGATTTTTTTTATGCTATCCACAAAAATGAAATAAAGAACAAGGGATATTACTCCACCTTGAGGGACACCAGCAGACAATTCACACCAGTCAGATTTTCACTGATCGCACTTGACTAGGTGGTGACAGCCCGAAAGTTAAGAGCGGAAGCAATTAAGGGTAGAAGTGAAAAAAAATTAAGATGAAAGAATGCCTAGCAAGATTTCAAAATCCAACATATTAAAAGCATTTGAGAAATCCAACAATACAAGAAGAGTTTCTATATCTATCTACTAGCGACCCGCCCCGGCTTCGCATGGGCATAAAAACCTTCATCTTGAATCACTCTATCTATTTAAAAAAACAGCATCAAAATCCGTTGCGTAGTTTTAAAGATTTAAGCATACAAAGGGACATAGGGACAGAGAAAGTGACTTTGTTTTATACTATGTAGTGATGATAGATACATATAATAAAATAGTAAAAATATTTTGTTTGCACATTTAGAAATAGAATGAAATATATAGATGGACATTAAAAAAGAATAATAGAGGGCAAAAGCATTTTTAGGAATTTTTTGTTCGTCTGTGTGTATGATCACGCTTATCTCCAAATTACTGAACCGATTTGCTTAAAACTTTCACCAATTGTTTTGTTTTAACTCGGAAGAACATCAAGTTTGTTTAATCAAAATCGGTTCATTAAAAAATAGGCATGTTTGCCTGGAAATATAGGTATAGCAATTTCGCACCAAATAGGGTAGGACTGAAATTTTTTAAAACGCTTGAATTTTTTTCTGTAGGTAGGAATAAAGTTCCTTGATACCAGGAATAAATCTCAGATTTTTAGAATCAGCCAATTATTTTAAATAAAATATTATATTTCAATGACGAATTAATGGCGTCGCTACGGCTTTTGCGGTTATTCCTTTGCTTCGTTCGGTAAAAAAACAAATGTCATTGAATGACACCAAAGAGTAGTATAATGTATATAGGAAAAGAGAGCCCTCTCTCGTAAATTTTGAGTAGCTCATTTTGAAGCGCCATCTATTATTATGTACCGAAAATAATACTACTACTGATATACATATCTACCTATAGATATATGTCCTTGTTTATTATACCTAGATATCTAAATTCTCGTTCTCTTTTAGATTTTTAATTTGTATATTTTATAGATATATGTCTTTGTTTATTATACCTAGAAATCTATATTCTCGTTCCCTTTTAGATTTTTAATTTGTTTATTTTATTTTACTGGCCCCCAGTGGGGGAACTTTCAGATATTAAGCTGAAAAGAACAGATACTACACTTTGATCTTAGCCAAAAGGCCGAGAAGCGATAACTTATTAGTGTAACTCAGATGGGGTAATTCCTTGGAAGAAAATCTCCATAGCGCGTTTATGAAATGGTTTGTTTACATGTGGCGCCATCTATTGGTAGCTAATGCAAAGTAACGTAAAACAAACTACCAGGCATAGTAAAAGGATTGTTAACTATTTTTAAGTGCTCTAAAGTTTAATTAAATACATATCTTCTTCGTCAGAACGTGTTTCCCGGTTGCATCTTCAGCTTACGCTTCAGAGCCCAGGGAACGCTATTAATCATGGTCCTATTTTGGCGGAAATGGTTATTACAATGAAGCGACTGCCGTCTGACCTCCGTAACCCTTTTTACAGGGAAACCAGACCCACAGGAACATGACCCGTGGCCAACACTGTCAGATTTTTAAAGGTGAAGGTTGCCATGACTGGTGTAGTTTTGGTATTGCTAGCAAGAAAACTTTGCTCAATGTTATTTACCTACGCCACCATATTTTTTTATTTTAAATACTACTTAATGTATTTTTCAACCATTACTAATTTGTATTTATTTTTTCAATTCTACTTCAAATATAATAAAACTAACTGTAGTGACATATAGTGATTGTAAAGTAAAATAGTTCATACTTTCGACTTAGTTTATAAGACACTGCTTCGCTGCTGTCAAATGTCACTACTTCAACTGTCCCCCCCCCCTGAATGACACTAATGACAACCAAACCAACATGACAATGACATTCATGACAACCAAAACCAACATGACAATGACATTTGTTTTTTTTTTACCGAAAGAAGCAAAGGAATAGACTGTTAAAGCCGTAGCGACGCCATCAATTCGTCATTAAAACACAATATTTTATTTCAAATAATTGGCTGATTCTAAAAATCTGAGATTTATTTCTGGTATCAAGGAACCTTATTCCTACCGACAGAAAAAAATTCAAGCGTTTTAAAAAAAATCACTCCTACCCTATTGGATAATGATTTTTTGTGTTCATTATTGTCATGACAAACTTTGTATAAGAGGAAAAGGAGGATTCCCGGACAATTCGGGAGCAATTCCCGAAATTCCCACGAAAACGGGAACGAAGCCCACGCGCACGAAGTCGCGGGCTACAGCTAGTCTTTACTAAAGCTGATGTAGTGCTGTGCCCAGAGCGGAATCACGACCGGTTTTACTCAATAAGTTGTAGCGTGCTAGGTGTTAACGCATCAGCTACGCTCGGACCACGGCCGCGGGCTGAGGAGCGCGGGGGGGGCCCGCCGTCACCAAGGCTGCGCGTGCAGCGGTCAAGGGCAGTGCATGCGAGACTTCAAGCGCACAGACACGTATCATTTGTTTGCCGCAGTACTCATTTTTTATAATAATTACGAGTTCTTCTATACAAGTTTTTTCATTCAACACCAAACCTCCGACCACCAGCTGAACTGAGTTCGAACCGCACCAAGATTCGAGCCGGATTCGTTCATCGTAAGAGATCGCGCACGCTAGCGCGAACAAAGGCGTGGCGTGGCCAGGCGACCCCGAGGACGGAGCGGTGAGGTCATACAAGGTCGGCTGGACTATTCATCATACAAGAAGTCTCGAAACGCTGAAACAAGCTATCAAAGAGGCGGATGGATTATCAATTGCTGAAACAAGCAAAATCAAATCAAGCGGTGCATCCAAGGACGCCGTTAATCCAGTGTAAAAACCAGGAAAGAGGTTTGCAGTGTATTTTTGTGTTGTGAGCTCGTCCAATTCGTTTTCAAGGTAAGGTAAACCATAACCTTATTTTATTTTCAAAATTCTCATTTTTACAGCTTTGGCTCGTTCAAATTTCGAACGTTAGCCATACTCACCTACCTACCTACTAAAAATATTTCTCAAGTGTCCCGCAAATATTTAGCTAGATTATTACGCTACTCATCAATTATTCAATACTTTCAATTATACAAATAGGTAATCCACATTTATTCAGCTTGAATTCATCCATTGTTACAAAATTTCGAGATTTGAATTTCGATTTGCCTCATTTGTATTAGCAAATTAAATCATTCTTTTCATATAGCAACTAAATCCAAATAAAATTATTGTTTAAAACATAATCCAACACAGTTTATTTCTCTAATTTCCAGTGATTTCGTGAATAAGTACCGTGTACCATAACCGTTGTTGACGTCACTTGATGGTTGGCGCGCTGTGATTCGTCGCTTATGGTGGTGTGATCGAGTCATCGGAAGAACATTCTGGAATTTGCTCGGCTTAGCTTCTGCTTTCACCAATTTTCTTATCGCACAGGTGCATACTTTCTATAACTTTGGGCTATTTTTATAATTTCTGATGGAAATAATTTTATTAATTTTGTGTTCGCTTCCATTTCAGCGTATAGCGTTTGCCTTAGATTGTTGCACTCGCATTTCACTATCGCATATTATTCATTTTTTCATAAATTGCACTTTTTTGCATTTTTCACGTTTAAATATTATTCAGCATGGACTTAAAATTATTAAAGAAAACAAGAGCATCCTTAAAATCAAAGCTTACAATTTTCAAAAATTATATTGAACCATTATTGCCTAATTACAGTTGAGATTAGACAAAATTCAGGAAATATACTCTGAATTTGATTCAGCTCAATCTGACATAGAAAACCTATGTGAAATTCCAGGTGATGAATTTACCGAGCGAGAAATCTTCGAAGGTGCCTACTTTAAGACAGTAGCAGCTGCTCAGGAGCTGCTCAGCCGTGTTCAAGGCGCTGCTTCACCGGGGCATGACGGCGGCTTGGTGATGAGCTCTAGTGGTAATGCCGCTGCATCAGGTTTGCCAAATATCAAGCTTCCTATTATTCGTTTACCTACATTTTCTGGGCGTTGTCAGGATTGGCTGGAATATCATGACACTTACATTTCACTCATTCACAATAATACATCATTATCTAAAATTCATAAATTTCATTATTTACGTGCATCACTTAAAGACAGCGCAGCATCCGTTATACAGTCATTAGAGTTTTCCTCTGAGAATTATGACATTGCATGGAGTCTACTTTGTGACAGATACAACAATAGTAGAATTTTAATAAACAATCATATTCAAGCGTTGTTTAATATTGAGCCTATTCATAAAGAATCTTCTAAGTCCATACAAAATTTGGTAGATACAGTCAATAAAAATCTGAGGGCTCTCAAAGCTCTTAAATTGCCCACTGAGCACTGGGACATGTTGATAATTCACATGGTTTCAAGTAAACTCGATATTACAACACTACGTGAATGGGAAACCCAGCGTAGTGACATTAAAGACATTCCCACACTTGAAGAATTTATTGACTTTCTTAAAAATTATGCAGATTTGCTTATAACTATAGAGGAGGCTCAACCTAAGATAGCACGTAGGCATAGTGATATTACACCTGTTAGGTCTAAATCATTTGTAACTAATCAAACAACAAAGTATCATTGTCCAGTATGCAAAAACAATCATCCAATGTATCAATGCTTTAAATTCAAGTCCATGTCTATAGAATCTCGCATCCAGTTAGTTAATAAATTGAACCTATGTAAGAATTGCTTACGCCAGGGACACACTGAGGATAAATGTAAATTAGGTCCTTGCAAATTGTGCACTCAACGTCATAATACAATGCTACACTTAGGCAACAAAACAGACACTTCAAAATTAAGTAGCGATACACACAACACTAGTGAATGTATTGTACTACCTACTTCTCAAACACAAACAGAACAAAATTGTGTCACACTCTCAACCACAAACATTCATAATCAAGATCATGTACTTTTATCAACTGCCATAGTAAATGTCTTTGATAAAAATAATAAACCACACCAGGTTAGAGTTCTTTTAGACAACGCAAGTACATCAAGCTTTGTCACTGAATCATTGTTAAATCAGCTACAGCTGCCACATTATTCTGCATCTGTCATAGTCCAAGGGCTAAACAGACAACTTTCTAAAATCACAAAAAGATGTGACATAACATTGTCATCACTCATCAATAATGACTACACAACAGAAATCAATTGTTTTGTAGTTCCACAAATAACACAAAACATACCTTCATACAAAATAAACTATAATAATAGTTTTCAAATACCCCCACACATCCACCTCGCGGATCCTACATTCAATGTTCCGTCAGAGGTGCAGATGTTGCTGGGTGCCGATATATTTTGGCAAGTACTCATACCCAATCAAATATCCTTAGGCAAAAACAAACCAACCTTGATTGAAACAACATTGAAGTGGTTAGTCTATGGGTCTATACATATTCCAAACTATCATTACAATCATAATAATACGCAGCATACACACAATACAGTCCACAGTCATTACACAAATAACGTTGAGCTAAATCAACAATTAACAAAATATTTTGAACTAGAGTCTATTCCCACTACTCAACAAGCCAAGTCAAATGCTGAGAGTACATGTGAGGATATTTTCACAAAAACGACATTTCGTCAGCCCGATGGCAGATTTGTAGTGACGATTCCATTCAAAGAAGATCCTAAATGCCTAGGTGATTCTAAACAACAAGCAATACTTAGATTTGAAGCTCTAGAACGAAAATTCAAACGCAACCCATCCTTTAAAGATCAATATACAAATTTTATAAAGGAGTATATAAATCTTGGTCATATGTCAGAAAATACTGACACCCAAGATATTAATATACAATATTTTCTTCCGCATCACGGAATATTACGTGAATCCAGTCTAACTTCAAAAATTAGAACGATTTTCGATGCTTCGTGTGTAACAAGCTCAGGCAAATCATTAAACGACATACAACATATAGGACCTACTGTACAAGATGATTTATTAACTATATTATTACGATTTAGACAACACAAATATGTCGTAACTGCAGATATTGAAAAAATGTACAGACAGATTCTTGTCACTGAAGATCAACGTAATTTACAGCAAATTTTCTGGCGTTTCGATCCCACAGAACAAATTAAACAATATCGATTAAATACCGTTACATACGGAACAGCTTCAGCTCCATACTTAGCTACGCGATGCTTAGTACAACTAGGTCAAGACTGTTCAGACATCACTGTAAGTCAAACCATCCTGCACGATTTCTATGTCGATGATCTTGTCACAGGACATTGGGATATGAATACATTAATACACACATGCAAGGGTGTCATTAGGGAACTGCAAGGTGCCAAATTTTATCTTCGAAAGTGGCATTCTAACAACGAATACATATTAAACCAAGTTGTCGGTGAAAATAGCAATGATGATTTACTCAATTTATGCAAAGACTCTCAATCTAAAACTTTAGGACTTTTATGGTCATGTAAAAAAGATATGTTGCTGTTTTCATCAACAAATGATACAAACATCAATACACAAAATACAATTGCCACCAAACGCATTATTTTGGCCACAATAGCTCAGAATTTTGACCCTTTAGGATTGATAAATCCCACTATGTTACAAGCTAAAATCATTTTGCAATCATTATGGGCAAAAAATATTCCATGGGATGCTGAATTACCCAGTGATATTAAATCACAGTGGAATCATTTCATACAAACATTATCACACTTACACAAAATTCAAATTCCACGACTAGTGTTATGTGATTCATTCGATACACTAGAATTACACACGTTTTGCGATGCAAGCAACAAGGCCTATGCTGCATGTGTATATGTACGCTCTGTGTCAAAAAACGGTGACGTAACAGTTAGATTAATACTAGCAAAAGGTAGAGTAACCCCAATTAAACAACGCTTGACTATGCCTAGGCTAGAACTATGTGCAGCACTATTAGGCACACAATTAGCAAAAAAGGTTACTGACTCCTTCCGTCTAAACATTAATTCTCAACATTTTTGGAGCGACTCAACAATTGTGTTAGGATGGCTCAAAACTTCCAAGAAAAATTTAAAACAATTTGTTTACAATAGAGTAAATGAAATAACACATAACTCAGATACATCTCAGTGGCATCATGTTCCAACAGAATTTAATCCAGCTGACATAGGATCACGAGGCATGACAACTGAGCAACTTAGAGATTCACAATTATGGTGGGAAGGTCCACATTTTTTGCACCAAACTAACATACAATGGCCAATACAACCTCAAAATATAAACATTCAATATTTACCCGAAACAAAGGTTGTATGTCACATTTCTCATAATACAATAGATGATTTTCCTGAAAAATTCTCTAAATTTGGTAAAATGCAGCGCATTACAGCGTATATTCAGAGATTTCTTTACAATTGTCGTAATAAGGCCAATAAACATATTGGTCCATTATCTTTAACAGAATTAAAATTTGCTACTTTATCTCTTTGTCGAATAGTACAAAAAGCAATGTTTCAAAAAGAAATCTTGCTATTAAAATCGAATGGTTGTTTGCCATCAAAAAATAAACTCCTTAACTTAAATCCGTTCATCGATGAAACGGGAATATTACGTGTTGGTGGGAGACTTTCAAACTCAAATTTTAACTATAACACGAAATATCCTATTCTTTTACACGCATCTCATCACATTACACGTTTGCTAGTAGAACACCATCATTTATTGTTGATGCATGTGGGTCCACAATTGTTGTTGGCCACACTTCGCCAGGAATACTGGATTATCAATGGTCGTAGACTCACAAGGAAAACTACTCATGACTGTCATAAATGCTGTAGATTCTCAGGTAGAACCTTTCAACCAATAATGAGTAACCTCCCGGAGGAGAGATTTCAAGCTGAATATCCTTTCTGTAACACTGCCGTAGATTATGCAGGACCAATCTTGATAGCGGACAGAAAGGGTAGGGGATGCAGGTTAAAGAAGGCATACATATGCATATTTGTATGTCTAGCAACTCGAGCGGTCCACATTGAGCTTGTCACTGAGTTAACGTCACAAGCCTTCTTGGCGGCCCTTCATAGATTTGTCGCTCGAAGGGGAAGGCCCAACGCTATATTCTCAGACAATGGTACCAACTTTGTTGGAGCTTTCAATGAATTGTCAAAATTCATAAAATTACATGGTAATGATATTGTTTCGAGTGCAAGCGAACACAACATTAATTTTAAACTGTTTCCGGCCTATAGCCCACACTTTAATGGAGTCGCGGAAGGCTCCGTTAAATCGGTCAAACACCACCTTAAGCGCGGTCTTTCCGAGGCTCACTTAGATTACGAGGAACTTAACACTTTGTTGATACAAATCGAGGCAATCTTGAATTCAAGACCTCTCACTCCAATATCTTCCGATCCTAACGATTTGATTCCTCTCACTCCATTACATTTTTTAATTGGGCGGCCACTCACAACCTTACCTGAACCTCAGGTGGAAGACGCACCTATAAACACAATAAGCAGATACAACCGCATTCAACTTTTGAAAACACACTTTTGGAAACGATATTACAAGGAATACGTCTCACAACTACAAAGGAGAAATAAATGGAATCAAGATGGCAACCAACCACGTCTGAACGACATGGTATTAGTAAAAGACGATCGGATTCAACCGGCTAGATGGCTGCTCGGCAGGGTCGTCGCAGTGTATCCAGGCAGCGACGGCGTCGCCCGGGTGGCGGACGTCCGGACCACTACAGGCACCGTCAGGAGGGCCTACAACAGGCTCTGCCCTCTTCCACCATTGGAACCACCCGTTCCAAGGGGGGCAGCTTGTTAACGCATCAGCTACGCTCGGACCACGGCCGCGGGCTGAGGAGCGCGTGTTTAGAAAGTTGTTGTTGGACAAAGTGTTCAAGTGTTCAATGATTTTGGAAAATGAGAAGCTAAGGAATGATTAGATCTTTTCGATAGAGGAATGACATTCGCATACTTCCACGCCGATGATCAACTAAGAGATTTAATATTTTATTACCCGCCTCTTCAACCAGTGTGTTTTGCCCACAATAACCTACGGTGCCGAGACATGGACTTTCACAAAAGGAACCATGCATAAGATTGCAGTTGCACAAAGGGCCATGGAACGAGTCATGCTCGGCATTAAACTACAAGATCGAATTCGCAACTCGGAGATCCAAAGTAGAACGAAAGTTCACGCCGTACTCTCTAGGGTTGCAGCTCTTAAATGGAACTGGGCAGGACACCTGGCTAGAAGGAACGATGGTAGGTGGAGTAAGGCTGTAACGGAGTGGTACCCTAAATACGGAAAGCGAAGTACTGGACGTCCAGCGGCTAGATGGGTCGATGATATTAGGAAGGTTGCTGGCAACAACTGGATTGCGGTGGCGCACAGTAGGGATACATGGCGTAGACAGAGGGAGGCTTATGCCCAGCAGTGGGTTGTGAACAGCTGATGATGATGATGATGATTTTATTACCTGCATCTTTAACAATAGTATTCCTTGGTAAGGATTTCTCTTTGGGATAGTGCGATTTTGAATAAATTAAATGTGTTAAATCATTATCTGCATTGCTTTGGTCAAAAAAGAAAGTCCGTCGATTTATCGTTGATATAGTTACTGTCCTGTGTATCTGAAATAAGTATAAATTAAAATATTATTAAAACCAGTCAAGTGCCAAATTCAACTTGAATTGTTCCGCGGGTCAAATGAACTTCTGATGGGTTTTCCTGTAATCTATAAGAAATGACTAATATTAATAATAAATTAAATCGGCCAAGTGCGAGTCGAACTCACACTGAGGGTGCCGTACCACCACATAATACAAAAAGTATGCCCTAATCAATATTCATGCGCCCTTGCGAACTATAAAAATTAGATGTTAGAGGGACAGACTTTTTAATACTTTAGAAGCGAATATTTCACAAAATGTTGGAATAATCGAAATATTGTTTTAGGAACCTCCATGATGTTAAAAGGTGGGGGTTCGTAAGCTGGAGAAAACACCTGGTGACACTTGAGAGACTTAATTCACCTTGCACACTAGTTCTAACAAATATGTCCACTGATGGTCACAAATTTCCAAAACACTAGGTATTCACTGTCAGTAATAATCACCGAGGTCATTGGTTATCACTCCTTAGTTGTCGCTTCGAAGTCACTTGTATCATTCCTGAACACAAACTCCCGTCTCGTCACGATGCGTCACTTATATAGGCAGAAACTCGATCCGGTACTCTCCAGAACATTCCCCACACCTCCCGAAGAGAACGACAGAGATATCGCTTCGTATCGCTATCTCGGCTCTTTTATTTCTCGATCATTCTAGGCATAGTACATACGCACCGATTTCTAGAATCCGCGAGCCAATCGATCAACCTTATTCCAGGACGCCTCAAGGAAATCCTCCAACTTTCCTTGAAAATTTTATTCTTGATTGTTTCCTTGAGGAAACTCCATAGAGGATGATACAAGGAATGACGTCCCGTTTCATTTATGTATGTTGGTAAACCGCTTAACTTAGTTTTTGACATAGTTTCTTTTTCAACTTTAGCTTACTGGAATAGGTTTATTATAAAACAACAAAATACTTAACACACAAAGATCTTATTACAGTAAGTACAAGTTCTTTTAAATCTGGTCCTCAATAAAAGCATCAACTTTTCGTTAAATGAAACTTTCGAGGCTTCCTTAAGGTACCTCTAGACCTACCTTATATTTGACAGTTCGTTCCTCACCTTGGTGAGGAAGCTAATGTCAACTATGAATACCAATGAGGTCGAGTGCGGATGAGTCGAGTAAAGTCGAGTTTGAGGAAACGTTTGAGAATATGGGTGTAATACACCCATACCAGACGTTTGAGAATATGGGTGTAAGCCTTATGTCCATACATTTAAGGTTCATGAGTATATTTTAATGACGAATTAATGGCGTCGCTACGGCTTTTGCGGTCTATTCCTTTGCTTCCTTTGGTAAAAATAACAAACGTCATTGTCATGTTGGTTTTGGTTGTCACAAAGACATTTATGACACTAATGACAACCACAACCAACATGACAATGACATTCATGACAACCAAAACCAACATGACAATGACATTTGTTTCTTTTACCGAACGAAGCAAAGGAATAAACCGCAAAAGGCGTAGCGACGCCATTAATTCGTCATTAAAATATAATATTTTATTTAAAATTATTGGCTGATTTAAAAAATCAGAGATTTATTTCTGGTATCAAGGAACCTTATTCCTACCGACATGAAAGAGAAAAATTCAAGCGTTTTAAAAAATTTCGCTCCAACCCTGTTGCGGGGATACGTCCGTAGTGTACGAGAATCTTCTACAGCCAGTGTTGCTCAACTATGTATTCCGCGACCTCTACCGATAGGCCAACATGCGTTGCTTGTAGCTGGACAAATTTCAAATGGGATTTGTCTATAGGTACGCAAATTCACCCCTTTTTTTGGACTGTAAGGGTTGAAATTGTGAACAACCCTTCCTTATGTGGGCAGTATATAGTATAATGAAGACACTAAGTAAATTTCACGTTTATAGCTTTTATAGTTTCGGTTTTGTGATGATAAATTAGTTTACCTTCCCCTTTTTACCTCTTTAGAGGTTGAATTTCAAAAAACTCTGAAACACGCCATTTGTCATTTTTGTTGAGAAGCATTCTTGCCAAGTTTCATGTAAATCAGTGAAGATTTTAATTTTTTTTCATACAAACTTTGCCCTCAATTTTAACCGCCTTAGGGGTCTAATTTTGAAAAATCCTTTCTTACCTGAGCACTACGTATTAACATAAAACTTCGGTCCAAATTTCAAGTTTATAGCTTTTATGGTTTTGGCCGGGCGTTGATTTATCAGTCACCCTTGTTCTTTTATATATATAGATAAAAGATTCGGGCATACTTTTAGTATTGTGTGGTGAGTCCGACTCGCACTTGGCCGATTTATTTGAAAGTAGGTTGAAAAAAATAAACTTTCTTCCTGTATAACTCAAGGGAGTGCATTAAATGAAAAAAAAAAGACTTTACCTCTTTACTCCACCTTCCCTGCCTCTGTAGATTAGGTAAGTAAGTACCTACTTATTAAATATTTTCACTTACCCAATAAGTCAAACATATAATAGCATAGAAAGACCACCTTGCGACCATGATGGTTTTGATATAAAATATCCAATTCAGAGATTCAATTTCATGGATGGACGCACGGCTCCTTAAATCTTATCAAATAACGTTGCTCATGGTAAGTATCTTATTAGCGTTTCAGAATTAACAATGCCTTGCGCTTGTTAAATCTTTGTTTAAAATTCAAGTTGATAAGATGTTGTTGAAATGTTTTTTTTTTTGTCATAAATGATTATTGTTTTTCGAAAAAAACGGAACCGACTCCAAATAATGCTAGTTATGTAGGTACTCCACCAAGTAGGTACTCCACCAAATAAAGAAAGAAACTACGGTTTTATGTCCGCCATTTACATGTTATGTAATCATAGATTAAAGAAATGTGCTTGGCGCGCGCGTTTCCAAATTATTTTGTATGTAATGAAGTTGAATAAACTAGTGGTTCTGTGAACAGTAGACCTCGCGACCTTCCCGGTCGCGAGGTTCTCTTCTTTATTCATAGCTCTATAGTATTTCCCATTTTGTTAATTCTTTTTCCTCGTCTTTTCCCAAAAGAGGGATATTTTACATAATTACTACCTATCTGGTCAGATTGTCCAAATAAAACGAAACTATAGTGCGTTTTACATATATTAATAAGAATAAAAAAAAAACTCATCTATAACAGAAAACGAAACCATAGCGCATATTAATTTGTATAAGAGCCATCTTGCGGCCTGCAATATAGCAATATAGCAAACTTCCCCCATATTTGCCCCATTTTTACCAAAATCAAGAAAAGCTGCAAACAAAAAATTTCAAAAAAATCAAGGAACACGTTCGCCAAGTTTAATTAGGATCCGTTCATAAACAACGTTACAGAAAACTTTCCCCCTTTTCCCCTTATTTTCCCTCTAATCAAAAAAAGTTCTCGACAAAAAATTTCAAAAAAATCAACGTACACTCTAACCAAAAAAACCTATCAACAAAAAATTGCAAAAAAATCAAGGAACGTGTGCCACGTTTCATTAGGATCCATTCAGAAATGCGACCTTCAGCCCGGAACAAACAGACAGACAGACACACATCCGGACAAAAGCAAAATTTGCCAGTCCTGAAATGGAGACTCTCGCTACGCTTCGCTCACTCAGTCAATAAATAAATATTATACTAGTACAATACTAATTTTTCATATCACTACATCATCATCACTATCACTTCACTACATCAAGTGTACGATACGAGTGATTCAAGAGGAAGGTTTTTATGCCCATGTGAAGCCGGAGCGGGTCGCTAGTATCATATAAGATAGGTCTGTACGTAATATAGTACTTATCTATATTTGCTTCATGATCTCGATCTATGCCCTTATTTTAACTAGCTCATACAAGTTACATACATCACAGTACGCGAGAATAAGTTCAGGTGGCCTACTATCATCTCTAAAAACCAAGCAAGTTTCAGTGAGTAAGCGAGACAGCGCAATACCTACATGATGTAAGGCGATATCTCCCTTACTCACTGGAACTTGCATGGTTTTAAGAGATGGTAGTAACCCCTACTATAAGACATTTGTATAATGATTCAAGATTAATGTGTTTTATATCATGTTTAATATAACGAGTTCATTTATAAAATAAATTCAAATGTACAAGTCAATTTTCTAGATTTATTCTAAAATGCGGCAGTCCAGATACCTAAACACGGCAACATGAAATTTAGAAATGGCAACCCTGCTTGAAACAGGCGGAAGAGGCACAAGGTAGGTAATAAAATATTTCCCTTACCTTGCTCTGTCTGTTTTCTCGTCCTAATCCGGTGTGTTCCATCTGCCTGCATCGTTCACGACCGTTTAGCGTGGTTCCGCACCTTGTCTTCGTCTCCGAAAAATTCTTCTTCTGTAAAATTTCATAAAAATATCACATTTCTGCGATTTAAAAACTTTCTACTCGTCACATCTGCTTCATTTTCACTTTGTATAGTGCAGCTCGACCGCCCGCGTCCATTGACACCGAAATCGCGACGATCGGCTGACAAATTCCTGAAAAATTGAATTCATGAATTTTGCGATGATTTGTTTGGAAATCAGTTGATTTAATTGTTCCATCGTAAATCATCGCAAAATTCTTGAGTTAAACTAAAAAATTTAGGATTTTTTGTTTGGAAATCAGTCGATTCAATTCACCATTCGAGTACATACCATCGTTTGATTGATGGTTTTCCATCATGCGCGCATGAGCGTCTAGGGTGCGCCTAAGGCACACATTACATGCTCATGCACGCATGATGGACTCACTTGACTAGACTAGATTACTGACTTGACTTGACTAAAGTAGGACTGAAGAACATTAATAAATTGAAGAAAGGCCTTAAAGGACTAGTGTCCATGGCCGTAAAAAGTATAAAAAAAAGCAACAAGGGAGCAGATAAATTATTTTAAAATATACTATTATTATGTTATTATTTAAAAATACAGAAAATATGACCATATCACCAAAGAGAGTATTATGTATACAAAAAGCCTTAACTAAATATCTAAAAAAGATACAAACAGACAAAAATAATCTCAAGAACTGTTAAGCTGTGTTCTGTGTTCACTTATACAGTGTTTTTGTTTTTGGTAAATACAATCAACCAGCCACCGGGAGTTTTTGGAGGGAAAGTAAATTGTCGCTATGTCCGCGCTGTATTTAATTTCCAAAACTTAGGTTTTATCGAGTATTTGTGCTTAATATTGGTGGATTATTATTCGCAAAGTATTCGTGAACAAGCGTGAGTGTTGGGAAGTGGTACAGTGTCAATTACGTGACTTTTATCTTTGTCACCAAAATCTCCAAGTTATAGCTAAGTGAAAATTTTCCACCGCTTCACTTAGCCATCTGACTCTGACTCATTTGACTAGACTACTGACTTGACTTTTTAACTTGACTTGACTAAAGTAGGACTAAAGAAGATTAATAAAATGAAGAAAGGCCTTAAAGGACTAGTTTCCATGGCCGTAAAAAGTATTAAAAAAAAAAAAAAAATCAACCAGCCACCACACATTCAAAAAAATATTGCAACTAATAAACAGATTCAAATAAAACGCAGAACAAGCGTATATTTTGTTGCTGCATCTGGTGCAGCTACATTCTTTGATTAAAATAGGCGAAATCTTTAAAATGAACATACCATTTCCAGTGTTAACACCACGACTAATAGACTCAAAATGGTTTAATGCTGATAGCCCTTGCGACGAGGAACAGGAACTATCCGCTTTAGAACAAGAACATCAACAATGGGTAAGTTTTAAAACTAGCCTCAGTCTGCTTGACTCCATCTTTCTTACACTATGATTGGGTTGGAGTAATCCTAAATAATTGTGCTGACAAACAAATGCCATAGAATAAGTATTTCAAATTTGACTAGTGGTTCAAGAGATTTGAGCAAACAAACTGTCCAATGTAGTAATTAATAATTATTCTGTGCTGTTCAGCTTTATGTATTACTAGCTGTTCCCCGTTTAGTATAGATAGACCAATTAGAAAAGGTAGATAAGTAAATAAATTAAAAAAACGACAAAAACATCAAAATGAAAATAAATTAATACCTTTTTTTAGCTATTTATGTCCTACTGCTGGGCAAAAGCCTCCCCACTAACCTACCATGTATCTCTCCCCATCTTGACCTGACTGGGGATTGAACCCAGGACCTCCTGAGTAGTGGTCGGGCATGTTAATTTACCTTTCACAGTTTCAATTTAATATTCACAGTTATTATTCTTAGAAGCAAGTGCTAGTCCCCTTGGGTGTGAAAAACCTGAATGTTACTATTGTTCGAAGAATTTGCCACCTATCAGAATCTAGTTGTCGTTTAAAAAAAAAGTGATTTTGATTTTTCTTCATTATAAGATCAGTAGAAAATAAGTTGGTTCTAACATAACAGACATGACATTCATAAGACGAAAGGGGCCTGGTCTTTTCAATAAATATAGTGCTATACAACTTGAATATAATCAAAATCATAAAACTTATTTTAGACTATAACTTATTAAGTAGTGAGAGAAATTGGCAAGAAAATATTATATTACTAATGCCAAATTTAATTCTTTGGAATCACATACCCATTGCTGATCTAAAGAAATGATTTAGAATTTGTTTTGCTATGTTGAAATGTTCCAATGTAATGATATTTTATGATTCCAATATAAGTTTTCTCCTTTTAGTTAAATTCAATTGGTCAGCAGTATATGAAGCGAGCTCCGCTAGGAAAGACTGACCCAGAGCCCATGGAAGAAGAAGCGGACACTGATGAAGAGGAAGGTAAGCTGCCTGAGATGTAAACTCGCGATTGGTCCTGAGTTGGCAGTTAATTTTATCTATTTGTAAAAATTTGTACAGTCATATACAAAAACATTTGAATCCATACTATCCATACTAATATTATAAATGCGAAAGTCTGTCTGTCTGTCTGTCATCTCTTCACGGCTAAACTGCTGGACCGATTGTGATGAAATTTGGTAGGGATGTAGTTAACGACCTGAGGTCAAACATAGGCTACTTTTGGGCGCGATATAACCGAGTCCCACGCGGGGCGGAGCCGCGGGGAACAGCTAGTTGATTATAAATTAGTTTATGCCTGCTGACCCCGCGTGGTATTCGGTTATATGTATAGCACCTAATTGTAACTATATCCTTATCAAGTTTTTAGTTTTTTTTAATGATAACTATCTAGTCTGTATTTACTTAATCCTATTCAGTAAGCTAAGGCAATGTTGATTTATCGATTTTGGATATAATCCGTTTTGTTGTTGACTGTACTTTATATGCACAAGTGAGTTGATGACAGAAAAAATTGGAAGGTTGAATGAGCCCAATATTGTATTAAAATTTATTTTCTCTTTATTTATTCGAACAAAAAGATTATTTTTATTCATTTTAACATTTTGATTGTTGCACAAAACAATTTTGTTTTTAGAATCTTTAATCAGTCAGTTATTTATTATATTTCTTTTTGTTTTCTGTGCTTTCAAAACATTGGTTCCTGCTATCTGGTCGTCGTTAAACAAACCATGTTAGAAGTCGAGAGGTTCCAAAGAACTTTGACAACAAAGTCGATTGCCCGTATCACATACACAAAATGATAAAGATGATTTGTTTCTATTCATCTTCCTCTGACATATAGAAAATACCATAAGTTAGTTTAATTGTAACATATTTTGAAACAGATGATACATTATCCTTTTACGGTTTCCTTTTACAACCTTTCGCCCGCGGTTTCGCCCGCGTGAGATTCCCTCGAGAACAGTGCTTTTTCCCGGGATGAAAAGTACCCATGTCCTTCTCAATACTAGCTATGTGTATGCGAAACTTTAGGAAGATTGGTTCAGTAGATTGGCCGTGAAGAGGTAACAAACAAACAAACAATTAATATACAAACTCACTTTCGCATATTGCTTTTTTTTTTAATATCTTTTACGGCCATGGAATCTAGTCCTTTAAGGCCTTTCTTGAATTTATTAATCTTCTTCAGTCCTACTTAAGTCAGTCGAGTCAAAAATTCAAGTCAATAGTCAAGTCCAGTCAAGTAAGTCTAGTCTGAGTCAGATGGCTAAGTGAAGCGCTGGAAAAATTTCACTTAGCTATATCATGGAGATTTTGGTGACAAAGATAAAAAGTCACGTAATCGACACTGTATCACTTCCCAACACTCACGCTTGTTCACGAATACTTTGCGAATAATAATCCACCAATATTATGCACAAACACTCGAAAAAACCTAAGTTTTGGAAATTAAATACAGCGCGGACATAGCGACAGTTTACTTTCCCTCCAAAAAACCTTCGCATATTGCAGTGTATTACCACAGATTATAGAATGCTATACAAGCACAGATATTCAGCCATCATACAAAGAAGCGCGCCTATTTTTAGTGTACCAATGTAGTTTCCCCATACTACTTACTAACGCCTACTATCTATCGATCACTTGGGAAACTGAGATTCTAACTCCGATAACCTAATAAATAAAGCACTAAATCAGTTTGTGATATGTTGACGAAATTTGAAAAAATCATGTTTTAATAATTCACACTGTTTTTTTGCCAAAAACAAGCGGGATCTTAACAAAATTCGATTATTTTTCAATTCTTGTAGCGCCAGCTATTGGCTATAAAAGGAACTAAATATTTTTATTAGGCAATGGGACCACATGGTATTACGTAGGTCTTAATGTGTTTTCAATTTATTTTTAAGGCAATGATGAATCAGACGAATCTGAGGAGTCCCATGATGAGGATGAAGAAGAAGAACTCAGGACGTCCTATTCTCCCGCCAGAAACAATAATGAGCTGGAACCAGACAGCTTGGATGATCTGAACGATGCGCCTGACCCTGACTTGATCACATCTGACCAAAGTGCAATGTATTAATTAATATAGTTACTACAGAATTTTAGTGTAAGAATTATTTCATTTTAAGCTATTGCATAGTTTTATCCCGGGCTTTGAGCGCGGCGAGCGAATCAAGAAATTCCGTAACGAAAAAACCTATACTCCGCCTACCATGTAGCTCGGGCGAACTTAATGCATAACTTATACTTATTTTTATTTTTATATATTTTTTTTATTTTTATGAGGAAGTACCTTCTTTTGAGAATAGACGATGAAAGAGAATTAACAGAATGGGAAATACCTACCTATAGAGTTATGAAAAAAAGAGAAGGGAGGGAAGACGAGGGAGGAGGGTCGCGAGGTCTACTGTTCACAGAACCACTAGTTTAGAATTAATTTTGATGTTTCAATTATTTGTTTCGACTCGATTCTTTGCCTTATAATGAGTACTTATACATATAAATGAACAATGTACACAAAATAGTAGTAAAGGTAGTGGTTCAACATAAAATATTAATACATATAGGGAACTGTCCCTACACGTGCTTCAATATCAAAGAAAAAATTACTGCATAAATAAATAAATAATTATAATTGCAGAAGTTAATAAAAAATGCTATGCTATAGCTTTACCGCGGCAGTCCCCGAGTGCCACACGTCGTTTTTTTTCCATAATTATTTACTGTGACACTTTCTGGCTTTTTTTATACTATTTAGTAGGCAAACAGGCTTACGGCCCACTTAATGGGAAGCGGTACCGTAGCCTATGTACTATAAATCCCCCCATCACTAATTAAAATTCTGACCATGCCAAGATCACCCCAAATTATTCGCCAAATCTCAGAGTAGGCTAGTCGACTTGTACTGTATTAGATTTAGAATATGCTGCAGTCGCATAGGTTGGGGTTTTAAGACGAAAGGCATTGAAACTTCGAATGGCACGTTAACTATCCTGGCTAAGAAAGGTGATGCGTTCTTTGAGAGAATGACGAGACAAAGAAATAAAGATTATGAAGAATAGAAGTGAAAGAAAATGATAGTTACGACGAAGACTGATCGTGAGCCACTTGGTTGTGTCCGAAATGAGAAAACATGATCATACTTGCGCAATCCAAATATAAATCTCATACAGAAGTTTTGAAGGCGCTCAAGCTTATTACATAGCTCCTCATAAAGGTCAAGATAACAGGAGTCAGCATAGTCTAGTATGGGAAGAAGTAAGGTCTGTGCAAACGAAATTTTGGTTGCAGTGTAAATTTTTTCTTGTTACAATACTCATTTACTTACTGCAATAGCTCACGACCCAAAGAGGATCTTGGCCTCCGACACCACGATAGTTTAAGTTACAATAATGTATTCAAAATAAAATGCATTTAAGTATCATTTTCCATAGCTGTGTACAGTGACGTGCACAGACATTTTTTTTAGGGTAGGCAAAAACCTACCTAGACCAGAACTATTTCTATTTTAATCTATACTTATAATTTAGGTATAGGTATTTGAGTTACAACTAAAACAGTAACGAGCAAGAAGATAATAAAATTAAAATATATTAATCATGTAGGTAGGTAGGTACTTAGGCCCTGAAAATTTTTAAGACGACCGCCTTAACCTACGCTCCCGTGGGAGTTTTGGAAAAGCATAGCAAACATATTAATTTGAAAATAATCAATACATATAATAAGACACTAAAATGCGAGTGTCTGTACATTTAATATTTTTCAAAAAAACTGATTGAGTGCGATTAAAAAAGAGTAACAGAAACCAAAAAGACAGTTTTTGGAATTTTTGTCTGTCTGTATGTATGTCTGTCTGGTACGTTATAACTTCGAAAATACTCAACGGATTTAAACGCGGTTTTAACAGTTGGATTACATATAATTAGGAGCGTTGTCAAAACTTTGTTTCGTCAAAATCGGTTAAGGGAAAAAGAAGTTATGGTCGATTGAAAATTTACTTCAAACACTGCTTCAAAACTTTTAATGCGTTTACTTACGTTTAATTTAATTTAGATAAGGATAGGATTTCTACTTTATATTATCCATATCAATAAAGACGAAAACACGCACTGCACCTATTAATTTTAATAAAATAACACATTGAATTTGATCGTAAATTTAGTAACATAAAATGTCAATAGATGGCACTGACTTACTTTACAACTCGCTATGGTTACGTTTTCGCATTATGGTATAGCAGATTGAAATTAACCCTAGCAATTAAAAAATGTGATGGTCTGTCTTTGTGGTTTTGGTTCTTTCTTTGGATGTTGCCTATTGATTGGTTTGGTAAATGGACGGTTCGGTTCGCTATTGTTGGTTAGTTGTCTTGCTTGAATTAAAAATTGAATTTGTTGTTTGACGGAACATACGATCGTGTCGTATATAAGGTGGACACAAATCAACTGCAAATATTTTAAGGGCAGATACAGACCACTATACTGAACAACTTTTCCAAATAAACTTATATCGAAATACGAAATTTTATTTTTCACTCTCCATACTAAACTAGATCAGCTGATTCTCAATTTGTATGGTAGGTCAAAAATTTTTTTTCGTATTTCAACATAAGCTTATTTAGGAAAGTTGTTCAGTTGAGTGGTCTGAATCTGCCCTTAAAATATTTGCAGTTGATTTAAATTCACCTTATATAAAGAACTAGCTGTTGACAGAAGTTTTGAAGGCGCTCAAGCTTATTACATAGCTCCTCATAAAGGTCAAGATAACAGGAGTCAGCATAGTCTAGTATGGGGAGAAGTAAGGTCTGTGCAAACGAAATTTTGGTTGCAGTGTAAATTTTTTCTTGTTACAATACTCATTTACTTACTGCAATAGCTCACGACCCAAAGAGGATCTTGGCCTCCGACACCACGATAGTTTAAGTTACAATAATGTATTCAAAATAAAATGCATTTAAGTATCATTTTCCATAGCTGTGTACAGTGACGTGCACAGACATTTTTTTTAGGGTAGGCAAAAACCTACCTAGACCAGAACTATTTCTATTTTAATCTATACTTATAATTTAGGTATAGGTATTTGAGTTACAACTAAAACAGTAACGAGCAAGAAGATAATAAAATTAAAATATATTAATCATGTAGGTAGGTAGGTACTTAGGCCCTGAAAATTTTTAAGACGACCGCCTTAACCTACGCTCCCGTGGGAGTTTTGGAAAAGCATAGCAAACATATTAATTTGAAAATAATCAATACATATAATAAGACACTAAAATGCGAGTGTCTGTACATTTAATATTTTTCAAAAAAACTGATTGAGTGCGATTAAAAAAGAGTAACAGAAACCAAAAAGACAGTTTTTGGAATTTTTGTCTGTCTGTATGTATGTCTGTCTGGTACGTTATAACTTCGAAAATACTCAACGGATTTAAACGCGGTTTTAACAGTTGGATTACATATAATTAGGAGCGTTGTCAAAACTTTGTTTCGTCAAAATCGGTTAAGGGAAAAAGAAGTTATGGTCGATTGAAAATTTACTTCAAACACTGCTTCAAAACTTTTAATGCGTTTACTTACGTTTAATTTAATTTAGATAAGGATAGGATTTCTACTTTATATTATCCATATCAATAAAGACGAAAACACGCACTGCACCTATTAATTTTAATAAAATAACACATTGAATTTGATCGTAAATTTAGTAACATAAAATGTCAATAGATGGCACTGACTTACTTTACAACTCGCTATGGTTACGTTTTCGCATTATGGTATAGCAGATTGAAATTAACCCTAGCAATTAAAAAATGTGATGGTCTGTCTTTGTGGTTTTGGTTCTTTCTTTGGATGTTGTCTATTGATTGGTTTGGTAAATGGACGGTTCGGTTCGCTATTGTTGGTTAGTTGTCTTGCTTGAATTAAAAATTGAATTTGTTGTTTGACGGAACATACGATCGTGTCGTATATAAGGTGGACACAAATCAACTGCAAATATTTTAAGGGCAGATACAGACCACTATACTGAACAACTTTTCCAAATAAACTTATATCGAAATACGAAATTTTATTTTTCACTCTCCATACTAAACTAGATCAGCTGATTCTCAATTTGTATGGTAGGTCAAAAAATTTTTTTCGTATTTCAACATAAGCTTATTTAGGAAAGTTGTTCAGTTGAGTGGTCTGAATCTGCCCTTAAAATATTTGCAGTTGATTTAAATTCACCTTATATAAAGAACTAGCTGTTGCCCACGGCTCCGCCCGCGTGTAGGACGCTTTTCGCGTAACCTGTGGAAACTACAACTATCCAGACCTTTAGTTAAATCAATAGTATCCTATTCCCGTGCCAATTTTATAAAGCCATTACATTGCTACGATATCAAACTGAAAATATTAACAATCATACTATCACATCTTTGTCTCTAAAAGAGTAGATGCAGTCTATTACAGGGTCATTTGGACCTAAAAGCCACTCCTAAAGTTATAGTAGGCGTGAAAAGTGGAGAAAATCTCAATAAAAAGTGATAAGTTAGTTAAATTAAACCTTACGACACGACCGTATGTTCCGTCAAACAACAACTGAACTGACTTGCCGATTTGATTATTTTTTAAACCAAAGCCAAAGCCAAACAATCAATTCAAAAGCTTACAATACAACACGACCGATAAACAAACGAACCAATAGAACTTAATCAACAACCAAAATTTTTTTTAAGTAATTCATATTAATCGCCGTAAGGAAAATTTTCAATCTGCTATACCATATGCGAAAAAATAATTAAAATAATTAAATTATACGCCCACACACATTCAATGTGTTATTTTATTAAAATTTAATAGACACTGCAGTGTGTTTTTCTCTTTATTGATATCGATAAAACAAAGTAGAAATTCTAGCTTTATCTAAATTAAATACTTTTATGTAAACCGCATTCAACTCTGTTTAAAAGTTTTGAAGCAGTGCTAGAAGTAAACTTCAACTGACCATAACTTCTTTTTCCCTTTACCGATTTTGACGAAACAAAGTCTTGACAACGCTCCTAATTATATGTAATCCACCTGTGAAAACCGCGTTCAAATCTGTTGAGCAGTTTTGAAGTTATAACGTACCAGAGAGACAAAAATTCCAATAATTGTTTTTTTTTTTGTTTCTGTTACTCTTCTTTAATCGCTCCATATCAGTTTTTTAGAAAAATATTTAATGTTTAGACACTCGATTTGTACTGTCCTATTATTTTTATAGATAGATAAGTACAAAATACTGATATATTAACGGACTTAACGCTAAGAGCGTTCTCTACCAGTCAACCATTCGATAATCTTCTTCTTCAATGTCGTCAATGACAAACTATTAGATTTGATTTGATTGGGGTTGCGATATCGTTTATCCGGAAATAAATTTGCAAATGAATTTATTCGTTCCTTTTCAAAATTAAAATAAAAGTAAGAAAATAATTCTAGAAAACAAACAAAAAACGAAAACAGAAAATTATTGTTTGTGGCAGGATTCGATCCAGCTACTTCCAGCTATTTCTTGAAACATTTCTTTACTAAAATATTAAAAGCAAAAATATAGAATTCTAAAAAACTAATACAAAACGAAAAAAAAAGTAAGTAAAAAAAAGTAATGTTTAGCAGGATTAGAACCCTCTTATTTTCAAACTACTATTCGAAATCCGGAATCCGGAATCCTTTTCAAACTTAAATTAAACGAATCAATGAGTAGCCCAAAAGGCAGACATTAACTATACATACAATATAATGCCGCAATTACCACTCCATACTCCAATCAATTCCAATTTTATTTTATTATTTTGTATTAAGCAGGTACCAAATCGTCTAAACACACAATCAAACCGTCAGAAAAGCAAAACTTTAACGAATTTAAAAAAATGCGAACGACAAAACATATCGACTTTTAAAATGTATGGTAGCGCCATCTATTGACACATTACTGAACTTATAATATTAACAAATAAATAAAACCTTTGCACTCTGTCTTCTATTATGTATTGCATCCTATTACAATATATTGTGTACATACAATACAATACAAAATATTATACCAAAAGACATTTTCAATTTTAATTCCATGTATCTCACTTCAAAAATGACAAAGTTTCATACAAACTGGCAACCCCTATTTCACCCCTATAGGGATGTAATTTTCAAAATCAGATTGATGCATTATTATTTTTAACCAATTACAAATTCAAATTGAAAATTTCATGTGTCTCACTTCAATAATGACAAAGTTTCATACAAAATGGCAACACCTATTTCACCCCTTTAGGGATGTAATTTTCAAAATCTGATTAGTGCATTATTATTTTTTACCAACTTCAAATGTAAATTAATAATTTCATGTATCTCACTTCAAAAATGACGAAGTTTCATACAAACTGGCAACCCCTTTTTCACCCCTTTAGGGATAAAATTCCCAAAAGTCCTTTCTTAGTGGACGTCTCTTAGTCACAATCTACCTTCCTGCCAAATTTCATCTTCATCGGCTCAGCAGTTTTGGAGATTTCGTGATGAGTGAGTGAGTGTTTTTCGCTTTTATAAGTAAAAAAAAAGTAATGTTTAGCAAGATTAGAACCCTCTTATTTTCAAACTACTATTCGAAATCCGGAATCCGGAATCCTTTTCAAACTTAAATTAAACGAATCAATGAGTAGCCCAAAACGCAGACATTAACTATACATACAATATAATGCCGCAATTACCACTCCATACTCCAATCAATTCCAATTTAATTTTATTATTTTATATTTAGCAGGTACCAAATCGTCTAAACACACAATCAAATCGTCAGAAAAGCAAAAATTTATTTTGAAACCTCAATTACTTCACATGATGATTAAATGCGAACGACAAACCATATCGACTTTTAAAATGTATGGTAGCGCCATCTATTGACACATTACTGAACTCATAATATTAACAAATAAATAAAACCTTTGCACTCTGTCTTCTATTATGTATTGTATCCTATTACAATATGTTGTGTACATACAATACAATTCAATACAATACAAAATATTATACCAAAAGACATTTTCAATTTTAATTCCATGTATCTCACTTCAAAAATGACAAAGTTTCATACAAACTGGCAACCCCTATTTCAACCCTATAGGGATGTAATTTTCAAAATCAGATTGATGCATTATTATTTTTAACCAATTACAAATTCAAATTGAAAATTTCATGTATCTCACTTCAATAATGACAAAGTTTCATACAAAATGGCAACCCCTATTTCACCCCTTTAGGGATGTAATTTTCAAAATCTGATTGGTGCATTATTATTTTTTACCAACTTCAAATATAAATTAATAATTTCATGTATCTCACTTCAAAAATGACGAAGTTTCATACAAACTGGCAACCCCTTTTTCACCCCTTTAGGGATAAAATTCCCAAAAGTCCTTTCTTAGTGGACGTCTCTTAGTCACAATCTACCTTCCTGCCAAATTTCATCTTCATCGGCTCAGCAGTTTTGGAGATTTCGTGATGAGTGAGTGAGTGTTTTTCGCTTTTATATATTTAGATTTTAATTATTTTAAATAATGCCTAGGAGGAAACGATCTAATCTGTCGCATCATTCCAAAATAGCTAAAAGCAGAAGATTAACTAGATCTCAAGAATCGAATGCGGATAGACAGATGCGACACGATGAAGATAGGCAACGCCATGCATTGTTTTTTCATTGGTCTTTAGAAACTTCTTCTGACAGAGAGTCTCGGTTGTCCGCTGACCGCGAGCGTCATGCGTCATCTCGGGCTTCGGAAACGTTTACCGAAACTCAACATTTTGGCGGAAATTGTCGGGGATGAAGTGATTTACACGTCATATAACAGTGTTGTGCATCAGAATGATGCGTTGTGCATCAGAATGATGCTACCACCTACCCTATCGAGTTTTTGAGTTCATTGGCTGCAAGTGGTCTTCCTGCTCATAACATTATCCTTAAAGTCGGCGTTCCCATTATGCTCCTAAGAAATCTTTCTCCGCCTAAACTATGCAACGGGACCCGACTCAAAGTAACGGTTTCGAAGCGCAACTTAATACAGGCCGAAATTCTCACAGGGTGTGGTTCAGGCGAAACGGTGTACATACCTCGAATACCATTCATCCCCAACAATTACCCCTTTCAATTTAAACGCAGCCAGTTTCCAGTTGCTGTATGCTTTGCCATGACGATAAATAAGTCGCAGGGACAAACCCTAAAAGCAGCTGGCATCCACCTAAGAACAAGTCAACAAGATGTTTCTCGCATGGACAACTGTATGTGGCTTGCTCGCAGGTCAGTAGCGCCGAAAATCTATTTTTATTAGCCTCTGAGGGAAGAACTGCTAATGTTGTCTACAAAGAGATTCTTTGAACTTAACTCTGAAACATGATATTTGTTTATATTTGAATAATGTCCTGGCTACTTCGATTGCGTCATTTCATTTCAATGTAACACAGGTTACGCGAAAAGCGACCTACACGCGGGCGGAGCCGCGGGTAACAGCTAGTATTAAATAATGTTGTTGTTAGCTTACCCTTCACTTTAACTAAATCCAATTAATCCCGGTTGATAACGTCCATTTATTATTATTGCCATTTGTTCGTCAAATGAAAGATTACTTAGCGCGTCATTTTAGTTTTTGTAAACAAACACTCGGTTTACAACAATCACATGAAATTATTACAATTTTAAACTACAACTGAGTAAATTTGTTAAAAATAAAAGTGCTATTTTTTCACCTCATTGTAAACAATGCACATTGCAATTATCAATTAATTAAACATTCAAAACCAGCGGCATTAAACTCCATACAAAAAAAAGGGAAATTATTAAGTTTAAGGATAATAAATTAGAAATGTAGTCTAACTTGCTGCATTTTTCATATGATGCGAGACCATTGTAATTTAGTCGCGTAATACAATTTTAAATATAATTAACAGATGGCAATACAAGTATTACACTAACTAAAAAGTTTGATAAATACGTCATAGATGTCACTAAGAACTCACAAGCAAGGTACAGAGATACCAGTTTAGTCATAGTTTCGAAAATGGTAGATTACAGCTAAAATTTAAAAAAAAATGAACGCGTATCATATTATAAACATTTGTGAAACATCTAAAAATATATTATAAATTATTTGCGTTAGTTGCGTATTATGTTCATTAAAAAGAATGATAAAAGAAAAGAAAAACACAACCTTTTAGTAAGATTATCCTGTAACTTAATGGCAACACTGAGATCAAATCTACTCTTCAACTCCAAGATTTCCACCATGTTTTTTTGCCTTTTGCTTTTCACAAGCTTGACGACTTTTAATATTCTCGTTAGTATGTGTTATGGTGTTTTGAATTTCCGTTGAGTTGAGCCAAGTTGCTCCGGCTTAAATGATATGATGAACAGAGTGAAGATTTGTGAGATAGGACTCCTATGACTATTTTGATATCGTACGTAGTTATTATATTTGTGAGATAGGACTTCTGTGATTGTTGTGGTGTTTGTGAGATAGGTAGGACTTAAGACTTTATCAGCGGAGATGGAAAAATATTTGTAAATGTTGTTTGAAAATAAATTTGATGGAATTTTATCATTATTTTTACTTCACGAGGTTATATCACAATATCTATGTTAATGTTTATAGATATAGAGTTAAATAAAATTTTCCAGGATTGATTTAGTTTTTTGGCAACTATATAGACATTGTGAATAATAACAAAATATCCTCCTAAACAAAATTAAATTTACTGCCATATATAGTTCATCACACACACATACACACACCACACATACACACACCACACACACATCTATACATGCAAAAAAGTTGAGAATACGAAATTTAGATGGCGCTAGTTTCTATGTAAAATTTTTATTTACCTTTTTTGCAGCGAAGATTGGTCTCTATTTCCTATTATACAAAAGTACTCTGTGTTCAAAACAAACAAATGCATGCAAGCAAAGCAAACATATTGTTGATTTCGATACGGAAATAAAAATATAACCCTACGGAAATGGGAATGTCATCTTGTTTCTATAAAGTCTTCAAGTCTATGCGTTTTTAAATTTGCAGTATTACTCGTTTAATATCCAATAGACACAGTTATCATGTTGCTGCAATCGATCGTAATCACTAATCAGATTTAAGTATGTGTAGTGCGTAATTCTTATTGGCCGTAACAAAAGTGAGAGCGAGATGAAATGTCATCTTGTTTCATCTATAGTGGAGGTCTTAAATTTACTCACACAGGCGTGATTTAGCGCATATGTGTCTGTTCATGTAAGTTTTTTACTTGCACTACTACACGAGCAAAAGCACATCTATACAAAGTGATTTCTTTGTGAGAGTAGTAAACTTCAGACGTTTTACTAAAAAGCTGGTCTGGCCTAGCTAGCTAGCAGCGCGTATGGGCCGGCGGCGGCGGCCGGCGGCGCGCCGCGTGTTCGCGCGAATTCATAGATGGCGTTGTTAAGATAATTCAATATCTTGTGTGAAAAAATATATATATTATTTATATGTATGTATATATATATATATATATATTTATTATTTATTACAAAAGTACAGGGTAGGCAACGTCTAAAGGTCTTTATGATATGCACGCCACTGGCTGTGTATATACATCATAATTAGGATTTTAGTACCGAAAATCATAACAACCGAGTCATAATAAATAATATATTTTCTCATAATACTTAAATACATGCTTCTTAATTCACAAAATCATTATAACTAGCAACATTAACATGTGCAGTGGAACCACGTTTATATGTCTCATCGGCATATGTGCCCAGTCGACTCGAACCGAATGAACACTTTAAAAACGAACTTATTGATACTTAATCCATACTAATATTATAAATGCGAAAGTCTGTCTGTCACGGCTAAACTGCTGGACCGATTGTGATGAAATTTGGTAGGGATGTAGTTAAAGACCTGAGGTCAAACATAGGCTTCTTTTGGGCGCGATATAACCAAGTCCCACGCGGGGCGAAGCCGCGGGGAACAGCTAGTAAGATTATAATCCAAAATACAAAGAACTCGTGCTATCTCGCTCATTATTCTTGGCGCTGCAGCATGGCGCATACGAATCGTGGTCGAAAAGTGGTAGCAGTGTGTGTATTGAAATAGACCTGTTTTAAGTTAATCCAAAATTATCAGTGATATCGACTACGCTGGCCACAATTCTGGTTAATAGAGGTCCCATGTTGTCCTGGGGTATATCTCCATTCCACTTTTTCTTGAGACATTTTTCTATTTGGGCAAAGATTGATTTTGTACCTGAAACATTCATTTTATTATCATGATTTTAATATTACAGATAGTAAGTGAATATTGCGCTTTAGATTTAGACCTCTACTTTCAACATTATTGTGTAAATTGGTCAGATTGGAAATATATGAGGTCTATGTCCAGCAGTGGATTCTTGTGGTTGAAGTGATACTTCAAGAGGGAGACTTTTTATTCAATATTTGGATCAAATCATTTCCAATATTTATTGTTATCATAACTGTGATGATCTAAATTAAAAATAGTTCTTACAAAAATTTATAAGTTTTTAACAAAAAATTCAATTTGGTAGGTACACCCTTTTATTATCGGCATTCGGTAGGAAGATAAAATATAAGATAAACAAAAATTAGGTCATAGTTATCATAGTATTGTATTGCCATCAAAACGGAGAACTGTAGCCACATGTAAAAAGATTCACGATGGTGGTGTTAACCTCTGAGGAGTTCCCTCGTTGTCTCGGGAGCCCATCAAGTCTTTTTAATCATAATACTATATTTTTATCGAAAATGAAACCATCTGTAAAATTTCCGCTCTGTAGGACAAGCTGAAAGTAGGTCAAATTTAACTTTAAATTTAACAAACTCTTTATTGCACCAAGAAATAAAATACATAAACATAGATATAATATTATGAAAGCCGTGATGTACAATGGCGGCTCGTCATCATATCAACCATATAACTATAGGACTTACTAAAAGAATTGAAAAACTTAAATTTTCACCCTGACATATATACAGACATTGCATGTTAAATAAAAGCTTGTTAAAAAGATGGCGCTCTTTACTACCTGATATATCGGAACATTTCGCCATATTTAGAGTAAAAAATATAGCACTTCTTCTGACCAAGGGATTATATTCATCACAGTAATAATGAAAAGCCATTGCAAGTTTTGAAGGCACAGTGTCAAGTTCCTTCACCAACATTACTCCAGATTTATCCACATCATCTTTGTATTTGTTGATGAGATCGCTGTGTGACTGCATATTTAAGAATGTACTGTCTACAACTAAGTGTCTTACTGATGTACTATCATTACCTGAAAAGAACAAAATGCGGGACTGTTATATGTGAGACAATAAATACAATACGCAAGCTGCTGATTCATCTGATATACCTAATACTACCCCAAAGTAATGACGTAGGGCATAGGTACCATAAAACGTTTAGATATTACCTACCATGTGCAGTTGTAAAGTAAAAGTATAAAAGAAGAACGGCCTCACTGGAAAACATTTATGTTCTTGAAGTTGTTTCTACCTAAGCTATGGCAAATGTCTATGCACTTCACTGCCACATATAGACAATCCAACGACACGGGTTAAGTGATGTGCACACACAAGTTTTATAGAGGTTTAGTTTAAAACCCAAGTCCATATCATTAACAAGCATACGACGACGTCTCTCTCACTTATCTTAATATTTTTACAGTTGCGCACTCAGCTAGGTCGCCTAGGAGCTCAGGCACCACTTCATTGTAACTGATTAGTAGGAATTTAATGGAATAAAATATTTTGAACATCTGTACTACTACTACTAGTATTGTAAATCATTTTCTGTAATAAATGAAAACTAGATACTAACGTAAATATCGTGAGGTACTTGAAGCTATTTCGCTCATAAACTGGTTGAACTTAAGAATATCGAATACGTCGGAATTGCTGTTATATGCAAACACAAACGAACCAGTATCTTGCCTTTTGTAAATTGTTGAGATTCCTGTAAAAATTATCACTTTATTTATATTATACTTACTGATTAGGCAATACTTAATTAATTTATAAGATTAATAAATATATTTGTTAAATTCATTTATTTATTTGTTCCAAATCATCATCATCATATTATTGTAAAAATAAACAGGTTAATCTTGCTCTCCGGGAGTGCCGGCAGAAGTGAAAAGAAACAGGAGCAGGCATACATTTTCGCCGCGCGGTAGAAAGAGAGGATATTACTTCTTCTATTACTTCCTCTCGAATCTGACGGTCACGTGACCCTGACGCGAGTTTAACATTTTTTCCCCATCACAAAAAGTGCACGCAGTAGTGACTAAAGAAGTTTTCACTTCAAAAAGTGATATAATTGAATAGTTGATATTCATTATATTTGAAATTTTAATGCCATGTTACCAATTATCCTTTTTTTTGGTTCCGAGCTACAAAAGGCCAAAAGCGAACCCTTATAAGATCACTTTGTCCGTCTGTTAGTCAGGATTTTTTTCTCAGGAACACATGACGGTTTATAAGATGCCAATCATGACATACTTAGTCAGTATTTTATTCACTTTTAATTACTTATATCCAATAAAAAATAATATAAAATACTGACTAACTTATCTAATACCTACCTAACCTATCTTTCCTTATTTTTGTTTAGTTGTAGCACCCTTTAGTTAGATTGGAAACGTTGTTCCATTTTAAACCAGTACCGCCAAATCAGGACCATGACTAATAGCGTACCCTGGGCTCTGAAGCGTAAGCTGAAGATACAACCGGGAAACACGCTCGGACGAAGAAGAAGATTGTAGGAAAGATATGGATAACTTACCAGTTTGCAATTGCAGTATAGAATCATCCGTAACTTTATACTGCCTTCCCAAATTATTCAGATCAGTGTGAAAATCAAATTCATTATAAACATTACTGTTTGTTATACCAGTTTTTATAATAAAATAATTGTAAAATGCTGCTATAACACCAATGAATGCAGCTATAGAAAAAAATATCATGGATTTGGAAGACTTTTTGCTGCTTCTTTTTACTTCTTGATAATTATTTGGAGTGTGTATTCTAGTTAGATGATCTTCATGACTATTTCTATTTGTGGAAGCCTTTGGTGTTCTTAGTTCGTGGGAACGATTGTTTAATTCGCTTTGTATCGACCAGTATCCAAACTCACCACTGTAACGTGATGGGAGAGTTGCAGGTAATGACCTTGCGAGCACATTGCTGCAAGGAAACAGACTTTACCAGCTCAGTTTTAACCACATTTGATGATAATGAATGAGAATGAAAAGAATGAGATAAGCTGCTATGATTATTGCTAATAAGTATTTTCAAAGTGGTTAAAGAGCTAAAAAGCTTGTTTAAATTTAAAGAAAAAATAACTAATATATGGAATGTGCAAGGTATCAAAATTTTAAAACAAGATTATGATAAAACGAGCCATTACGACGTTTAATGCTACATACGAAACATACCAACCAAGAAAATAATTTCATGGTATACATGAAATTACATGGTAATACCACAGAATACTTAATAGTACCATAGTACTATCGGCAATACCCAAAAGGATATTTTGCGTAACCCAAAATACCATCTCATTATTTTCGGTATACATCGAATTCTTTTTTGTTTGTTTCGTTGAACACCACAAACATTTAGGACCAACTAGCGACCCGCCCCGGCTTCGCATGGGCATAAAAAAATCCCCTTAAATCACTCTATCTATTAAAAAAAACCGCATCAAAATCCGTTGCGTAGTTTTAAAGATAAAGAAAAGAAAGTTTTACGGACCTCGGAAGGGTGGGCGTGGAAATAAACTCACGTAGCAGTTACAAGGATTTTATTCTATACTCGAATATTGAGTGAGAATGCCCAGATGCATCTCTACTCCGGCTTTTATACAGATCGCATACTATGAATAGGGGATGATTCAAACTCCGCCTACGTTAACGTCTTAACTCTAATTGGGCGAACTAATAAGGGTTCGCCCCCCTGGCCGCAAGGCTTGTAATACAATTTAGATAACTAATCAATTAACATTATTGATGATTACAGTGTGGTTTTATTATTTTACACTCGTAACATTATGATTACAATATGATTATTATTTAACACTCGTAACATAAGCATACATAGGGATATAAGGACAGAGAAAGCGACTTTGTTTTATACTATGTAGTGGTTACGGAAAACACCATCTTGGACTTGCAAAGTAAATGTCTGTCTATCCCACTGAGTTGTCCTATTTTTCCCAGCCTACCGCTACTCAAAAGGTCCCGGGTTCAATCCCCGGTCAGGCCAAAAAAAAAAGATATTATTCTAATTGGCCTGGGTTTTGGGTGTTTTTTTTTTTTTGTTTTCCTTTTTTTTTTTAATATTTACGTTTATAATTTTTATTTGACGTGACAACGTCTTATAAATTGGTTTGCCGGGTGACACTTCAAGAAAGAGCGAGTGAGAGGCACGCGTCCCTTCCACTCGGGCATGGTTAGCCCGCCTAAGAGCGAGAGAGACAGACAATATACGAATGAATATTCACATTAAAATTATTTTACCACAAAGTCGTTGTCACGTAAAACTTTCGCCCGTATACCGACTTTACAGGCAACCAATTTTTTTTACTTTGATATTAATCTACAGTTAATTTTAATATTAATCTGGCAACCAGTATTTTTGTCCCAAAAGTCTACACCCACACTACGCGAATCACGGGTCAAGTGAAAATACACACACCGAAATTAACGGTCACAGAATATATAGTACTACTAACTAGCGTAGGCGCTACAATATAAAGTTGGTATTCTTAGTATTTGGTATCCTACGTATTTTTTAAAGTAGATGGTATTTCTCGTAAAGTAATGGTGGTGTTTCGCGAATATGGTATTTCATTTGAATTTAGAGTTGGTATTTTCCGTTTATGGGGTTTGTGGTATCAAACGTCGATTAAGTTCTTTCTGTAAAATACCTTAGGATTACGATTAGTTATTTTAACAAAAAATATGCCTATTCCTATTAATCATGTAGGAGACTGTCGTGCATTACTATGATAGCAAAATTAAAAAAATATATAATAGCATGCAAAAAAAGTAAGTACATAAGAGAATTGCAATATCTGGAATTGCTTCCTTTCTTCAGCGAGTCGACTCTGGCTTTTATTATTATATTTATGGTATGGTTACCATACCATAATACAAAAACATCGCCCCTGACTACCTGCCTCCGTGGTCCAGTGGTTAAGGCGTTTGCCTGTAGACCCGGCGGTCGTGGGTTCGATTCCCACGAGAAGCATACTTTGTTTAGTTGTTTCCAGTTTGGTTAGGACTTTGCAGGCTTGAATCACCTGATTGTCTGATAATGAAGATGATTTTGTGCTTCGGAAGGCACTTTAAGCCGTTGGTCCCGGATGCCATCTGGTAGTCGTTAAAGGAGCCACGTCAGAGGCCGAGAGAAGGTTCCGAAGAACTCTGACACCAGGGTGTGCATGGTCGATTGACCGTGACGCCTACTCTATATGATGATGATGCCCCTGACAAGGCATTGTCAGCGGCTTCGTACAGGTTTCTAAAGGTGCAAGTGGCTGGTGTGTCAGCGTTAGTACTATGATTTATTCTGTGGCAATTACAGAAATAGATCATGGATCTTGGTAATGCTGGAAGTTCCTAGCAGTACTTAATCATTAAGTACTGCTAGGAACTTCCAGCATTTACTATAATTGAGTCTTAGTCATATTTTAAATTGCAAAATTTTACCTGGTGTCTGATTCGTCATCAGAAACGGGAGGATCCTTTCTATTTTCAATACTCAGGGAACTTCTTCTAAGTGGACTTTTCTGATTCACTCTTATTGGTGAACTTGGTTTGGAAAATTTGCTGCAACAATCATATTTTTTACTTTATTTATTCTCTCTATACACATAGGTATAATAAAACAGTAAAAATATTCTGTCTGTACATTTAGTAAATTTGACTGAAATGGATAGAGGGACATTTAAAACGAATAAAAGAAAGCAAAAAATTTTTTTTGGATATTTTCACTGTCTGTCTGTCTTTATGTATGATTACGCTTATCTCCGAAAGTACTGAACCGATTTGCATAAAACTTTCAAAGAATATCTAAATCGGTTCTTAATTAACCGATTTTGATTAAACAAACTTTATCATGTAAAAAAAGTTATTGTCATTTGAATGAACTCAAGGCATGTTTAATTTCGAACGAATGCACCAAATTTAATAGGTAATTCTTTTTTTTTGTGTTAGTCATGGCAAACTTTCTATAAAAGAAAAGGGCGATTCCATGATAACGGGAACGAAACCCACGCGCACGAAGTCACGGGCTACAGCTAGTCTATACATAAAATTGTAATAATTGGTTAAAATAATATTTTGGGATTATTTTTTTGGGTTCCGTTCCCAACGGTACCAAATGGTAAAAATGGGACCCTGATACTAGGACTCCATTGTCCGTTTGTCTGTCACCAGGCTGTATCTCATGAGAAGTGATCTCGTACCTAGTTAGACAGTACAAATTTTCACAGATAATTTTCACAGATATTTCTTTTGGCGCTATATAGAATAAATTTGAATTCAACAAATGACAGGTTCGAGCGTTTGGTGAGAAATATTACTATTTTATGCAAAGAATGGATGAATCTGTGTCCTACTTTATGTTGTGCAACGCTTTGGTTGTTGAACTGTAATAATGTACAATTTTTCTATGATTTATATAAATAAATAAATGGTACTAAAAATATAAGTAGGTTATAAAATAAATACTTTTTTTAAAGGTTTCTACTCTCATATGACAAACGCGATTTTTTTGACCTTTTTTGCTTGATATATTAACGGCCTTCTACTTACTTCTGAAAAGAAATACTGGACCAAGTGTTGAAGTCAAGGGAGATTGTGTAGAAAAAAATGTAGTTTTTCAGCTGTAAATCGCAGAATCACACTGTTATGCCGGAAACTTTATTATATAAATATTATTTAATTGTCAGGCGTTATCTGCTAGATCTGATATATTGATTGAAGGAGTGAAATTCTTTACCGGCTGAAATATTGCCGGAAACTTATAACCCAGTTTTTTTAAGACGCGTATAATTCTAAAAATGCGTATAATAAGCGTCTATAAGAAAGGAGAATTGCTCTGTTTAGCAGAAATCAAAATGAATTAAGGAAATCTTAATCTCATCTGGTAGTGAAAATGGTAACCAATAAAGTGTGCATGAATAGTCCTGATGACCATAGAGTAGCTATTTTATAGGATAAATGACTGTCTAGTGTAGTCTAGTGATGTGCGGTATAATGACTAAAATATCAATCAATTTTTGTAAAAAAAAATCCGTGCTGGCAATGAACTCTGCCGTGTACCATGATTTATTGCTGTAATAGACCCAAATTGCCATGTAATACAGCAATTTCCGTGTAAATGGCAACCCTGTACGTACAGCATATATGCTGGGAGGACGACATAACTACTAAAAAGAATCGCTTGATAAGCATGGATTAGGGTGGCTAACGATTTTGAAGCATGGAGAGCGTTGGAGGAGTCATAGGACATTTTCTTTGAACACCCAGCAGCTCACCAGTGACTAACAAACAATTGAAAAAGTGTTGACCCTGTGCTTGCGGTGTTCAACCTGTTGCGTCCAAGCTCTTGAGTAGATCGCACCACCGTCAGGAAGTTTACCCTCACATTCTGGACCCAAAGGTATAACGAACAGTACACTTTAAGAGAAATTTTATCCCGCGTACTCTGAGATTATGGAATGTACTCCCCTGCCATGGTTTTCCCAAGTGTCTACAACATGGGGGTCTTCGAGAAGGGCGTAAAAAGATTCCTCCAGGGTCGGCAACGCGCTGGCAATGCTCCTGGTATTGCAGGCATCTCATAGGCTGCGGTTATCTCTTCCCATCAGGTGGGCCGTACGCATGTTTGCTACTTAATAGTAGAAAAAAAAAGTGTGTGACAAATCTATTGTGAAAGTATTACCTCATCACATTATCAACTTCATCAACTCCCTCATCTTCATAAGTCCTAACTCTGTCATCCCTCACTCCATACCTTCCCATAGTTGGGGGGTTTGCAAAGATGCACCGATTGTGACTGTGAATACTTTTCCGTGCACTTGGTCGGATGGAAGCCCCCCCTGTCTGTAGAAAACAATCAAATTTTAATATTAAGGCTTTAAAAAATATTTTTTAGGTGAATTAGAATGATTATTATTATGATATAACATGAAGTTATAAGCAACACCATGAAGAATCTGTTAGAGACAAAGATCATGACTTATTCATAACTTCAAAAAAAGTAGGTTCTTAATTTGTGGGGATTTTTTTTAATGTGTTACCTGGACAAATTAAAAAAAATATTTTTTTGTATGAAACTATGATTTTCAATTATTATATTCATCAGGTCAGGATCTAATGATGGTATCACGGAGATATCGAAAGAACTCTAACTTTTATTGTGATTTGGGTATTTTTGATATATATTCCATGTTAATAAGGTGAGACGATGCTGGGATGTTTCACTGACTTTTGAAAAAGCAACATATTTTCAATTGTAATGTAGGTATCTTGCTACAAGATATGAAAAATTCTGGTCAGTCGCAAAGAGTGCGCAAGTCGAACGCTTGCTCGCTCGCTTATTTTGGGGGACGCAAGATAACCATAACCTAACCTATGACTCTCCATAAAGTCGGATTTGTGAAAAATGCCGCCATCCCCTCACCCCTTTTTTTGTCGGCGAAATCGAAAATAGGGAAAAACTCGGAAAATAAGCGTGGCACGAAAAATCTTCACATGACCAAAAGTGATGCTAATAATGTTGTCTACGACATGGGACATTAAAAAATGGGTGTCAATATGACGAGCGAAATCACTCCGAAAATAGCCCCATATATCTGTAGTAAATCCTAGATGTAGCCCGCGGCTTCGTCAATCGTCCGCATAGTGCTTCTATGGACTTCTAGCGTGTGGATCTGGCTGGATCATTGTATTTTAAATGGTGAAATATTTTTATGTTCGGAGTAAATAGTTAGTTATAGTATTGTGCAGTTGTGGTTCCGAAGTTTACTCATTCTTCACTTATATACAAGATCACAAAGTTTTCAATAATAAATTGTTAGTAACTTGTAAATAAACAACTGTTTAAATTTACATACTTCCTTTTCGGAGTTATTCATTTAAAATCAACCTGATTGTAATTATTACACTGAGGCATCAACGAAATATAATTTAACAGAGTAATTTTATGAAAATTCTGATTCTGCGCTATATACAAAGTTAATTAGAAATAACATGGTTAAATAAATTAGAAATATTTTTATGCAGCAGTATGTATGTATAACACTATACGAGCGTGTGCGTGACAGACTGAACTCTTTGACACTGACATATGTTTGACTTGTTTGACACATTTAGGCTTGTGTCCATTAAGAATAAATATAATGGATAGGGGTTTATAATGATTAATTATATTATGGAGAAAATAACAAACAATTTTAATTATTAAAAGCGTTAAAGATTAATAATATTTTTTAAAAATAAATTTCGTAAAATGAAACCTTTAGTCACGTGACAGTGAACACCAATCAGAAAGCGTTACGTCACGCCGTGCGAAACTCCAATCTTGTCTTTGACGTTTCGAGTATCACTACCGGTTCTTGATAAAATTTTGGTTTTTAACAACTAATATCAAGTTGATACAGTTTTTGCTAATTATAATTTGAAAGAATTAACCATGGAATCTGGATTCAGCAAAGCAGACAGTAATAATTTGCCCAGAATCGATGCCGTTATGCTTGGAAATTTTTTCGCGTCGAACAGTAACTTTTCTCATCTGAATTTCGCAATGTCAAAACTTCCTTGTAAGTATAAAATATTTATTATAAGCTTAAATGCTATGTGATATTTCAGTTCGGTACACAAGAACTTAATGTTGTGACGTACATTTTGCAAGATACTGTTTACTATTTTACTGTTCCTTTCATATGATACTCCATATAATTAGTCATATCATTTGGCAACTAGAATAATAAAAAGAGTATGTTTGTAACATTAATTAGAAAACTAAAATGAAACGTTCACTCCTAAAAGTGAAACAACTTAACCTGAACTCATGTATTTATTATTTAGAAAATAGGGATTCTACAAAACACATCTAGTTTGCTCGAATTAAGTAATAGATTGTATTGTGTGAAATACTTAATCAAAATGATCTTCACAAAAATACATTCTTGAACCTGTTGATAAAGTTTGTTTGTTTGTAATATCTTTATTGCTTTAAAATACATAGTAAATAGAACATTATTAAAATAAGAAGACAATGGCGGACTTATCCCAGGAAGGGATCTCTTAGCATAAAGTATGATCTCTAAAGTATGAGCATCATCTCTTCTTGCACTGTTTTAGCCACTTTTTCCGTATTTCTCCATTGTTTGGAACATACAATAACTTGTTTGGCGTTTTTATAGTCGTGCTATCACACTGGGGCACTATACAGTACTTATAATATGAGAAATTTATTTTTAAACGATAAAAACTAGCTATAACGTACGAAGACACGATCGCTCTTTGGTTTGTTTCGCACGGCGTGACGTCATTCAAGACGCCATGACAGTCTTGTGCGTTTTGGAACCAAATTGAAAAATGGTTTTTAAAACGCGAAATGTATAATGTAAACGCACGATTAAAAATAAATAAACCTTTTTTTTTGATAGAATGCCTAATAAGCTAAAATATTAAGCAGTTATTGAAATTTTGTCAACTAGCCAATTCATTATGGTAGGCAAGCGGACGTAAAATCACCAGGGGGCCTACTACCACGAAGCCTACTACCACAGTATGTATACTAATCCATACAGTAGGCCGACGCCTTTGAAGTCGGGAGATGCCGACACCTGGTCAACTAAGGGATGGTACTCGAAAGGTGAATTGAATCGACTGATTTCCAAATAAAAAATCCTAATTTTTTTAGTTTAAATCAAGAATTTTGCGATGATTTACGATAGAACAATTAAATCAACAAAATTCTTGATATACATTAAAAAAATTAAATTGATTGGTTTGGAAACCAGTCGCTTTGTTTGATGGAAAACCATCATGCGTGCATGAGCATGTAATGTGTGCCTTATTATCATCTCTAAAAACCATGCAAGATCCAATGAGTAAGCGAAACAGCTCAATACATGATGTAAGGCAACATTTCCCTTACTCACTAGATCTTGCATTGTTTTAAGAGACGGTAGTAACGCAAATACGGAAGGGTTGTCACAAATTTTAAATATGGAAGGTGAATGACTTTTGCCAAGTATTGCGAAATTATATAAAATATAAACTAGCTTTTGCTTGCGGCTTCACCTGCGTGCAATTCCTTTGGGAACTGTGTTTTATCGGGATGAAAGGTATCATATGTCCTTCTAACTATGTGTTTGCAAAATATCAAGAAGATTGGTTCTATAGATAGGGCGTGAAAAAGTAACCAACAAACAAATAAATAAACAAAAAAACTCACGTTCGCTTTTATAATAATAGTTGCAATGGATAACTAGCTTTTTCTCAGGAAAAGTGTTTTTTTCTCGGGATGTAATGTAAGGTACCCTTTATCCTTCTCAATATCTCTACGTGTATGCAAAATTTCAAGAAGATTGGTTCAGTACCTAGATAGGACGTGAAAGCGTAACAAACAAATAACGACACAACACAACGAAATGTAATAACATTCCGTGGTATCGTTTGCACTATTGATGGTGCAGGACAATGGTGCAACCATGACAAGGAGTAGTTGTAATCATTTTAATGGTGCAAACGAAACTAATTAGTCTCATCTGCACCATTGATGGTGCGGATCAATGGTGCATTCGGTACGACGGGAAAATTAATAAATAGGTAACTAGGTATAATAACTGCTTACCTTTTTTCAAAATTTCAGTTCTTTATTTTTCCGAGATGAAGATTTGCACGCACTATAATATTATTTTAGTAAAAAAATAAAACGGTAAATACGCGATAGCCCTGGTAGATGTGTCCCCAGCTACTAAAACCCGTGTTGTATGCAGCTGGGGCTCGTCCCACTCACGTCTCACCCCTCACACCCCGCACGATGGCTCTGTCTAGACGTCTCCGTCGGACTACTGTATGGATTGGTATACTGTGCTACTATCATCTCTTAAAACCATTCAAGATCCAGTGAGTAAACGCGACAGCGCAATACATGATTTAAAGCGACATCTCTCTTACTCACGGGATCTTGCATGGTTTTAAGAGATGGTAGTAGCCACCCAGTTGTGATGTGAACCGTCGAAAGTCTGTAAGACAGGCAAAAAACGAAAGAGATTGAAAAACAAACAACACGAAACGAAACGAAAGAAAACGCCACAAAGTCCGATCAGGCGCCAGACGACAACCAAGACTTCGATGCGTAGGTAGGTATCTGCAATGTGCAAAAGTGAATTCTGAAGTCAAATCTGTGGGTTAGACACAAGTTGGACGAGTTGGACACTAGGGCTGTCATTTGACTTGCATCAACGCCATCTAGTAAGAAAAATAATAACTACTTTTTTTCTTTGAAAAGCCCTCATTGGAAGTGGCCTAGAGGTTTTGATGCGTGAGAGTCCGTCAGAGCCAAAATAAGCTATTTTTCACAGTGCGATTTTATTTATGTACTTGCAATAGGCACTGAGCTACAGGGGGTCAAAAGTGAGTCGAAACCTTTAGCAGTAGTACTCCCGTACGCAAGATCATGTAGTAGGTATTTATTTATTTAATTCATGTACACTCAAATACAAACAAAGGAAACTTAAAATTAGGAAACTTAGTACAAGGGTGCTATCCTAGGTGCAGTCCTAGAATAACACCCATATTCTCAAACGTTTCCTCAAACTCCACTCATCCTCACTCGACCTCAATGGTATTCATAGTTGACACTAGCTTCCTCACCTTAAGGAAATTACTCAATGGAGGTGAGGAACGAACTGTCAAATATAAGGAAGCCTCGAACGTTTTATTTAACGAAAGGTAGATGCTTTTATTGAGGACCAGATTTAAAAGAATTTGTACCTACTATAATAAGTTCTTTGTGTATTTAAGTATTTTGTTGTTTTATAATAAATCTATGCTAGTTAGCTAAAATTGAAAAAGAAACTTTGTCAAAAACTCTCATTACGTTAAAACGTTAAGCGGTTTACCAACATCTATCTATATATATAAAAGAACAAGGGTAAATGATAAATCAACGCCCAGACTAAACCATAAACATTTAGTTTGTGACCATAAAAGCTATCAACTTGAAATTTGGACCGCAGTTTTTTGTTAATACGTAGTGCTCAGATAAGAAAGGATTTTCCAAAATTAGACCCCTAAGGGGGTTAAAATCGTGGGCAAAGTATGTATGAAAAAAAATTAAAATCTTCACCGATTTTTTTGAAACTTGGCTAGAATGCTTTTCCACAAAAATAATCAATGGCATGATTCAGCGTTTTTTGAAATTCAACCTCTAAAGGGGTAAAAAGGGGGAAGTAAACTAATTTATCATCACAAAACCAAAACTATAAAAGCTATAAACGTGTAATTTGGTTAGTGTCTTCATTATACTATATACTGCCCATATAAGAAAGGGTTGTTCACAATTTCAACCCTTACATCCAAAAAAGGGGTGAATTTGCGTACCTATAGACAAATCCCATTTGAAATTTCGCCAGTTACAAGCAACGTATGTTGGCCTATCGGTAGAGGTCGCGGATCATATTTTTAAGTAGAGGGTTCGAATCCAGTTAGACATGACTTTTTTTTACTCACTTTTTTTTCGTTTTGTATTAGTTTTTGTTTTCCGTTTTTGTTTTGTATTTGTTTTCTAGAATTATTTTCTCACTTTTTTTTAATTTTGAAAAGAAACGAATAAATTCATTTGAAAATTTATTTCCGGATAAACGATATCGCAACCCCAATCAAATCATATCTAATAGTTTGTCATTGACAACATTGAAGAAGAAGATTAATCAAATGGTTGACTGGTAGAGAACGCTCTTAGCGTTAAGTCCGTTAATATATAAGTATTTTGCACTTATCTATCTATCTATACTTACATATAATAGGACAGTAAAAATCGAGTGTCTGTACATTAAATATTTAATTAAAGAAGAGTAACAGAAACCAATTACCTATTTATAGCTGTTCTCGAAATGGTAATATGTCGACTAAATTGGAATGAAAAAGGAATACAGATTAAAAATAAATATCTTAGTCACCTTCGATTTGCGGACGACCTAGTGCTCCTATCAGAGACAGGATCTGAGCTCCAAAACATGATAGAATCTCTAAATAAGAATAGTAGGAAGGTCGGTTTAGAAATGAACAGCACCAAGATACAAATATCCGTCGATGGAACACCACTTCGATATACCGACCAGTACATATACCTAGGCAAACAAATAAGTTTATGCAGAAACATCAACGAGCAAGAAGTGGATCGCAGGATTCAGCTTACATGGAACAAGTACTGGAGTTTAAAAGAAGTATTCAAAAGTAATATGCCCACTAAAATTAAAACGAAAGTACTGAACTCCTGTCTTCTTCCATGTCTCACGTACGCCTGCCAGACCTGGAAATTCACTGCTAAGGTAAAACAAAAAATAAGAACATGTCAACGAGGGATAGAGCGCAGCATGTTGAACATAAGAAAACTCCAAAAGGTTCGTCATACCAAAATAAGAAATATTACCAACGCCATAGACGGTCTAGAACAGGCTCTAAGACTAAAATGGAAGTGGGCTGGACATGTAGCGCGTCTTCGAGACCGAAGATGGACTAAAGCTGCGACTACCTGGAAGGGACCCCAAGGGAAAAGAAAGAAAGGGAGACCTTATGCCCGTTGGGTAGACGATATCATAAAAACAGCCGGCACAAACTGGATCCACACTGCTCAGTCCAGAGAGGACTGGTTATCTTGGGAGGAGGCCTTCACCTGCAGAGGGGTTCTTGCAGACTAAACTGCAAATATAGTTAGATTATAGATATTATTAACTAAGTTCTGTATATATATTAAATGTAAAATTACTATAATAGTAAATAAAACCATTCATGTTTGTTAAATTAACTTAAGGAAGACTAAAAAATGGTACATAGTTTATAGCGTGTCTGTCAACCTATTTAACTTCATAATATTTTTTTTAGTTTTTTTTTGTTTTGATTTTTTATTTGTTTTTGCTTTACCTATATTGCAAGAAATAAAAGGCTTTTTATTTTTATTTTATTTATTTATTTATAACAGAAACCAAAAAAACAATTTTTGGAATTTTTTACCGTCTGTCTGTCTTTCTGTCTGTCTGGTACGTTATAACTTCAAAACTACTCATCAGATTTGAACGCGGTCACAGGTGGATTACATATAATTAGGAGCGTTGTCAAAACTTTGTTTCATCAAAATCGGTTAAGGGAAAAATAAGTTATAGTCAATTGAAAGAAGTTTACTTCTAGCACTGCTTCAAAACTTTTAAACAGAGTTGAATGCGGTTTACATAAACGTATTTAATTTAGATAAAGCTAGAATTTCTAATTTGTTTTATAGATATCAATAAAGACAAAAACACACTGCAGTCTCTATTAAATTTTAATAAAATAACACATTGAATGTGTGTGTTATAATTTAGTTACATAAAAAATCAATAGATGGCGCTGACTTTATTTTAATTATATTTTCGCATATGGTATAGCAGATTGAAATTTTACCTTACGGCAATTAATTCTAATTATTTTAAAAAAATTTTGGCTGTTGATTTAGTTCTTTGGTTGGTTTGTTTATCGGTCATTTGTTGTGTTGTATTGTAAGCTATTTGAATTGATTGGTTGTGGTGGCTTTGGTTTCAAAAATAATCAAATCAGCAAGTCAGTTCAGTTGTTGTTTGACGGAACATACGGTCGTGTCGTAAGGTCTAATTTTACTAACTTATCACTATTTATTGAGATTTTCTCCACTTTTCAGGCCTCTATAACTTTAGGAGTGCTTTTAGGTTCTAATGACCCTGTAATAGGCTGCGTCTACTCTTTTAGAGACAAAGATGTGATAGTATGAATGTTACTATTTTCAGTTTGATATCGTAGCAATGTAATGGCTTTATAAAATTGACACGGGAATAGGATACTACTAATTGATTTAACTATAGGTCTGGATAGTTGTAGTTTCCACAGGTTACGCGAAAAGCCAACTACACGCGGGCGGAGCCGCGGGCAACAGCTAGTACAGATATAAAACGGAACGTCATTCCTTGACTCATCCTCACTGGAGTTAGCTCAAGGAAACGATTAAGAATACCGTTTTCAAGGAAAGTTGGAGGACTTCCTTGAGGCGTCCTCGAATGAGGTTGAGTGGAGGAGACCTATGAGGCAACGTTTAAGAATATGGGTGTAAGATTCATCTCGTTCGTAAAAAAAATACAATTTAAAATATGACAGTTTTTATTAGTTCCACCACGAAAATTTAGACACCTACTTAACACCCTGTCAGAAGGAAATTGTTTACAGAACAAATAACGTAAGAATAGAAACTAAAAATAGATTAGCAGACAACTTGATGCCTAACGCTGTGTTGCTCTCTGTCTCTATATATCTTGCAATATGTTGTTTCTTTTTATTGGATTGAATCTCAGGATATGTAGCTAGTATTGTAGTTTGCGTATTATCAGCTTTTGCAATTTTCTCGTCTAGCCAAGCTTTAAAAGTGTAAATGGGCACAACTTTTACTAACTTCTTGCTAACAGCATATTTTGAGGACATTTCAGGAGTACATTGATCTTGTCCGGAACTAATGACTCCTATTAATTCATTTTCAAAAATTGCTGGTCCACCTAAGTCTTTGAAGCATGTAGGGACTTTGGTATTAACACAATCAAAATACCCCTCCAATATGTCAGGAAATTCATCAAATGGACGAAATTCTACCCCTATATACTGTAATTCTTTTATGTTGTTAAGTTCAGCGTTAAGACCGAATCCTAGTCCTTCAAAATCTGATAGGTCTCTCAAATTAGTCATGTTGCTTAATTTGATCTTGGATGCTACACTGTTATTGAGTTTTTCCGTGTATATTATTCCGATATCTTTTTGACTGCCCTTTCCAGCGTCTCCAGTGTACGAAGGAAACTTTTCCAGATTCTTAACATACAACATAACAGCATTATCGTCTTTTTTAGCTTTAGTTGTATTCAGTAAAATGTAACTAACCGGTTTCCGTACACACTCTGCAGATGTCAAAATCAATCCATTGGACACCACAGAACCAGCGCATAAATACTCATCTTGATGAGACATTAGTGCTGCCATAAAAGGGAATTGCTTGTGACTTGCAGTCTGTATTTCATGCATATGGGAATTCGCACGTCTAGTGCATATTGTAGCATTGTTTTTATTATCGCTATTGTCGTTGTTGTCAGTATTTTCCTTATTTTCGTTATTGTTAGTATTATTGTAACTGATATTGTAACTACTGATACTATCGGTATTCTCATTTTCTGTCATTATATCTAGTGACTCCTTAGCATCATCACCTTCGTTACTTTCATCCTGTGGATCGTCAATACTTTTCTTAACGTTTTCACTTGCACTCAGACTGAAACATCCGCACAAAAATACAAATAAAATCAGTAAACGTAATGATGTCATCTTGGTTTTCATTATTTAATTTTCTAATTCTTTGACTTGTTTGTAGAAGGAAATTTTTCTATTGTCAGTATTCATTTGATTTGTATTTTACTTTTTTCGGAGTCTTATTTTTTTGTCTAGCTGCTAGATTGTGAACAGCCAGTTTCGTCTACATTATGCATTTATCCCAATCCCATCTATCCCAACTTCACTATCATCACTAAGTACATAGTATAAAACAAAGTCGCTTTTTTCTGTCCCTATGTCCATTTGTGCTTTAATCTTTAAAACTACGCAACGGATTTTGATGCAGATTTTTTAAATAGATAGAGTGATTCAAGAAGAAGGTTTTTATGCCCATGCGAAGCCGGGGCGGGTCGCTAGTATATTATAAAAGTGATACGGTAATGTTTTAAAATCTATTGTCTGTCTATTCTGCGTGGAGAGAAGATTGATTGAGCAAAGGTTGGCAAAGGAGCAATGTTGAGGTCTGTGGTTGAGGTGGTGATCTGACCATACGTATGTGTTATTTACCTGATTCATTATTTTTTATCAACCGGCTTCCAAAAAAAACCGGCCAAGTGCGAGTTGAGCTCGCGTGGAGAGGATTTCGTACAATGGCAATGTCAGTTTTTATTATTTTTTAAGGTTTTGGTCATAGATTAAAAAAAAAATTGCGTAGCGTCACGCGCTATTCGAAATTCTTTGGTTTTAGTGCTAGTATTATACGACCCTATACCCTTATACCGTCTTTTCCCAGTTTTTACACTCACTAGTTTTTTAAAACAAGTCTTTTTTTTTAAACAAATATATTACAAAACCAAAGAATTTAACTGTTTGTTTGGGTTTGGCCTAAGTTTTTCTATGGCGTTCAAGTACTTAGGTTGTATTACACAATAATTAAAGACAGACCGAAATCTAGTGCCGTATGAAAATGAAGGAACGGCGATTACAAAAATGTAGGTATATAATATGTTAAAATGCATATTTGAAAGGAAAAAAAAAGTTTATTTGTATTTTCGGCAGTCGTGTTTGCCAAGCGTGTGGATGCCTCCACAAACTAAATAGAGATACGATGCCTCGCAGAGTTTGCCGAACACACGTAGTGATTACATACTCTTTGGAACACCCTTTGATTTGTGAAGGAAGAACACTCGGCCAATAACGTCACAAACAGCAACCAGTCATCCTAGTGTTGCCAGGTCAGATTTTTACATGACCCTAAGCTTGATCTCAATTTACCCTAGATTCTGTTTAATTTTGGAAAAATACCCTAAATAATTAAATTGCAAATAAAATGTCAATAAATATGTTTACATTCGATACGTTTACGAAGCAAAATCCGCGGTCTCGTTCGAAAACACTGTGGCGACCGATCGCACGCTACGACTCGCCTTCAATCATGTCCATCCTCTTTACTCCATATCACAAACCATTGACATTTCATTAGAAGAATACATTCATCATCGACGTATGACTTGCAAAAATATCTGTCAGCAAATTACATTATATTATTCAGAGCTTTATATGGAATCATTTAATCTGGAAATCTTGTAAATATTCATTGTAAATACCTACTACATTTATAAATTAATAGCAGAAACAACCGTTTCATCATTCGCTATAACACCAAAGCAAGGATTATTTTTCTGAAAATAAATTATTCTAAAAAATACCTACCTTAGAAATATTTATACCTTAAAAATTATCCTGCCGGATATTTTTTACAGTAAAAATTACCTTAAGTTGGCACCACTGGTGGCCTACTATCATCTCTAAAAACCATGCAAGTATATAAGTATAAGCGTGACATGACAGCGCAATACATGATGTAAAACGACATCTCCCTTACTCACTGGAACTTGCATGGTTTTAAGAGACGGTGGTAAGGCACCTGAGCCATTCACACACATCCATCCGCGCTGTGTCGGTGAATGCTGGTGGCTTAAGTACCACCATCTCTTAAAACCATGCAAGAACGATTGAGTGAGAAAGATGTCACCTTACATCAAGTATCGCGCTGTCTCGCTTACTCACTGGATCTTGCATGGTTTTAAGAGACGGTAGTAACCCCCCTGTTTGTATTGGCTTGGCTGTTTGTGAAGTGTTCGGCCAGCGTATGGATGTCACTGTCACCTTGCGTGAGCGCACCTCACTTTGGAAACGTGACAATGACAAAAACTCGAATGTCACGGCGACAAAAGTAGCCCGTGCGTGAGAGCTGAGAAAGTGGTAGGTACCTAAGGGATACTACGTATACGTAGTATCTCTATTTAGTTTGTGCTACGTATGTGTCACTGTTTTTTATTAATGCTGATAAGCCTTATTTAGAGCCTTCTTCATTTTAGCTTTAGGCATTACATCGAGTATATAATGTCTAAAAAAAAGGGAAATAAAAAGAACCACGACCTAGAAGATATTGAAGAAAAATCTATGTCGAATGAGAGTCGTGAGATAACCTCTAAAATTAAAGGAAAAGCGAAAAAGAAGGGTAAAGGAGATTGGAGTGACAATGAAGACGAAATTCCTAAAAAATCAACAGTGTCTGATGATGATTTTTCTGCTCCAGTTGCGAAGACGACTCAAAAGAAAGGTCAGTTTTAGGGCAACTTATCGGTCAAATTTGACATCTGTTTGTATGGCTGTCTGTTATATTGTCACACTTTAAATGTTACTGAACTATGTTACTATGTTACTAGCACGTTAACAATCACCTATGAATTGTTTTCAACAGCTAAAAATAAAAAGAAAGGCGAATTGTCTGATGAAGAAGATACCAATTCTGTTCTGAGTAATGCAACCAGTAGTACTTCAAAACCGGCTGGAAAGGGAAGCAAGAAAAAGAAAGGCAAGTGTATTAACAATTTGTATACCCATTTAAATCATTTATCCCAGCAACATGAGGACTTCATGAAATATTTTCTTTCCAGTACTGTAGCCACAGAATGGAACAAACTGCCTGAGTTTATTCAAAGATTTGTATCAAAAACCTTGGGAAAATAGAATAATGTATTGTCTAAAAAGAGCTTATGACAGGGCTATTCTCTGTGTTTCTACTTATCAGAAGCGACGAGGGAATTAGTAGAAAAACAATAGTTGCCAAAGCTATATAGCTTGGATTTGTTTCTAAATATATATTTGAGGTTATTATGTATATGAGGAATATCACTACATAGTATATAAACAAAGTCGCTTTCTCTGTCCCTATATCCCTGTGTTTGCTTAAATCTAGAAAACTACGCAACGGATTTTGATGCGGTTTTTTTAATAGATAAGTGATTCAAGAGGAAGGTTTTTATGCCCATGTGAAGCCGGGGCGGGTCGCTAGTTATTTATACTTTCAAAAAGTTTGCTTTGTAACTGATAGGCCCTTACGAGATTAAAATAAATTATGTCTCCCATCATAAAGGCTAGGTAGAGATTAAAACTCATTTATGGATAACTGTATCACTATTACAATAAGCTTCCAGCATTGGTACTTAGTTTGCCTTGAAAAAAAATCTAAGCACATGTTAATAATATAACTTTGTAAAAAAGCCTATTATAGTGCTGATGATTTCCTTAATGACCAGGGTATGTAACTTAAGCATGGTGCGAAGTCCTCCAAATTGTAGCTAAAAATAAATTTAACATATGTACAATTAGTACATACATTATTATTATATATTTTTTTATATCATGTTATCTTTTATTATTTGTCTTTTTGTTAAACTATTTCCATTTTTTTTTCTTTAATATTCTATGATGAACTTATTGTTTAATTATGAAAATATTCACACAGATGTAAATTTGTCTATTTTTAATATTTGTAAATTGACGTTTTTGGAGAAAATTCTGCAGTAGTGTTTGTGGCGCCGCTTCTACTCCACTTGCGCTTTGGAAGTGGTGGTAAACATTATATGAGTAATGATTGACATCAATAAGTGATAAGAATATCCTTTATTGAGAATTTGAGAATAAACAATTTGAATTTGATAGCAGCAGGAAAACACTCAGATTATTTTGCAAGTGTCTTGTAAAACGAGTGGAGAAGTTTAATTTTATAAAAGGAAGGAGGCAAGTTCTACTTGAAGTTACATTCAGCTGGTTTCCCAGTTAAGAGGTTGTGAGGTCAGGCGACACTCGCTCCATTGGTATCCCAAAATATAGGATCATGATTAAAAGTGTTTCCTGTGCCCCTAGTATGAGTTTTTCTTCACGCAGACGCTAGCGACTGCGTTAGCGATTTAGTACGGCAAACCTGTACAGCGCCTCTGGCGGATAGTAAGGCAAGTAAGAATTTCTTAAGCTAAACTCATACTAGGGGCACTGGGCAACCTAGGAAGCATGCTTAGATAGTTTTTTTAGAAAGTTAAAAATACCTTTGTTAAATTTTGAAAAATTTTTAGGCAAAGGAAAGAAGGATGATGAATGGTCAGATGAAGGAAGTGATGTGGAGCTCAAGGAGGTATCAGAAGATGAAATTGCTAAACCTGTCTCCAAAAAGAAAGGTATTTTCTTTACACATATAAATCACACACGCTGAGGAGCTCGATAGCCTAGCGCGGCGCGCGCGTTTGTAACCATAGTGCGCGTCAAGCGAAGAGGACGGCGAGTGCGCGGCCATGTTTGGATTGGTCGCCATTAGTGGCATTTCTATCTTGAGCTCCTCCGTGCTTCGAAAGTCACGTTAAGCCGTTGGTCCCGGCAGTTATCGGTAGATGGCAGTCGTTAGGCTATATCAGATGCCTTTAGTCAGCCTAAAAAATCTGATAGTGTTGGCTACTAACACTCCCGGGTCATGTTCCTGTGGGTCAGGTTTCCCTGTAAAACGGGTTACAAAGGTCAGACGGCAGTCGCTCCATTGTAATAAACACTTCCGCCAAATCAGGACCATGATTAATAGCATACCCTGGGCTTTGAAGTGTAAGCTGAAGATGTAACCGGGAAACATGCTCGTACGAAGAAGATATAAATAACACACGCTTACAATCCTAAATAATTTAAACCTAAATTGTTGTGAATTATTCTTCTTCATATTAATGACACGCCAAAGCAGAGCCTTACTATCATAGCCAATACTCATATTGAGTTGCTGTGCCATCTTAGTATATCTTTAGGAAATGTTTTCTATTGATGATACTTAATACAATTTGTAACTTGCAGCTAAAAATAAAAAGAAAAATGTAGAAATTGTATCCTCTGATGATGAGCATGAAGATTCAAAATCAGTAGTTAGTAATGTGTCCAGTAACCCTGCTAAACCAGCAAAAAAGTCGACGAATAAGAAAGGTGAGTCTGCTGGAATAATTTATTCATTCATGTAATTTGTGTTAAATATTTTAACTAAAAACACTAAATTCTGCCACCCTGGTCAAATGTTGCGCTCACTTCTTGGCTTGTTGTACTTCAGCTATTTATTAGAATGCCATTCAAAAGTCAAACCATACCTAACGTTGTAGCCAGGGTCAGGTTTTTCTTCCCCCGCCAGTACCTCACTACATTAACTGCAGCATACTCCTCTGTGCTTCGGAACACGTTAAGCTGCTTTGGTCCCGACTGTTATCGATAAACTGCAGGCGCCATTAGGCAGCCTGAAATATTTGACAGCGTTGGCCACTTACACACCCGATCATTATCTATTGGTCTGGTTTCCCTGTTAAAATGATTATGGAGGTCAGTCGTCAGTCACTCCATTGTAGTACCCAATACAGACAAAACAGGACCATGATTTAAAAGCTTCGTTTGACTGCGCTCTGAAGCGTAAGCTGAAGATGCAACCAGGAAAACGCAAAAGTTGGAACCGGGCAAATTATTGATCATTTATGACTGTATTTAATAATAATGATAATAATTATTTTAATAATAATGACTCATTTTCGGACGATTGCATGAAAACCATCAGTGTGCCTCTCCTCAAACATGCCCAGAGCACTACAGTGTTTCCGCAACCCCAACAGCATTCTAAATATGTTACACGAAGGGCGCTGAGTGACCGTTGAGCATAGCTGACCCATAGATTGCAAGTATAAAAAGACTGGCAGTATGCCTTAAATAAGGTGAACTTAACATCAGCCGTACATCCCGCGAATCTACGAGCCAGCATATTTTCCCGGACAACCAACGCCCTTCTCTTTCTTTCAATGTCGACGTCATCAGTGAGGTTCTCGGAGACCCAGTGACCAATTTAAGACAATGATTTAGACTTTTCGATTTAACAATATATTATATAACAGTATAATACATTTCCAGGTAAAAAGAATGACTGGCCTGAGGAAGAGAGTGATAAAGAATTGAAAATCCCATCCTCTGATGACGAAGAACTGCCGCAGTTGCCTGTTAAAAGTAAAGGTAGAGTGTATCTTCTATGTATATAGTTTCAGCTATGCCCGCGACTTCGTCCGCTTGGAATTTAACAAAAAAGTTATTGTTAATTTTACCCAGAGTTTACTGTAAAAGTTCTAAAGCCGAAGTAGTCAAAGTCATTCCTTATTACATCTACTGCTAGTAAGAGTCCTGTGTTAAAATTGGTTCAGCCATTCCAGAGCCGGAACAAACAGACAAAAATTGTAAAAAATGTTATTTTGCTATATGGACTGTGTATATGTACATATAATACATCCGTGTTTTTAATATTCCAAACACACACCAATTTTATTTATTTGTATAGGTGTATAGATATAGAGGTATAGACTAAAGAATAGACTTCTTTTTCCTACGGTAGATATCCTATTGCAATATAACTCGGCCGTAAACTGCTTCATTTCTGGCCTCGACAGTAATGTACTATTTATTTCACTAGGTCGTAAATAGCTTTATTATTTAAAAAAATATATATATATATACCCCGTACTTTCGTATAAAAATAGACGACTTGACTTTTTTTTTGTATGTATCACTAATATGTTTTGCCTAGATTATAATAGAATATATAAAATTTGAATAAGAAGTAATTTTATCTTTTGGAATTCCATTTAATGAATACGATTTAACAAATTTTATTTCAGGAAAAAACAAAAAGAAAAACAATATAGATGACATTGAAAATGAGCTCAAAAAGTTTGAAATCAAAGAGGAAGAGCCCGAAATACCTCAGAAAAAAACAAAGGTATGGTACACCTCCTTTAAAAAGATTCTTTATGTCTTTGGTCCGCTTTGGCAAAATTACAGATGTTTTCTGTACAATATAGTTTACTAATAACACTTTTCAAAAAGAGGTAATGTTTGTGAGTTTAGTTTTTCGGGGTAATATCTTTTTATGTCGGAGACAGAGAGACAGACACAGACAGAGAAAGATAGAGATAGAGAGAGTATAAGCGCTAAGCTGAGATATACCGAAGGGAAGATGAGGATGTTAGAACGGAAGGTTATCTGCTTCAGATGGTGACAAAGGATGGATCAAGTGCAACTTAATAACTATAGGTAGTCTACTGTCAATCTAGGACGTCCTCATCGCCCTGACAAGGGAAGCATCCCATATGCACGGCTAAGATCGGCCTACTAATCAGCCCTTCGTACGCACACGATAGTAATCTCACAACCAAGACTACTCCATTTCCTCTGTGATAGTATAACTGACAACTTATAGCAATTAGTGAAATCACCGGACTAGAGTACACAAGCACTGAACTCAAACAATCACGCGCATTGGGAAAAGAGGGTATAATAGCTTTCTCATTTCTTCAAGACACGGCGATTTATAAGTTATCAGAATGATTTTATATGTTACTTTTAATCTTAATGCAAGAAATAAAAAGCTTTTTATTTAATTCTTTCTTTATATATGAGGATCGAACCTGGGACCGAGTAGTGGCCAAGCAATATAACAACTCGTATTACACCATGAAGGTCGTCAAAACCAAACTAATTATTTAAACTAATTATATTAAATTTAAATATTTAAACTGATGTGAACTAAACAATTATAGATTTTGAAATTGTTTTCTTTCGTGGTATCTGCTAGCTTATAACACCACACCAGCAAAACTTCACATATAAATTTTGTTTTAGGACAAAAAAAAGAAAGAGAAACAGGAAGAAATTGAGGGAGATGGTGACATGTCTGATGATGGGGCTTCGAAGGAGGCTGATGATAAGGTATAACCGATTAAAACTTAACAAGTTAAAATGTTAGTAAAATCAATGCGTTGCTTGTGTTCTTACCGCGTCTTTCCTTGTGGGGTTTACTTCAGCATCAGTAGACATTCAAGCAGTTAATAAAATAAATGTTTATTAATGACTCGTGAAGTATTAAAAATATTGAATGGCATTTAGCGGATCTTGGCCTCCGATCAAATATAGATAAGGATGCATGGTTCCATTTCAAATTTTATAAGAGGCAAACATGATTAAATTTTCTTGTACACATAGCTGTAAAGTTCATTAAACAACCTACCATAATTATATGTAGGGTACATTTCGAAAAGTGGTGGGTTCCTTTCACTAGTATTTATCACTAGCTGTTGTCCGGGTATCCGCTCCTGTAGGAATTCCGGGATAAAATATATATGTGTTGTTCCAGGATCTAAGCAATTTATATATTGAGTTGGATTTAAATTGAGAGCTGAATACTTTGATAACGAGTATTTATACTCAATCAAAGAATACTACTTGATTGATACTTATTTGACGACCTCCGTGGCGTAATGGTTAACATGCCTGACCGCTACTCAGGAGGTCCCGGGTTCGATCCCCGGTCAGGCCAAGATGAAAAATGATCTTTTTCTGATTGACCTGGGTCTTGAATGTTTATCTATATATGTTTTTGTTATTTGTAATAAATTATAGAATCGTCGAGTTAGTATCCCATAACACAAGTCTCGAACTTACTTTGGGGCTAACTCAATCTGTGTGATTTGTCCCTATATATTTATTTATTCAAGTAAAATATGACAAAATAATTTCTTTTATAAAGTCAAATTTCGATTATTTAAAAATGTACTAATTACCGAGGAGCTAGATAGCATAGCAGGTGCACATATGGGCAATGATAGCGCCCGTCAAGCGGCGGGGAGTGCGCGGCCATGTATGGATTGGTCGCCAATAGTGATGTTAAGCCATTGGTCCCGGCTGTTATACCGATAACAGCCGGGACCAATTGCTTAACGTGGCTTCTGAAGCACGTTGAAGCTCTAAATAGAAATGCCACCATCTACTGAGATGGCAGTCGTTAGGCTATGTCAGATCCATTTAGGCAGCCTGAAAAATCTGACATTGTTGGGCACTAACACACTTGGATCATGTTCCGATTGGTCTGGTTACCCTAACTAAGACCAGTAGACAGAAGCTGGCCTCTGGCCGAGAAGGCAAGCGAGGCGTACTTGTGAACGTAAGCCCCCTAAGGATGGGGGAGAGTTATTAAAATGCAATGATTGCATAGATCCATTCCAAATTTCAGCCAAATAGGTACAATCGTTTTCCTGTGAAAGAGTAATAAATATCCATACATTCTTACAAACTTTCGCTTTTATAATATTATTAGGATATTTAATTAAGAGGGAGATTTTTACTGTGTATAAACTTAATCTTCTTTAGCCTTCAGAGCTTCCCAGTAAAGAGTCATCCGAACTTGCTGAAAAGAAACTAAGTCACAAAGAGAAGAAGAAACTAAAGAAACAACAAGAGTATGAGAAGCAAGTGGAGATGCTGACCAAAAAGGGAGGACAGGGGCACAGCGACCTCGATGCCAATTTCACCGTCAGCCAAGCTCAGAAATCTGCTGGTAAGTGGTTAGAGTGAACAGTGTTTCCACCAAATCATTTATGTACAGGAATTTCCAATAAGAACAAGGTATCTTTGAAACCCGATGGCGATTATCTTTGATTGTCTTTTGGCGCGAATCTATGACATATGTGTCAATTAATGTTTGGCATTTATCAAGATGAGTCGCTGTATAGTTAAAACGCGCGTGTAAATAATTAAAACCTACCGATAAACCAGACACAATAGAAAAAATATTGTTATGCGGTACCTAACTAATATTATAAATGTGAAACTAAGTTTGTTTGTTTGTTACGCTTTCACGCCCTATCTATTGCACCGATCTTCCTGAAATTTTGCATAAGCATAGATAGAAGTATTAAGAAGGACATAGGGTATCCTATCCTATCCTATCACTTCGGGAAAAAAGCACTGTTCCCGTGGGAAATTCACGCGGGCGAAAGCTAGTAGTGAATAATTTTAAAACTACTGGCTTAGTAATCGATCATTTAACTTCTACTCTGAAAGCTGAAAGTGGGCGAGAAACCTCAAATTTGTTAATTAAGACAATAACCGGATTGATAATTTCAATATCTTTACAGGTCAGATGGCAGCTCTAGAAAACGCAATTGACATTAAAGTGGAAAATTTTTCAATTGCTGCCAAAGGAAAAGACTTATTTGTGAATGCAAATCTGCTAATTGCACATGGCCGCCATTACGGTTTGGTCGGACCGAACGGTCACGGCAAGACGACGTTGTTGCGGCACTTGGCCCAACGAGCCTTCCCACTGCCTCCCCATATAGACATCCTGTTGTGCGAGCAAGAGGTCACAGCGAGCGATATGAGCGCGGTTGACACCATTCTAGAATCGGATGTCAAGAGGACTGGTGAGTGCTTTAGATGTTTCAATTTCATTTATGTAAGTATTTCTACCGGCCACCCTGGGCTCCGTTCGTGGGAATTTCGGTATATAGTTACAGCCTCCACACTGTCAGGAGTGGGTCTACCTTCTTGCCAAATTTCCGCCTCATAGAAAATCTCTCTGTGTGTGTGTGAATGTGTTACATGTCATTAATCTTTTCGTGTTACAAGACAATTAATTATTAACACTTTCGCGGACAGTAAACGAGATAACAATGACAGTTAATTGTTATCTACGTCGAGAAGGGTTACTGTCAGCGAAAGTGTTAAATAATGTTCAGAGGTCAATATACTATTTCCCTTTTTAATTTGCAGGGTAACGTAACATGCAGTTTTTGGCATCCTTAATTTAGCTTGAAGGTTCCTAATAAAATAAATAATCTACACATATTTTTTCTTGTTCCAGAGTTGCTAAAGGAATGCAAGGAGTTAGAAGCTGAAATAGAAAAGGGCAATCTAAAAAAACAGGATAAACTTAACGACGTAAGTAATTATTATTGTTTGTTGTTTTCTTTAACTATTTAGTTCAATTTTTTTTAAACCAGCAGGGTTGCCGTTGAAACCGAAACTCAACTAAAACCCGTTTTTGTTTTTTTACTACTACCTACTACTCTACCGTAACCACAGCTTTGGTCGCACACTAATTTCTATTACCTGGTGCCGTGAGTTTAATGGTAGAATGAAAATCTCATCTTCTCACTAGGAACAACACGGGAAATACCTTAACTTACCGTGTTTAAAATCGATTATTCAATCATCATTTGGCCAGCACATCTGTTACAGATGATTCTTGCAATGGCTGTGTTGTGGTCATAATCACACTTTCAGTTGGTGGATTTGCCACATCTTCGATAATGAATAAGCCGTTAGCGGCACGGCAAGATTGTGTAATAAGGACATCCCCGTTGCACGTTGCTATGGCAAATTTCTCCATGTCACGTTTACAGGGAGTTTCCTTGAACCATTACTTCGGGCGTCAGATTGGTCTTTTGAAATGCGCTATTTGACCCTATAGCGGATTATTCGATCAAAGTTATCTTTTCTTACGCCTATTGCGTTCTCACAACAGGTGTATGCCGAGTTGAAGGCGATCGGCGCTGATTCAGCCGAGCCGCGGGCGCGTCGGATCCTGGCCGGTTTGGGCTTCAGTCGGGAGATGCAGGACCGCGCCACGAAGAACTTCTCTGGTGGCTGGCGTATGAGAGTCTCGTTAGCTAGGTATGATATGACCTTTGCAAGAAAAAATATAAAAATATATGCCTATAATTAGTTTTCGTAATATGTAAACGAACAACGTTGATATTTATTCTTAAAAATGCATCAAATATTTTATAGTCCAATATATATATTTTTTTAATATTCTTCAAATGTGTAAAACGCTATCCGCCCTATTGGTTTACAATTTACAACGTCTGTCACTCCGTTAGGAACCAACTCATTATTAATACTTTCATAGTCGTAATAAGCTTCTAATCGTAATAGGGAGTGACGTCACGAGCGAAGCAGCATGGCGGCTAGCGTTTTCGCGCGCATATTGAAAATCGTAATTAGAAGAGGGATTCGCCTGATTTTAGGTTATTCAAAATAAAAATACTAATGGTTCATTGCAACCTCAGAATTTATTTAAACCAGTTTTTCTAAAAAGGATGTAATATTTACTCACAAACTTCTCTTGACTTTATCTGCGATCTAAAATCCATATAGCGTAATTCTTATTTTTGTGTCAAAACCTCTTGGTAATGCCCTACAATTAATATTTATTAAAAGAAAAATACTTGGTAATGCCAATGGGGGCTTTTGGAAATTATTCCCACTCGGTCGATAATTCATACTAATATTATAAATGCGAAAGTCTGTCGGTCTGTCTGTTTGTCTGTTTGTCTGTCTGTCTGTCTGTCACCTCTTCACGGCTAAACTGCTGGACCGATTGTGATGAAATTTGGTAGGGATGTAGTTAACGACCTGAGGTCAAACATAGGCTACTTTTGGGCGCGATATAACCGAGTGCCACGCGGGGCGAAGCCGCGGGGAGCAGCTAGTATAATATCCTTTTTTTTGTACTTACAGAGCTCTGTATATAGAACCTACTTTGCTATTACTCGACGAGCCGACAAATCACTTGGATCTTAACGCTGTAATTTGGTTAGACAAGTAAGTATTTTTATAACTCGTTTTAATATAAAATACCTAAACTTGGGTGCAATATTTAATATTAATCTTGATGAAGATGATCTTTTGATTCAGTTATAGTAGATAGCTTTCTATGTTTTCCAACCTCTATAACTCACGATTTGAATTAATATTTTCCAATATTTTAAATCCATCTTGAAGAAAATTTCATTCACACTGTCATGTCTCCACAAATCATGCCCTCAGAGCAGAATAGTTGTTGGCATTTAGTTCCTTTTGACAAACGTATAAATATTTTATGTAAGTGTTAATTGGTGGTTAATTTAGTAAGTGATGGCCAAGTACTGGGCAAAGTCAAAAGAGTTCATATAGCCACTATGACTTGAAAGAAGAAGAGTATTTTTTTGTATTAAGCATGTGTTCTTTTTTCAATTTTAGTTATCTTCAAGGCTGGAAAAAAACTCTACTTGTCGTTTCTCACGACCAGTCTTTCTTAGACAATGTTTGTAACGAGATAATACATTTAGATCAACAAAAGTTATTCTATTACAAAGGCAACTACTCTATGTTTAAGAAAATGTACGCACAAAAGAGGAAAGAGATGATAAAGGAATATGAGAAGCAAGAAAAGAGATTGAAGGATTTAAAGGCCCATGGACAGTCTAAGAAGCAGGCTGTAAGTGTATTGTATATTACTTTAAAAATAACAATATTCACTTGAAGGATTTATTTTAATTAACATGTTTATAAACTTACTTTTAGGCCAACTCAATCTGTGTAATTTGTCCTTAAATATTTATATTTTTATGATCAGTGCTAGCCTTTTCGCTGAGAGGATGAGGGAGAATAAACTACCCAGTCCTGAACTTTATAATTATATGAGTATACTAGTGTATGTATAAGACGTAAAAATAGTGTTACTCATCACAATCACCTTAGAGTTCGCGACAAGAGTGTATTTTTTTTGTAACGAAACCTTGACTACGAGTATTAAAACACAAAAATACACTGACGATGCCGGAATCATGTATATTTTTGTACCTACGACGCTTGGCTTAACAGCGACATTTTTATTTTATTCACATTGATATAAATACATTTTGGATTTACTGGAGTGACTGACATCCGACCTCTCAAGCGCAAAGCCTAATGGCACTGCGTATCGGTATCATTTACGGAGAGCTAAACAATCACAGGAGATTGCTTGGCGTACTGGAATTATAATCTCAAGCTTAACACGTTGGCGGACATTTTTGAAAACACAATAGAATTTTTACGTTATAACTGCTACAGCAGTCGTGTATCCTCTAACGGGTTAAGTTTTTTATTGTTGTGATATAGGAAAAGAAGCAAAAAGACGCGTTGACACGCAAACAAGAGAAGAACCGCAGCAAGTCTTCGCGCGAGGAAGCCGACGAGGGCGCGGCGCCGATGGCTCTGCTGCAGCGGCCCAAGGAGTACATTGTCAAGTTCAGCTTCCCCGACCCGCCGCCTTTGCAGCCGCCCATACTTGGCTTGCATAGTGAGTTACAAAGAAATCTTAAAAATAGAAAGTGAATTCATCACTTACAATTTTCTATTACCTACTTGTATGTTATTTTATTATGTTTTTGCTTGACTCCCAAATATTATTCAAATTAATCTTGTGTATGCACTTTGTGTTTGTGATAAAATTAACTGTTTAGCACCATCAGGGCAAATGTTGGAGCTAACCGCCCCGGCTTCGCATGGGCATAAAAACGTTCCTCTTGAATTACTCTATCTATTAAAAAAAAACGCATCAAAAAGCGTAGTTTTAAAGATTTAAGCATACAAAGAGTCATAAGGGACAGAAAAAGCGACTTTGTTTTATACTATGTAGAGATGAAACAATAATATAATTAATTAATCGCGTATATTTTTAATTTGTAAGTTACACTAATAAAATATACCGTGATACGCGATTACAAATTTAACTTGGACAATTTGATTTCTTCCACAGACGTAGATTTTAATTTCCCGGGTCAAAAGCCGCTGTTCATTGGAGTGGATTTTGGAATAGATCTGAACTCACGTATAGCTATCGTTGGCCCCAATGGAGTAGGCAAATCCACTTTCCTTAAGCTACTGGTTGGCGAGTTAAGTCCTATTCGCGGCGAACTTATTAGGAACCACAGATTGGTAAGTTACATTACTGTTGTACGCATTTTGTGTTTAAACATTACCTTAATAAATGGTTTCATATTCTTTTAGAAATCTTCAATTCAATTTCATTTTTGTTAGAAATTATAATAATGATAAATAGTTTTTGTGTAAAACCAATTCAGCCGGTAATAAAAATAATTATTATTGAACAAAAAAAAACGATATTAATGGATAGTATTTTGATAGAAATTTCTTTCTCTAAACAGAGAATAGGTCGTTTCGACCAACATTCCGGCGAACATCTTACTGCCGAAGAGTCGCCCGCAGAGTACCTACAGCGTTTGTTTGGGCTGCAGTACGAAAAGGCGCGAAAGGCTCTGGGCACCTTCGGCTTGGCGAGTCATGCCCATACAATCAAAATGAAGGACCTGAGTGGAGGACAGAAGGCAAGAGTCGCGTTGGCTGAGTTGACGCTCATGGCGCCAGATGTTGTTATTTTGGTAATGTTGCAAGTTATTCTACTAATAATGTTTTTGATCTATCATTATTTAGCCTTATGAATGAATGAACAGACTCGCGGTACAAGAGTAAGATTTATTTAGCAACTGTCCTTAAAGATAGGTAACTTGTTAAAGCTTAAAAAAAGTTTTTAAGCTTTAACTTTGAAGATTAAATAAATGTCAAATAATTTGCAATTTATGCGCATGTCCGAAATTCTTATTAAACACGGTTGACGTAAATTAGCCTAAAGGCATCTCAATAATTGTCATCTATCGATAACAGCCGTGACCAAGTACTTAACGTGCCTTCTGAAAATAATTGAGTAAGCCGCTTACGTTACACGTTGACCTTATAGAAATTTCTGAAAATGAAGGTTATTGGCTTTTTTTGCAAATATACTTGCTTAGAAAAAAATCTGATTACCGCAAACTGTTTAAGCCTATTCCCCGAAATGGTTTTCGAATTAGACATCTTTGTAAAAAATTTGACTAGACAATTCGAACTACGGTCGCCATTTTATTACACACCCGACTTATGTTACGATCACGCATGATCCGCTTAGCTATCATACTCTTCCTTAAACTACATTCTATTTATATAATAATTTTGAATGTTTATATTTATAGGATGAGCCTACAAACAACTTGGATATCGAGAGTATAGATGCCCTAGCCGAAGCCATCAACCAGTATAAGGGCGGAGTGGTAATCGTGTCTCACGACGAACGACTCATCAGAGAGACTGACTGCACACTTTACGTCATCGAGGATCAGACTATCAATGAGGTATGTTCAATACAAACTAGGTAGTTGAAATTTTAAGTAATAAAATTAGGGTTTTTATAAAAAAATCCTAAATAGTTTGCTAGTCGTCAGATTTGTGGCGTCGTGTCCACCGTACATTATATTCGATTGATAACTTTAGTATCATTTAAAAGTCTTAAGACCTCAAACCTAACTACCGCATTCTGATGGTTGGCTGTTAGATAATTAATGCTCTTAGCCTTAAGTTCGTCTATTATGCTATACAAACGTATTTTAAAAAATAAATAAATAATGTTAGTGTTTCGAAATTGCTGAAACTTTAAAATTTCTAGTGCGCGCTAGATACTTCGTTAGAAAGGAATAACTAGAAAATTTATTGAACAACCAACACACTACTTGTAGGATTTTTATTTTGTTCTTATTTCCCCTATTATAGAGCGATTGAAATTGGTTGGGAAAGGCCATACGAATAAATAAATAAGCTATAAAATTATATAAATATAGATGTAGTACCTATAGTATATATTATAACTCTTTAATTTTTTAGCTTGTTTATTTATTTACTGAATAACTATTTTAATATTCTGGACCGTTAGGTAGTAATTGCACTATCAACATATTTTCTTCAAGGCTATAATTTTTTTAATTGTACACAGGTGGACGGCGACTTCGACGACTATCGTAAGGAGCTGTTGGAGAGTCTGGGCGAGACCATCAACTCGCCATCCATCATCGCGAATGCAGCTGTGCTGCAGTAATACTCTTAGCATAAACACCCTGGCTCGGTACCTTTTCGTTCAACTCATTAATAGGGTCCAGAACCAATTTTGCATTACTCCATTGTATAAAATTAACATGTTCTTCATGTAAGTATATTTTTCATTTTTCAATCGTATTTAATTACATCTGTTCTTTGTATGTACGATATATTTAAATTGATCATTCGATTACAGCGGAGATTCTAGTTAGCTATTAAATACGGTTGTATTGTTGTGAATATAAAAGTAATATTCCTTTTAAATAGTCTTATTTCCGAATAATAATTATGTATTATTTTAATGTAAAATATATATTAGTATTTTATAATAAATTTTGTTACAAAATTTAACATTTTTTCATTCTTATAACTAAACCTTTTAAAAAAATAATATTCTCTTATAAAAATAGTCTTCATAAAGAAATATAATAAGTATATTTAGTTAATGATAAAACTTCATATTCTACCCATAAAAAGCAAAGGTTAATAAAGTGGCAAAGTTACACCACGTGCAATATTGTTTATACATTATAATGTTTCTACTTCTTTATGCATGAAATAGTCATATTACCACATACAAAAAACATCACTGTTCATGAGATAAAGCCAGGGGACAGACAGACAGACAAACCTTAGGTCTTAGTAATAAGGTTCCGTTTTTGCCCTTTGGGTACGGAGCCCTAAAAATACTTACCACTTGTCATGAAAATTCATAAAATTGAGCTTATCTATGAACCTGTAGTAGTGTTTTTAGGATTCCATACCCAAAAGACTCCGCTGTCCGTTCGTCTGTCGCCAGGTTCTATTTCTTACTTAAACCGTCGTAACTACAGTTGAAATTTTCACAGAAAATGTATTTCTGTTGTCGCTATAACAAAAAATCCATACTAATATTATAAATGCGAAAGTCTGTCTGTCTGTTTGTCTGTCACCTCTTCACGGCTAAACTGCTGGACCGATTGTGATGATATTTGGTAGGGATGTAGTTAACGACTTGAGGTCAAACATGCGCGATATAACCGAGTCCCACGCGGGGCGAAGCCGCGGGGAACATCTAGTACTAAATAAAAACAAAGATTGCTTTTTTGCCGTTCTGATATAGATAATTGTACGGAATCCTTGACTTGGAATGACTTGAAAGACTAATAGGACAACAATTATAAGACTGTTTAGATCTAGGTTGTGTTTCAATTATATAGGAAACTCCGCCATTGGCATTTTAGTTAAGTTAGTAGATAGTACTGTGTTTTAGTAAGTAATAAGTCTGTGTAGGTAGGTAGGTATTAACATTTCGAATAAACACCCAAGTTTTTCCTCCTCAATTTGCTCGCAGCCTTTCGCCCCTCCATTACAAACTTCTCAGCTTCATTAGAGGATTTAAAACGCAAATTTCCTTTTCGATTGTAACTTTTTTCCACTCTTGAAAGGAAGCTTCTTTTAAAGTTGAAAGAAAATTAGTATCCTTCCTTTGAGGGGCGGCAACGCGCTTTAAGTGGTTCGTTTGGATACTCGACTCAATCTGCTAGAATAATGATGTTTCCGCTGAATAAGTCACCGGGCGCAATTACGTGAATATTTTCTTAAGTTGGAAACTTACAAATAGGACGAATGAACGTTTAATTATTCGGCTATCATATCACACCTCTATGTCCCTTAGTCCCATTTCGTAGCTAGATTTCGTAGCTGGCTTCGAAATGGGATTTTTATTTCCCACTTCGAAGCCAGCTTCGTAAGTAAGTAACAAATTCTATTCCAATATGTTGTCACTGTCACCATTTTAATAAAATCGGGATAAATACTGATTCTGAAAAGGAAAGCAGAATATATGAGGAATATAAACCAATTACAACTCAAAATTACGTAATACAAACAAGCATACCCACAAGCTGATTTGGTTTCCGCATACGCGGCTAACTAAACGCGTTACTGAGAATTATCCTCTAACGAGCTAACAATGAGCGGTTTACCTATCACCCCAAGAGCCTATTACTGTCTAGAGAGCAACCCCGCCCCTCCTTACATTATACGAAGCCTTACTACCTTGTCACAATAACACTTCTCGCTGCATCCCACTAACTACACGAGAAAGAGCCCTTCTTTACTACGACAGGGTCGTAAAGCTCCCAACGAGAATATTTCGTACAATGTGCACACAATGGAAGCGATTACTCTCCCCCGCGACATGATTTTATTTGTGCAGTTATTGCGTCGCCGGAGAGATATTTAAATTTCATTAGGTTTGTTTTACACTTAATTTGTGAGGGGAGTGTTGTATTGTAGGGGTGGGGCCTAGTGCCGCTTGTTTCAAATTGCCCTCGTGCATTATAATGGTTATTCGAGTTTAAGCTGATACATGCATCAGATAGTCACCCTATTACACTGTTATCTCCGTTATAATCATTGAAAGTACAGATTAGTGTGTTAACGGGCGTTATAAAAGCTTCATATGTCAGAATTATGTCGATTATATTGAATTTGCGGTTTTAAGTAAGAGTTTGATAAGTTAGTGGTCGAAAAATTAATCCTTAGTTAGGGAAACTTGTATACCTATTCGAAGTAGGTAAGGTAGGTACAGTTCAACGCGTTGATATCGCCACTACCTTCTAAATCACATGTCAAAAGGAGCAAATTACGTTCAGACCTGTTTGTCCATTAGTTGATTCGACATTCATGTGAAGACATTTATTGTAAACCACATATATATTATGTGGTTTACAATAAATGTCTTTATATGCCGGAAACCATATTGCTAATACCCGAAGTTATTCTCTTTGTATTTATTTTAGTGTAAAAAAAAGTATAATTAAACTTTCAATTATATTGTAAATCTTATTACGATAGTTTATAGAGCTTTAATTGTACTCGTGGGAACAATATTCTCGTATTAGAGGTGTTTCGAGGCGGTTCGCGGTAACGAATATCATATGTTTGTGGCACACTATTACTCATTGGGAGCCGCCGTCATCAATCATACAGCGGGCTAGGTAAAGTGTTAATAATCGCCGCTATGCTGCCACGGCGATACATTGTTCATTATTTAGTGCTGCCGACGAATTAATATCATTTGGTTTTAATGTGTTGTTAGTCTATTGTGTTATCGTGCCCGCAAATGTTTCTCAATAGCTGCCGTGTTTTTATTTGAGCGGCATCTACATAGAACTAAGGATTTTAAGTCAGAAACAGCTTTCGGTAGTTTTAGATTCGTGTTAGCAGATATGTTCCTTGAAAGATTCGAGGATTTCCATGTTGAGAATATTCCTGTGGGTATTTGATATTGTGTTACAGTTAAAATGAACCCACTGTGATGTACAAAATATTTAAATTAAGTAAAAACACTATTGCATTAAAGAAAATACATAATATTTAATAATTCAATATAAGTAATCTACGTGTAAAAATTTTAGGGGAGTAGTAGTAACAAATGTAGAGCGTGAAGAGCGTCGTTAAGTATTCCTCTACCACTTTAAATACCAATATTTTGACATTACATCGTTATGAAATGGACTAGAACTTAACTTTATTTATCAACAATCTACTTTCGCAACTTTTTCACAGGGTACTGAAATATCTGGCACCTATTGCGGAAAGCGAAATAAGTAAGTGAGCAACAAAACGCACTTTATCAGGTGGCAGTCGCTTTATCCTGCTAATGACCAACCCCTCTAGAGTAATAAAAGTCGATATCAGCCCCGAACTGTACTCAGCGGCGCTATATTCTTGACACTTTTTGCTATCTGTGCTGAAGTACCTAGCTCTTTTTTATCTTATCGATTTTCTAGTCGATTCCTTAACTGGTTGGTTTTGCACTCCGTGCTGTAAGAAGTACTGCCTCATGTTAGCAATTTTCCGGTTGTATCCTCAGTTGGTCGAGCTGCGGAGCTGAGTCCGCTTTTCTCCTTTTTTTCGTGACTTCGCGTTCTTTGGCAATCCTTGATTGTGAGACTATTATTTATAGCAAGCCTTTCTGTCATCGCAGCTATGGTTAGGAGAGGTTATAGTTTGATATGCTTTCAAAGGATTATATTTGTTTATTTCGTTTTTATATTAGAGTACCTACTTAGTACTAAGTATATCGTTGTTCTCATATTTTCACATTGATTAATTCATATGTTCAACTTTACAGAAACCAATTCAGTAAATTATTTAATTTTGTCACGGTCAATCGACCATACACACTCTGGTATGGTATCAGAGTTCATTGTAACCGCCTCTGTGCCTCTGAAGTGGTTCCTTTAACGACTAGTTGGCAGCCGGGACCAACGGAAGCACGGAATCGTCTTTAATATCAAGCCAGTGATTTATCTATCCATACTTGAATTGTTATACTTATATAAGTTTAAAATAATAATTTACTAGCTTACCCTTATATCGGTATTAACCTGTAAACATTAATCATGACATTGTCCAACCAAAACGTTCCGCCTACAAGATGACCTTTCCCCCCCTCAAATAAAATGCGAAATTATCAAAACCTGCCAGTCGCGGTACATGCTCAGCGAACCGGGCTGAGAATTAGCGGCGGCGGGAAAGAAAAATGATTGTGACAGTCCGGCGAACACCACTAATGGAAGCTGCGTCTGCGAAATGTTCCACTTAGAGGCTAGCGAGTCTGAACTGAAGGAGGTTGTAGCGGAAGATAAATAACTTGCTTTCATTTTAGGGTTCCGAATTCCGAATCGCAATTTCTGGTTCTGATGTATATTCTACAAAAAACAAACTACATAGGTACTCGTACTCGTAAGGCCTAAAATAAATAAAATTCCCTTGATTTACGTAAGTAGTACCTAATATTAATCTGTGCCTGATCCTGATTCTGAGTCGTTACGTTGATAGGTCCGTCGACTTTTTTATTTTTAAAAAGACGTTTATTAGGACAGGATTAATATTGAAATTAAATTAACACTTTAAAGTTTTAAACACACTGTATTATTCTAGAATACAATATACCTAGTTATTTTGGCTGTAGCGCGCGCCGCGCCAACTCTCCCCTATGTGCTTCGGGGCGCAAAATCCCGGGTCGGGCCATAAACGCGATTAGACAAACATTTCCTCACACGAGCCACTTTTTCCAAAACTTGGCGAATAAATCAGATCGGTGGTGCGTCGCAGTTTTCTCGTCGTCTTGCCAAATTTATGTACCGATCGGCCCTTTCGTATGGAGATATGGCCCGCTATTTACATATAAATACCTCGATTATTTGAATTATTCAATCGAGAGGGGGCGGCTCTGACAAATCACTTCCTCGGGTGATGGCATAAGTCGGTGGGCTCAAGTCAGTTTGACGTGTGCGGGATACATTGCTTTCCCGATCCCAACCGTCGGTCACAACGCCGGCTGCGTCTTTATGTAACTTTTAATTCAATGGCAACTAGCAATTAATGTTTCGTGAATATTTGATGTAGTTGACAGTTGTTTCGTTTCATATTCGTCGTCTTGTAGCATATTTCAGCATTTACTTTAAATATTATACCTAACCTGTAATCTGTATTTTATGCAAATAAATGAATTTCTGAATGGAGTAGTTGAACTGGTGCCTATTACCTGAATACAAGTGTAGCGCAAATTTAGTTGCCTATTTGCCTTTATTCGCTCAAAGGCTGAAATAATAAAAGCGAATGGGTGGCTCGCAGTGAGGCTGCGTAGTTTTCCCGCAGTTTTATGTCCTCTCACGTGCCATTTAGCTCGGGAAATAGAAGTTTTTGTATGGAAATCGGACGCACTAAACCCCCGGGCTCGGGCTCTCTCTCCGCCTATTGTAACAGCCTAATAAAAGTTTATCATTCGCATGTAAAATCTATTTCGGATGTTTTCGTAGTCATAGGTGGAGACTAAAATGCACTTACATTTTATTGTATTTCTACATATCTTATAAAAAGTTTTGCTTAGTAAATAGAGACACGGAGTCTAGTTGACTCTACCGAATTGATTGATATCGGGTAAGTTTTGGTAGCAAACTCTCGAAATCTCAATAAACAAGGTATGAATTCGTAGATCGTGCTTGCAGATAATTTCAATTTTCAATCTACCCCATTATTGTTAAGTTTGATAAGCATCAATAAATGGCCAATCTCTTGTTCGCCTCCTCTTGTTACAGTATTTATTTCAGTAATCGCGTTATTGTCTCATGTAGTGGCGAGTGCGAGCCGGGCAGCCGTTACATCAGATAAGAGGCATTTGATATGCTAATGTAGAAGCAAATGTTCGTGTAATGAGTGTACGACGGTTTAACGCCTGCACCCTGCTGGTGCGGTGAGAATACATTTACCAAGAAATCTGAAAATACACGTTAGTATCGGTACGGCCGTTTAAAGAACCAGTTTCCGAACCGAATTTATGATAAAATGCTATGTTCTTTAAAAATACGTTATAACTATATGCGATATGTAGTGCCCATAGCGAAATACTACACAAATTCACTATTTAGATTTATCCCTTCTCTAAATGCGACTTAATAAATTATAGTTTAAAAAACTAAAAAAACACGCTTTTAAAATTAATTGAACTAAAAATTAAAAAATAAAACTGTAGTAATCGATTGAAAAATTCATATTATTGTACAAAAGCCGTGGGGTGCTTGTTATAATAACTACAGATATAATAAAACATTGATAAAATATTTCCAACAATCAAAATTAAGCCCCCCACGCTTTTTGTACAATAATATGAATTTTTCAATTGATTACTAGTTTTATTTTTTAATTTTTAGTTCAATTAATTTTAAAAGCGTGTTTTTTTAGTTTTTTAAACTATAATTTATTTTTACTTTTTTAAATTGGTTTATTAGATTTGAATCCTTTTTTATCGACTGTAAGTCCAAAGGAGTGTTTATATGGAGTAATATGTTGAGCTGAGTCGAGTGCCTCAAGCAGAGTCCGAAACCGTTCGCATGCGCAGTTCACGCGTTCAAGAAATTTATTAATCCTGACGATCCTAATCAGGATAATGAAATTTTTTTATCGAATTATTGCATTGTCATCGGTCCTTGAGACGTGTGTAAAGTTTCAAGTTGATCAGACTTTTAGAAACCGGTGAAAATTAAGCTCAAAGATTCCGTTACGTACATACAACCCGAGCTAATAAAAGCGTGTTAAAAAATTGGATTGATATGTGCGAAACAAAGAGAAAGCTAATGTTGTCAAACTTTTATCACCTGCGTAGAAAATCTAACTGAATTAATTTTAAAATCTGAAAAAATCACAAAATTTCTTCGTAGACAAACTTTTTTGCTTTGTTCTAGGTATTTAACATAAATGCACTTACATACAAGTGCACGCGATGATGTAAGTGTAGTGGTGTTAGGGACGAGTGGATGCGCGGATTAAGATGTTATCAGACAAGCAGCAGCCGCGCAACAACGGCTAAGTATCGTATGTTAGTATCTACATCTAACTGTCTATCAGTTAACTGCTAATGCGTTGTAATACGCCTATTGTTCACTTTGTTACAATGTTTCAGTCATAGGCAAGGAAAACATTTCACGCAGTAAAGTGGCCAAATTAATTTATGATGTAATTATGCAATTATTGTTACTTAGTTGTTTAATACAAGTATAGTGTGGCAGTTGCAGGTGCTGTATAATTGTTCCTCCTTCCGATCTGGTAACGTAACAAATATAGGTATATATATATATATATATATATATATATAAGTATGTTTTATGTTTCATAGATGATCAACATAACACACCTAAAATTTGCAATAGGTGTTATTTATTGTATGCTATTTGTAAGTAGTTAGTATTGTTGTATGGTTCTAGCTGTAGAAATATCATCATATCAATATCTGTCCACAATGTAACAGCTAGGTACTTCCATTCTCGCGTAGGTCCACCTAGGTAGGTATATCTATATATATAAAAGCGAAAAACACTCACTCACTCATCACGAAATCTCCAAAACTGCTGAGCCGATGAAGATGAAATTTGGCAGGAAGGTAGTTTGTGACTAAGAGACGTCCGCTAAGAAAGGACTTTTGGTAATTTTATCCCTAAAGGGGTGAAAAAAGGGTTGCCAGTTTGTATGAAACTTCGTCATTTTTGAAGTGAGATACATGAAATTATTAATTTACATTTGAAGTTGGTAAAAAATAAGAATGCACCAATCAGATTTTGAAAATTACACCCCGAAAGGGATGAAATAGGGGTTACCATTTTGTATTAAACTTTGTCATTATTGAAGTGAGACAAATGAAATGTTTAATTTGAATTTGTAATTGGTAAAAAATAATAATGCATCAATCTGATTTTGAAAATAACATCCCTATAGGGGTGAAATAGGGGTTGCCAGTTTGTATGAAACTTTGTCATTTTTGAAGTGAGATACATGGAATTATTAATTTACATTTAAAGTTGATAAAAAATAATAATGCACCAATCAGATTTTGAAAATTACATCCCTAAAGGGGTGAAATAGGGGTTGCCATTTTGTATGAAACTGTCATTATTGAAGTAAGACACATGAAATTTTTAATTTGAATTTGTGATTGGTAAAAAATAATAATGCATCAATCTGATTTTGAAAATTACATCCCTATAGGGGTGAAATAGGGGTTGCCAGGTTGTATGAAACTTTGTCATTTTTGAAGTGAGATACATGGAATTAAAATTGAAAATGTCTTTTGGTATAATATTTTGTATTGTATTGTATTGTATGTACACAACATATTGTAATAGAATACAATACATAATAGAAGATAGAGTGCAAAGGTTTTATTTATTTGTTAATATTATGAGTTCAGTAATGTGTCAATAGATGGCGCCACCATACATTTTAAAAGTCGATATGGTTTGTCGTTTGCATTTAATCATCATGTGTAGTAATTGAGATTTCAAAATAAATAATATATTTTTTATTTGCTTTTCTAACGATTTGATTGTGTGTTTAGACTATTCGGAACCTGCTTAATATAAAATAATAAAATTAAATGTAATTGATTGGAGTATAGAGTGGTAATTGCGGCATTATATTGTATGTATAGTTTAGTGTCTGCGTTTTGGGCTACTCATTGATTCGTTTAATTTAAGTTTGAAAAGTAATTTTCCGGATTCCGGATTTCGAATAGTAGTTTGAAAATAGGTAAATCTTTGTGTTATTTTCCATAAGTTAGTTGCATATCTTAAATATATTGTAAGGTTTCTCAAACAAATTGTAGGTCTTTAAGTATATTTGTATTCATTTCTAATTAGTTAATAGATTGATATAATTTCTATTTCTATATATATAAAAGAACAAGGGCAATTGATAAATCAACGCCCAGCCTAAACCATAAAAGCTATAAACTTAAAATTTGGACCAAAGTTTTATGTTAATACGTAGTGCTCAGATAAGAAAGGATTTTTCAAAATTAGACACCTAAGAGGGTTTAAATTGAAGGCAAAGTTTGTATGAAAAAAAATTAAAATCTTCATTGATGTACTTGAAACTTAGGAAGAATGTTTCTCAACAAAAACAACTAATGACGTGTTTTAGCGTTTTTTGAAATTCAACCTCAAAAGGGGTAAAAAGGGGGAGGTTAACTAATTTATCATCACAAAACCGAAACTATAAAAGCCATAAACGTGAAATTTGGTTAGTGTCTTTATTATACTATATACTGCCCACATAAGAAAGGATTGTTCACAATTCCAACTCTTACATCCAAAAAAGGGGTGAATTTGCGTACCTATAGACAATTTCCATTTGAAATTTCGCCAATTACTAACAAGGCATGTTGGCCGATCGGTAGAGGTCGCGGATTTTTTTTTTTTTGAGTAAAAGGTTCTAATTCTGCTAAACATGACTTTTTTTTACTTACTTTTTTTCGTTTTGTATTAGTTTTTTAGAATTCTATATTTTAGTAAAGAAATGTTTCAAGAAATAGCTGGAAGTAGATGGATCGAATCCTGCCACAAACAATAATTTTCTGTTTTCGTTTTTTATTTGTTTTCTAGAATTATTTTCTTACTTTTATTTTAATTTTGCGCGGGAAGAGACGCAGCTGGTACATTCTATGTTTTTCTTTTTCTCCCAGACCAGCGTGGGCGTATAATTTAAATACATAAATATCAATAGATGGCGCTGACTTTATTTTAATTATTTTTTCGCATATGGTATAGCAGATTGAAAATTTTCCTTACGGCAATTATTAATTTTGAATTATTTAAAAAAAATTGGTTGTTGATTTAGTTTGTTTATCGCTCATGTTGTATTGTAAGCTATTTGAATTGATTGGTTGGTTTGGTTTGACTTTGGTTTAAAAAATAATCAAATCGGCAAGTCAGTTCAGTTATTGTTTGACGGAACATACGGTCGTGTCGTAAGTTTAATTTAACTAACTTATCACTTTTTATTGAGATTTTCTCCACTTTTCACGCCCACTATAACTTTAGGAGTGGCTTTTAGGTCCAAATGATCCTGTAATAGGCTGCGTCTACTCTTTTAGAGACAAAGATGTGATAGTATGTATGGTAATATTTTCAGTATATATACGTATATAATGGTTATTATCGTATCGTATGTAATGGTTTTAAAAAAATGGCACGGGAATAGGATACTATAGATTTAACTATAGGTCTGGATAGTTGTAGTTTCCACAGGTTACGCAAAAGCGACCTACACGCGGGCGGAGCCGCGGGCAACAGCTAGTATACGATATTTATGAGGACAATTGGCAACTTGGTCTTAATAATATAGGTAAATAGCCCGGACCACTAAACTAAATTGGTCTTGCATGGTCAATAGATGTTTAAAAACTGTGTGTTTGGATCATCTCGAGCATGTTAGTACTTGCCATAAAGATGTTAAAGTACCTATGTCTTGAATTTATATTCCCTCAAAAAGAAATAAATTTTTAATATTGTTCCCTCCTAAAGCTCCAATAAATATTTTAAATCTCTGATCGTCGACTATTGATCGTGACCGAATCTCTTTGGCTACTTTTCCACCCTCTCTGTAAAGTAAATCGCATTTACAACGTTTCAACCTCGCTAACATGTTAAAACAGAACTAATGGACATTCGTTTCAGTCTCAGCCCGCAGGAGACGAATAATACAAGTAAAATGGTCCCATCTCCACGCTTCATTAATTTTATTGCCCCGAGGCGCTCCAGCTCAAGTCAGAGTGCCGCTGGCGAAAACACGCCATTATTCTGTTGCCTATGAGTTAAATTAAATAAACACAAACTATTATGCGTATTTCGGAATGCACTCTCTTTTCTATTGTCTCATTCGACAACTGTCAACATTTTGGCGCGTACCTAATCCTTTCATTTATTTATGTAGAGTTGAGAAGAGTCGCGGCAACTAACAATATGAGGTCCACACCGCTTTTAATGTAATGGAGATATTAGCGCGAGAGCGTGGCGAAATAATTCAGACATGGTTTTTTTGTCTGCGTGCGACACAATAGGATTATTCTTCATTGATCATTGCTTATTATAAGTAGCTGCGAGGGTGCGTAACATGAAAACTAAATTTGGTTTATCGGCTATTATGGAAAGTAGGTGTTAATGTTGAACAGTAATTTATGGTAAGATCGTGACTTCCCCGCTTATATTGAGGTTTTTTGGAATTAGTAATTTAGGATACTAGGTACTTAGTTTATAGTTACTATGTGTGTAGGTTGTATAAGTTATGTAGGTACCTATAAGTATTATGTTTTCTACTTATTTGTCTCAATGTGAAAACGTAATATTTTCAAGACTTTTCAAAGTCACTATTCTAGGTACTTTACCCAACTCAGGTATATCCATAGGATGTGTATTTAACACAGCAATAAGTAGCTTTAATTACCTAAGTATACAAATATTTGAAATATTAAAACAAAACTTCTTTATGACATAATAAAAAGGATAAAACAAACTAAGTACCTACCTAGAAATAAGTTGCAAAACAAAATGACGACGTTGACCATTTCAGGCGTTCAGAAGCTGCATTAAAATAAACAAACGTAGATTTATTTTGTTGAAAATGAAAGTCATCTAAATAATTCCTTTGTACCTAAATGCTCAATATATCAAGTAAACAAAAGTTAATTAAGGATAAGTGAGTGTTGTCCGTAACCCGACACGACGACGCGGTCTAGAGGCTGCGGTTACGAAGGTAGTTGTTAGACATTAGACATACTTAAGTATCAACTAAGCATTTTACACTACGTCATTAGAAACGCATTTATTGTAACGAAATAAGATCGACAGTGAGTATCAACATGAGTTGAAATGCGTAGCCTACTGTACAAGCTGGGCGGGCGGCGGTGGCACGGCGAAGCGGCCCTACACAATACCAACTACTAATGTTTACTCTACTCAGAGAGCGACAAAGGGCCGGAACTATTGTTTGTTAGGAAAGCTTTATTTTGCGACCCTCGCCGCTTGCCGCGACAATAGGTTACCCAAGTTAAAAATATATTATCTTAGTAAACATTTGAAACATGTGAACAAGCCTTATTTTAAACTTTGCTAACAAATTTTTAACACTTCACCTACAGCACAGAATACTTAATACCGATCATTCTCTCTAGTTTCATTACTAACGTACATACAGGGACCTAATTTTACTTTAGAACATCGACTTTTGTAATATTATCTATAACTAAGTATGGTTTCTAAACCTACTTATATATAAATTTATTGTCCATGTTATTATGTTATTACAGAAATCTATAATTATGAATAAGGTATCTATCTCTCTAATTCTGCCGTTTATTTTAAACTAGCTGACCCGGCGAACTTCGTACCGCCTTAGCGTAAATTTGATTTTCTTTATTTTTTTCCGTAAGAACCTTGTATTAGTAAAACTACAAAAAAAAAATCAGCCAAATCGGTCAAGCCGTTTTCATGCTATGTCGTGACGGGTTTCATTTTTATATATATAGATAAGGCATCCCTCGAGAAAAGTGGTTGGATTGGACCGAACTTAGATCCAACCAACTGGAAATAGCGGCCCAAAGCCGCGAAGGTTTCCTTTTGCTGACCTCCGAACTTCAATCGAGGATTGCACTCCATGATGATGATGATGAAGTAAGTAGGTACCTAGATACACTTTAACTTTATGTCAAATTATATTATATTATATATTACAATTATTATATTATCAAACTTATGCCAAAATAAAAGTAGCACGAAAGTAAATTAAACTTCTTATTAAAACAAAATGTTATGTCCATACAAATCCAGCACCAACCGGGAGGGCGGGGCACGTTCGAGAGTTGAAAATTATCCTTTTCACGAACGACCTTAAACATAATAGAGAAAGCACTTTAGCCATTTTCTCCGCCTTTGAGTGGCGTAAGCGTGGTCGTTTGCCGCGGCTACGTCTCGTGAGCTAGAAAATCAGCCATTACTACCGAAATGGCCAAGTCAAGCCGCCGCTCCGTGTGTCTCAATAGAGCCCGGGCGAGGGCGGCGAGCGTAACGTTTCAGGCTAATGTGGCCATTGGGCGGCGCTAACAGCAATTAGGCTACAAGCGAGCAAATGGATTGTGCATTATCGACGACATAGATTGATTTATTGGCCATATTGAACCTCCAATCCCAATCATACATATTTAAATCAAAATGACGACGACGTCCAGCTGCTCCGATACAGTTATTATGGGAAACATCGGTCACTGCAGTTTAAACATTAAAAGCGATCAGTAGCGTGACCCGAAGTAGATTGCTTACGTTCATGTAACTCGGACTGAAGCGTTATAGTGCAAAATTGATGTCCGTCAGAACGTAACTGAAATCAAAACTCATTTTCAACTAAGTACTAGGTACGAGTACCTTTTCTTGTCACGCGACTGACCGCTTTTCAGGGTATCGTATCTTCAATGGAATACAGAACCTATTTATGTCTTTTTTTTTTTGAATTTTTAATTGCATTTCTAAAGAATAGACCTGTCGGCGGTTATCTGTATATTTATTTAACCAATAAAGTACCTATTATACCTACATAGAATAAGGAATCGCGCGCGCGAGGCATTTTTTTTAATTATGCTATTATAGGTATTCTTTTATTATTATTCGCAAGCACAAAGTGCTTTAATTTTGATAAACAAGTACCTATATTATCTGATGCTACCAGCTGGACCGTTTTTGGCCTGTATCAAATTTTGAATACTTTCAATAAGTACCTTTTAGGATACGAATCAAGTCTATACCTAATTATTTTGCGTGATCGGATTTTTTCATATTATTCAAAGGATACATTTATACCTATATACATTCCGTCAAAATTTGAACGCACAAGATGTCATAGGTACTAAATTCATGATTGAGAGTCGGTGCTCTTTATACAGAAAAAATCTTTTTGATATTCCTTCACGTAAAAGATCACATCTGTTAGTGGCCGGGCATGTAGGTACCGGTCTATGAATAATAAATGTGTCGAGCTGGCCGATTGAGGGAAATTGAATTTTATAGTTGGTAACACATACGAGGACAGATGTCACAAAATGGCTGCTCGCCGCCTGCTACGCGGTGGATAATCGAAATGTCAAATAGAAATCAAAATTAGGTCGATTGTAGTGTTAATAATTAAATAATGACAGACTAGGTGGCAGGCGGTAGCATGTGTACGCATTAACGGGGGTACACACTTGATTTGTATGAAGGGAAGGTGCGAGCTTTATTGTGATTAACAGAGTTACTTCTGTTTGGTTGGACAATTATCAGCCCATTACATAGAGTAGGTACACATTGACCCGCTTTCCATTAAATAATTAAAATGCAGTCAGATCAGACTGCGTATTGATTGATAAATTTAATACTAGGCACATTTACACTTGTGCATTAAAACAATTGTCTGAAATAAATAAATTGAATTGAATTACATCTTAAGTTCGTAAGTACCTATACTTATATGAAAAACCGCCCAAGTGCGTGTCGGGCCACGCGCAAGTAGGGTTCCGTAGTTGCCCACTACGGCGGAAGGCTCATAACGTCTAAATACGGGCCCAAATAGGACGATGGTAACTGAAACAACGTGAGCGCACAAAAATATGTACTTTTTAAGTTTACTAACTATAACTCGTAAACTTGTGTAGTCTTCTTGGCTGTGATAGTTTTCCTTTTAAATTCATTATATTTCCTACTGTCGTGTTTTTGTGGGTCTCCAAGTGCCTCCATTTACCCGAGAGGGGGGAAACACACACACTTTTTTAAGGCCTATTATACCATACCTCATACTACAAGATAGGTGAGAAAAAAATATCACCACTACTCTACATGTAGGGGAAGTACACAAAAAAAAAATATTTTTCAAAAAATTTTTCTACTGTTTTGTTGGCGTGATTAATATTTATGTTCTTGCCAAATTACAACATTCTAGTACTAAGGGTATCTGAGCTACAGAAGGGTCGGACGGACGGACAGAGTGAAACTATAATGGTTCCTTTCCTTGTGGACTACGGAACCCTTAAAAGCTGAAAAGTTGTTGTCTGTTTGAATGCCCACGACCTATGTCAGTCTGGTGATTTCAGATTTACTTAATGGCGTACACACAACGGCTTTAATTTATTACCAAGTAAGTACTATGAGGACTTCTTCTTCGTCCGAGCGTGTTTCCCGGTTGCATCTTCAGCTTACGTTTCAGAACCCAGGGTACGCTATTAATAATGGTCCTGATTTGGCGGTACTGGTTATTACAATAGAGCGACTGCCGTCTGACCTCCATAACTCTTTTTACAGGGAAACCAGACCCACAGGAACATGATCCGAGTGAGTTAATGGCTAACACTATCAGATTTTTCAGGCTGCCTAAAGGCATCTGACATAGCCTAACGACTGCCATCTACCGATAACAGCCAGGACCGACGGCTTGACGTGCCTTCCGAAGCATGGAGGAGCTCAAGATAGAAATGGCACTAATGGCGACCAATCCAAACATGGCCGCAACTCGCCGTCGCCGTCGTTTGACGCGCACTATCGTTACGAACACGCGCGTCGCGCTGTGCTATCGAGAATAGTAGAGATCAAAAACTAGGGCCGAAAGGTCGAAAATAATTTAAGCCCGATATGCGTCCGATAAACGTCCGTTCGCTGGGCGGAAACAAAAATTCTTATATTAGAATGCTTTTCACATGGCTTACGAGCTATAAGTTATAATATATTTTCTTGGAATGGATAATAAACCATTTTAACATGAGATATGATTGCTATTGTAGCTTAAAGGTCAACTCCTAATTAGATGTTCAAGCAACTCTGAAAAGTCACCAGCTTAGGTATGAAACTATGATTGTATTCGTTCATTATAGATATTATGTTTGCCCAGTGAAATGGACTTTTATCGGGCGTAAATGGACGGAAATCGGGCGCTTATTATTTCCGACTTTTAGCCCGGACAAAAACCCATCTCTAAGCATAGCGCGGCGCGCCTTTATGAGGACTATAGTACTTATAAAAATATTAATAACATAATAATTTAAGTAAATTATTTCTTATCGTAGCTACTAAAATAAAATGAGTGAACAAATGCTTGAGTGAAAAAAGCTCTATCTTAATTTCGAATCATTACGAGTATGTTTACAACAATATCACGTAACACAATAGTAACTCAATTTGTTTTATAGCTGATACATTGTCGTTAATTGATTTCCCCTCAGCGCCCATCTCTCTGAGCGCTCCCATCCCGAGTTAGATAAATTCGCGCTATCCGTTTACATCATTAAATTTTATTAGTGGCAACACAATACCGGGCCATCCGTGCGTCGATCGAGAGAGGGAGCTTCCTTTAGGCAGCAGCGTCCCCCACACCAATTCGCATTTCCTTTTGGCACGAATTAAGCAGGCTATTAAGTCGGCTTTGAGACGTATGACGAATAATAAAGCTGAACGGACAATGGCTACACATTCACATGAAGATTTGTCGATTTGTGTTCAAATGAGCGGCTTTTTAATGCGATTTCCGAGGTATGTGATTGTATGTAGGCAATCTAATTTTACTCTTATTTTCCCTAGGAAATATATACCAACACAATTACCTTTTTATTTGTAACTAGATAATTATTGTTACTTTAAATCTATATCCCATCAGCGCCTTGACAGATTTTTATCAATAAACAAGCCAATTTATCGGTATCGGTAGAGTCAGTTTATTACACTGTAATCTTCAATCTGTCCATTGCAATCATTATTCGATTAATGGAATTCAATCTTATTGCTGTCATGTATAAGTTGCGTCACCTAATAGATAGATGGCGTGAGCGGCGGTTATTAGTGTTACCAGAGTCATAATCTGTCATAAATGTCAAGCGAATGAGGCGATGCGATGCCGCTATTATTTCAAATATTATCGTCATTTCAATTCCTAGCTTAAACAAGTGGGCATCTATCAGCCATTGTTACAGAAAGTGTCACGCAATCACAACTATAAAATAGGCACCTACGATACGGAATATAAATTTCGAGGGACAATGTTTCGACCGAAATAGTTCTGTAATTGACTTATTACGAATTGGGATCATGATAATGATACAAAATTATGTGTATTCAAATGTCGGATACAAAATGACAATTAGATTAGAGTAAAATAACCTAAACATGTAACATTTAATCGCTATAAAGAGTTCAGTACATAGAATTCGAACATTATCTAAGTAGGTACCTACTTGTTCAAATGAAATAAGTATCCATTCATACAGTTTTAATTTATTAGGTCGGGGGTAAAACATAAGTATAAGTAAAATATTTGGCATAACATAAACCTTAGTCTCTAATGATAGGTATCCCATCAAGCTTGGTGATTTGTTGCAGACGATTGGAGGCTTGGGTGCGCCAGGTTTCCACGTCGGGCTGGTTATCGAAAATAGGATTCCCTATGAATACCAGATCTCTTAAAGCTGGACATTCCTGAAAAACTTCACAAATTTATCTTCCCATCTTCTTCTTAGCTAGTCGACTCTAGCAAATGTATATTTGTGAGGACCAGAACTCCGCCACTGACAAGGCGTTGTCAGTGGCTTCGTATAGGTCCCCGAGCGTGCAGGTGGCTGGGCACGCAGGGCACGATAAATTATGTGCCATGGTCTGGGGAGAGACACCACATCGTGTCAAGTAATTTAAGTAGGTATACAAATATTTTTATGCTTATAGCAATACTAAATCATTTAAGTTGAATACCTAATGCTAATGATATAGACTTTCTATATGAGAAACGGCTACTACCTGTAGTCTGTTAAATTCAACCCATTCCTTTATCATGTTGTTAGACATGTAGAGCACGCGCAGGTTTTTCATCGCCCCGATACCTTTCAACTTGTCTATTGGGTTGTAGCTTATCCATAACTCCTCCAGAGTGTCTGCTACCGTTTCCTGATAAAACATAATTAATCACCAGGGTGTGCATGGTCAATGGACCGTATCATGTACACAAAATGAATGAAATATTTGCAATCAAAACTTGGGACGGGTTGACATTTTGTTAAAGTGAACTTTGATCTTCCTAAATCTCGTTATGTAAAGTACACTTATATGAAGCAAATTGTAAAAAAAACGTTCAATTTTATTGAATGATAAAACAGCCCTGTTACGTATTATGAGTATTATTTAGCCTTATTCAGATAAGCCTTGCTAGCTATTCTTCCAAACCATAAGTCCTCTAAAATTCTTGTTTTAGGTAGAGATAAGTAATTTCGGCATTTTTGTTGTGCTGAGTCCTATGCCCGGAACCTTTTTTTAGAAATGCCACAGAATTAGTAATAGTAGAAATGCTTAAGTTGAATTTAAAAAAAAAAAAATTTTATCGGTAATAGATATAACTTCATTGAAGCCTCTGTTTGGTCTGTCATCGCCATCGCTTTTTACAATTTCTACGGGAAAAGTGATAATAGTCTTCCTTCAGACTTAGGACTTAATGGAAGTTGTCACATTGTGGGAAAAATTGTATATGTTCCCACAATGCGAGATTTTTTTTTAATAAATGGGATTAATACCTATATATATTATATTGGATTCCTGCTCTACAGGTAAAGCTTAACATAAAAACCTTCCTCTTGAAACTCTATGCATCTCTAAATAATGTAATACAGAGGTATTATTACATTATATAGAGTAGGTAGAGATGCATAGTTTCAAGAGGAAGGTTTTTATGTATAACCTAACCTATATGCACCCGTCGAAACCAGGGAGGGTCTAAATATATGTATGTACTTACAATGCCAGCCAGCGATTTAATATAATTTCGTCCCAGAGATAATATCTTAAGACTTCTCATCCCTGCTATACCTGCTATTTTGTCGATCATGTTTGACGAAAGGCTAAGTTTTCTGAAACACATAGAAGAAATCTACTCAGATGAGGTAATTTTGTCAATCCAAAATATCTTTTACCGCCTTTATTTATATATTTGCATTTAATTATTTTAATTGTCGTATATCATTTTGTAAGTTGATTATTATGATGACTGTAACGCGTTGATGTCTTTCAAATGAACTCTTACTAATAATAAGGTTAGGTAGTAAGGGAACCCTTATAGTTTCGCCATGACCGTCTGGCTGTTCGTCCACAGTTTAGCTCAGAGAGTTGTATAACCTACTTGTATTTATAATGCACCACCACAGAACATAGAAATTATCCGAATAGAAATGTTTTGATGTCGGACTTAGTTCCAGGATAAGTGGGGCAGCGTATTCTCTCTTTTTATCTTCAATTAATACATCTAAACCCATGTAAACCACACCACACCTTATTATAAATGTATTACTTAGTTTACAACAAAGCCACCTAATATTATCGACCAATAACAGTGGCAATAAATGACGCAATCAAATTCCCCGCCCATTTTTTCTGTGAAACGTTGGCTTGCAAGCCAAACTAGTGACACGTTTTTCGTGCGCTATGCCACTTCTTGTTAACATTTCTAAATTCTGTGTGCACCACCAAGCTATGCCTAAAATAACATTATATGTTTTAAAATTGAAGCGCGCTTAGCGTTTGTGGGCCAATCGGTTTATTACAACCGGTAAAACTTAAATATTTCTAAGTAAGTAAATTCCACCCACTCGCATGCGACTAAGGTAGATAAGGCACCGTCCATTTTCTCTATAGGAGGCCACTGAAACTGCAGCTCAATCACTGTGGCTTCAGTTGAATTCTCTCCTTTGGTCTTCTCCCAACGGGCAATGGCTTCTTTGCAAGTTGTTGGTTTTAGTGCCATCACGGAGTTCTATATAACTTTGTGGTCTTCTTATTAAATATTAGAAGTGCTATCACAATAAACTTACAAATACTGTTTTTGTCTCAGGTATTTGTTTTTGATTTGATTCACAGATTTGATTACATAAGTTTATAATTTTGTTTATGTCAAATTTCAAGTCTATTGACAAATACTTGAGGGTTAAAACCTTTTTAGATTTCGTTCGTTGCAATAAAGCGATGGCGTGCGTAAGACCGTTTGAAGAACATTACTTACTTTAATTTTTTATAATAAAATTAAGTTGCTGTTTTACTAGATCTCTAGACAAAAACAAATACCTATCAATCAACATCAAATAACAAGTCCAGCGGTTTATATCCGCATTCTTTCTGCGATCTTACTCGTACGTAAATAAATAAATATATAGTCGTAATATAAATAAATAAATATATAGGGACAAATCACACAGATTGAGTTAGCCCCAAAGTAAGCTCGAGATTTGTGTTATGCGATACTAACTCAACGATACTATATTTTATAACAATTACCTACATAAATAGATAAGACCCAGGTCAATCAGAAAAAGATCATCCAAGACCCAGGTCAATCAGAAAAAGATCATTTTTCATCTTGACCTGACCGGGGATCGAACCCGGGACCTCCTGAGTAGCGGTCAGGTATGTTAACCATTACGCCGCCTGGGGCCAAACAGAAAATTATCATTTTTCATCTTGACCTGACCATCATTATAATTATAACACAAATATCATTGTTTATTGTAGTAAAGATATTCTTTGTATGTGGAATAAAAGGTAAATACCTATAAGATAGATATTACCTTACCGTATACGTATAGCCGTGCAGGGCGTTAAATCAGCGTACTTGAAATTCAGCGGGCAAACACCGGGCTTTGAAGGGTCCTCGGAAGGGCTCCATGAGGGTAGGCGTGAGGGCGCGGCGTGATTACTGCGCCCGACCGGCACGACCCTGCGCCCTGAGAATACACAGATTTTCTGTCACCAAATCAAACAGTGTTTTTGATTCGCCTAGCCATACTGCCATGTCATGACCTTGCTTCTTTTTTTTCATCGGTTCCTCATTGCTGAGGATCGTGAACACATTATGTGTTTTCAAGTTATGCGATCATCAGTGCTATGGACCGCTCTGTAAATGCTGCCCCCAGCTGCTCTTGTACTTGTGTGATTTATCGATCATCTGATCGTAACGGTCATCAAAGAGTACGTTAGTGCTATTAGGTATTCTGTGCTTATAGTATGTCAACTTGCTAATATAGGTAAGTATAAATGAGAACTTCGTGTCTTTGGACTTGAATGGAAGGGTTATGACTTTAACTCCAAGACCATTGTTCTCAAAATTGTTTCGGTCCATACATTGTTTCCGCTTAGACTCCAGACGTGATTAAAAAAAAATTGTATTATTGGCCTATATTGATTCCACTTCAACTACATAGTAGTTTTAGTACAGTCATTCTTCCAACTTCGCTCGCTTGGCGCCAGTTGTCATGCAGATATTTTCGCATAATTAATGATGGCCTTCGACAAGAGGAGGAGAGAACCTACCGCTTTGAATACCGTCTTCATGAATGAATGAATGAATGAATAAACACTTTATTGCACCAATTACAAAAATACATCATTGGATTGTACAGGATCAAAGATAAAAATTAGTACAAAGGCTTCATATAAATCAATCACATGAAACGCTGTCGTCTCTTGTTTTTTGCAATGATCATGCTGCAGACTGTCCACTGCTGGACATGGGAGTCACATCCATCCATTGGTCGTCTGGCCAGTATAACTTTTTATTACAAAACCACGAAAATAAAAATCTAATTTAGCCTAACAAGTACTAGGAACCACAGAGAACTACCAAATACAGACAAGAGTTTTGCATCTAGAGTTCTAGAGATAAAAATAAATAAAATAAATAAATAAATATATAGGGACAAATCACGCAGATTGAGTTAGCCCCAAAGTAAGTTCGAGACTTGTGTTATGGGATACTAACTCAACGATACTATATTTTATAACAAATACATATATAGATAAACATCCAAGACCCAGGTCAATCAGAAAAAGATTATTTTTCATCTTGACCTGACCGGGGATCGAACCCGGGACCTCCTGAGTAGCGGTCAGGCATGTTAACCATTACGCCGCCATAATCCTCTAGATCTCATCATTTACAAGGGCTTGGGTTAATAAAATCATAGCTTTGTAAATTACAAATATTTACTCCACTCACCCCATAGAGATCATAAAGCAGCATTCGAGAGGCACGTGGCAGTCCTGACTTCCTGAGGATTTTATATCCACGACACGTGCCTGCAAATCTACCAATATAAGTACTTACATTATATTGTAAGAACTGCCTCTGTGGTCCAGTGGTTAAGGCGTTTGCCTATTGACCCAGGGGTCGTGGGTTCGATTTTCACGGGAAGCATACTTAGTTTAGTTGATTCCAGTTCGGTTAGGACATTGCAGGCTTGAATCACCTGATTGTCTATAGGTACTAAGGAAGATTTAATTGTTGGTTTGTTTGTTTGTTGTCCAGTAGTGGACCGATGAGAAAAATTCTTTTAGCGTTGAAGTTGATTTGAAAAGCTATGTGTGTGTGTACCACGGGTGAAGCCGGGGTGGATTGCTAGTCTAACAATAAAGATGATTCTGTGCTTTGGAAGGCAATTTAAGCCGTTGGTCCCGGCTGCTAACTGGTATTAATATACCTACCTTGTTTTCACATGTTTATAAAAAATGATTAAGTATTGATTGATTACAAGTATTGATTATTACCTAGTTAACGTCAGAGGCTGAGAGGCGGTTCCAAAAAAACTCTGACACCAGGGTATGCATGGTCGATTGGCCAATTTCGAAGTTCGAAGAACAATTTTGTTGGTAGAAAGTTTATTAATCTAGGTAAGTATAATGCTATACTATGAGGTTCGCTGTGTGTAGGTAGTGTTTTTCTTTGCTTGAACGTGCTAATCTATGAAACACAATGTTTTGTAGTAGAACTATCTACTAGTAAGTATACCTACCTACCTTTCTAACAAAAAATAAAATTCAATTCGGTCTTTGAACAACGAAGCAAACAAACAAAGAATAATGAAGAACATTACAATAAAAAAGTTGGAAATAGGTACATACTTTGCATTTTTTGAAGTTGGTTGAATGTTCCAGCATCGACAGTCGACACCTTATTGAAATGGATATATCAAAAAATACCCAAATAGCAATAAGACCCTCGACAAATAGTTCCCTCGATTTCACCATGATCCCATCATCATCCTGATCTTGACGCTTACCATTACCACCATCTCTTAAATCCATGCAAGAACGAGTGAGTAAGCGATACAGCGCAATACATGATGTAAGGCGACATCTCCCTTAGGTTTTTAAGAGATGGTGGTAAGCGACCTGGTAACATACCTACATTAAAAATTAAAACGTCCTCCTTTTTTGAAGTCTGTTTAAAAATAAAACATTCCCATTCCGACGAATTGAGAACCTTCTTCTTTTTATGAAATCGGTTAAAAACAAAACGATTGTACATGGTACTGAACTGACTGACCGCACGTCCTGTCAGTGTCAATGTCATCATTTAGCTGACGCCTGACGCTACGCGTTTGTATTGATTGTTGACACGATAAAACAACAGATGTGCGTGCGTATAACCTACAAATATTTATTAAAATAATATTTTTTTAGTGAAAATGGAAGATTTACAACTCAATATTTCAGCTGTGAAGAAAGTAAGTTTTTATGTCTATAGTTACTTAGTAAAGTATACGCATGATTTACAAATTTTCATATTTTTTTATAGGTAAATAAAAAAGCTAGTGCTGCTCCAAAAAATGCTTCAGAATATAAATTTATGTCCAAAGCTAAGTTCACTGGTAAAACTATAGCTAGGAAAAGACCCCAAAAGCTTAGTGAAGCCATTAAAAATATAGAAGGGCCTCAAAATAAAGTTTTCAAATCTTCAGTACAGGTGCCTAATAAACCAGATTTAGCTACGAACTTAAGAGATTTGAGTGAAAATAAGGGCAAATATCAAGGAAAACATTACCAGGAGCTGAATGATGAGTTACAATTAAAACAGAATAAGCCTAGAAGTGGAGGTTGGATTTCATCGTTATTTAAAAATAATCCTGAAGTTCCTCACATTGGTCAGCGAGCTGTGAAACCTTTAGTAGAAAAAGTGTTTGCTGGTAAAAATTTTGCTGATTTAGAAATTCATCCTCACTCTGTTGCTAATCTGCAGCAAAATTTGGGTCTGAAAGAATTGATGACAGTACAACAAAAATCAGTTCCCATAATTTTGCAAGGCAGAGATGTACTAATCAGGTAAGTTAAATTTTGTAGTAGAATCATGAATACTTGTACTTACTAGTATTATTTATTAGAGATTTCACTCGGGAGTATATCTAGTCTTGTTTTTTGTTCATATGATTGCTTTTATTATGTTGCCAAATATGTGGTTATTAATTCAAATGCGTTTTAAGTTGACCGCCATTTGAGATCAGGTGTGTGAAATAAGGAAAAAAAAAATTAAAAACCACTGTTTTTCTCATCTTTTACCTTGTCTGAAGTAAAGCTAGTAACCCAAGACTGATAAAAATGGCAAAGCACTGTTGACGCCATCTGCCCCATCTGGTGGCCTTAGGACACCAACCAAGACCCAAGTTCACCAACATATGTTATAAGTTCAGAGCTTTATATTATACAAAGCCCAGTAAAAAAATAAGCTTGTTTCCGAACAGCAATCAATTTGGAATTAATAAATTGCATAAGTTGTGAAATCTAATGTGACAAAAGCAAGTGTTGTGTAGATAAAATGGGATTTTATTACTTAAAATGTGTTTTCATTTCTTAAAATATGTTTGAGTGTACAGCTATGGTACATCACATATTGTGCACCTGCCGCTGTATCCCGCTTCTGCTGCAACCTGTATTGTTTATGGCCATTGAAGTGTTCAATATGAAAACCAAGACAATTACTATTTAAATATGAATGAAAGACTATGATAGGTTTATGAAATAAGGTTCATGCCATGGATTTTCTAAAACACTGTGGCAGTGGTTTCCACTTTCTATCGTATGGGCCATAAGCCTACCTTAACTAACCTGATAAGAATATTATTTGTTAATCAAATATATTTTTTATTCCTAAAATATTTAACCTTTACAGGTCTCAAACTGGCTCAGGAAAAACTCTGGCATATGCTTTACCAATAGTGGAAGCATTACAAGAGATACGACCGAAACTGAACAGACATGATGGTATAAGTGTAGTGGTTGTTGTGCCCACTCGGGAACTAGCTGTGCAAACATATGAGTTGTTTGTTAAACTTGTAAAGGTATTTTTATGAAAAGATATATTTTTACTCCATTTATATTACTGATATTATTAAAATTACAATGGAAGCTATATAAAAGCTTATAAGCTCAATATCAGGGTATGCAGAGACAATTGGCCTTGTTGCTCACTTGATAAGTAGCAAGAATAAAGATGTTCTTTCTACTAGAGATCAATTAATTGACAGTTATTAGGACAATCAATTTTATTTCATTCATTGTCAGTAGTACCATTATCAGTACCATGATGAAACTACTGGTGATTTTTTTATCACGTTGGCAGAACAGTGCTTTTTCCTAAGATTAAAGGTAAGTACCCTATGTCCTTCCTAATACTTTTAACTATGTGTATGCAAAATTTCAGAGAGATTGGTTCAGTAGAACTTGAGTTTTAAGTGTACACTAACACGACTTTCTTATATATACAGATTCAGCTTATTATTTACTTAAGCATATTCCAGACAGCTAATGTTTATTGGCAGGTCCTTCTTGGACAACAGAAAATTTACTAACATTGTTTTGTTTACTTGTTTGTAGCCTTTTACATGGGTTGTACCTGGTTTGTTGAGCGGGGGTCAAAAAAGAAAAGCGGAAAAAGCAAGACTCAGGAAGGGTCTCAGTATATTAGTTGGCACTCCCGGAAGAATAAATGATCACTTACGTCACACAAAATCTTTGAATTTTGCAAAGACTGGGTAAGTATATGTAAGTCTTGTTTTGATAACATTTATACAATAAATAATTATAGTCATTGACAGAGTCTCCCGGGTCTCCTCTTTATTTAATAAAGGTCTAACTTTTATTTTCAGTGTCATTTTTGCATTGCTTTGTATAGGAGTTATATTTCATAATTATTTTGTAACAAAATTTGTCATTAATGTTTATGTTTTTTACTTGATAAAGTGAAAGAATTATATATGTATAATAAATAAATCCGAATCTTTATTGTATTACAAGAGTTATAAATAGTATAGTTTTACCACTACTATAGCCAGTTACCTCCCATCTACTTGTACATATATATACATACTTATACAGTATATATTTTAGGTTGTCTGGAAGAGATTGCATTAGCGATAAGGCCGCCTATTGTATTATCTATTTTGTAATTTCCTAACTGTATATTTTTACTGGTGCACTAAAGAATTTTTGTCTTGTCTTATCTTTAGTTACAAACACACATTTAACTTATGTTAAACATTTTTAGCTGCCTAGTGTTAGACGAAGCAGACAGATTATTGGACATGGGCTATGAAAAAGATGTAGCAGCTATTGTTAAAGCTATTCAAGACCATAAAAATAATGCCACATATGATCCCCTAGCTCTAGCAAAGCAGAGTATAAGGAAAGCTGATCAAGATAGCCCTGAAAAAGCAAATGTTTCAGATGAGCAAAAAAGTATGAATTATAAGCATCATTTGACTGAAGTATTTTTATCTACAGAAAGGCAAACTATATTGCTATCTGCCACACTCACTAAAGTAAGTTTTTTATATAAGATGAACTGCCCCAGCTTCGTATGGGCTAAAATAAAAATGCTGTTTGCCAAGGAATAGACTTCCTAGACTAATTTATATAAATATCAAAAACTGTTGCGTGGTTTGGAAGAGGTTAGTGTAAAAATAAACCTAATTGTATTCTATGAAATGGTAAATATAGAATTTTCTAAAGTATTTTGTGTATAATTTAGTTTTGTAAATTAAATGGTAATCATTATTTGTTATTTCTTAGGCTGTAGAGAATTTAGCTGGAATCACTTTGGTGGATCCTGTATTTGTAGATACATCTGAAGGAAGAGCACTTATAGCTGACTCACTTAAACCACAAGGCGAAAAAACTTTAACTCAAACATTTACAGAAGAATCTGTGAAGAAAGATAAAAAACAGAAAGTAGAAAAGGAACTTTCGAAAATCAAAGAGGAGCCAAAAGTTGAAGAGGAAGATGTTTCAGTTGCTAAAGCCGATGTAGATACTAAGCAACAAACCAAAAGAGGTGAGATCTTTATACGTTAAATTGACGTGAAATATTCTTATTTTTTCTTAATTCATGTACACAAAAATAACAAAATTTTACATAAATATACATTAGTACAAAATTGCTGCTATTTCTAAAAAAAATATCTTTCAATTTACCAGGAAACTAGAAAAAAAGGAAACAAGCCTGTACTAAGAAACAATTACGTGGTCTTTGGTTGTTTTTGACGCCATGTCCTTTATTGGAGCGTAAATTACAAATAACATAAGCCAGCCTTTGTATGTTCTGTTTCTTCACAATGTCTAAATGTATATCCTTTTGTACAGTAAAGATATTATAAATAAACAGACAATAAATACATTAAAAAAAGTATTCTCATTCAAATCAAGTGAAATGTTCGTTTTATTGTAGGTTTAAAATCATTCAGCGGAATTAATCACCCAGAGTTATTTGAAAATGAAAATAAGTGTACAATTGCCGAAACATCAAATATTGATACAAATAATGTGGACAGTGACAGTGATTCAGATTACGAATATTTTAAAGTACAAAATGAATTAGATCATAAAAGTAAAGTAGTTGTCATTGAAGAAGAGGAGGAAGTAGAAATCAATCCACCTGTGACAGGCAACACTTTTGTTGAGGCTGTAAAATCAGCTATAGTTGAAGACGAACTAATATTGCCAGCAACAGTAAACCAGACATTCCTTATAGTTCCAATGAAACTAAGATTTGTGACACTTTGTTCTCATATTGTGGAACATTGTGTGTTAAATAAGAAAGGAGGTAAAATGATCGTATTTATGGCAACTTTGGAAATGGTAGATTACCACTCAGAGTTGATCGAGACTGTCCTGACTGGCAAAAAAGTTAGGGCGAAGAAAAAGGATAAAAAACCCCAAAGCACCAAAAGAAAAACAAATGACGATGATGATGAGGTAATAAAAAATCCTTTTGTTATTCTACAGCTTAATTTTTTTCATGGGTTTTATATCTGAGGTGTGAATTTTAGAAGTCGTCATCATCAGAATCCGAATTCGAAGTAGACTATCAAGAACAATCTGAGGGAGGGTTGGTTCCTGTTGATTTGGAAATGTTTAGACTGCATGGTTCTATGCCACACGAGCAACGAATGGAAGTGTTCAAGCAATTCCGAGCTGCCAGAAATGGTGTCCTTATTTGTACGGTAAGAATATGTCTTCTTTCAGCGCCGTTTTATCATTGTACTTGAGTTAAGTAATAATATAATAAATCCAACTATATATTAAATCTTTTTTCGCTAATCTACCTACGTATCTATATAAGGTTTAAGATGTCTACGGGAGAGATTAATGACGGTACAGAAGCTATAAATTATATTAATATTTTGGAGCTAAGCCATTTATCTAGTTTTGTTGCAAAAAGAAACAAAGTATAAAATTAAAATCTATTCACTCAAGTCAGTTCCGCTTTCTATATCGCTTCTAATTTGAACAACATTTGAAGATTGATGCCACCTACACCTACAGACATTACTTTCTTAATTCATCAACGGAGGCGGCTTCCAACACCGCGCACCGCTCGCTTTGTGTGTCGATATCTAATTGTTGTTCGGCTATACTATTAGTTGGTCATTCATTTGCGTCCGCAGCTCCCACATCACCGCTGACAATGCACCTCGATTAAACACCATTATCTGTATTTATTACATCTGTGAAGCCGCCTCGATCGTCGGTACATGTACAGCATTTCGTTTGCTATTGTCGGTCAATAATTTAAATAGTTGCCTACAATTACACGGTTTCACTTGTAATTATGTGTGGCGTTTCTATAGATTTGAAAGAGATTTAGATTTTCCTAAAAGATCCCCCTTTATTTTTCTACTGTTCATATTTCTTCTGGAAATTACTTTGTATGAAATGTGAAATGACTTTGTGCGTGTGAACATTGGTGTCAGAATTTTGAGCTACCTGGAAGTTAGATTTATTAGGTTAAGCAGAATATAACGATAGCAGTCTGGACTAAAAAATAAATAAAACTTTATTGAGAATCAGTTGCAGTGATTGTTTCCTATCAATAGTTAAGATCATTTAAAACTATTTCCAAGTACGCAGCAGCGATTCTATGACGCATTTGAAACAAAAGGATAAGTTTTTCAATTGTCCTTAATTTAACATCTAGACGATGACTTGCTCTCCTGCACTAACTGGTGTTTTTTTATTTATTTTGCCTTATCGACTTTTAAATCTCTTACTATTTGTTATAACTTTTTAAACGGATTTTATGTTACCATTTTAGTTCATTAGGTCCTTAATTACATTAAATCGGCAATGGTTCACATGGAGTCAATCAAGCCGCCCCTGAGCTCGTCCAATCTGTGTCGCAGCGGGCGGCCGCTACCGCTCTCCGTACTCTACCGACAATATTTTCTGTACGCATTATTAAAAAAAACCATCGAAGATACAGACATAATTTTTCATGCAAAACCCTTAACAATTAAACATTCCTAATCTTACTTATTAAGATAATGATAAGTTCTTAACATTAAACAACACTTTACAGTTTACCTGTTTCTCAAATGAAGTAATTTTCAAACTTAAATAATACAGTTTGCTAATAACTCAACTCGATTTCCAAGCTTCTGGAGGGTGTAGGTATTTCTAAGTCTCGTCTTACTATTTTTGCAACAAAATCACAGCCACGAATCATACTTTGATACACATTAAATATAGCAACTACTAATAAACGTGAATTATAAATTTCGAATCAAGTTCCGAATTTGATAACAATCACGAACTTACAACTTTGCGGATATGATTGCTAATAATATCACTGTAATCAATAAACAAAAAAGAAGTAACCATGGACACAAAGCGAAGCTTGCTTTGAGCTTTATCTTTGTATTGTTTTGTAGTAAGACAGTGCCTAATAAAGCTTCTGTTCTTTTTATTTAATACGCCATCGCAGTTGTAAAGGAATGTTAATATTTCTATTATGAGATGATAACGTCGACTGATGGACGCAAGTCCGACTGAGAGTGACTTTATATTAGGCAATTTTATTTAATAATCAATCACAAAGGAGCCAGGATGGTCAGGCCAAACTTGAACTTTTCGCTGTGCTCATTCATTTTATGATAGGAATATGAAAACTATCAAATTTTTGAAGTTGAATGAGACCTTATTACCAAAACAACGGTCTCAGTCAGTTTGTCTGTCAGAGGGTAATTTTCTTAAGCAACTAACAAAAACAGTTTCATCCATAAAAAACACTTTCTTTGGGGCTTTTGGTACACCCTTGATGCGTGCTTACTGATTTATTACTTTTTAAAGTTGTAACATTTTTCGATAGGACGTAGCAGCGCGAGGCATAGATGTACCCCGAGTAGATTTGGTGTTGCAGTATTGTGCGCCTGCCTCGGCTACGGATTATGTTCACAGGTAATTTGCACAAAAAAAGATACTCGTACGGTTTTAGTTTCCTTAATTTCAAGTTTTTCTTCAAGGATTTAAGGTCCTTCACAACTCTCTCTCTTCATCTAAAAATAAGATAATAATACTTTGTCAGGGTTGGACGTACCGGCCGCGCAGCTCAGGTTGGAGCTGCCATTATGTTTTTGCTACCAAGTGAAGTTGAATTCGTCAGACATCTGGAGCAAAAAAGAATAAGGTAAAATTGTTATAAAAATAGTAAATGAAATATTACTGTGGACAACCTAAATTGGTGTATCATCATCCCAGCATTTTCCCCGGTTGCATCCTAATCCTAAGCCGTATATGGCTTTGGTTGGTGCCCGGTGTCTGTTTAATCGCGATCTTATTTTTTTCTCTATGGTACTTAAGCGGGCCTGCCTCAATAAAAACAGTTTTTTTTTACTTAAATAGTGAGCCCTGCTTTACATTTATTTAATTAAAATGATGAATGAATAAATGATTTGAATTTGAACTTAAGACACTACATAAGATTGATTTATTAGATAAAATATTTAATTAAGGACCGGCTTGACGCTTCTGTCGGACAGAGGTTTGTATCTTTGTTTGTTCCTTACTCTTCTTTTACGACATCACAGTAGAGTAGTAGATTAGAAGCCGGGTACTCAGTTTTACCGTACATTTTATCCCTGCCAGATTACGACAGGCAGACGAATCGCATGCGCTGGATGCGTTGCGCACCGTAGCCCCTACTGCAGCCAACGCTGCGCGCGCCGCCATCGCTGTGCAGACGCAGCTAGAGTATACCGCACACAGCAGCAAGGAGTGGCTTGCTAGAGCCAGCAGAGGTCAGCACTCATACACACACACAGATACAGAGACAGTTAAATCTTTGCATCATTTCTGCTAGAATATTCAAATAAAAAATAAATATAGTTAAAAAAAAAACAAAAAAAAAACACGCTTTAATGAGCAATCGAACTAAAAAATTAAAAATAAATTAAACCAAAAAGCGTGTGGAGTGCTCGTCAAATGAAAAATATGGCACAAGCATCCCACACGCTTTTTGGTTTAATTTATTTTTAATTTTTAAAGCGTGTTTTTTTTTGATTTTTTTAACTATATTTATTTTCCTCTTTTTAGAGATAAACTTATCGAATTATTGTATTGTCATCGGTCCTTGATAGTTCTACAAAGTTTGAATTAAATCTGACCGTTCAAAGTGGGTCAAAATAAAGTTCAAAGAAGTCGGTTACAAACAAGCAACAAACATGAAGCTAATAAAAGCGTGTTAAAAAGCTTTATGTCATTAAAAAAATCTATTCAATTGCAAGGTGCCAATGTGTTTTATCATTATTTGTATTTCTGCCGTTTTGCTTTATTTGTCCTCCAAAGCCAATTTTTTTATCTCTCTCACCTAAGTTGAGAATAAGTATGTACATATTAATTGTTTAAATGTTTACTTAGCCTACACATCATGGGTACGTTTCTACTCCGGTTACCCGCGTGAAGTCAAGCAGTGGCTGGACGCGCGGCAGTTACACCTGGGACACGCGGCCAAGGCCTTCGCGCTTAGGGACACGCCAGCTGCGCTCGCCAGGAGGGCCAAGGCGGATCCTAATATGAAGAAGGAGAAACCATTAAACAGACTCACCGTCAGAGAAGAAGAGGAAAAGAAACGTCCAGGGTCAGTCACAAACACAAATATATACATTAAGAAAAATCTTACTATTTCATATCTTGTCTCAATTTGCTCACAAATAGGCTAGTTGACTTGTATTTCGTTTTTGTTTAAAATAATTATTTTCTATTTGTTTAGATTGAAACATTTTTTCCATATTTTTCTGAGCCCTCTAAGGCAGCAAAACTTAATTTCAAAAGTTCACTTAAAATCCTATCAAAAGCACCGTCGGTTTTTTTGCTTTTTTTACTTTTGTGACGTAATTATTCTGTAAGGTGCTATTTTTGAAACCTGATTCTCGCTAAGAACCATAGAGCCGCATGAAAATCATGCGATTCCACAGTCTTGAATGAAAATCATTCATATTACCTACTTTGAACGTCTTTAAAGTCAAAAATAGGTCTGAAACGACAGTTTACCACAATGGTTGCGTCACGTCATGGCGGATGATGGTCAGCCCTCGTTTTGATAGTTCCGAATTGTAAGAAAATTTGAAATTATAATGCCATCTTGCATTTTTCTTAACGGGGATCGATATATTTCGGTTTCGTGATTTATTTATATATTTCGTTTCGATTATTCCTTGATTTTAAAGATAAATCAGTATTTAAAATAAAACTATTGATCATAAACATAAATGGTCGACTAGGGCCCCAAGGTTTGTTCCCAACAGTACCTTCCATATATTGACTGCCCTTCCATATATTGATTGGGATTTGGTCAGACGATTACTAAATTAATTTATGATAATAAATAAATACCTATGTTATTTTATCTATTTTTTATGATAACAGATTCTCAAAAGTAATGGCAGGAGCTTTTGGAGGAAGAATAGTGAACAAGCAGAGTTCTATGCACACAGCCAGTGAATTCGACAGTGGGCTGCCACCTCTTGAGCCACAAAAGAAAAAGAAGAAATATTAAAAAGATAGCCATAAAGAAAGAAATAGTTTTAGATTTTATTGTATACTACCTAATTCAAATACGTCTGTATGATTAATAAAGTTCTTATGTTTGTAAATCGTACCTAAATACTTTTATATTAAGTAAACTGTTATCGTTATAATTGCATTTCATTCAACTCAAACTTAATACCTTAAAGACGAACACTAAAAGATGGGCGCCGTCCAAAATTCTAATCGCGAGTCGAGCTAATGGGCGCAGCCGTTGGCTACCGTTTTCATAACTCTGACTCACGAGTGACTCGAATGAAAAATGATTTTAAACCATTACTGTGCCCCGTCCGGCCTTTTGATATTTAAATTTTTTTCAAGCGGCCATCATTATGGCGGGATGATTTGCGAATTTCGCCCCAGCTCGCGGTTTTTTGTCAGACTCTGAACGAGTTTTTTGTCGCTCTCATTTACTATGTTTTTATTACTGCATAATGACAAATTAACAGAGTATTGTGAGGCGCTTTCATGCTGAATTCTCTGCCCCTTTCAAGGTTGACGGTCTTTTCTTTTAAAATACTTCATCGTCATGTTATACAACGTCTATGAAGCCGTATCTGACTCATATTTTGCGGTTAAATGTCAGAATTCTCAATCATTAAGCGATCCATTCATCGTTTCAAACAAAAACCCTACTCATCATAATTATCGTGTCACCTTACCCTTGACGTTAGTATTAAGAGGCTTTTTATGAGGCGCAAGGTTAGATCATTTATCGGAAATTAAGTTTTATACGATGTCCTTACCTAACCTAATTATGTTTTTTATTTATTTATTTTATTGTACCTAATTTATTCTAGAGGAAGTGTTACTCTTATTAGCAACTAGCTGTGCCCGCGACTACGTCCGCATAGTGTTCGGATGGTTCGGACTATATTATTTTAGATTTCTTCCTCCCATCTCGTCCGTATTATTGCTCCGTCGACGTGGTGGAACTCGACATACTGTGAACAACTCATGGTGTGAGTAGTGCGGTCCTGGTTTTTCTGGCACACTGTTCGTCTCTTCGACTTATTCTATATATTTATTTATATCTGTTTACAAAATTAAAGTCAGTCTATTAGTTCATGTTTAGTTTATCCCCAGTATTCTTATAAATTTTCCGTGATCATTATATATTTGGATGTTATTTTGTAGTATTTGGCCAGGGTCATGGTTATTACACTAATAGGCGAAAAATCCTAATGTTGGAAATCAGCGATAAAAAAAGAAATCTACTGTAACTGTGTCGTCTGTTATTTATTGTACTTAAACTGGTCGTCTGTTCTGCTTAAACTTTGGCTGCCCTTTCCATTACTTTCTAGTACTATAATTTTTAGGCGTTGAGGTACTTTAGTATTTTTGAATCCGTCAACTAACTTACCGAATGCTTCCCATTCTAGCTCAATACGCCGATCGTACGAAGATCTGTATCAAAAGATAAACAACGCCTATAAGTACTATACGTGTATTGGTCAACCATATCTATCCGTTCACCACAAACAATTATGTTCGAAAGGAAACTCCTCTTCAACCAGTGTTTCTTGCCCGCAATAACCTATGGTGCCGAGACATGACTCTCACAAAAGGAACCAGTTGCTTAGGATTGCAGTTGCACAATGGGCCATGGAACGTGTCATGCTCGGCATTAAATTACAAGATCGAGTTCGCAACTCGGAGATCCGACGTAGAACGAAAGTTCACGACGTAGCTCTAGGGTTGCAACTCGAAAATGAAACTGGGCAGGGCACCTCAATGGAAGGAACGCTGGTAGGTGGAGTAAGGCTGTAACGCGGAGTGATACCTTATACACGGAAAACGAACTACTGGACGTCCGGTGGCTAGAAGGGAGCAACTGGATTGCGGTGGCTCAGAATAGGGATAGATGACGTAGACAGAGGGATCGAGGCGTTTGTCCAGCAGTGGATTGTAGACAGCTCATGATGATACTATAGTTATTACTACTTACTCAATATAGTTAATTTTATTTATTATATATCAAAAAAGCGTTTAATAAATACCTAAATGCCCATATCACATTATGTGTCGCGACGTATCCACAGTTGTGTGGCGCGGCTTCGCGCGTCATTAATCGCCACATTTGCATGCCGGCCGGCGCCAAACCTCGTGAAAATGCCTTTTCATTAGCATCAGCTCTACTGAAAAATCGTTCTGGCAAACATTTGTGATTATCATGATCAGGATACATTCGATAGTTCAATGAATATCGTTTCGTAATGAAAGTTTTTTTTTCTTATTCTTAACTAGCTGTAGCCCGCGACTTCGTGCGCGTGGGCTTCGTTCCCGTTATCGTGGGAATTTCGGGAATTGCTCCCGAAATTCCCGTGGGCATTGCCCAAGATTCCCTCTTTTCTTTTATAGGTGCAAAGTTTGTCATGACAATAACCAACACAGAAAAAGAATCAACCGATTTGGTGCATTCGTTCGAAATCAAACATGTCTTGAGTTCATTCAAATGATAACTTTTTTTTGTAAACCGATTTTGATAAAACAAACTTTAGATGTTCTTTCTTTGATAAAACAAAACATTTGGTGAAAGTTTTAAGCAAATCGGTTCTGTACTTTCGGAGATAAGCGTAATCATACACGCAGACAGACAAAATATTAAAAAAAAAATATGCTTTCTATTATTCATTTTAAATGTCCCTCTATCCATTTCAGTCAAAATTACTAAATGTACAGGAAAAATATTTTTACCATTTTATTATATGTACTTAGATTATGTCACCTATGTATGGAATTTCTTACTAATTCATGTACATTTTTCATTCTGGCCAAAATACAATGCTAATTAATAAAATGGCGTTCGGTCCATATACTCAAAGAGCATTCTGCAAAGGTTTTCGAAGGTGTACCTATGTATACCATGGTAATGTCAACCTAAAATTATACCGATCTGCCAGCCCATCGTCTTATTATTTATGACTGGCCGGTTCCCTGACTAAACTTTTTAAGAATATTTCGAATGGTAATCGCCAATGAATTAAAAGTCTAAATTGAGTCTAAACACCATACGGCAAGAGTACCACCACAGTGGTTTTTAAAGACTAAAAAAATTACATTATTTTTTACCTTGGTATGAGTATTTCGTGAATTCATTAAAATCTCGAATTGCAATCTCATTATGTTCAGCCAATATGGCACGGTTTTTAGGAAAGTAGATTACCGACTTCCATTAGCCATATTCTATTAAGCAGAGCCGCTACAGGCGCGGGCGCGCATCACAATAGCGGATAATATTAATTTCCGAAGGTAATTCGCCAGTAGGCACGTACGTGAGTTCTGTGATTGATGTACAGGGAAAATTATCAGATTAAATAAATTTACGCCGGTACACAACACCGAGTTATAGAAAAACTCTAAGCGCAAATAAATATGTCTTAAAATACGAGTAAATAAGGTAACTTGTGTTTTTTTTTTGTCCAGGGCGTCTTGGAAATGAGCCCTTTAGGGATTTTCTCCATTGTCTTACTACCTACTTATATATTTTCTCCACAAGGCTAATCAATGATAAAGTATTTAGGTAAGTAGCTCTATTTAGTCTAGTACTTATTAAACATTCAATGCAGAAAATTATTTCCGACCAAATTCAATTCGGTAGTACATCGAGCCTGCGGCGAGCTTGGTGGCCCGCAAGCCGATTCCGAGCTACCTAAGTAGTACCTTTGGAATCCGGTCATGTGGATGCCTACGAGGTTAAGTCTTCTGAGAGTCGAACTTTTATTATTTTAGGTATCTTAAACCCCTTTAAGGCCGCCTCTTGTACCTTTTGTTTGTAATTCTCCTAGTATAATATATTTTGTAAAATATTGGTGCAATAAAGATAGGTATTATAAAGATGCCCTTTGAATCGTAGGTATCAATATATATAAGGACATTTACGCTTTATATATTTTTTTAATAACTACTATATATTTTATCTTGTTGCAAATTACCTGTTCTTGCAAGCAAAATGTCCTAGAAGTGGGAGCGATATTAACGGCTTAACACATCTATAATGACGACCGAAGCAGTTGGTCTATGCGTTGGGCGGCGCGCCGCGGCAGCAAATCGCCGCGTCATGACCCACCGAATTATGAGTACAAAGAGCCGTTGATACCGAATATTCCATATAAATATTGAGCTAATCGCCCTTTCAATGAAGCGGCCCGCTTTTTATTAATAATTGATCGCGGAGCTGCGAGTCATGCGCCTTATTGTGTGGAGGAACATATTTTTTGCTGTAGTCTAACTCATTAATGAGTGCTCGAGTAGGCACATGACGCCGCCAGAGGGCGTGCGGGAAACTACTCCAAAACTAATTTTCTATGAGTTTGGGATATGTTAAATGACGTGGAACTAATTTTTGTTTGCACGCCTCATGGCTAATTACTAATTTCCCTGCATCACGGCCGTTTAACCCTTTCAAACGTACAAAAAAAATACCTATACATATACCTATATTTAGCTATTGTTATAGGTAGCTTAATAATTTTTCATTTGACAACTTGGGCTTCTAGACGACTGACTGAGGACGTAAACAGTTATTTATTTATTTTATTTATTATGACAAAATAACTTCAACATTTTACAATAGTTTCTTTAAATACACTGACAGGCAATAAAATGCTTTGAAGAAAGAGACAGCTGAATAATTTCATTGCCTAGTCTAGCAACAGATCTACCGAAGTACTAGTAACCAATAAACGAAACAATATACTTACCTATATTAGATTATATACTAGATAGGTTCCTTTTGAATGTCAAAAATGCTCAGTTTAGTACTAGGTATATTATATAAATACCCAGAAGACCTACTGCCTACCAGATGTTTACATTACCAAGGACGTGCCTGCAACATTGGGAATGTTACGTGGGCGTTGTCACCGTATTAAACCTACTTAAGAACTAGTGTTATAACACTATAAAATTTTGCATCTCTACGTACATCCATATCCATACTAATATTATAAATGCGAAAGTCTGTCTGTCTGTCTGTCACCTCTTCACGGCTAAACGGCTGGACCGATTGTGATGAAATTTGGTAGGGATGTAGTTAATGACCTGAGGTTAAACATAGGCTACTTTTGGGCGCGATATAACCTAGTCCCACGCGGGGCGGAGCCGCGGGGAACAGCTAGTACTACATATAATAAAATAGTAAAAATATTGTCTCTACATTTAGTAATTTTGACTGAATTGGATAGCAAAATCAATTTTTTGAATTTTTGATCTGTCTGTCTGTATGTATGATCGCGCTTATCTTCGAAAGTACTGAACCGATTAAACTTTGAAGAACATCTAAAGTTTGTCATATGAAAATCGGTTCATTAAAAAAAGGTCATTGTCATCGGCGGTTTATCCTGTGCAGCATTGCAAAGTCCGTCACGGACATGTTTTTAAGTTTACCAGTGCCCCTAGTATGAGTTTTTCTAAACGTAGATGCTAGCGATTGCGTTAGCGTTTTTGTTATGTACTTTTGTATGACAAACCTTTACCACAGAATTGTATCTATATACTTATTATAGCCTGTACACAGGTTTGTCATACAAAAAGCCATAAGGCAACTAAGAAATTCCATACAAAATCCTCCCACAATCCCACAGTCTCACAGACTAGCGTCTGCGTTTAGAAAAAGTCATACTATGGGTACTGTTCTATTAGAATACCCTTTGAACCATTCTGTTCATTTTATTCCAAAACAATTAAAACGCGCGCGTTTCTCAATCATCTTGAGAACCGCCTTATAATCCTATTATTTGTAGTTTCATAGAATTTACGACTGTGTTGTCACTTTCATTGATATGCTGTGCTCCGTTTATTTAATTAAACATTCTCACAGGTTTCATAAAAGAATAACTCTTAATTTTTAAGTTTTATGAATGCGCCGCTTACAGGCAGTTAGGTTAACAGTAACTACTTCGTGAGAAGTCGGCTAAATCAGTAGGGTGACCACACAATGCTTTTTATGATATTTTACGTTATGACTCGGTTTTTATTATATTGCTACGATCGACTACTCTTGGGTATAAAGTACTTAAGTAAGCTAACTCTTCCTCTCTCATCTTAGCGCTTCGGTTGCTTCTTCCTCGTCTAGGGTTCTCTAGGGTAAGCTATCAAACTCTATCATCAAACAAATAAAAAAATAACTGTTATGGAGACTCAAGATTATTAAGGTTTCACGTAATTCTACTATAATTAACATGGAAAATCAATCTTCAATAAATTTCTTTTTGTGGATGTAAAAGTTATAAATAAGAATGTATTATCTTAATCAAAAGGCATTAAGTAATAATAATTAAAAAATGTGTAACACAATACCCCGTAAAATTGCAAAAATACCGACATTAGGTAATGCTAACAGAAATTGCATTTCATATTCAAATATGCGAGCAATAAAGGATCGTTTATGTGTTGATATCGCGGGTTTATGCGTTCGTTGGTTATTCATGGCTATATTTATGTCACAATTCACCGAATTTACAGAAGATAAACTAGGTATCTTATTTTTGTTTTATTATACTCTCATTTAGCTTTGTTTACTTTTAACTCTTATTATAACCACTAGCAGGCCACTTCATAAAGGGCTCCCCTATTGATACCTACCAGAGTTTAGACAAGAATAAGTGTTACAGTGAGGCCCATGGCGTTACGACAGGTAACAATTAATCCGCAAAAAATCTCATCCAGTACCGAATAAAGATTTTAATAAAAGCAATTAAGATTTTAAATCTACATCAGTTCAGTTAAACCACAGATTATAGAATGCTATAAGTACCTCATTTTTATTTGCATAAGCATTAGTTTTAAACGTTTTATCAGACAACCCTTTATAGATTCTCTTTTTGTAGTTTTATTACAATGAATTCTGCACTCTCCTTGCTTTGTGGCCGTATTCATGGGCACCATATAAAAACGCAGTGTCATTGTTCGCGAGATGCCACCGCCTGATTATCATTATTGTTTTCAAGCGGGAAACAGCTAACATTCACTCCATTTTATATAATTGAGTCAATGGGAAACGTTATCAATTATTGTTATTTGCAACTGCAAAGCGGACATAATTAGATCTCCAAGCTAAGCATTCGTCGTCGTGATACAATAACAATAATTGATAACGTTTCTCATTCACTCAATTATATAAAATAGTTATTTAATTGCGTTTCTGGTTCTTTAATTAGTTAGCACGTTTTCTCACCAAATTGTAGCGACATATATTAGCATCACATAGGATTTCCTAATTATGATACTGTAGATGACGCTTAACTACACTAAATCGCGCTTGTAAAGTTTCTACCTCTATATACATTCGACAATGAATTGTTTTGTTTTTTTATGATTTTTTTTATTGTTTCCCTTTGGTTAGCTATGAAGGAAGTTCAACATCATTAATATGAACTATTTATATTTGGTACTTCGATGAATATTATGAAGTTCCCGCATACATATATTATTTCTTGATTATTTTCCCAAAATACTTAGTATTGTATTTAAAACTTTATTTTTAAGTTAACCCATTCGGGTTGTCATTGTTTCTGAAATAGGTAATCTTTCAGGTACGAACTAAGTACGAAGTCCTATTTATGATGAGCCTAAGTTCAAACAACGTGCAGTTTTCAAACTTTTTTAACATCATTAATCGTTTTCAAGTAAGTAGGTCATTGATATTCGAACAGGCAACAAAGTGTCTGCCATGTAATTGTTAACAGTGTTGTTAGCAAAAATTCCTGGTTTCCTATATGCGGTTAAAATAATGAGAAAGCAGAGGGATAGCAGACTTTAAATAGATTACTATCAACAGTTTAATATTTAGGTATCTGCGATCCCACAATATAACGAACTTTATTTTGGTAATTTGGTAAATGGTTGTTCGGTGGCCTTATAAAGTATTTAGTTATCAATACGTGACTTAGTATATCCCATACGAAAATTTTCTGTGTATTATTGACGCTCGTAGGTAATAAGTTCTTTCGCTGATAAGTCGGGCTACGTTAATTTTCATCCAAAGTAACGTTCAAATTAACGTTACTAGTTAGCAAAAGTATCGCTACGTTAAAACCAGCCCTCTGTCTCTATCCGGCAAAATTCCGTTCCGGCTACAGTACGTGTTCGCTTTAACTCAATGTTCAAGTTAGAAGTGTCAATTCTGTTCTCTGTGTAATTCGTGGTGCTGCCTAATGATGTGGAAACAGAATGAGACTCAGCAAGAACTGCGCGATAGTCGTGGCAGTCACTTTGTAAAACACTGGGTAATAGCAAGAAACAACCGTTTTACAAGAATTAATCATACAGTAGGTGGCAAAAACATGAGCTATTAACGCGTTGTGAGCGGGGAAGGCCTTTTACTATTCATGAGCGAATTAACGGCAGTCGGCAAACCTCTAGCGAATTCATCTTAATACCATCACATAAGGTTTACAATCTAATCTTTAGAAACTTACATTACGCCGCCGCAAATCGATATTACATACAAAAAAAAACTTATAAAACATGCCAGTAATCATATACCGACAATTATTTTTGTGAATAATCAATTTATTAGTATTAACTTAAATGAAAATTAAACATTTGTGGTTGTATAAGACTTGTTTTCCTGCAACGATTTAGTATTTTAATGTGCCATTAATAGCAAAGGAAATTTGAACCTGTATCACAGTACACTATTATCTACAGTTGTTGCCCGCGGCTGCGCATGCGTGGTACTCGGTGATATCGCTTTGTTTGATCCCCGGTCTTTAACTATATCCATAACAAATTTCATCAAAATCGGTCCGCAGTTTAGGGCGTGAAAGCGTAACAGACGGACAGACTTTCGCGTTTATATCTAATAATAATCTGGAATTTCATTTATGTGGAAATTTTGTATAACCATTATTAGGTATACCTACTTACACAAAATTTCCGAATCTAACATTATTGTGTAGTTATATTAGTAGTGTTCGGTCGCCATCAACAATGCTTCCAAAGCACGGAAGACTTAATTTCCAGGGCTGTTGTGCCGCGTGATTCTACTAAAACTAAACTACTTATAAGTAAGCGTAAGTCTAAATAAAATAAATAAAAAACAATTTAATTACCTGTGTTCTCTATGGAGGTGAAGATAAGATATAGACAGAAACCGGCCAAGTGGGAGTAGAACTCGCGTAGAAATGGTTTAGTACAATGCCAAAGTCAAGTGAACTATTTTTCGAAAGTGATTGGATAGACTTTATAAATACGATCTTATTACGTGCCTGTATTCAGAAGCAAGGTACGAAAGGGTATTGATAGAACGATTTCGCCTGGGCGGATAACGCGGCCGGAGTCTGCGGTCGCTCTCGATACAAAATACTGCGAAATTGCCCGTGCGCATAACCCGTCACATTTGTATGCTGTGGCTGTAGGTAGGTGGGCTGGGCACTCATGTCGAGCTGCAGTTAGTTTCAAAATTTCATTTAAATTAGTAATATTAGTTTACCATGCTGGCGAAGCACCCAGAAGCTACTTATAATATGTTCGTTGTAAGTGTACAATTTTTAGTTCCATGATGGAACTACTGATGATATAGGATTCTCATGGGAAGAATGGAAGCTAGCCCAGCTTCCATTCTTCCCATGAGAACCGTGAAAATCGATCAAGATCAGGTCTTAAATTTTATTTAAGTGCTAATATAGCATTCCTGCCTGTGAACCGTGCTATTACATCTCAGACATTACTTATTTGAGTTAATTTATATAAAGCAAGTAACTAAATATATAAAACAAGTCTGAGTGCAGTTACCTTAAGTGAGGCAAGCACTAAGTATAAAGTGGTAATGATTTGATTTTCTACACACGTTAATAAACTTATTTAAGAAAATACAAAGAAATAAGTATGATTTTCTCATTCCCGTTTAAGAATGGTTTGCTAAGATATTTAAATTTGAATATGTAAACACAATCATTATACCTATATATTCATGTGTCATCATTGCTCGCAAAGAATCAAATTGAAACTGACTGAATTTTATTAGTATCACGCAGAACAGAGGCAAAATAATACATGATCAGTAACGTAGGTATTTAGTCGAGATTACGTCCGTTTACTAAGTGAGCCGCGGTGACCGCAAGCACACACACCACACACATACACGCACAACATTGCACATATAGGTAATCTTGAGGTATGGTACTGCAAGTTTAATGAAAAGGGCATATAGAAAAATGCCGTATAATCACGTATCCATTTAATTTCAGCATTAGGTAACTTTTCCTCCACCCATCCATACGAGTACAACATGTCCAGGGGAAGTTTAGTTAAAATAATAGTAAAATGTATATCATCTCATTTATTCATATTTTTTATTGCAGGCATGTATTAAAGTGCAGATAATAGAAGCTTGGTTTTCTTCTATACGCTTATGCGGATAAACGGCTAGGATATATAAGGTGAATTTAAATCAACTGCAAATATTTTAAGAGCAGATTCAGACTTATGTCGAAATACGAAAAATTTTATTTTGACCTCCCATAAAAATTGAATCAGCTGATCTAGTTTAGTATGGAGAGTGAAAAATAAAATTTCGTATGTCGATATAAGTTTATTTGGAAAAGTTGTTCAGTATAGTGGTCTGTATCTGCCCTTAAAATATTTGCAGTTGATTTGTGTCCACCTTATATATTAATATTTTCAACATGAACTTACATTCATTTCTGAATCATCTTCATAAATTAAATCCAAATAGAGGTCCAAGTAGGCCGTAGGTTGATTTGGGACGTAGAGAAGTAAAAACTGCCAAATTAAACACAATGTAAAAATAAGTTTATTTGGAATAGTTGTTCAGTTTAGTGGTCTGAATCTGCCCTTAAAATATTTGCAGTTGATTTAAATTCACCTTATACTCGTATAATAAAAAGGCACCTAGATTTTTTAAATAATTATTATTAAGGATAAAATGAATATTTTTTACCTGATACTCGTTTATAGATAAAAATTAAACATACTTACTTACATACATAATTCCAACTAATATTATAAATGCGAAAGTGAGTTTGTATATTTGTTTGTTACTTCTTCACGCCCTATCTACTGAACCAATCTTAATGAAATTTCGCATACATATAGCTAGGAGTATTGAGAAGGACATATGGTACCTTTCATCTTGGGAAAAAACACTGTTCCCGAGGTAAATTTACGCGGGCGGAACCGCGGGCCAAAGCTAGTAATTAATATTTGATCAAAACGACAGTAAGGTAATCGTTGAATCAACTATACATTAAAAACGCTTCCATTCGATCGCACATATAATAACTGTGGTCAGTGTTCATACATCTAGATGGTTAGATATCGGTTTAATAGAGTATGTGAATATGATATCTATTCAATGTTATGCGTAAGGGAGCCACTTGGGCTTCCGACCCACTGGTTTGAGTATGATGCCGAGACGCAAATCTGACACGACGGCAGTCAGCTTTGTGGTTAATGCTTTCCTTGTCCTCTGATTTGATGATAAGTGGTAGTTGATATTTCGAATAGTAGGTACCTATACAGGATCATTGAATAACTTTAATTGTTGGGAACATAATAAAAAACAAAAAGTCGACATTTCGTTGTTGTCTACGCTCTAGACATACTGGTATATAGTATCTGACACAACGAAATGCTGATGATTTTGCCTTTGATAGGTAGACTATTAAGAAGTGTCATTCTAAATTTCCACATATTTCGACTACACATTGCTTTAGCAGAACATATATTCGAGTAAGGAATTCGCGAAGAATCTTTATAAAATTTGTAGTTTCTAAAAATTTACCTTCACATAATTGTCAACAGCGACATGTGACAAACAAATAAAATAATATTATTAGAATCCATTCCAGATTTTATTTTAAAATGTGGCAATTGTTTTCAATTATTTGATACATAATACACCAGTAATCGGATGACAACACCTTATTGTAACATTTGTCCATAAGGCGTAACGCGCGTTTTTCTCGCCACTGCCCTGAGTTTAAGTGAACGAAAAATGTGACATTCTGTAACCAACACCTCGACGCATGGACGGACATCTGATACCAGAGAGTATTTTAAGGTCGTTTTGGTTGTGGTTATTACTCATATTTGTGGCTATCGATCGTTTGAATACGATCAGAGTTCGATTAAGTGAACACGACTTATGGTTCATAAATAAATAACCATTGTTAATCAATATGGTTCAATCATAACAGTGTTTTAATATTCCACCTCTCTGCTAGTAACTAGTCCAGAAAGAGTTACATCCGCTTTTGTACAATTATTAAGGAAGTAGGCATTACTGATTTAGGTGCTTCTTTGTAAGTCCCATTCGTATGCGGTAGAGTCGTGGTGATACTATGTAGAGATTTAATTTATGTACTTGCATAATCTTACATTTTTAGGTATTTTGTTTATGCTTGTTTGTTTGTAATATCTTTATTGCTTTAAAATACATAGTAAAAGGAACATTATTAAAATAAGAAGACAATGGCATATATATAATATATATATTTATATATATATATATATTTAGTATGCCAAAACATATAATATATGCTTTGGCATACTAAAAATTTGAATAAAAAAATATGTTATCGTTACTAAGCATGTATCTTGTACAAGTCTGGCTGCCTTTTCACCCAAAGGATAATCATAGCTATCCAGAGGGGGAATGCCGCCAGTGTTCTAGCTATCATGTTGAAGTCGTGAAATCAAGTGTACCAAGTTGTGAAAGTCGTACGATACGAAAACGTATCAGGATATAAAAAGGGTAGCGGAAGATAGATTCACTTGAAAGGGACAACACCGGTAGAACTCACTTTTAAATTTTAGATAAGTACAAAGAGATTCTCGTAGATGCATCTTCTTTGCTTTACGGGTCTGTATATAGATACCTTTGCTATTCACATGTTTATATTTCCTTCTGTCACAACGGTTTTAAAAACAAAATGCGAAGTATACATATATTGTATAGACACGCACATAATACCAGATAATATGTACAGCCATGCCAGTAAAAAGATAAACGAAATATTTATCTCTACAAAGAGATTATAGATACTTACCTATCCTAATTATCTGATATTTGAAGTCCGAACCATGAAACATTTTCTCACACCATTGCCATCTGCAGAGGACAATCTCGGAGTAACCTGATCAGCTGAGAGCGTGGTTGCGGGCACCGGAGCGAACGACACCGCCTTCCTATTCCGACATCTCAGTTACGGCTGACGACCAACTCGCGTAATATTAGTTATTTAACTTTTGAATATTTATTTTTCCACAGAATGGCAAATGAATATTATATAGATAACTAAAAAAATAACCAATAGACATATTTACCGAAGAGGTGATGAGAGATCAAATAGAAAGTCCTCTAGTGGATTTGGCGACCCCGCCGACTAAGCGAGGGCAAATCGGCAGCCAGACTCAGTCAGAATCTATATTTCGTTAGTTAAGTCTAATATAGGTTTAACAAATACAAATATACTTAAATACTATTAATGACATACGACAAAAAAGTATACAAAATACTTTACTTTTGGTTTGAAGTCCGCCATATACCCACTCTTTGCCTGTGGTACGGTTCTCTTGTAAGGTCAACCGGCTACATTTTATTTATTTCATTAACAAAAGAATGTACACATTTTCTCGTTAGTAAAGTTATAAGTATCATGTTAAAAATATGCATTAAATACTCAAAAACATCACGTTTATGATGGAAACGTAATTATGAGTAACTCAAAAATTCAAAACCTTTTATAACAACTCTGAGTGATTTTATGTATGCATGTGATGAAAGCAGGATTTATCTCGGAATGAGTGTTAATGTTGACGCTAAAGTCAATAAAACGAACGCTTTCATTTACAAGATTTGTAAACATAAAAGGGTAAATTTACATTTTGATATTCGCAAGTGCTTCAGGGACTAAAGTGGCGTTCGCTCCCTAAAATTTTAAAACACCCATTTGCATATGCTTTGAGTACATAAACGACACTTTCTGAAGCACTTTCAGAGGGTGACGGGGATGGGTAAGGGGGGAGAACTGGTTGTTACTAAATACATTGCGTTATATATTTTCATCTTTGATTTTAATTTTGTATGAATATGGACAATACTTAAATACTAATAATACACAAAAAATCCTAAGTGCCCAAAATAGAGACACCTTATTGACATAAAGGGTTTGGAAATTAGTACTAGTAGACTTGTTATTTAAGAAAACTAATATTAGAAACTTGCATTGGCAAGTACTTGATGAAAAGTGTAACGATTCTGAGAAATATAATAAGGGGGTAAATAAATGTTTCTGTGGGTGAAGCTGGAAATCCTAAATTTAAATACCATTAATAAAAAAAATGTCATCACAAAGAAGGCTTTTAAAATACAAATCTCGCTAAAACTAACTGGTCAATTTGCATACGTTTACACCGCTTTCTGAAGTGTATACGAGTGGATGGCATCCAGGAGGATGGAGGGGAGGGTGTGGTAGGGGGTAATCAGCGTAATACCAATCATGCAAATGCCGAGATCCGACTGAAAGCCTCAACCGGCTTGTTTCAGGAGTTAAAATGGAGAACCACTTAGCGGGCTACGCTGCTCACATACGCAATTGATGATGGGGACGAAGAATAACGTTTTGTACAGAAACGACAATCGTTAAAATAGGTTTTTGATATATAATGTTCTATAGATAATAGTCAACCTATTGAATAGATTTGAAATTACGCTCTAGGATTTGTTCTAAGTTAGGTATAGACGTAATACGTCCAAACACTTAGCGTATTCCGATATAGGTATTATTGTGAAATATGGTACCTAGTATGCTTTATAGTTCAATGTTAGTTAGTTCTTAGATTGACTTGAAAGACGGAAAAAATATACAAAGCCTTACCTTTTGCAGAGAATAAGTTATTTTGTGGCCAATACTTGCTTATGTCATAAACTTAACCATACTACTTTATTTCTCTCTAATTATTATGCAAACAATTAGATCAACCAAAGGACTTCTACGAATGAATTGCTTATCCATGAAACCCCGCGAATGAACAGGATTGGCCTCTCCTAACAAATTTAAACGCGGGCATAAACTGAGCTGTGTTCGTTAATTGAGGATTTGTAATCGGTGCTTTATTTAGCTTAAATTTAAATATTATATCGTATTGGTATTCGTATATTCAAATAAATGTTTAGAAATATTAATATTTAGCACTCTCTGAGATTATATACCTATCGACGTTGTAGATATCAGGTTAATAAACATTATTAATAACTTTGACTAGCTATGCCCTGCGGATTCATTTCACTTATAACACATTTAAGTTGGGGCCCTTAAAAGTGAAGAAATCTGAGATTAGAACGCTCAAAAATAAATAATTAAAAAAGTCGTGTGAACCCTGATTATGGTGATCTTTATCAAGATAATTAGTCAAACTTATTACCTAACTATTATTTAGTCATTGGTCCAAGATAAGTGTGTCAAATTAATTTGAAATTTGACACACTCATCATGAACCAATAACATTTCTAAATGTTATTGGTTCATGATGAGTGTGTGAAAAGAGCAAAGATTTCGTTACATACATCAAACATTCACACAAGTATATCTAAAAAAAAGTGTGTTTAAAAACTCTTCAGTGCTTCTACCATGAGATATTTTAAACGCAGTGCTAATACAGTCGATAACTTAATTTCATATGCCAAACTCGTTAAGCTCTCTTGGTGACTCAGAAGTTCCATACAAAATCCTAACGTTTATATCTCATAATTAACGCTCAGTTCTATATGTATATATTTTATTGTAAATATATTTTTTATACATAAAAAACACAAATTCGTGGATATTTTCAGAATAATGTTAACGTTAATATATTCATCAGACATCGCACCCCATCATTACCAAAAAGACGGCCACCATCGCGTGAAGCATCCACAAACAGTTGCTAAAATATCAATTCACTTCATTTACACTTTAATCAGAGAGCTTAATTTTGTTCTAACTTTCCATTAAAGGGTGCTAAAAGCAACATGGCTGCCTTTCGTTTTCCGCTTTAATTTAGTATTCATAGTACGAATAATGTTTACTTTTAAATAATGAAGTGCTTATTAATACACAAAGTAGTTTAAATTTTCTTATTAAAGACTAGCTGTTTATTTAAATAATACCATATAAATACATTTTTGCATTTAGTATTTATAAAATAGAAATAATGTAAATGTTGTTATTAGTAAAAGATCTTAGTGAATAGACTCTTGAAAACATAAGAAAAGAATTGGAATAGACGTGCCGTTTTTGGGATTGTACTACATTGAAAAGTAATTTCAGTATATATTTTTTTGCTTCGGCTAACCTGGGTAGATGTCCACGGTAGATAAAAGTAGTAGGAATAAGTGCCTCAGTTGAGTATTTTTTTAAAGATTTTTTAATTTGACAAGGAAGCCGATTAGGTGAGGGTAGTAGCCTCTCTAAAATTCAGGTGGTGGTTGTATAAAGGGCGCCAGAGTCCTATCAAACTACGAGGGTATCATTGATCTAATTCATAAGTGGACGCACAATGCATAGCACATATTATTATTGTAATGAATGAAAAACATTTTTTTAAGAAACGTCTTACTAACGACAGAGCCTAGATTGCCTATTGAATATAGGAAATTGAAACGGAGATTAAGTTTCAAATTGCTAGTCACTACATAAAGATATCGAATTACTACCAGTCTTGATTAATGATATTGGCCTATGTATGTGAAGCATCTAAGTCGAACTGCCTTTGTGGTCCAGTGGTTAAGGCGTTTGCCTGTAGACCCAAAGGTCGTGGGTCCGATTCCCATGGGAGACATACTTTGTTTAGTTAGGATATTTCAGGCTTGAATAATCTGATAGTTTGATAATATAGAATGATTCCGAGATTTGGAAGACTCGTTAACCCGCGTTGGTCCCGGCTGCCTTTTGGTGGTCGCTAAAAAAACCACGTCAAAAGCCGAAAGGCGGCTTCGAAGGACTCTGACACCAGGCTGTGTATGATCGATTAACATATTAGCCCACATGTAATGATGATGACTCCTAATGAAGAACTTATTAAAGTAGGTATTTGTTTATTTAATTTAAGCAATAGTATACTTATTATATGTAGGTATGTTTGAATGCTTCCAGTAGAACATTCCTATAAGTGAGACTAACAAGCAAGTATGTAGCTATATCTTACCAAAATAAACTTGTGATCCTATCAGAAGAAAAGGTCTAGGTTAGCCTTCCAAAAATATATATTGATTAAGAGAAAAAAAAACAAAATTACCGAATTCGCAATGCATTGCACACGGAATTGCATTAACTGTCAGCACAGTAGCCAAGCCGTCTGGAGACATTGTTTGTCAGTCTCAGTATATTTTTTAGTGATTGTACTACAAAATCGTCAATTCAAAGTAACGTAAAAGCTCCTATTAACGACCCCCTAAAATGTGTATTCTTTTAACGATCTAATTTTTGAATCGTTTATATCAGACATAATATAGGTTTTAGAAAACTCGTGTCTTAAAAATTAGTTAGGTACTTTTGTTGGACATCAAATAGAGTAAAGTTTGCGTGTCGAAATAGCCAGTAAAAGAAATAATTTGACAGTGAGTAAAGGCGCGCCCGAAGCGGGCGCACGTTTTATAGTGACGCGTCTCCAGCCACGTAAGTATACTTCAATATTACATAAGTAAAGTAACATACTTAAAAATGATTTGTCTTCTTGCTATCACATTACAACTGTTAAAAATATGTTAGTTTTCTAAAATAACTATAAATATTATTCATTTTAATGGTTTTTATGTTATAAAATCATGTTTTATTTTAAGGCGGTAATAGAATCCATATTTCAAAACTTGGTTCTATTAACGACCTATGACGTTGTTAGAAATTTTAGAACGTTTCATATTTTTTAATTATATCTATTATTAAAATACTTAATTTTATTTAATTTTTTCCTCGTTCAATTCATAGAATTATTTTACTTCTTTAGATCAATTAACGACAAAGCATATTCTTAAGGTTTTTGGGTAAAACTAGATGCAACGTTAACCATTATTCCTATTATTTTATGAAATCAAACTTTTAATAATCTTTATTATTTGAGTTGATCACTAAATGATATTTAAAAAAAATGGATAGCAATGAGATCGAATTGAACAGTTTTGCATAAAGTAGATGTTTTAGCTGTTTGTTATTAATTTTATTGGTCGCTAATAGAATATTGTTATCTTCATACTTAATTCTATTACCGACTCATAGCAGCTGTGACAATATTTTTGGTAATATTATAGGACACAAAAATAAGTTGTATATTTGTTTAACAAATTGACTTTTTTTAGGGGCCTCTCCGTTCCGCTTAAGATAAGCGCACACCAAGAGCACTGCAGAGGGGTTACCATCAACTGTTTAAGCGAGTTTGGTTTTATCAAAAAAAATAAACTGAAAAATTAAATAAACATCTTAACGTGATGTTCAGGACCGTCGCGTTTGTACATGTGTTTATTTTGCACTGTATTCAATATTATATATTCAAGAAGCTAATATTTTAGTGTTATCAGAAAATGCTTTGCTCTTAGTAAGTGCTGACCCTTATAAATATTTTTTAAAATAACTGGCTGTTTATACTTCTACATTTTTTTTCTAAATCTTCTGAAAATTGTATGACAGATAAAAATATCTGTTACTGATTTATAATATCTAATATGTAAGATAATTAAGAAGCGTACTTTTTAAGACTGTTTACTGAGACTGATTATATTTTTTAACTAATTAAAATAACAAGAAGTAAGTGCTTTAAGTGTTGCAATATATGATTGTGATTAAATATAATAATGTTGATCTCAAAACTATTGTTATAACGTAATAAATACTTTAAAAACTATTTTTTATTTTATTTTATCGTATAAAAAAGTGAGTAATTTCTTGCGGTCGGTAAAAGAAGCCAAAAAAACGGTAATAGAATCTTGCCGCATTCTTTGGGTCGCTAATAGAGTCAACTACTCTTTCTGATTAAATAATTATTTAACAACTATTGTGTTGTTTAATATTTAATTCAAGTACTGAATTTCAAAGAATACTTCGTTGAGACTAATTAGAAATAATAATATTTTTCCTAACATGACAGCTTATATCTATTTTTTTTTAGTAAATATTAAGACAGCTAAAACTGGCGGTAATAGAAGCATTTACGTTAACTTCTTTCTTTTTAGACGAAGGTTCTAAGATTAAAACCTTAAAATATATTCGAATTGTATAAAAAAATCATAGTCACATCTTGCTTGCTCGTGAGGACTCGTAAAAGCAGCGAAAAGGCGCGAATTATGTGAATTAACATATCAAACACACCTTCGTTATTCGTAACACCCTGTAATATTCCGACTGCAGTTGTTTGATATTTGTAAAAGATTATGTTTCGTTTTATAATTTGTAAACGACGCTATTAATTAAAGTACGCGTTAGCTAACTTAAGACTATTTTGTATAATGAATAAAAAATACTCTTTTATATGATTTGGCTGCGCGCTAGTGACATCTTAAAGCATTCTTGGTATCATAAGCGTAAATAGGCTATAATGACCGCGCACCTATGTTTTGTGGGCCTTTTGCTGACTGCCTTTTATTTTATAAAAATAAAAAAAATTGTAGTCTAAAAGAAGGACCTTTTATCATTTTCCTTCCTTAATATTTTTTTTGTAGCAAAATTAAGAAGGAATACTTTTTCACACCTCTAAATTATTTAGCAGGTATGAAATTTAACAAAATTATGCTTAGTTTTAATGCAGTAAAAAGTCCAAATTGTCCAAAGCTCTTGATGTGTTGGTCGCAGTAGTGGGGGTTGCACAAATAAATGACATTTTAAATTGGTACGAGCCGAGTGCGAGATGTATCCGTGCCGTGTCGTGGCGTGGCTTGAGCGGTCTCACGACTTCGCCCTTTACTCTATGCTTTTAGAATACTTTATAGAACAGTAGTTTTTTAATACCTACTTTTCCCCTAAAATAAATTATATTGAGATTTTCCTTAATTTTGTTTAGATGACTTTTCGGTAAATGCGATTTATTTTAATTTCGATTTCAGATACTTACCCGTTGTATCTACAATATAAATATTAAGTAGAATAACTAAATCTGAACATAAAGTAATTTATTTTAACATACATTACTTTACATATTATCATGCTTACATATTTTTTAAACCAAATTAAATTAACCAAATCACTTTATTTTAATTTAAATGCACTTATTATCGGTTATTAACCTTTAACTTATTAAATATCTGCTATAAGTTTTGTTTTATTTCACAATATTATATAGTTACATAAAACATACATAGTATAGATTAAATATAAGATTAAAACATTAGGAGCTCGATTCCAGTGGGTGTGTCCTTTCCTTAAAGCCCACCTCGAAGCTTTCGCTAAACGGTCGCTAAACGTTTGGGCGGCCCGCCCTACGTACTTGGCTACGATAAAGGCGTATTCTCAACATGAAGTAAACCTTTCATTTCATACTATAAGGTTCATTTTGTTATGTTTTTCAAAGTACATTGGAACTCTTTCACAGTAAATGTCGTTAATGTATACGTATAAGTTAAACGGTCACTTTACCTATTATTACCGCAGCTCGTCGTAGGGCGTTTTGGAGTTTGCTTTAATACCTACTAATGCCTACCGACGTGTTCTAGAAAAATAAGGTCTTATAAGAAATTCTCATATAGTCTTACCATAAGTAGAGATCATATCTGTCGATTCAGTCTGATTCTGACTCATAAACCTGAGCAACTACGAGGACTATATCAAGCTACATACTAAACTAACTGTAACTTTACCTAAACGGAGAAAATATTAAAATAAATTTATAAAAAATATATGAAAGTTGATGTCAATCTCTTCTACCCAATTACTTGTTTAAAATACAGGGATAATAACAAGAAGGGATATATTTTTATATGTTGTTAAAATAGATTGAAACATCTACAAAGTGGATTTTTAAGTAAGGTATAAGTACAGGTAAGTAGATATTTAAAAATAAATAAAGAAATCCTAGTTTTATCTGCAACCAATCCTACTAAGACTATGAGCAGATGACTGATGAGATAAAAGCTCCTAGACCAGCACTCAGCAGAAGCCCTTCTTATAAACTGAACCTCATATCGCTTTTTGCATTTATGGTAACTCATGTTGAAAAAATACAGGAAAATTATGTCTTAGTGATGAAAATTGTATAAACATAAAAAATTATTATTATTAACATGAACTTCATAAATTACTAGATATTTCACGTTTCTTACATGAGTGAGTGATTTTTTGCTTCTATACCTATATTAGTGCCGTTAAAGGTTTAGGAAGCCTCAGAGGGCTAAATCGTCCGCTACAGCTGATGTTCAGCGAGTGGACCGGCTAAGCGTCGCCCGCTCCCCAGGGCCGGAACGCGATTAATAACCTCGGTAAAAGTTATGCAAACAGGCCTGGACTTAGGCATCTTGTTTGTAAATGTTTATATTTCATTCTGTCTTATTGCAATTTGAAACACTGTAGGTCTTGGTAAAATCAAATTTGAATGTAAAATGTCATTAGTTCACACAGTTAAAACTTTTTCAGTACAAACATTCAATTCACATTTCATTTTTACATAAATACATTTATACCATTACGCCTATATCCTGCAGGGGTAGGCAGAGACCATAGATTTCCTATTGCTACGACCCTTATAGACCTCCTTCACTTCCTCCACATTAATCACTCTAGTAACACACGAATATTAAAAAAAATATATACCTATATGTTAACCTATATTATTTTTTTATCATTTCTATTTTATTAAAATATTGTTACAGAAATGTCAGTTTGACAAAATGAATATATTAAAACTAAGTATAGCAAATTGTGTGTTAATGTCGATAGCGACATTGTAGTGAAATCTCTGTCTAGTAATTGTAAAGGATATAAGTTTGCAATTCAGTATACTTTTTATTACAGTTATTTTAGCACCAAAAACCTCACATTTTTGTAAATCAATAAGGATAATTCCTTATTGATTTACAAAAATGTGAGGTTTTGTTAATGCACTATTGCAAGTGTGAATTTTTTTACTGTATTTATACCTATTAGAATTAAAAACATTGTAAAAATATACCAAGTCCGCCCCTGTAAGTTTTCCGCCCTGCAATACTCTGGGTTCTGACTAGATTCAACTTTTTGCATTTGTCAGGAGTTCGAAACATTTGTGTGAATATTTTAACCATAAAAGATATACTGTTTCCTTTTGTTAGCAAGAATAAATAAGGTTACCTAGAGTTACAAGGTTAGTCTACCAGAACCAAACTTACTTAGTGTTTTAATTAAATATCAAATTAAAAGCTTATTACACGTAAATGAAAGGAAATATTAAGCATATAATATAATAATTAAGTCTGTTATATCATGAAAATTCTATTTTAAATTGTAAGTGAAAACTAAGAAGATAATAAGTTACTAGTTAACCAAATCTAATAAGAATGAACAACAGCACGAAGAAATTGTGGGAAAAAAATATTTTTAATAGCATAAATGCTATTTTGGAAAATGATATTATTTTGATTTTGTTTATCTGAAAAATATTATGAGGTTGAGCTCCCCTGTGGCGTCGATTTTTTGCACGCCTAGTTAATAAGCATCTACTGGCTCGTGAAATATTACAAATTGCGTCCCTCCCCGTCTCACCCCCGGTTTTATATCGCCTTTTTCATGCGTCTACATCAAGGGTATTCACCAACGTGTTAAATGAACATAATATTTGCTTATAAACTCGTTTGACAGTTTTTTAAGTACCTATCAAGTTATCAAGAATCAACTCTAGATATGACGTTCAGTTATTAAATGAAGATCAAATTTTAATAAACTATCTGAAAAGGCAGCGAGGGTAGTTGATAACATTGTTCTTCTAAGTTGTACACTCTTGACTCTTGGTTGTGATTATAGATTGGGTTGTACCATGGCCGCTGCTTTTGCGATTCTTCTCCACACATCTCTGTCTGCGGCTTTCTTGGAGCATACTGTTGCTAGGCACTGTGTTACAGCTTTGACAAGATCTAGCCTCCTCGTTGGAGACTGACTGCGTGAACGCTTGCCATCATTACGGCCCTGGATCACCAAACGCTCCATAGTCTTCTTAGCGGATGACATGGCCAAAAAATTTCAGAATTTAATAAAATGAAGGCTTGGATGATGGCGGTTGCTAACTAATTATAGTAATATTCTCCTATTTTATCAACTTGTTAGAGGTTGTTAATATTTAAATCATTTTTTTTTATTGAAGCTAATAATTCAGATTAAGATTAAATTTTATTAAACTTAATGTTAACTAACTATAACTACCAAGATAATAGAGCCCTTTTAATAATATTAATGTCAAAGTTTTATATTTTAATTAAAAGCCTTCTATAATCAATAAACAAATATAATCGATTAAGCGCTGCTCTATGTAAAGCCATATTATATCAACTTAGCAACTCGTTATAAATGTAACAACGTAAGTTAAGTAATATTATTATAAATTTCCTTTGACTTAATTTCACTTGTTATTTACGCTTCCTCGATCGCGACGGCGAGCGTTATTATTCGTAATTGAATTGAATCATTACAAAATCAGTTACGTCGCGATAGAACCAATCAATTTCCTTAAAGGATAACTTTATAAAAGGGAAATTGGGAAAGTGAATTAAGCGCCCCACAAACTGGTTATATCAATCATAAACTTATTCGATTAATTACGTTTTGCGGAGTTAATAGCGACATCTAATATTGGGCTAGTGATGGACTGTTGTTGTCGATGTGGGTTTCATCCCTCGCGCCTTGGTTACATTCCAAGTGCTGGGGAAAAACTGAGATATCATTTTATAGTGGAGGAGGCTGGCTTGGGAAAGTTCTTATATGATAATAATGTTTTAATTTTCGATGACATCTACAGAAATAGAGTGAAATTATATAGTATAAGAGTACTATTTTCCCTTTGTATTTTTCGTAATGTCACATTGAAATTATTTGGTATTGTTATTGATTAGTATAAATATATACTTTCATGTTTTTTTTTTGGTCCAAATAACCTTTTTGATCTTAATTAAAGTGAAACGAGAATTTCTTATATCAATTTCGCATTTACAATTTTGTAATTTTTTTTACTATCGACTCTAGCATTTATCGATAACGAGCTCCCATCCCTAGAAGTCCCATTTCGGTGGTGTCATTAGGCAGCCTGCGTTAATGATTAATGCGGCGCCGGGCACACGCCCCCCACCCCGCGAATAAAACTCAAACCTACACTTAATCGAGCTACCCCTTTGTTGGAGCGTTGTGAGCCTGTCCACATAACCTATTAGGGTTCTCTACTAATATTGTAATAAAACTACCTAAAATTGACTACTCTACATCTATCTAGTACAAAGGTGTTATTTTTTTTTCTCTGTCATGTTTTATTGTTCTTCAATTTATTAATCCTAATCATTAAGTCAAGACATAAACTTCAAGTCAGTGTGGAGAAGAAGTGAAGCGGTAGAAGAATTTCACTCAACATTATTTAAAGTCACTTATTCAACACTGTTCTACTTCCTAATAGTCATGCTTAATCAGGAACACTTAGCGAATAAATCGCCTACAAAAAAAAACATATGTTGGAAAATAACTACAGCAGCGCGTACATTATAACCCTTTGATTTTACCTCCAAAACCTCGAGAATAGAGTCTTATTGTATTGTCCACGTTTATAATTTTACGAACCGAATGCAGATTAAGTTCTTATAATTTAAGTAGAACATATGCGGTAATTATATGAATGGTTCGCAAATATATCGACGAAAAATATCTAGATAAAATATGATTTATTTAAGTTTCATTAATAGTGATTATTAATTTATCTTCCTGTGTATTAGTGACTAACAATTTTTATAACTAACAATCTGTCTATAGCTAGAGTAAATACAACTTTTCTTGCATGATATAATTTATGCACTCATATATTATTTGCTGTCTAGAGCATGGTCTTTATTTGTCGCTGTCGACGTAATCGTATTTGTTAGATTATTTTTGTGATAACGATAGTCGGTATTTGCTATTAAAATTGATTGCAGGCAATTGACAGTGCTACCATATATATGGTATATCCCAACTAATATTATAAATGCGAAAGTGAGTTTGTATATTTGTTTGTTTGTTACCTCTTCACGCCCTATCTACTGAACCAATATTCCTGAAATTTCGCATACACATAGCTAGGAGTATGAAAAGGATATATGATATCTTTCATCCCAGGAAAAAGCACTGTTCCCGAGGGAAATGCATGCGGGCGACCTAGAATGACTATAGTCAGAATGAAGAATGTAATGCTGAACATACACTTATGCTATGGTCTACTCGAGCTTTAATTTATTTATATAATTCTATATAAATATAGAGGTCACATACAAAAACTAAAAATAAGATAGTATTTAACTACTTAATTAAATCAATATTAAAAATATAATAATAAGAAAAAGAAAATGATCCTGTTCGGGGTAGCGATTTATCAAATAGAACCCTCAATCCGAATGCGGATCGTTCTTGGCCAGTTTTACTTTTATTTGCAGGACTGCCTCGTGACTAGTCGGCCAGCGTCGGCGAGTCGGCGATGATCGAGTGCCTCCAACGATTTGGTGCCCGCTTCTTGCACTAAGTGCTTTCCAAACTGTAATTTCTAGTTTTAGAATGAAAGATTATTGATGTCGATTGTTGGTTTCAATGAAAATATGTTTGACTTACATATCCATATATTTACTTACATTTAACTGTATTTTCACCGGTATACCTAGGAACTGAAATATTATATCAAAAAATTCTTTTCTTAAATTTTGATTTGGTAGTCCATTGTGGTGCCTATTTACCTATTTAATATGTTTTATGATTCAACTTTTAAATTTTTAAAAAATTAGATAAAATACCTATGTGTTTTTTAAGTTTACAACAAAATAGGATACACAAAATTTTGTAACTGCTGCGAATTCGAAAAGAAAAATTTAAAAGCGACTATAATGGTTATTAAATTAGGTAAAATTAGGTAAAGATAAACATTAACATTATTTCATATACAATACACAAAAGCACAATCAATATCTTAGGTATTTATCATCAATAATACAATACATTACATTGGCGCAATCATTACATTAACATCAGAAATGCTTTTTGTTCGTTAATTCTGCAATCAAGGTATCCCGCAAGCAATTATTCTCACTCACCTCCGCGTATAGGTCGCCGGAGGACGAATTAAAAAGGATAAGAGGGGCGAAGCAAGGTAGCAGGCAATTAGTCGTGCTGGATGATGGATGACGCCGGCCTGGTAAAGTGACGGACACAAAACGAACATCGGAACTGCATATCTCATTATACGCCGATGATAACGCCGTATAAAGTTGTAGTTAGATACGTAATGTCCGCTGATTGCGCAGCGGTTTAAAGAACCCTGATTACATTAAAGCATTGCTCGTGTTTTGGTCCACTTTTAATGTATTTGTCATATTGATTGCCTGTCACTTCTAATCTTATTTGTGGAAGGTGAATATGATCGCTCAATAATTGATAACTCCTGGTAAGGAATTATGAGCTTCACATTGATAAGTTAAGTGCATTATTAAATATTTATTAGAAAAAATTATTTGATAATACTTTCAGTTTTTTTTTTTTTTATTACTAAATCTTACTTTAATTATGTCGCAAATGTGTCTGTAAGAACCGATTTATAATAAAAATACCTAATTAAAGGTACTAGCTGTTGCCTGCGGCTTCGTTCGCATAGAACTCGGTTATATATATCTCGCCTAAAAGTAGCCTATGTTCGACCTCTAGTATTTAATTAAAGACTAGAGGTCAAACAAAATTTTATGAAGTTAGGTATCATACCAATACCAAATTTCATAAAAATCGGTCTAGGGGTTTAGCTTTGAAAGCATTTATAATATTACTAGCTTTCGCTCGGTCACATTGCACACCCATCAGAAACATTTTGTAAGGAAACATGTATTTTCTTTAAAAAAATGATTTGTCTAAATTGTTTTAATTTTTTAATTATTATTATCCTATTCCGGATGAAAAATTAATCACAAAACTGGTCCAACTCTTGAGACGACTATTTTTTTATTATATCCATACTAATATTATAAATGCGAAAGTCTGTCTGTCTGTCTGTCTGTCACCTCTTCACGGCTAAACTGCTGGACCGATTGTGATGAAATTTGGTAGGGATGTAGTTTACGACCTGAGGTCAAACATAGGCTACTTTTGGGCGCGATATAAACGAGTCCCACGCGGGGCGGAGCCGCGGGGAACAGCTAGTATATATATATATTAGTATTGATTATGTTTTCTATATGTATAGTACAAACTATATTGTAAAGTACAAACAGTGAAGATAAGTAAGTACAAAGAAATTACCTATAAGAGGACACATAAACATCACATGCAGGCAGCCGATGACAAACGACTAGGCCTAGTATCAACAGAAATTTTCATATATTTTCTATTAAAAAGATAAATAGCGAATAGATATAAGAATGATCCAATTTTTTAATTTAAAAATATTTCATCTTTTCTGTAGTGAAACAGAATTTTGTTATTATAGATGGTCGTAGAAATTAAGCTATAAAGATTATTTACATCGATGAACCAAAACTAGATTCTATAATCTGATAAAAAGATCTCACCTGATATCAATAGCAGATGTGGTCGAATACAAAAAAACCTTTACTTAATTGGTACCTTTTGTTAGCTGGTTATTTTTGCTTAAGCATCCGTTATCTCCTGGACTAAAACGGCTGATGATTCGTGAAGGTAACGTGCATAAGTGCGGTAAACGAATAAGGGGAATAAGTCGAATCTGTCATGGTATTAAGACAGAGCCGGGGCCCATTAGAGCCCATTATAGCCGGCGCAGGTGTCTCCGAGTTAGACACGCTACTGTGACAGTGGATGCGGTTGGTAGAGACGAATGTTTACTGAGTTCCACAATTTGCTGGAACATTTTGATTGACTATTTATGAGATACTAACTTTCGCCCGCATGAATTTCCCTCGGGAACAGTGCTTTTTCCCGGGATGAAAGGTATGTCCTTTTCAATACTCCTAGCTATGTGTATGCGAAATTTCAGGAAGATTGGTTCAGTAGATAGGGCGTGAAGAGGTAACAAATAAACAAACAAATATACAAACTCACTTTCGCATTTATAATATTGTAGTTGGGAGTTATTCCAAACTAGCGACCCGCCCCGGCTTCGCATGGGCATAAAAACCTTCCTCTTCAATCACTGTATCTATTAAAAAAACCGCATCAACATTGGTTGCATAGTTTAAAAGATTTAAGCATACAAAGCGACATAGGGACAGAGAAAGCGACTTTGTTTTATACTATGTAGTGACAAGCAAGTTTGGAATAAATATTGTTCAAAAAATAACACGTTAGTATATAGAGAAAATGTACATGTCCCATGTAAGAAGGATCTCATCCAATCAACTGTCTATTAGATTTAAGATTATAAACACTGAAAAAAACCTTTACGTTTAAATGTACTTTATTTAATTTAAAAAAAGTGACTAGTACTTGTATGCACTGTACTTAAAATGCAATCAACAGTTATTTACGTATAGACGTTAAATGTAGGTACCTAGATATTGATAACTTTCGTAATAGGCGGCACTAGTGCACTTCAAAGTTTGTTCTGGTGAATCTTTAGGATACGATTATCGGTTACGTCTGGTGTTTAGTGTTTTAACCAATACAGATGGCCGCCGTGTAATTATGATGATGCGAGTATAGCTTTTTGCTTTCTCTTCTCTTCGTTAACATTTTCAAAAAGAGAGTAATAAAATATCAATTTTAAAAATATTTGTGAATTTCCATGTGTTATATTTATAAAAATGCATACGGCGCTGATCTGATACAATCCTTATCCTAATGACCATTACATCAGACGTAACATGTAATATCAGTGTAGTGAGTGCTACTGCAGGCTACTGTTGACTCGGTCCTCGTAGGGTTGCGACAATTTTATAAAACTATTAATATTTTTTATTTTAGTGTTGTCAGATTTTTAAGCTAAAGTTAGTGATGACGACACCTACAATCTGATGACAACAGCCGCGGTCAACAGCTTAATTTATTTATTAACATTTTATACTTAATAACTTTCAAAGGATGTTAATTTAATTAAATACGAGAATTATATTTATCCTGCAGCAGTATAGAGACAGATAGTATATATTTCCACTTTGAAACTACAATCGTCAACCGTCATGTGCGCCACCAACATTTTTTCTCATTTTATAAAATATCTGAAATTTGTTTACAGTTATTAATATATTTTAAGTCAAGTCGTTATTAACCTACTTATTTAAAATCAGTAATTAACATATGTATTAGATACCAATACCATGAATACCACAATTTAGTGGCAACCCTTTACATAAGTGGTGGACACACTTTAACATTTCTTACGCGGAAATGACGCGTGATAAAATTGATGCGTTACGACTTGGCGACCGGTTATGCGCCTCGGACATCAGCTTAAAGCAGCAGTATGTCTGGAACCTTCTTAAGAATTCGAGGGGGGTACCATGATAGCTTCAAGCCATTCATAAGCGAGCGGGTAAGCTAGATGGAGCAAAAAAACATTTACTACCTCAAATTGTAGATTGTTTTTACGTTATTCTTTAGACTCTAGATTTTCTTATTATTTTGCTTCAATTTAATAATTAAATATATTTTACTAAGCAAAATAAAAATAAAAACACTTACTTGTTTTTAGATCGCAATATACGGTCATAGAGTTTAGCTGTGAGAATTTTGGCCACCCGGCAATTGGTCCGCTAAAAACAATAAGTCCTTCAATGAGGTCCTTAACACATCTTACAAAGTTAGCCTGTGGTGTGTGGTGTAATGTTGTTACTGATGAAATACGCCGCCATCTTTCGGTAGGAGGATTGTACCTCCATTAGACGAATTATATTTTGAAAAATGGTACTGTGATTTTACATAGACTTTTTGTAGGGACGATTTAAATTTGAAACAAATGTACAAACGACTTATGAGGGTAGAGTTTGGTGTAGCTTTACAGAAATACCTATATTGAGACCTATGCCGATCTCTAAAGCTTCCAGCACCAGGAAATCTAGACCTATAATTTGTCTCTTAGTCGCATTTTTCTACATCTAATATACGGTGAGGCAAATAATGCTGTAATAAAAGAATTTTACTATCTCCGTTGTCATCCTCTTCAATACACAAATGAGTATTATCATCATAGAAATTGTACCTATACATATAAACATAGTTAAAAATCTTAAATTTAATATGAAAACCAAAGGTCTGTATCATATTTTATGTTAATAAAAATTAAGACGGAGATTACATCAGCCTAGTCCAATCAAGCGACAAAGCACATTTTTGGCATTTGTTTGCAACTGTTTTGTTTTAAATGCTTGGTATACAAGGCTTAATGTGTCTCTATTCAGCATTTGATTTAAGGTTCATTATATACTAGCTTTGATACTAGTCCAATATATCATTGCATCTCTATACCTGAGGCTTCACTACCAAGTTATCCAAGCAATGTACCTAATTTGTACAGTTTACTAACATGTGGTTTCCACCAAAATAATTTTATCGTTTGGCGCAAAAAGCCGACTTTAAAAATATTTGAACACGATCATAACGTATTGAATAATGACATACAAAAACTGAGAATTATTTTCGTAGCAATTTGTGCAACTTGACTGTTTAAATCCCTCCGTAAACCTCACAACTCATTGATGTTATATGAAGGTGCTAACAATAGAATAAAAGATGTGGTTAATATAATCTATTTAGGTAGTACATAACCTTACAAAGTTTAAAATATACCTAAAAATGTAGTAAAATGCTCTTTATAAAAATATATATGTATGTACTGTAATTACATATGAGTATATACCTATACGTCCCATTATTTTTTTTATTTAAGTAATTTAAATACAGCGAGATCTTGTACTATTCTCCTCACAGATGCCGAAATGTCGTCTGTTTGTCATGTACAATCACCGTCACACTTTCGCCGAATTTTCCGGTTTTGTAATGCGATGGTTTGATTACGGTGTCACTGAATAAATACTTTTTTGTTCATTGATTTGTATTTAATGTGACGGAACAAAAGCAGCTCTCTACATCCATTCAAGCCATCCAAACATTTTTGTAACTTACATCATCGTATATTGTACTTCACTTATGGGTAAGTACCTAATATTTTCATTGAAATTTCCTGAAATCGAATTGCATTTGCTATATATTATTGCGTTAAAACAAATATTTATATCATAATAGGTATATTGTACACCAAAAAAGAAAAAATAACCTTTATACTGTTAGCTACAGGATGTAGGAATTATAGAGTCCCATATCTACCTACATGGAAGTCCATAAATAACTTACCTCTCCACTTTATCTGAATACAATTACAAGTTATTGTATAATGTAATCAGAGGCAAACGTTGTAGATATGCAGTAAATTGATAAAAGAAAGAAAAATAGTCTGGATTTAACATAATTCACGCCTGTTATCTCTGGCCCTGAGTGCGCGAGCGGTCGAAAGATGTATTTGATGCTGCATTTACGTGGCTCTATACTTATACAAGCTGTAGGAACCTATAGCACAGCTGAGGGCAGATTGTGTTCTGCGGTAAAGCGATAATTCAGCTCAATCTATGTCGTGAGCGCTCGCGCTTTGTTTTATCCGCTGGCTTCTGTGCGCCTTTATTTAGAAAATTGATGAGAAATGGTTTCCATTACGATCTACCGCCTTATAAAAGATATTGCTATGCCGGATTCAAAGTGCGTTTGTTCCGAGCGAAAGGAAATGAACGCAAATTTGTTTTCGTGATTGCGTGCTTAGAGGCGAATATCGACTCGAATTGATATCGATATCATTTTCTTGCGCAATCGTATTTCTCATTAGATATTTATGTGTGACCCCGTGAGAGCGCGCCCGGCTCCTTATTCACGATCGCTGGTTATAATCTGTGTGATCAGGGAGATAGTCTAAGTAGATATGATGAGATATTCTGAGCTTTTTGTAGCGTTAATCTTTTAATGCTTGGAATGCGGTTGAGCACAAACAAGTTTTCGTTCGGTATTATGTCTGTGGCTAATTTGAATGGTTAACGTGGCAGTAGCTCTCGTCCAATTTGCGAGTGTTGCCTGTACACGGACGATCTCCCACAAATTGCCGGTCACTGATTGCTGTCGACGTTTATCAATATTGTAGTCAACACGCCGCTGTTCACGCCCTCATGTTTATCCACTTGCTGAACTGTGGAAAATGGTCTAATCTTTATGCTTTAATGTAGTTAATCAGAGTAAGCTGATCACACTAGATACAATTCATCTTTTGAAATTGGTAGTCGACTATTACTCTGCATAGCACCTAGATACTACCTACCTAGAGATTCTTTTTAAATTACTTAACTATGAGATGAAGTTGTTATTCAGGTAGATATGTAGTGATTTTCAGATTTAGTAAACACGTAAATGGATATTTTATTACAAAATTGATCAATCTGTAATTTGAGTATAGTTCAGTGTAACAGAATGTTTAAAATTGACTTTTGGGTAATATAAAATTAGACTGCAGGGTCCTTACAGTGAGAAATGAAATATTGTCCTAGTGTAAAAGTTATATTATCGCTTTTGTTATTGATAAATTAAAGTAATCATATTACGTGCTGACGCAAAGAATCATTAATTAGGTCTGTCTGTTTTAAAAAGATATCCAGGTATAAGCGTGACCCGCCATAATCAATAATTACAAAAATTATATTATGTAGATGCGGAACTAATCATGCGGTTCCTGCTATCGTAATAGTCTATGGTAATAGTGCAGTGAATGAGTGTAGCATTCAGCACCCAGCATGCCATCGCTGCCACAATGCAGGGGTCATCCGCCACAATACCGTGACGTTTATCGACGTGTCGAAACCGACCATTCAAAGTCGATACCGAAAAAAATATCGATTTCCGTAAATAAGCGAGTGTGGCACATTTATAATAATGATGAATGGAGCCATCGGTTGTTGTTCTCGCATCGATATTGCGTAGCGAATCGAACGAGCAGCGGTGGTGATACGACTACTACATTTATTGAGTGCTAATTGAAAAGGAATACGTCTATAAATCTCATATAAACTAGGGCGTTGTTTCTAAGTGTGACCCAGCGTAAGACAGTTTACGTTTGTAAATCATGTTACTTACATAAAAGAGGACATCCAAAGATTTATGTGTATCTTCTGCCGTAAGCGAATGGACACAAATATCAACTTTACATTTTTGAAACTTGACTACCTACTAAAGATATTGATTCTTTTTAATATACCTAGTAATTAAGTTTACTTTATGTTAAATATATTTATTATTAATTATTAAGTATAATATCGATATTTCAATTTCTGCTAACGCTACTTTAGTAACTTCACAGTATAGACTGTTAAAAAGTTTCTTTTACATTTTCATTGTTTATACAATGCAATTTTTTTACAGATTATAGTATCTTTTGTAGTTTCGAGCTGATACCATCACATAATATAAGTTCTAGTACAACAACAATAAAATTCAACCGACACGGCACATATTTAATCACACCTTTATCCCATACAGCATAAAAACTTACCTATAGACTTATACGTATATGTACATACCGACTCTATATGATCTCTAATTCCGCCTAAATAAAAACCTTACTATTACATTTCGCCTAAATTGTAGGTAACAAGCTTATTAGTGCTATCTAGTAAATGAGAATAGAGTTATCTAGCATTTGACAAAACTTTTTCTAGAAGTTGATGATTCCCAGCTTTAAAAGGAATGAGAAGGTTTTAATATTTCCAATTCACTAAAAATTCCATCAGAAACAGATAGCGAGTAACCCTTCAAGCGTGAAAGTTGCAAAAGTTAACCACATTCGAACAGCTGTTCTGATATTAAACAAAAGTCGACATAGGCACACGGCGATCGCGGACAAAGGGTCCCACAAATGCACTTCCAATTCATCGCCACTAATTACGTAATTATGGGGGAGAATAAAAAAAAAACAAAATGGCGAGCATTCCCGGCGCCGAGTCGACACATTAGCTCACGACATTTCTTTCAACTTTTTTTTTGCAAATTGAAAGTCATGTAAGTATTTTTAAAATGAGATTTTGTCGATAAGGTTAACATTAAATTTTATTTATAAAAATAATACTTAGGCTATGTTTTATTTGAGCAAAATGCCTCATTTGTTTACTTGGATGACATATTTATATTCTAGTTTTTAATTATAAATCAAATTATTGAACATGATTTACCCAAATCGGTTTGTGAATAACTTAGTTCTGACGACCTGAGAGAAAGAAAACTTGAAAGTCGATTAAATAGAGGCTATGGTTGTTGTCGTGTAGTTTAATACAAAGAAGTCTGCCTATAATTTCAACCACCAATCCAAATCCACGTAATCAATTATCTTTCTTTCTTATCAAATGTGTTAGTGGCCAGCACTGATGTCAATTTTTTCTAGTTGCCTAAAAGCATCTGACTTAGCATCTAGCAATAGTAGTTGAAACCGTTCCGTTGGTTCCGTCACTTACAGATAAACTTGCAATCGGTCAAGTGCCTGAAAAGCCGTCAAAATCGCAAATGGTCAAAATAGCGATTGCTCAATATCGCAAACGCTCAAATTTATATTTTACTAAAGGAATTTTGTGCCTTCTAAATTACGGATTATAAATAAAAATTCAACTATCATAACTAGTCGTGAATCAAACCGCGTGAAGTACTTAGTTGATTTTTTCGTGATCAATTCCGCTATTGGTTTTCATCGGGGTAACAACTGTAATTAAAGAAGTCAATTATACAGGTAATCGCACAAATGAAGTCTGTTAACTATTATTAATCGCATGAGTATTGTGAAATAACTTAATACTCTATACATTGTTGCTTGATGGGGTATCTAGAGTAGATTAGACACGAAATTACAAATCATAGATCACTTTTCTTATTATTTTTAGTACAGTGACCCTGTAGACTATATGTCAGAGTCTTTATCTGTTAGCCTTTCTTTGACATACTTTGTTTTTGTAATAATTTAAAACTTATTAGATAAGCTGTCATTACGCGAATTGGATAAAGTCTGACTATGCTTCCACAGTTTCTCATACAAATATTGTGTTGCCGTCGTATCTCATGTCTGTTTGTGGTGTCCTAGTGTGAAATAAGAGGACAAGTTTTTGTTACAACGTTACGTATGTCTATGAATGCAATTTCTTAGATGTGATTTTTACATGATATGAATATATAGCATTCGTATTTTTTGCTAAATAGATTTAAAGGTAAAGAATATTTTAATTTGCGCCTTTGTTTTAAAAATATGCTTAATTAATAATAAATAATACTAACACTAAACACACTTTAATTGACACACAATCACTGTCATCACTACATAATAGTATAAAACGAAGTCGCTTTCTCTGTCCCTATATCCCTTTGTATGCTTAAATCTTTAAAACTACACAACGGATTTTTAGTAGATAGAGTGAATCAAGAGAAAGGTTTTTATGTCCGTGCGAAGCCGGGGCGAGTCGCTAGTATTGTATAAAAGATACTTACTTTTTTAAAATTTACAAATAAAACATCACTAGGCTTACAATTCCATTTTAAATAATAATTCGTTGGGCTGATTATTTGCAATACTCAACATACAAGTACAATTTTACCCGATGCAAGTACACATTGCTGTGTGTGTAACAGTGCACACAGGTGGCCCGTCACCTGACACCACCTCGGAACCGGCCACTTCCGGCGGACGCGGCAATTAGAGACACACACACACGTAGCTTACCTATGTATGCGTATGTTGGGGTGACCAGTCCTTTATCTACGCAGATTATAATTAGGTCATTGTTCCTGAGAATTCGGTCAATTAGGTATTTGTAAGTGTGGCAGTTTGATTAAAAAGCAAGTTTGATTTAAATTGAGTAGATGTAATAAAATGATATTTTTTTTAAACAAGGTCTATGTGCATTTTGATCACCATCATTCCAGCGGAGCCCAGGGTCAACTAGGATGTCCTATATTTTTCTCTATGAGGTAATCACAAAATAAAATTTGCCATTATTTCTGACTGCCTGACGTGGCAGTTACCATAAAACGTATAAAATTTAAACTTATTAATAGTTACCTAATAGCAGTTTTTACAAACATTTTTTTGTATAAGCTCATTTATCTGACAAGATGAAACGAAGCTTAAAGTAGAGTTCATTTGTATTCATATTTAAGTATGTTATCTGATGGTTTATAAGGAAGATTCTCCGGTCAACAAATTATTCGTTTCCGTAGCTTAATTTCTATAACTGTATATTATATTATAAACCGGCGATATTGTTTCCACATCAGCCAATATTGAAAACTTTTAAGTTAATTTAAAATGTTTTTTATCACTTAGTTATATTTTGTTTAGGCAGCCTGCCTGTCGTTAACGCTACTTAGAAATGTTATTTAAATATTTTATTGATAGAAGTAGAAATAAATTTAGGCCTTTCTTGATCTGTTAGTTGTCTCTCAAGTTAAAATTCTGTAACTAGCCCTTCAAATTATTATAGATTCTGAGTATAATACTTTTAGAATACTGAGACTGTTATTAAGACAAAACTTACCAATGAGTCTCTTGCTAGATCTTAGTTTTTAATAACTACAATATTATATGTAATCCTTAGAAAAGTTAAGGTTAATAATACGAACCTAAAGAAATGATAAATTTATTCATATTATAGGTTCAACGCTTAACCTCATTAATTTTTTATGTAGGAAATAACCGCAAGTATATTCTTAGTTATTATAAACATAATAATTATCTACTTACCTAACCATTAAGTTTTTATATCTATTGCAAAAAGAAACATCCTTCCTCTCTGTTATAAAATTGCAAAACAGTCTTGTATAAAATTAATTTATTACTGCCGCTATACGTCATTGTTATGTGCGGTGCAAAATGTTTTATGGATGCGGATGATTGTTTCTTTATAAGTGCCACAAAAATGAAAATTAAATATAAGATGAGAAAAAAAAACCACAGAGGATGGCAGTCGGAAATAACATCTGTAGTACGATTTTTTTTAATAGGTTTGAGAGTTGTCTCGTGGAAATGGCTTGATTTTAAATAATATTTGACCAGTTCGTGGCTACGTTGATTGCTCTATCGTTGGTCGCTCCCAGATCAGGAGTATACGAGTCAGGGCAGTTGGGACATATCATAAGATGATCCATATACTGCACAACCCCGCAAAGCAACGGTTATTTTAGTCGAAAATCCCCACTTTACTCTGTTCTCCTGGCATCTCCCAACACCAGCCCGTAATCTGCTTACTAAATTATCATGCAGCTCACAACTTTAATGGTTTATATCTATTAGTTGGATTTAAATAAACAATTTTTAATGAATATGAAAAGACATTAACAAGTGCATGTAACAGCGAAAATGGATATTTGACTGGTGGTCCGAGAGTCCGGAGGGGGCTATGGTCCGATGCTCAGGGCGCAGGTGTAGGTGGGGAAAGAAAGAGCGGGAGGGGGTCAGATAACATCGCGATTACGCGGTACAAAACGGGCGATACCACGCGTTCATTACCAGCTGAACCTTAATGCATATTACCATTTACCAATTGCAACTACAAAGTCAACTCCTTACTGGATTGCATACTCCGATCATTAATGGCACTTATAATTGGCGAATGCTATTTCCGTTGATAGCTACCTCCTTCACATGCTGAAATCAATTAGTGTGTATAATTAAGGAAATTGAACGTTTATTGTTTTAACTCACGCTATTGTAAGTAGGTAGGTATTTCCAAAACTAATAAAGCAAAACCGTTGCTTTTTGTCATCCTGAAATTTCACAATATGTTGTGTAGGTTAGCATAAAAACATTACAATAAAGTAATCAAACCTTATATTTTAAAGCACTAATATCAATTTAAATAATCAATTGACATCAATGCTACTAATAGACTCATAATATGCTCAGGTCAATGTCAGACAATAAAATAACAAAATAGCGTTAGACTAGCTCACATAGATATAAATGCGTTCAGGGGCAGCTAACCGCGAAACGTCCATTTCATTTCCATAATTTCACAAAATGGCAGATTATAATCCGAAAAGAGCGCTGACAATCGGGCCACAATCGCGCGACTGCCGCAGAACAATGGTGGCGTAACGTTTCCCGCGCATTATCTAATTTACCTGTCAAAAAACATGCTCATGCGCTATGATATGTCCGTAACGCGTGATATTAATGTCATATAGTCGTAAGAATACAAATACTTTAAATAAATCAGTTTTAGAAAGTGAAGGTCCCTTGGTATCACTAACAACAAAACTGGGTTTTAACAAATAACATTTATCAAATAAACATACGCATTATATTAATATCTCTCAAATAGTCCTTACAAAGACGATATATTTAAAAAAAAATGATATTTTAAAAAGTTTCACGTGTCCAGTAAATATACATACTGTAATTAGAATTGAAAAGCAATTTTCCTACATGCACAATACAAACAGTATCGAATCAACCGTGTACAAACAAAAAGTATCAATCGATACAAAGGAATTAATTACAAAAAAGTGCATACACAGCGTGTAGGCGATTTATCGCGACACAGCGACTAAAATGAAACGACTAATTGCATAGTGGTCGAGCGATAACATCTCTCGCCGGCAGCGGCTATGACGAACACCGCTCTGTTATTCTACCCAGAGCCACACACTGCCTAATTGTTATTAGAAAAACGTAACATTTAAATACAGTTATCGTATAAAATTGTTTATGTTTTAATTGAAGAATGTATTTTGTGTATAGCAACTACTTTTTTTATGAAGTTGTATGGAATGAAGTCAATGAAAATGGTTTGAACTTCGATCGAATCCAAATGTACGAACGGCAAATTACTACTTACATATATATATATATATATACATCTACAATATAACTGACACATAGATACATTACTATTCAGATGTATTCAAGTACAAAGCAGCACTAGAATCGTTTACGGCACGACTAAACGGTATGCTTAATTACCGCATAGATACTATCGCGTTCGTGTAAAATAAAAATTGCTCCGCTTTGCTATTCAAATCGTATTGTCTGCTCAGTTACGTATATCTTCATAGCAATAAATTATCTATATAAGAACAGTTGCGTCTTTGACTGCTCTACTTATAAGTAAAGCAATCTCAAAATCACATTTGTTATGATGTAAATTTTAACTTCTATAACTGATGCACACAATTTCTTATAGAAATGTACTAACTGCTAAGCATTGTCTGCCAGTTTACCTTATCCTTAAGGTAAATAATATTTAGAAATGACAGTATGTTGTATGTCCTTGGAAAATATTGTTAGGTATTATTATTCGTTACAGATGATTGCTCTTTATCGCAGTCTCAGTCATAAAATAATGTCACTTAACGAGGCTTAAGTATATAATATTATTCACAATTATATTCTTGAAAAAGTTAATTCTATACTTGAAAACGATATAAATAATTTATTTTAAATCATAATTGGTAATTAGCATTCATTAAAGCCGCGGTACCCTGCAATTTATACAATTACAATAGTCAGATATTTTATATCTATTCAAGCACGATACTTCTTAACTCTAGGTTTAACTTTAAAAAATGTTGTTACATTCAATATTAATAAAATAAAGAGAGTACATAATTAACACGCCAAGCACGGTGGTGGTGGTGTGGCACGCACACTTAAAGATAGCGTCGTACACACATCATAAAGTTCAATAATTATATTTTATTTTTACTATACGTAAATATATATTATACGAGGTTATAGCTTAGTAAATAGGTATTTAATACATAACATCACTTACTAGGCTCAAACATGAAATGTTTTCCTTTAAAAAAATGTAAGGTTAAACAGCTGCACCTTTGCAAAAAAATTGCGGTCACATCTCATACCATGATTAAAATATACCCTGGGGTCTCTGCATGCAACTGTAAAACATGTTTAGGTCGAATGAAGAAAGACGTGAAGATCTAACGAATATATTCTAAGGTACCGCTTTAAGAAACCTAATCTGGAAATGTGTGGAGTGACAACAAAAGTCCATTGTCTTTTGGGTATATGCCAATGTAGATGCAGTCGTTATGCAAAAATTACAATTCAATATGCCGTGGTGTTATGCTGACCGTATAAACAGTTCAACTATTTGAATTGCGTTAATTATCTCCATTTACGTATGCACGCCCTATCTTCATTAACATGTAAATGGTTAATGTACGTCATGATTTACATTTTCCAGTTGAAACAACGATCTTGAAATATAATCAAAGATAATAAAAGACTAAAAAAACTAAAACTAAACTAGGAATTAACATACATACGAATCAAACAATCTCGTTCCACTTCTAGGTAAATACAAACCACAAAATCTCCCTTTATATCTTGGCTGCAATAGGCTAAAATTACGCTTCTAACGGTGATGTATCATTTGTTGAAATATGTGAAGTAGTTTAGAAGTTATGAGGATAGATGAACTTACATGAGCACATACAAATAAACATACAGGTTAAAATCATAACTTCTTTTAGGCTTCGCCGTAGTTCGGTTTAGTTACTAACCCCCGTATTAAGAAACGTTTGCTAAGCCCATTTTAACTAAAATATATTTTTTCTCATTTCTCTTTTACCGACATTTCACGTGAAAAAACGAGACGAAACATAGTTTAGCTAAAATGGGCTTAAGAAATGTTTCTTAATACGGGGTTAAGACTTGTTGAACTTGTTCAAGAAAATGAATGATATATTCAAGCAGATCTTCGAGAGTTCGTGAGTTGTAAAGAAATGTAAAAATAGTGGAGCAGGACCTCTACGACGCTGCTACGACACTACCGACTCTGCTACGACTGCTCTACGATATGGCTACGTTAATTGCTGTAAAGTATTTGTGTGAAAAGGCAATATTTTTTTTTTATTTAAATATCTATGAGCATAAAAAGGTAAATTATATATTTCAACTTCTGAATTAATAGTAAGGTATTAAAGTTTGTTCCGAAATTCATACAAAATTTGTCAAACCAAATGATGCAATTTTTTTAAAATTACTTTCTTGGTTGGAATAACTTCTAGACTACTTAAACCATGCCATCATCTCATACGCTTGTGTAGGAAAAATTTATCCAATCATACAAATATTTAAAAAAAAATAGATTACTTTCATATTTACGAGTATGATTGTGAAATCATTTATCGTTGTATACAGACGGCTTCGTAAAATGGTAGTAATGAGCAATTATGAAGCAGCGCCGGACTCGACGGAAGCAGATAGTGATCTACATTGCGAGCGGAGCGGGGGGCGGTCAGTTGACCATTGATTTAGCGCTAAACACTCGTTTAAATGTTGTACAAAGCACGCATTTCATTCAACGCAAAAATATGCTCGTTACAGTGATAAGTGTAGTGTAGCTATTATATTATTTTTTAATTACGTTAGATGTTACAGGTTTTAAGTATAAAAATAGGTATAGCTATATACATACATATAAGCTGGCCCCAAAGTAATTATCCTTGAAGTATTAGCTCGAATGTAATGTAAAAGCATGCTGAGATATCGAACCAAGATTTTAAATTTTTTGAGTATAGAATTATAAAAAAGACAACGACCCCGACACCGAGCTTCAAAGCAAAGCAGTTAAAATTAATAAAGCAAAGATGACCTCGGTTTTACGTTTGTTAGTCGTTTGACTGAGGCCTTTTTGATAAATTTATTTAATTACAAATAACAAATCAATAAATTAACACTTCTCCTAACTACTAAATATGTACATACGATCTTGCTTGCACATACCATAACGTATTGATTACCGTTATTTGTAAATAGTTTCCACGCCAATGTTCAACACAGGCCGCGGCAAAAACGGATTCGTGATGGACGCGATTAAGGACGTTTAACCAACATTAATATTCATATTACATTAGTTCTATCTAAGTGGCGTGTTCACTGCATGTTCGCGTTTTTTTAAAACGTTCTGGATACTGCAACTATAATTTACTTGTCTTTATTGCTCATCAAAAAGAGATTTTAACAAAAGCCGTCTGCTTGAACTATTTCCACTGCCAAATACCAGTACCCATAATGAGTTTTGATTTTAAAGGTGAGAGAGGCAGTGAATTAATTGGGTAAAGTGGCAAAAGATGAAAAGACGATTAATACTCACTAGTAATGTTAGTTATAATCTGTGCTTTTATATTATAGGTCTCAACAGAGACAATGAGCTAAATGACGACCGCATATTCTTACATGGGATGTAGATTTGGTCAAAGGACTGCCTTTTTTAAATAACTAGCTTTTGCCCGCGGCTTCGCCCGCATGGTGTTCCCGGGATGAAAGGTTCTAAGCTACCTCCTTACCAATTTTCAGTCAAATCAGTTGAGCCGTTCTTGAGTTATAAGTGGAGTAACTAACACGACTTTCTTTTATATATATAGATTATGTATTTAAATATTGTTTTACAAATAAAATTATAACTTTTTGCCATGGCGCGACAAAACGCAGTTACAGAGCATCAAGTAGTTAAATTATATTTTACGACTGTTTGTTTGCTTGGTCTTATTTAATAATTTATGTCTCCTTGACCACTTTTATTAAAATTTAATTGCATTAAAACGGTAACCGATCACTTTATTATCTTCTACTAGCGACCCGCCTCGGCTTCCAATGGGCATAAAAACCTTCCTCTTGAATCACTCTATCTATTAAAAAAAACCGCATCAAAATCCGTTGCGTAGTTTTAAAGATTTAAACATACAAAGGGACATAGGGACAGAGAAAGCGACTTTGTTTTATACTATGTAGTGATAAATAAATGAAAATTATTACAGTACATTAATGTATTAAAGGCACTAATTCAAATTACCACTTGAGCCTCCATTTTAACTGTTGTACTTTAGAAACAAAAGCAGTTTTTTTAATACAATTTAGTTGAAAATGGCTAAACGTAGCCTGAACCTGCAACTCCAAGGTGTCTCGTGCATGAAACTTATGTAAGTAAGTAAGTATGTTCATGGGATCGCTACTACGTGGATTATTTGAATACGTTGCAATTATTATACAAGCAGCTAATTAAGAATTGAGAGCAATGTATTGTTGTATGGCTCTCACAATTATCGTCAGGCTCTATGACTTATTGATCTAGTAGCGTCTCTCCTTTTTTCCTCTCCTTGATTTATGGAGCAGTTATGCTATGTGTAATTATACTAAGCTTGATGAATTCGTACTTTTCCATAGTAATACAATCACTAGTTTAAAAAAAAAACTTATTATTAGGGATTGATTCAGTTGTCATACTGATTCTACATCTTTTAACATACTTATACAATTTTAAGAAGTTTATAACACAGATTGAATAAGCCCATATAAAGTTATACATATAAATTATAAAGTTTGAAACTTGTATTATAAAATAACGAAACTAAGTATATTTTTCATAATAAAGTGTGTGTGTGTGTGTACCTGTATAAGTATTCAACCTTTCTCAAAATGGGGATCAAACCCAGAATCTCTTGATTGGCGGATTAGCCTATTAAACATTACTCCATGAAGGTCATATCTAAGTATAGATTCTTCTTATTTTTTTTACACTTCTTCTTCTTCTTAGCGTGTCAACGTTCACCTTATATAGGTACCCTAATTTTACACTAATAGTTTATTGCTATTGATATCCGAAACAATGTATAGGAATGGTATCAACTAAAATAACACCTTGTATAAAATTTACTCAGAAATAAATTCTGTTGTAATTTAAGCTTATTAAGGTTGTGTACAAAACATTACTTACAATCATAGCTTACAACACTGAAACGTAGTAAGATCAGCTTCACAATCGCGTTCTACGTAGTCCACGTTAACACGCAATAGTTGTACAGGCGATTCTTGAAAACGGTCGTTTTGCGATTAGATCAGCACTGGCACCGGGGGGTTGGAGACTGGGGGAGCCCGGTGCCCAGGGCCCCCGTTAATTGCTCCGTTTTGTGAACACGGCCGCTGGCGTGCTCGGCGGGCAATCAGCGGCCGCTGACTGATTGCTTTTTAAATAGGTTTTATACCTGCTAAAAATGTTACGAAGGAAATCAAAGAAAAGCCAGAAAAGATTTCGTGAGGGCCGATTGTGTAAACGCGATCGTGGACAAGTTGTTTTATAAAACGCGCCCCTGATGACCGTGACGAGTGGAGCACTCGCTCGATGATTCGGAACGCCTAATGATACGAACGCTATTTGTCGTGCAAATTTGGAAAGTTTTATTGTGTGTCATTATTTATAGTTAAATGTGAAAACTTCTTTCGTAAACTTGTACAATTAGTGCTGCTCTATAAAAATAAAATTATTTTATTTACATAAAACATGGAACAATAGGATTCTCATAACGTTATTATATATTTCAAAAATAAAAGCTCTAACAATATTTTAATACCTAATACCGGACGCGTGCGCGGGACTCGAGAAGGGTTTATAATGTATTTTAGTAGATTTCCTTAATAGCATTTCAAACATGCAGCTTTGCAATATTATTAGATTAGTGCCATTTGAAACAGCCGTCCTAGTCAGCACTATATTACCTTTATAATGAGCTCGCTGAACACGATACTAGCAGTTGGCACGGAAGAGCATGGTTGCGAATGGAGATAGCACACACAATTTAACACGGGGGTAATAGGCCCGCGAAGTCGACACCTGAGTCCGAGGTGGCGTGACAAAGTGGCGTTAGCCGGCCAGCCATGCTACCACTGACACACCTATTCGTAACAAGTGTACACTAAATGCATTTTTATTCAATACTTTTATTTAATTTTTCTAAATTTACTTGCAAAAAGGCAAAACTTATACATTTGACGTTTGTTTGCTTATTCAATGAGTAACTTGCTGGAAATCCAATAAATATTAGGTTAATTACCTGTTAACTTATTTATTTTGCTGTTCCTGAAAAGCATGCTTATTGAAATAAAATAACCGAATTGTTAATGTGCATTCACTTTTAATTTTGCCAGGAATGTATTAAGGCCAAAGAAGATACATCAATAAATAAAAAATCAAAATGTTCTTTGAAGAAGCAAAATAGAACATGTTAAATAATCAATATCAACAAGAAACGTATCTGAATATTAAGAGGTGCAAGTATTGAAAATAAAGTCTGTGATAATTGACAACATTTTAATTAAAAAAACACCACAAAATCTATCGGACATAAAATGCTACATCTCGGATTGCTTAAGTACATCGTCGCTATAAACTATAATAGCTTTAGGTACTTTATTACATACAATTAATACTTCGAGTGTATTTTATACTAACAATATATAACTACAGAATATGAATATTAATTAATATATAATTTTACATAATATAATACAGTTTATTTGCACAATGTTTCGTCAATAATTTTATCGAGATTTTGTTACTCGTATGTAGTCGCATCACTATATTATTTAGTGCTCTATAGTATAGTGGGTCGGTTTTCAAAATAAGTAAAAACAACCAAAATATAATATATACACATATTTATCACATTTTAAGGAGATGGTTTTCAAAAATATTCCAAACATATAACAATGATTTTATTCATTGAAATGCGATTAATAAAGCGCAAGCGACACCAAAATAATGAATTGAGCAATAAATCTACTAAGTTTTCTGATCAGAGTACGGTCAAAATAATATTGATTTACACAGAAAATTTTACAGAATAAGTTTTGTATTGAAAACAATAAAACTAACTACGTGTTGTTATTTATCTTACGACTTCGTACGCACTTTTTAAAGAATTTCATAAAAGTTTATGATTTAATGCACCGTTAATAGCACTCTAGTCAGAAATCCTTAGTGGATTTGATTAATAATAAAAAATAACACTGTTATACCGCTAGTCTTGTTAAGTAATTGGAATGCATTAAATTTCAGCTTATATTATTTTTATTGACTTACGAAGCATGTGTATCCTAATTATTAGTTTTAATATCTATTACACAACATCAATTTTATACATTATTTCTTATCAAAACTGGGCATATAATATCACATATCTTGGACGAGTTTGTCCACATTTTACGAATATTTTATCTTCCCAATTACCAGGAATCGTCGGTAGGAATATTCCATTCAACGATTTATGTCGATAGCGTTGTGAATACTGAATGTAGGTAATACTAATAGGGAAACCATAACAAACGAATAGGTAAAAGTAAATAAGGATTACCAGAAATTATGGCTTCTTAATTTTGTCCCAGCAAAATGTCACACGGTCACTTTTGTTCATTTTAAATAATATTCACTCGCATCACTAGTCATCTGCATTGTCTTGCATAGTCACAATTTTGATTTTTACCGTCACATTCACTGATTTGTCTTTTTTTAAAGTACCTTAGGACCACAGGATTAAACATGTATAGGTTCGTCATCTTCTTCATCGTCAGAGCGTCTTTCTAGTGAAGGTTCTCTGGGAGAACGTGGAGGTGGTGCTGGACTGCCAGGGTCCAAATCTGGTGAAGGAGTGCGGCGCGCTTGCGCATAGTACCCGAGGGCCCCTAGTGCGGGAGCACCGAGCGTGCCGAGATGCGCTGAGGGCCCCGGCAGACCCAACCCGAGAGGAGGAACGCCGCCTAATGGCGCACCCGGGTATAACCTATAAATAAGGTTTTATGTTTTATAGAATTAACATAAAATAATGTCAAACAAAATGTCTGATACAGTTATTATTGCGCTACACGCTGCACAAAGTTAGTATATCATAATTATTCTTATTGCATTTTGATTAAAATTAATGGATTAAAAAGAAAGTCTTTTATGCGATCGAAACCGGGTTGTGTTCTATGTTGCAACCTCTGTAAAAGTATCGAATAAACCACCGTCTACCGTCTCTCTTATTCGAGTTTAAGGACATCCACGCGGAAAAATGATAGTAGTAGTTAAGCCGATTACTACACGATGAAGTAGCTCGGATGGGGTTGATAAATATCGTTGATACCATAATAATAGCCATTGGAACAGAAAGGATAGCGTCCAGTGTATACATATTGGCGCGTAGTATGTCAAATCCTATATATATATATATATATATATATTTATCCTATATATATAAATATATAGATAACAAATGATTGAAAAACTTACCGATACGGCAAAGGTTTCTGCAAGGTGTTCGCGGTAGCCGATGCCGCTGCAGCAGCGGTGGCGGCCGCCTGCCGGTAGTAGAGGTCGGCCGCGGCAGGCGCGGGCTGCGCCGGGTATGCAGGCACCCCGGCCCAGTAGCCACCGTACAGCCGCTGGAAGGCCGCGTAGTTACCAGCTTCTGCTAGAAGTTCAAGTCCCACCGCTGTTTGCCTTTTCCATTTTGTCCTGTGTGCAAAAATAAGTCATGATTATAGAACCATAATATCTTTTTGGAAGTTCACATATTTGACAAAAAATTTAGAAATAAGAAAAGTGTCTTGAAAATTTACATTAACGAGGTGGCAGTTAAGTACTTCTAGACCAGCAGGAAATAGATACACTTTCAAAAATCGTAACCTACCTATATGGAATTCATCTATTCATAGATTTTTACGACAGGTTTCAAGCATGTTTTTATCTCGAATTTATAGGGCTTTTCCTTGTAATAAGACCCACCAGAGGGACATGTTAGTGGAACGACGGGTAAAAGGCGAATTTGTAGACAAGTAAGTTACTTAATTAAATATATACAAATTATATCATTATTACTTTTTTAAATAATGTACGATATCATTTATTTTGTAGAAAAATATTTATCATAGTTTTTACCACCTTAAAATATATTTTACAGTCCATTTGAGTTCTCATTCTCAACAAATTTATCCCGACCGTTGTGCAAATCCCACAAAAATTTACACAAAACCGATTTATGTCACATTAGGAACTTAAATCGACTCTAAAATTCTCTAAACTATCATTTACGGTCCCCAAGGCAATAGATCACTAACCCTATAGAGTTTGTGACCCCAATCGTCATCAAATTTGTCACAGACCACTCGAGAGCACAATGAAGATATCTCGTTGAAACGAATAATAAAAAAATGTATAAATAAAATAATAAATTTGACAAAACGTCTTGGGCACTCGCTAGTTCATTGGAGCGTGGTCGAGTACTTTAATTTGATTTATTTGATTCAGTTGGGAAAGGGTGACATCGTATAAATTACGCGATATTGCCACCGAAAGCCACAGATTTTTTTAACTGCCTATCTGTGTATACCCGAATAGTTATTAAGATGAAAGTTTTAAGATATCAAGGATAAATAGTACCAGACCCTTGCAATTTTTCAAAAGTAATGTGACTTTTATTGATTTAACTTTCTTAGATTAAGGTTGGATGACGAAAATCTTTCAAAGAGCTATTTGTTCAAAAATTTTCAACAATATGTAATTCATAATTCATTTATTTTATGTCAGACATGGGTACATTTAAGGGTGTTAGTATTAAATTAGTTACTGTATGCAATAAGGAAATCTCATGAATTGGATATATGGTTTGAACTTTTGAAGTCTTTTGTTATGTTTATGAGCATGCTTTTTGTACGGCCAATAATAATATTACAATTTACCGTTACGTTTAAGATATTTTATTTTTATTTTAACCTAATAGTTTAAGAATTTTGTGATAAATCTTTTAAAAACTTATTTTTTTTTATCTGACTAGTTGTTGTATATCATTGACAGTTTAAAATCATCATGTGCAAAGATGTTTATTTACAAATCATTATTGCCAGTATTTGCGTCGGCGAGTAACAAAAGGTTCCCAATTGAAAAATTTAATTTAGTTCGCGAGTTCTCGATTAGTTCCACCGCAAGAGCTGCGTTATTGTCATCGAGTGAGCTTTTTATTAATTTCAAGGGAGTTGTTATTGCTGCCAAAAATATGGAACGACCAGAACTAAAACGTTATAAAACCTTATGTGATGTAGAAATAGATTTTAATTAATTGGTAGCCCAGAAAGGTAGGATATGGCAACCTAAAATTATTAACATTGTAAATGTATGTAATAAAATATCTTTATGTTTAACTTACCATTGTATAAGGTATATCTTAGTTAATGATTCTGCCGTTATAACTGCTATGTAGCATTAACATTGAGATAAAAATCACAAAGGTGACATGTGTATTCGATAGAATACAATTTTCTAATGCCTCATCAAGACAACCTGCTGATTGTGATTTTCATATAAAGAGGTAGGTATAAATACAGGCGAATGAAAAAGTTTGTGCTTTCCGAGCACATCGTGTCGTGAATATGAACTCTGTACTTCCTCCACCTCCCATGGCTCTACCAACCTCTCGGTTATACGAGCCGAATCTCGGGAGAGTGCGTTGTACTTGCATTTCGCATCTCTTTCCAGTCCGCACCTGCTTGATCTCCCTACAAGTTCTCTATAGTGTCGCCTATCTATGCAATCTGAATGATGAACTCTGTACTGTCGTTATTTTATGTTATTGCTGCGCATCATCATTGTTATTATTAGCAGGATCCCAGCTATTGTTGTGTGCGACTCCGTGGGGCTGCGGTTGTTAACTAACGGTTCACTGACTACCTCGTTAATTAATTTCTATAAATGCATCATTTAATTTTATTAAATGTAAATGAGGGGGAGTTCAGATGTTCGTTGCTTGTCTTTTTTACATGATTGATGTCGCCCCATTAATTATAACCATGCAACCAATAAAAGTTCTCGAATAATTTTGCGTTTAAGAGCATAATTGCTATAAAAATTTAATTTTAAAATATCCTTAAGAATAATAAACGTACTATGCTATAATAAACAGTAACTGACATCTGATAGTTTAAAAGCACCTTTACTTCAATAAATCATGTTATTGTGACGGGTAATTCCTAGCGTACGTCTTCACGAAGAGCACTTATTTAATTGTCAAGTGCTGAATAAGAGGCAATCTGCTCAGTGACACTATTCTTTTTAATGCCGCCGCGGGCTTCGAACAAAAAGCTCTCTGAGAGCACTTAAATTTGGACTGCCATCTCAAGATCTCTCAACAGACAATGCCTTGTCTCTTTCTAACTTAAGGCTCTTTTAGTCTGATGAGTTTTTTCCGTCTCTGTCTCGCGTCCCCGCCGGAGTCTGATACGCTCCGCCCAGTGGTTTAGTGATTTGATGCTGCGTGAACTGATTCAATTGTTGTTCGAGTAGGTTTGTCTGAAAACACGCCTTAACCGTTCAAGTTAAAGACGAAAATCGTTCGGTAAAACGTTCCCGTTTACGACCTCTCCGAGGGGGAGGTTGTTTATCTCGATTTGGGTTTTTGGGAGACGTGATGCGAATTCGGCTTGTATATCCAGCAAACAAAGAGAAGTTCCATCGATCGCAGTGTTTGCGCTTGGCTGGCGCTTCGGCCGTTTTACTCCGTTTGCAATCGGCCCAATTTGAGCTGTAGTCGAACGTTATTTATACGCTGCTTAGAAAGTTTCAAAAACGTGTTTGTACGAGTGTTCTTATGGGAATTGCTTGAAGTTTGAGAGCCTTTATTGTTTTGTAGGGGGGTATTATGTTTACGTAACAGGATACAGTTACAATTTTATTGTTTTACAGGTATATACGAGTATCATATACACTAGGCAGGTATTCCTGTTATATTACTTAGTATTAAGCAAATCAAGTCAATTATCTGTTAAAGCAAGAATTATTATTATAGCTCCAATCCCATTAATTATTATTTTGGTTCCAATACCATAAATTATTATTTTTTTATGCCGTTATCATACTTTTAATTTTGCACTTCCCCTTTTCTTTTTCTGCCATCACTCATTTAGTTGATAAGTAGAAAAAGTCCGCCGTTTACAATTGTGTTATAAAATTTAATAAATAAATAAAATGGATATCTTCTCTATTTTTTACATGCTCTACCTTTTATACAAAGTGCAAATTATTGAATCACATCACGATTCATAGATCAATATACAGTCCAGTTAATATAATATAATTTTATATCATCAAGCTAAATATAGTTTTTGGCTATTATATTTTGTGTACTCTACAAATTAAGCCGCAATTATCTTGCATCACGATCTTCCTTAGAAAAAAGTCTAAATTACAAGTTTAGAATAATACATCTGCTTATTAAAATTCGACTAAAACTGAAATGGCATCCGTACCACAATGATTAGTGTTTAAATGATAAGCCCGGTGACCTGAGCGTCCTTGGTTCGAATCCAGTGTCTCTGGACGTGTAATTTGGCCGGTTGTTCGCCATAAGCGATTAGTCCGTTTCTTGGTAGCTACCCACGGAACCCGCAGTGTGTCATTACAATGGTGTGCTCACACGTAAGGAATCTAAACTTGTAACATTAGAATTTTCACTGAACATGACAATTCAACTATTTCAATATGGCTGTGAAGAAGAATACCTAATTCTTATCTTGGTGGAATTGTAACTATACTCGCCATAATTTTAGAGATTTCAATTTTAAAAGTAAAAAAAAAATATTAATTCACAAGCTTAAAAAACTTTAAATAAAAAATTAAAAATCGTAATAAAGTAAATAGATAATTGTCAAACGCGTTGATGTCTTTTCAATTAAGTAATTATACTCAATTTTAAAATCTTTTCGTTTTTAAATCCATCTACCACCTTATTATCACCATATTCTAAAGATTAACAGGAAGACAATGCCTAGCATACCTACATATTGTACAATAGTTTCCATTGTATTATAGCAATCAAATTGCAATGAACAGTAAATAAATACACAAGTACCATCCCGATAACAAAAGACAGTTTGTTTGTAAACTGAGCGCCCTATTTCTGGTTAAGTCTAGACTTTCCATCCACGGTTGTTATAAGTATAAAAGTCTTTAGGCTAATAAAAAAAATCTACCTATGACATCCCTAAACCGCAACGGATAAAACTATCAGAAGGCCTTGTCTATTATCCAAGCAGATGTATCAACTTGTAGGTGATGATTCGAGGCTTTCACACCACAGCAGCGCAGCCCTAAATCATCCACATTAAAGACTTGATATGATTTACATGCCCATAAGTATGACATTAATGACATTGATATTATAGAAATTTTCTTACTTGAGAATTAATATAATGTTGTTTGTTGTTGTTGATTTAGTCATGGTTATGAAAGTTGCAAACAGGATTCGAGTAGATAAAACGGGTTGTTCGGTTCGTCTCATCCTACGCATTATTTCTTTTTTTGCTCATCCTACTCCCTACTCATCCTGAAACATATTTTTATTTATATTACAAATGTTTCAACACGTGTGTATCAAATCTCGTTATTTCAAAGCGAAGTGATGAGCGCCGTTTACACAAATGATACAGATTTACGTGTAACCTAAAACCGTTTAGTCAATACAGCCTATTTGTTTGAAAACGTGCGGGTTTCAGTGCCCCTAGTATGAGTTTTTCTTAACGCAGACGCTAGCGACTGCGTTAGCGATTTAGTATGGCAAACCTGTACAGCGCCTCTGGCGGATAGTAAGGCAACTAAGAAATTCCATACAAAATCCTAACACAGTCGCTAGCGTCTGCGTTAAGAAAAACTCATACTAGGGGTACAGTTCGCGATACATCATTTTTAATGAGTTTTTGTCTTTCAAATGTAATTTAGAACCTTATTTTTATAAATTGACTGCGTAGAAATGAACTCGGCATTTTTGATTTTTTACTTTAATTTTATACTCATATATATGTATTTCACTTGTCCTATCTTATCTTAACCAACTTTCACAGCTTACAGTATAAAAATTCGATATACAAAGCAGTATGTTAAATTTAAATTAATATTTTAATGTACATCTTAGGAGAGCTGAGTGTGAAAGTCTCCATTAGGAGAGTAAAAATATAGGATTTATTTATTTATTATTTATATAATGTATAATTAATATAATTAACAAAGCAAAAAACACACTTATTAGTAACTAACTTATTTAGTGACACTAAAACATTGTTTAGTTATTAGTTTGTGCAAAAATATTTTTTGTATTCATATTATACTCTTGTTTTTTGGCAATTTAAAGCTTAGTCGTTGTCAAATAAATATAATTAGTCCCTACATTGTTAGGTTATGGTCTGCTGGCGTGGGTGGAATGAGATCTAAAAAGATAACGAATTACTATTAATCGTAAAATTTACAAATAACAATACAGATAGAATCACATTTGTCCATTTCACATTAATTCAAAATTATATTCATCTTATAATGTGTTATACTTAATGTGATGTATTTTTACCATCAATAGCAAAATCCCATTTAAGGGGTCGTATACCTTAAAGTATATTTGAAAAAATGTCATTCAGCCATGATTGTCAGTGTGTAGAAATGATATTGTTCCCTGGAAGTCAGCCATTAGAGACGTCATTAGGTAATCGCGGGTATTACCGTCGCCGACTAAACGCCGATAAACGGCTGTCGGCAGCCATCGATGTAGTTCGAGATATGTGTGATTTTGTTTAGAATTAATTTTCAAAAATATCCTTCAAATATATATATAATAGATTTGAGAAATACCGAGGACAAATTTTTGTCCTCAGTAGTAAATCAATGTAAAAAATTATGACTTTAATTGTTTTTTTGTTATATGATAACATTCTGCCTGGTTTACACCCTAGGGCGTTGTTGCGAAGTATTTAAATTTACCTTTTTTTGTAAATATCATTAAATGATTTACAAAATTTTTGTAAATATATGTAAAAAGAAAAATAACAACGCTATTCATTAAAGAACCTAAAACCCTTCGTTCGAGATATTTTACCAGCCCTTTTATTTATAATATTTTAAATTCAGTTTATAATAGACGTTCTAGTGTGTAAACCAAAATGCTATGTTATTTAAAACAATGTTTTATAACTTTAAGAATATTTTCCCATTAATAAGAAGATAAAGATTTTTAAAAATGATATAATATATATATATATGTTAATTGTTGTCAAATAAGATAACGGTGTGATTTTTTTATTCAAAATTTTCATCACTTTCCCAATAGTCCTAATTAATATATTCAATAGCTTTGAAGATTCATAACATGGTAATTTAAACACTTTTTTTAATCAAAGAATTTTATACAAAATGTAAATTAAGTTAACAGTACATAACTAGAATTAGGAATGTATGGGACAAAGAGGTGATTATATACCTATATGTATGTATATTGATAAAATAGCGAATTCTCCCTTTTTTACTTTTATCTTTAATCAATATAAAATTGCTGTAACAGATTTTTATAGAAGAGCCAGACTAAATAATCAAAGAGAAGAGCATAGGCAATGAAATACTGCACTGTTAAATGAATCTAGAATTAAGATGAAAAAAATAATTACTACGAACATATAATAAATCAAATAGTTTGGAAACCTGCAAAGCGACGAGATGGCTCCTGGACTATAACCAATTTAAAACCGAGCTTCGAACAGTCACAAACACATTTGGAATTTAATGATTTTGCCCTGAATCACATGCGGACCAACCAAGTTGTAATTTGCATGCCGCTGCTTAAGCTCTATATTATGGGATATAGCTTTCGCCTGCAGAATCATCCGTGCGATTTCGATGATTCGCTATCGCTAAATTAAAATTAATTTAAATTGATGAATTCGTAGTTCTTACTGTGTCTTATAGATTTTTAATTTCTTTATTATATGTGAGGTTAGTACCAACTAACAGTTACGTCACTTTCAATTATGCTGTTTTTTTTTGTAAAGTTTATTTGAATAGCTATACTCGTTTAATTGTTGCCAACCTGGGGAGGGTTTTTTTCGTATCAGAATGACCAAATATCTGAAATATAATCCTGTCTTTAAAGGTATATAATGAGTCATTTTAGTTTAAACTTATCAGTCTAAAATCTATGTAGCAGAAGGTTACTCACTCATAGAGTAATAACACGAAATCTCAAAAACTCTTGAGCTAAAATTTGGCATGTGAGGGTTGGTTAGAAAAAGTCATCTAAGATCGGATTTTCTGAAAAACTCATGAGAACGGGAGCGGGAGCTTCGGGCAGCTGGTAGTAACCATATAGACGGAACCTACAAATGATAGTGTCAAAAATGTCGGCGGAAGCCTCCTAATGAGTAGCCAGGGCCCGGCGCCGGCGCGCCGGTGACTTGCATCCTTCGGAATATGGTCACTGATTTTGATTTTGTCTTATGACTTCGGCCAATATCATTTGCATAATAAATTCTTTAATTTAGAGTCTCTATAGGACATAAGGATATTTCTTTAAATTCTTCAAGGTATTTTAAAATTAATTCTTTCTCAACTATGGTTTGTGGGTCAATCTCAAATGTGAGTCCTATACTCATAGTTGGGATTCCTAAAAACTGTTTGGAGTCCTTCTTGGTGTGCAAGCTCTTGATCAGATTAGTAAGGGTGTCCACTTCCTTATTATATTAATGTAAATTTTAAATACAGTACATAACCAGATATAGGTATGGTTCGATTCAAGTTGCAACCCATACGACATGAACAAATTACTACATCTTGGTACCTTTTTCTAGGCAAAATAATTACAAAACATACAATGAGAATTTGCCAGATCCATTAACCTTAAAATCTTCTCAAATTAAAATAGTTATTTTATTTTACTTTCATAAACTGCGAATATGAATAGAATAATTAAAAATATCTTAACGTGAGCAAAAAGTACTCATAATTGCACGACAATTAAATTGTTTGTTGAGAATAATCACTAATTACTTACGTAATAGAATTTATGTGTGTAGCCAATTAATTTTTGTTATAATGACTCGAGGCAAATGGCACACCTGTAATTAACACAAATTATTTTGGTCGAGTTAAGGAGTCATAGTAAGATTTTTTTTTGGTACAATGCACAAACGTAAGTATAATTTGGCGGGGTTGCTCCCAACACATTGGTAAATTGGTGGTTACGAGTCGGTCTACTAGCGGTCTGGCGTCGTCGGCATCAGAAGAAAGTGACCGCTCACAAAAGCCATTACATCCTTCAATTATGTCCGATTTCACACCCTTTCACGAACCGAAAAATCGAAGCCCAAACATTAGTTTAGCGTAAATTACAGAAAATCAACAAAAAGCGTAGCAAAAAGTGTGGCAATTGAAAAAGTAGGTGGGCGGAAGACCGACCATTGTCGCCGTGTGCGGTTACGGCACGGCTGCGCGCGCGCATCATACATTGTCATTCTACACTAGTTACTTTTGTTTTATCTATGCTATCACTGCTAGTGTCTGTCTTTTACACATAACACAAGAAATAAGTTTGGGCATTTAACTATAAGGCTAACTTCAATAATTATTTCACTGATGAAATGATATCTTAACATCAAATGCTGAATTAAAATTCAAGACTTGTTCTTGAATAGATATTTTCAACTTAACGGTTTTATGTTTATGTTAATAGAAGTATGATGGGTAATCTTGGTACTCATTTAGGCAACTAATTGTAAAGGACGTATTTCTAATAAAAAACTTTACTCTTAAATCATCGATACAAAAAACATGGTTATCACTGGTAGCCGAAGATTATAGAAATTGTATTAAATCAATAGAAAATTAGACAAGCCTTTTTTAGGTACCACGGTTTTTATACGAAGTGCACGGTTCGACGGCGGGCGGGCCTTAATTACAAACGTTTGTTTTTGAAAAGACCGCTTGGTACAGTCAGTCACAAAAAATATTTAATTTTGACTTTTAATTGTACAGTCGGTATTTTTTCCTGTTATCGTATAATGTTGTTTTCTTAAACGTTGGTTTCTTTCTATCTTAAGTGGTGAATGTCTGAAAAAATATTATTTGACTTGATATTAAATAAAGTTTCGTTATAAAATTAGGTTTCACTAACAATAGATATTTATAGGTAGTTTAAAAATATTTAATTATAAATATGGATCTATTCAGTTTTGATGACATTAGAACCTTTATTATAAGATCAATTAACGCATCTAAACATTATGGAAAAATAAGTAATCAAATATTATTTGAATTGAATTAATATGATTTTATTACAAGAGTTTAGGTTAAAATCGAATGGTAGGGGGACGAAGTAGTCGCGGACACATATAGTATTATTATAATCTTAATGAACCAAAATAAGCAATTACTTATTATATTTAATAATTTTTTCTAGTCTATTTTGATTGACTATATTACATCTGAGAAAGATTGTGCAATACATTAATTATTTTTAAAAGAACTGTACAACGCACATCAGTATTTCTAATAATATAATAGCATTTATTTTTAGACGAACCAACCACAAAAAGTTTATTATGAACTGTATTTAGTCGGTAGCAGTAGCAGACTCGCTGACTCAGCACATGCTGCTTTGAGTCGCCGCCAGCGCCTGCGCAGAGTTCTCACGAGATGTTATCATGGCGCCGCCGACCAACACGCGACCAGCCATTACAGGTGAGAACTGCCCAATTATACCCATTGACCTTTATCTAGAACCATTACGATTGTAAAAAGAATCAATTTAAGCGCATCTTTACAAATTGATTTCAAAACTATCAAAGTGATATATTTCTTATGATGCCCGTATGCGTCTTATAGCAAAGGCAAAAAATGTGTAACAGTTACAGTCTACTGCAAAGTTAGATATATCATTTTCATGTAGGTATAAATCTTATTTGTAGTGTAAGAAAAATAAATGTAATGCAATAAATGCTAACTACCTACTTGTGTAGAAACAAATGGAATGAAAATGTATTAATTGAGTGGACTAAGTGTAAAAACTAACAATGAGTTTACTTACAATAATTGAAATAAATAATATTCTTATTCAAGGAGTTTTTGCATTAATTGATTAATCAATATTACTAAAATAGTTAATTCTTAATAATTAATTGTTAAGATTTCTCTATCACGCAATATCGTATTCCATTTAATTTACTAGTAGTATGATTTTATAGCTTAATTATGAACAAAAATACTTGTGTAACTGTCTTTGCTATACTCTGTATCCAGTTTATAAGGTTAGACAGTTAGGCTGATGCAAACTGTATTAACCGATAGTCTAATAAAAAAGTTATGGACTCCAAGTGGTTTAAATACTCTCGACAACATTGACTATATACACCCTGAACATGGTCAATGTATCCTGCAAACGACGTTCAGAAAGAAAAAGAAATGCTTAGGACTAAAGCTTACCGTCGATTTTGATACCAGGTTTTGACTTGGGTGTCTGTCAAGCCAAGCTTCGCAGCTAGCTCCATACGGTCTTGCACGCTGAGGTACTTCTGTCTTTCGAAGGATTTCTCAAGGGTCTGCAGCTGATGGTCGGTGAAGGCCGTCCGCGCTTTCCGCTGCTTCTTGGCCAACCCAGAGGAGTCCCCACCACAGCTCTTGCTGGACACGTCGTCAGAGTCATCTTTGACACCTGTGGTAGGAAATATACTTATTGAATTTTCTCGTGTCGATAAGTAATTTTCTTATTGGTTACTGATGGAGATAATATTATTATATACATCCACTCTTATCATCATCATAAATTTAAGAGCTATGCTCTTGTCGACTCTTATATACTTCCATATTTATTACATACTTCCTTTAGCTTACTTTATACACATTTGAACAAAATATTTTGTTTTAATTTTATACGAATTGTATGCGTGGCGCGTCCTCAATCAAGAGAATATGTTAAAGGTTTAACTATAACGTTTTTCCTTATCCTACCAAAAAATAATGTTTTTAAGTAATAAAGCCTTGCAGATTTACACCAAGCTCGTAGAATCAATTTACGTGATCTTAAAGTCCACAAGAAACCTTCATCGTGCTGCTTATCTTGCTTTACTGGTTTTAAGTATGTGCGCTTTTCCACTGAGCAGTTAAAAGATGTTCTATTAAAGCTCAGTCAGTAAATTTTTTAAACTGTTTTGTCAAGTAGAAATAGTGGCAATAGACGTAGACGAATAGAAAGTACGATATCCGTTTTATTTGTTTCAAATATTAAAAGCTTTAAAATTTAATTTGTAGATAACCGGCAGTTACAAGAATATTCGGGGTTATTTGTATGGATAATCACAAACTGCATACTTGGGATTGCAAACGATGGACGACAAAATAAATCTTTCAAAGGTGCCAGCTATAGCGGTTTCTCATTAGTATTCTCAGGCGTGTAATCATGCTCGTTTTTAATATAGGTAGATATGTGTAAGGTATATAAATTGAAAACATCACCAGATTTTAATCACCCTCTCATGTATGTAAATTATCATAAATTAGAATAATATTTTGGATACGTTTTTTCATTGACTTAAAGAATAGCCTTCGCCTCGCTCAGTTTTAGTGGAGCTAAGGCTTATAAGTGTGGTTGCGTCCTCGGTCCTCAGCAGAAGCCGCGCAGGGCTTCTTGCGGTCGCCGCGGCCGGTCGCGTTTCCTTCAACATCACTTGCCTCGATTTACCTTCATGCGTCGGTAAGCTACTTATTTTTATGACAGTTTGTAATTGTTTACCGATCGATAACTACATTATAGAGTCTACACTTTATTTGACAATATCTCGATAATCTTAATATTTATTTTAACTTTACGTTTTATTATAATGGATTAATTGATAATTCACTTTCATCAAACTCTATGTCTATTTTTTTAAGGATAACAACAATACACGATTTGATAATATAGGTTTGGTCCTATCCTATGTATAATGTTTCAAATGTAGAAACTTTCGAATTTTTAATATTAGTAAGATAGAAGTAGATAGTTAGGTATTAAAGTTTTTTTTTTGCATAGGTAGTAAGAAGTCCTAACCTACTCGTAAGAATGTAAACCACTTGATAGTTAAAGAAATAAACAATTTTTATTTTCCAGAAGGATTTGGAGTGCCTAGTCCCTTCTGATTTTTACATTTATCATACAATAATGGGCGCAATAATACTCAACAAGCAGTTTATAGTTGGTATATAAAAATAATTGATTCAAACCAACTCTAAAATGTATTAATATATGTAGTAATAAGGCTATGGGATGTGCAAGCGTAAAAGCTAATTTAAACTTAACAAATAAAGCCTAAGAATCTGTCGTTCGCTGTAAACACTGCAAATACTAAAACAAAGGCGACAGGATTATGGAGTATAATGTGTGAGGAATTAGCGCAGTCGAGTGTAGGAGCGACCGCGACTGCGGTTTGCCACCCGCGCGCCGCTGCCTGCCTTCGTGAGGCGAGCGGTCACACGCCGCCCTTATACTTATTTAAATATTCAACAGGATTAATTTTGATGTTTATCTATACATTACAGAGTAAAGCTATCAGTAGGGAGAAACCTTGTACTGTAATCGGTTACTTGTTTGTCTCAGAGAGCAGAGTAGGGACAATTTGTAGTAGGAGGATACACTACTCATTCGCTATTTTCGTTTGTTCTGACATATTCATAAATGCAAATGAAAATAGTTTATTTAGTAAGTATAAAGAATATCCCATACATAATGAAGACGGTCGATGAAGATGTAGAGTCGTCAACTGTGTTATTTTATTATTACCCCAAACTGACAATAACTGCGGACATTTACACTTGTAAATACCACCACACCTTCCAGTTCTTCAAAGTCATGTTTAATTTAAGCCAATTTAACTTTATGTATGTTAAGATAATTTCACAACTTATGTTTGTAACTGTCGATTTCTCTTTACGAGATGAAAACGAGGCACAAGAAACACCAAAAACGTCGATTTAAATGACTGGTAATTTGGCAAGATTGGGATTAAGTATTTCCATTTAAAGAGCAAATCGTTTCCCGTAGTCCAAGAGGCTTGGCCGATACTGAATTCGCAGAGTAACTAAAGCTGAGTACCCATATGATTACCTATACCAGTAGCTACGTAGACATGTAATATACATAAAATCCAGTTAACTCATATGGACAGGATATTGGACTATTGTTTATGCCGCGATAAAAATATACTTAAGTAGTAAGCAATAAAATTAAAATGTAGTCACAAATGGGAAAATTAATACACTTTTGTTTATGAGTACAGCAACTTATTAATTTAAAACTGATCTCTGCTGTTACTGGTATAGTCAGTTGTAGAGCTCGGTATACATCCTGCCATATATCGATGTAAGGTAAAGTCCGAAGTTAAATGTTACCGAACCATGTCGCCATGTGTACCTCACATCAACATTCTGAGGTGCCATTTTGTTGCGTATCCAGCTTTATGAAACCGTAAGGCTTGGCGATATTTTTAAGCGACCCTTTAACAGTTTGTAATATTTAGCGTAATTACGATATGGAGGCCCATTAGGGTACACCGACGTTAATTTATTATAATAAGCTCCAACTGTCGACTGCACTTACTCGGCCGTGAAAATTATTGTCATTAGTAGACAATAATGCACCTATGCATATTAAAGCAGCACTGTGTGCTTACGTAAAAATAACACACATTAAAAGCTTGTTACAGTTTTCGACTAAAACTTTAATTACGATTACCAAAGTGAGCGGAGTTAGCCCTAGCTTTGGTGCAAACGTTGAATAAAAGTGGTTTTGATACAAAACGATATTAAACAATCTAATTGAGCGTAATATTATACTTAAACTTATTTATATTTATAAACTTATAATACTTACTGATAACTTAAAAGTCGTTAGGTGGTACATTATGTTATAGTACGTACAACTAATACAATTATATGCACTTAGTCAATGCTTTTGTGACATTATCATAAAATAAGAATCCCACAGAACTTTACAAAAACTTTTCGTTCACAAGAATTTGCCAAGTGTAAAATTAAAAGCCATTATAGATAGACGAGAAGTCCATGCCGCAATGTCAAATTTGTATCATCGAAACCCTACAGTTTTAATGATACATTTAACCTAATCGTAAATGTTTAGAATAGGAATAATTGCTAAATTTAAATATTCTAATTAAACCAAACATATATAATATATGATTATGTGCTAAAAACAATATTATTATATCGTTAATACTGTCGTTATATTAAATCCCTAGATAAACGACTATATTTGCAAACAACTCAAATTCAAGTTGTGTTAATTTAACAGTAAGTACTTTTCATATTGAAATTTATTGTATAAAAGTATTTACTCTACAATTTGAAGTTTATCCAGATTCTCGATATTAGAATATGTAATGTATACTTACATGTTGAAAAAATTTACTTTGTAAAAAGTAAACATTCCGTACTCTTTATATTTTATGGATTATGTCATAAATAACAATTTAATATTGCGAGTTTTTGTTTTGACAATAACGTTCTAATATGTTTTTAATTGAAACGGTGTCAACAGGATCTTGGCTATATTTTGAATCGAGATGTATTGTAATTATTTTGTGAAAACAGATTTTTTCGTCATACGCTGGAGATGGAGTTTTGTATTCTAGCAGCAAAAATTATGGAGATTATTTTGATTTAATAGGAGGCTTTTGCTCAGCAGTGAGACACAGATAGCTATAAAAATGTATTGGTTTGAACACGTACAATAGTAGGTATCTCGTGAGCTTGCATAGGTTAAAAAAATATATTGGGTAAGTACGTAAAGAATGTTTAGGCTATTATTATAGATTCTTAATTTGGTTGTTTGTTTTATTAATTCATAAATATATATTTGATACCTATTATTTAAACTATTTTTTTAAAATAAGTGAGCATTTCAATCAACATCTCAATAATGCCTTTAGTAACTGATTGTACCTACCTACTATTCAATGTGACTGTGACAATCAATACTAAGCCATGTTCATTGAATATTATGTTACCCGAGTGAAGGCTTGATTGATTTCCAACTCGTTTTAATTGCTTAACAAATGATCCAATCTTCGCGAAATACATGGATAATATTATGTAGGTCTGACATATTAAAGACATAATAGTTTAGAAGTTGTACCCATATCATGAAATATTCTAATAATGTGTCAATTTTACTTAATATAATTTCCTTTATCTACTCAATAAAATAAAAAATGGCGAAGACATTTTAAGATAAAATTTTTGGTTTAAGGAATATACTTTGGGCACAGTCCCGCTTATTTAAAATCCTTGCTTTTTAATGAACCTGAGTTTTTGACTACATCATTGCCTATATGTATTGCAGTTGCAAAAAAAAGACAGTTACAAAATTTTGTACCGTGTTGCCAGTTGTCTCAAAAAAGAAATGGTTATAGTACAGTGATAATTCTATATTAATTTTATTTGGTAATGTTATTTAATAGGCTAACTTATTCGTATTAGTGGGTGTTGCTTAATTACAAATACAAATGAAATTAATAAGGAATGACGACCTTCACGCGAGTGACATACTGATAGATAGGCGTATTGTATACATATTGGCATTGGCGCCTGCGTTACCGTATTAAATATGTAATTACAATGTACTGTCAACCACAAAACTAATACCCGTTTTTATATGTACGCCATTGGTTGGTTGACTGATAGAAAAAGCCTATGGCGTCTAGTCCGTCATTTTCATTTGTATGTAATGAAGTAAAATAAATAAATAATCAGTAGGCAGTAGTCTGCAATATTACATTTGTAAATCGAACAGATAATCGAACATAAGTGCTTACGTATATTTGAAAATTACAAAACCATTATATTTTTGATGATGTATGTTACATAAAAATGAAATGTTCATTGCATTAAATGGAGCTAGATAACTAATCTGATTGCAATTATAATCTAAACCGGCAGCGAACTAAATAATACCTAGTCTGATGCCGTTTATACAATTTACCTAATTACGGTAACGCTTGCTTGCGGAGCAGCGATGCAAGAACAATTAGAGCTCCCATAGGCGGCCGACTTGTATGCGACAATTCGCTTACTTTTAACTATCAAGTTGGAACGGCTAAGATAATTGATACTTACTTAATTTGACAATTTATGTGTATATGTAAGTAATTGACCCCACAAAAGACCGAGTTTAGTAAAACCGAGATTCACCTATCTTAAGCTTTTTTTAAACTTCTTCTTAGTAGCTATACTATTAACAAAAATCATCATTTCCGTATTTACTGGTCTAACGGGATTTAAATAACTAAATTTAATTTTATTCCTTTTAAGTTTGAATAACTTAAATTATGTTCGATTAAAAAAAATGCATTTTGTGTGTGATAATGATAATTTACTAATGTAAAGCTGATTGAAAATTATTTAAATTAACATATTCAAATTAGAATATTTTTTTTTGGTCTGGTGGTTACGAATATTTATTACAAGAAGTTCAGATATATTCAGCATACTTACAATAATATATACAAAGAGAAAATAAAAAAAAAGTAACAGAAAAAAAAATTACTATATACTTGCTGTTCCCATAATTATACAAATAATACGATATTTCGAATTATTTGTTGTGCTGAGTTGCGATTACTATGTGAAAAATATCTATCTAACTTTGAAGATCAACAGACAAACACTATTACTCCCTGACAACTATGGTGATTTTAACAAGTATCGTTCATTAACAATGTTGCATGATAGACACTTGGTGCACCGCGATGTATTATTAACTTTATGGGCCTATAGTTTGCAATGTTATCATTACATATAAAAACATCCTACTTTTTTTGAAGTCGGCTAAAAATTAAATTCGATTAGAATTAAGCGTGGTTTTGTCTCTAATTTCAAGTAAGTAGCTTAATTGATCCACAATGGCGAATGGCGGCTGTGAGAGCGCGGCGGCGGCGTGTCTAAAACAATGCACACATATGTTATATCATAGTCACAAAATAGAGACAATACAGATATAACTACATTGTGTAGATATAAATTTTTACGCCAATATTCGATCAATATTATTTATAACTATAATTGACAAATAATGTTTTGCGATGGCGAAGTAGTCATTGTATATTGACCTTAGTATTATATCAAAATTTCAAATAGTCGCCTCCAGTGATATTTAGACCTATAGCTTTTACCATATCACATTTCGACAAAATAGAAACATTTTTGTTCCTCTCCGAATTAGTATACCTAAGTATTGCTATATTTGTGGAACAATAAAAATTTAATAAATATAATAAAAAAGCAAATATAGTCTAGTAGTAGTAATAAAAAAAAATAGTGCACGAAATAGCTGGGTATACGTACATTCTCCAAGACATAGATATATGGTAGAGTTAATACCTAACTCTGCTACTGACTATATGAAAACTCATTATCAATATTTTACATATCTAAGTGCCACAACACAACCAAATAATTTAAGTAATCCAAGCAACATGTAAAGTTTCAGTTCTGTTACTCTTTTAATTTATAGTGCGCATGCGCTTGTCATAACATAACAGCAGTGATAGGCACCGCTGCCGATGCGCTGTTGGATGTAATGTTAATCTCATTGTCTTTTTACGTCATACATTCTACTTATGTTTTGCTAATTTCGTGCAATTATTTATAATGCATCTAAGTATCTTATACAATCAGTGAGAATTTAAGATTGGTAACTGCCGTTATTGAGAAAAGTTAATGCTTATACTCAAATAATGTTAATTTTACTTTATTTTTTCATTGTTTTACTATTTAGTGCTAATTTTTTTCGACATTTAATTGGAATAATTATTTTAAATATTTTTTCTTTTAAACATCGCCTCTTTAGATTATTTTGTACCTATAACTAAACAATTTCGTATTATAGATAAATAGATATCATAAAATAGGACTAGAATATTCGTACTTCAATTTCCGTAATATCTTCGAAAAATAAGAACGTTTATACTTGGAAGAAGTAGAAAATACGGTATTATTGTACATGGAAAATTATCATCAATACGCTACACCTAATTAAATAAAAAAATAAATAGGTACTTGTAGACTTTTTTCTCATCTAGTCTATAAGTTATAGTATTTCTTAATTTACTGAAACAAAGTTATGAATCGACCAAGCGAGTGCTGAGCGAGAGCGAAGCGTTTCTGTTTTAGCTTAAACAACAATGCTTTTATACATATGACTTTCCAGCTGTTAACAGATAGCATACCTCAAGTGTGCCGTGTAACTGCGAAAAAGTTCGATCTCTATCAATAAAAATTTTTGGATACTTTTAAATAAAACGTCACTTTTATATGGCTATGGCTAGGCGCTGAGAACTATGATTTCAATAATATTTATTCCATCACTAGCTCATCGCTTGTTTAGAAGAAAATCTCTATACTCTTTATTCATAAAACTGTGTTATTTTAAGTCCACAAAATATCTATCTTAAAGTAGATAGGTAGTTATATTCTTTACAGTAACTTCAGGTACTCTACGTGACTATATCTTAGTCAAGAAAATTGTATGCAGTATCAACTCTGTACCCTCGTCATTTTTTACATCGTTCTCCGTGAGTGACACGCGGTAGTTCCCGGTAATTAAAGATTACGTACTTAATGCTCCTATAAGTAAAATTGCCGCAGCACTAATTACAACAAGTACTGTGTGATTAACTAGATTGTTTGCAATAAGGTGCAGATTAGAAAATAAAATTAAGTATAAGAATAATTTAGCTACTAAGTAGTATTGTCTATTTACTATAATAAACTGCACTAAAATTTATCATAGTCTGTTTTTCTGCCTTTATTGGTTTAAAACAAAATCTGCAATGGCTGGACTGCTTTTAGTAGAAACAAATATCTGTCTGGGAATCGAGCTAAACTTTTGATGAAATTTGGTATAGATAAAGTTAAAGACCGGAGCTTTTACGCGTAATAAATACGCGGGCGGTGCCGCGGCAGCAGCTAGTATTTTAAATATATTTAATTGGAATTGAAAGTGTAATGTTTAACATATTTACAAGGAATATTTATAAAACCATTCTTGATACTCGCGTTTGGCTATTATGCTTTTACAAAACACAGATATTATTAAGCCAAAATAGATACACGTTGGAGGAAGCTGGGGGAGGCCTAGGCCAGAGAGCGACTATCACAAATAAAAATAATAATAATACATGATATATTTAAATACAAAATAATCTATAATATGAATAAATAATATGACACGATATTAAATTGGTAATTAAATTAATAGTTTATAAATCAGGTTTGTAATATATTTATGACGAAACCACATAATATACTTGTATTATAGATACAAGTGTTTGAATTATTCAAACCACGTGGCATTCAACTACTTATTCATACTTATATAAAAAGGCAACGTTCAAGGCTATTAAACGTATCAAGTAATACAGATACATCAAAGACATATCATCCCAGATACCATTGGGCATATCAATGTGAAATCGAATGAAAAATTATGCACTTTCCGATACTTTTGCGAGAGTTGTTCAAGTGAGTGCTCGGTCGCTATTACACGGTTTATACACACACAATACCAAACAATTATAGAATTTGTAAATAGTATTTTTACAATTTATTTATACAGTTTATGTTCATATAACAAAATGCCTGAAAATCAGTTTTAAAAATTGTTTCCTTAAGAGTGATGATGATAAGTCGAGAATTTTTACAAAGATCTCTGACTGCATTAATATACTTTTATTAGTTTACTGAGCGAGCGAAGCGAGCAAGGTCTGTGAATCGAGTTGGGGACGAAATCACATTGTTTGTATGTAAGTATGTATGTTTGTACCGCGATAACTGCCGAACCGATGGTCCGATTTTGATGAAATTTGGTAGGCATATAGGAAAATTTAATAGAACTTTAGATATCTACTACTTAAGGAACAAACTGTGTTAGAAATGTTAAAATTAGACTAATAATATTGAGGTCTATGTTCATGGGGAACTACTAGATAGAACTTTATAATTTCCTACGCTTTTATACATTCAAGCTTTTCCAGATCAATCAACTGTGTAACTGATCAAATATCTCAAGCTCCCGTGTGATATGTGACGTGAACAGTGGATTGAGTTTCTTGTTCAAATTATCAAACGGGTCGCCTGGCAGTTTCAACATTAGTACGACTAAACAAACTGTAAATAATCCCCTTTAAAAAAAAGTTTAATCACAGTCTTGAGACGAACCTTTATATTTTAAATCGAACCCAATTTCACAGCTCGCATCGCCTGTCAAATGCGACACAAAGCCGCGAACACAGAGCGCATTATGGACAACTCAAACTGGCCCTATTTATACCAATCATAATCTATTTATTGTCATAATAAAAAGTTTAGATGTTATCATTTTGGTGCGATGAAAGAATTGTCACCTTTTCTTGTCCTTATCTCGATGCCAAAAGTCACGAGATTTATTCTTATCATGAACCTAATTTCTGAGTGATTAAAGTTCATTTTCAATGACCTGAATAAATCGAGGCAAGCTAAGCGGCTTAGAGCTATAGTTCAAAGCATAATATTATTACGGGTTTTTAGCCAGTATCGAGATGGTGTCATTAGGACACGTAAAAAAACTAAATAGTGTAGTCGTAAAACTAACTAAATAGTGTTTTTGAAATTAATAAAAACAGAGAATGTATATTTTCATTCACTTGTTGCAATAGTGTACACTATTAAAATGCTAGTCGAATTAATTATGCGTTTTGATCTTACAACCTGTTTTTAACAATATATTAATTATTCAGTAAAACTGTCAGGTAGGATTGTAATTACTATAAACGTTGTATTTTTCATATTCGGCAAAGTGGGTTTTTCAAATTACAATGCGAGAAGTTTCGTATTTACAGTTGCATGATGTCTAATTGCCGGATGTTAAATACTGTAATTGGAAGTTATATTCTTAAGATAACGTATAAGGTTAAAAATAATATTAGGTAAGTACTTAGGACGTGGTTGCGTTTACCTTTATAAAATAATATCTTATTCCTGTGCATTATAAATTGGGTAAGTATCATAAAGTCACCAAAGCATTTAATCTCTCAACTGTACTATCTAGGAATATTGCCTTCACGGTGAGCTATTTTAAAATTTAAAAAGCGAACTCAACTTGACATTTGACAAAAAGCTGATTATGACGTCAGTTTTTTTTTTATTCGCTCGTTGTACGATGAGAGTCCTTTCAGCCAGGATTAATTTGGCCGTTTTATAAGGGCTTAGTTATCTCGAGGGCCGAGTGTTCCAAACGGGTTGTATTTATCGCTGCCATTATACGTTTTATTATTTAATTTATTTAACGCCTCGGGTTTATCGGCTTGTCTATTAAATCGTCGACGGGATAATGCTGTCGAAACTCAAACATTACTCAGTCTAATACCAATATCTAAATTGTTAATTTATTTTTACCTTTCCATTTGTAGTGATTAGAATAGTGTTATTTTAAAAGCGGATCAAATGATTTTTTTTTTACTATTTTAATGTTAATGTTGATATGAACTACTTATCTCTTTTTTTGATCATTTTCCATAACATAAAATAACGATCTTATTGTAATCCTTCAAGAGATTTTATTTTTTTCTATAAAAATATATCATTAAGTTTTAATAATTATGAACAGATATCGTTTACCGTTTCAAACTGTGTAAATCTTGTTTGAGACAATATGTAAATACAACCAAAAATTTATAACTTCATTTACAACGTTCAGCTGTTATGTCTTTAAAATCCTTTAAATGCTAATTAAACTTGTTAAAATAATCTCGATAACAGGCATTTATCTAAGAATACACTAATTAGTTCCGAACGCAGCTGAATTAACGGCCATTCTCAGAAGGCTTAATTTAGAGCGTCCAGAGCAAAATTTTCATGTAAACAAAATAATATTATGTGCTGTTTTTTATGTAAAGTAGCTAACAACTATTTCTATGTGTTGCACTTTAAAAAATATCTCTATATTGCATAGTATAACAGATTTATTTTTTCAAAACACTGTTCTTAAATTACCACGACGCGTCCACGCGCTCTCCCAGTTTGGAAACTTGTCTAATACTAATTCAAAGTAAGAGTTTTAGTTATTTTAGATGGTTTTTTATATTAAGGAATATATATTCAACAACATATCAAAATTACAACAAGTTACTAGTACTTTCTTTGTCAAAATTATCAAATGAAGACGTGTCCGACCTTGGACAATAATTGCCAAAACCACTTGCAATCGAGGGCGTACCTCCCTAAATAAGAATCTCTGGCACATCACTATAGCACAGGGCACGAGCCGTCAGTGTTGTCGAGGTACTCGTCGAGTGTGGTTGTGTGCTGTGTCGAGTAATCGCCAATTAGATACCTAAGTATCTAATTGCCATGACTTTGGTTTTCGATTTTTCTAATTCATGTAGCCTTGATTAAAAACTTATGAGTTATTGTTAACTTATTCTTGTTTATTGAAAATAAAGCAGATTTCTGGGCTCTATGGATTATGATGTGTCTTTATGAGAATTCTGTTTATTAAGTAGGTTTTTTTTTTGGATAATTATGTTTCTCTCTAAGAGCCACGACGCTAATTGCCACAACTTTTCTAATTGCCATCGCTGCTGTTGTTAAAAAATAAGTATATAACAGCTGTTATTTAAGATGATACCTCGGTGAACACTAGCGCCACCGTCAATTAAAAACCAAAACAGCTGTTATTTCCGTTAGATTCAAGCAAACTCAAACAATAATAAACTGATTATAATGTTCAATTGTTGCGTTTTATATGATAGTTTCTTAACAAAATTAATATATAATATGTAAATATCTTCTTAAAATACATAAGCGGTCATTATTCAATATACTTATATGGAAAAATTCAAGTTTCTAATTACCGGGACGAGGTTAAATTATAATTTCTAATTGTCACAACCATCAAATATTTTAGATACCGATAACTTGGATACTACATAAGCTAAATAAATGCCAATACGATTAAATTCACAATTGATTCATATTCATTCTCTCTACAGTCATATTTCATGAAAAAGTTCAAGAAATTAAAAGGGTTGTGGTAATTAGACTAAGAATGCCAAAATTGAGAATGGCCGTTAAAAATTAATGAGGAAGGAGGAATTATAATTGAGGCAAGATTACTCAGCCTACATTAGAATTTAATCAAACAAATTGCCAGTATATACTTATGCATTACTATTACTTAAAAGCTATAATGGACACAAAAACCATAGTCAAGGATACTTTACTTACATAAGATTATTATAATAACTTAGGTATTGCTAGTAATTCTTATCAATAGCTCATTCGTCTTGAATGTAAAGTAAAATTATTTAAGTACCTTCAGTGTTTTCATTAGTTTATCGGTTAGTGGTAACGAGTGATATATGAATTTAAAAAAAGCTTAAGCCGAAGTCACACAATGTCTGTGCCGGTCGAGCGCTTCGACAAGACCGTTGTGACAATCCATTTCGGATCAAGTTGCATAGTATACATAAAAAATACCTTTTGAGGTTTTGGAGCCTTTAAGAAACTTATTTTTGTACCATTTTTTTTATTTAATTGCAAATAAATTATTTAATAAGTATTTTTTGTATAAGTTTTTGGTAAATTAAGTAAATGTAATGTTCCGATTAAAACTTGACAAGAAAAAATAAATTAATAAGAAAGATCTACGTAGATGTAAAAATGAATTTCCATATAAAAAAGGACGTTATTTTGTTTTAGATTATTTAGTATCCTCATATTTCATCGAAGGTGACCTACTTTTATTACAAATTTTCGCATATTTTTAAATACGTATTTGCATACTTAAACTAAAATACCTAAATGTTTCTTGAAATAAAAGACAACTTGATCACGATTGAATAAATTTTTGCAAATTTGAAAATTCATAATTAATTTTCTCAGAGATTATCAAAGAGAAGTTAACATTTAAAGTAAAACGAAATATTTATTTTCAAATAGTAAAATACATATTACAAACTTATAATAAATATTTAAATGTAATTTAAAGGATACACACCTATGCAATACATAAAATAGGAATATACCTAACTACTTTCGAACAAACATTGAACTAGGTTTTAGGTCTTGGTTTACTGGTAGAAAAAGTCTTCGGCTTTAAGTCTGCATATGCCCTTCTCATCTTTAACGAAGTTAAATAAATATATAAACTATTACTAGGTATTTTTGTTATATAGAACACGCTCAACTAAATACATTTTTAATTTATAAAAAATTAAAAACGAAATTGTAAAATTAAAAAAAAAAACGAATCTACGTATGACACTAAACTTTGTATAACTGATGAAATGAAAAATAGATTAGTATAATAGTATTTTCAAAATTCCTACTATATAGCACCGTTGATAAGCAATATAATTATAAATTAAGATTTTATTACACTGGTGCTCACACTCAAAGCAAAAATCGGTAAAAAACTCTAATCTAACGACGTAAAGTCACTGTGAATTTGATTCAAATAGTGTCGTAAAGGTAAATATGACAACGGATTAATTGGTGGAATTCTAAGTAAATTCGTATTATGTCGCGTGACGTGGTTGCGATTAGCACAGTTCCCACCGCGATTGTATTTCAGAAAATTACTATTTTGTAGCCGATTTGTTCTCATAATAAAAAATAATTAGCCTAACTAACCATTTCCTTACAATGTTCGTAGATCAACGAGATTTGCATTTTATCTTAGTGTGTTATAAAAAGTTTCAGTTTTTTTTCTTCTTATGTATTTGTTTAGTAAATTATAAATTAAATTATTCTAATGACATATTTAAAAAATAATACTTACTTCACGTTTTCTTCTTTGGGATTTTTCTGTTATTTAAATCAACACACAATTTATTTTTTACCTCTCAATCTTATCATATGAATATTAATTAGGAAAAATACCTATTCTAAAAACACTTCATATATTTTAAGGCCATGGGCTTTTAAGTATACAATACAGATATGACTTAAAATCATGAATAAATGTATAATAAATGTTCTATACTTTCGCACTACGTTTGTATATAATAGCTCACAAAATGCATTTTCGTTGATGTCTTTTCTTAAGTGCTACGAGCTGCTACGAGAAACATTTAACATCCATATAATATTGAGTGCTTTTTACGAACTTTTATTTATTTTGTTTTTAATTATATGGTAACAAAAAGCATAACACAATATAAATATTTATTGTCAACGGTGAATGAAACACATAATAAACATTACTATTAGGTATTATTCTAGCTGAATCAGCAAACGTTTTGTCATATTTATATTGGGGTTAATAGAATGTAGAGGAATTTCAGGGTAGTTTATGTTTTTAATGCCAATTAATATAAAAAATATATGTTTTAAAACCGAATATCTAATTATTATCTTTTTATAGAGATGAAATCGGTTTAATCACACCGTACACACTAACATTGCATTTATATTAATAAATTTTTAAGGCAATCAAGTCCCCTGGACTTCCATACAAGATTGTAAGTATAATTCACTTCAACTCTACCCATGATAGATGTCGCAAAAGCCAACCGATGGCCTCCGATATTATAGAGGGTAAACTTACTAGTATTAAGATAAACAAATATTGACGAATGTCAGAAAGCATGTCAACAATGTCGCGTAAAGGAAATCGCTATTCAGATTTCCTTTTTTTAGGCTGAGAAAATCTTGGAAGTACCATCGACACGAGAGAAGCTGAGCCAAGAGCGGAAAAGCTCCTCCCCTGTCACTTAGTTTTAACTTTCCCAGTCCAAAAGTGTTACATTACAAGTTAAATTTGGTTACATTGGCAATGTGACTAAACTGACTAACCTGGCGAGTCTGTCGCCGACCTATCCGAGTCGGAGTCCCTATGCGCGCTGAGATCCCTTGGCGCTGCATCATGAAGGATGTCGGTGATCATGAAGCGGGTGCGTGGTGCGCGCGCATCGCGCTCGTCGCGCTGCACCGTCATCGCCACGGCGCCGCCGGCCGGCGCGCCGCCGCCGCCGCCCGCCGCCGAGCCTACCGCATCCAGCGCGGGGCGCCACCCCCGCCCCACGCTCAGCACCTCGCTCGCCCCCAGCTCGCCCGCGCCACCAGACGCCGGACCACGGATGGTCACCGTACTCGGCACATCACACGAATGACACCACCGAGATCAACAGACCACTTCTTCGAGTCTTTTCCTGACGCGCATCGCCACTTAGATAACTTAGTTCCACCACAGTTTGACACTTCTAAATAGTTTATTTGAGCGATTCAAAATTATCCGTTGGGTCAATTTTCCAATTTAAAGTTCAGTATTTGCGCACACGCACGCAACTTGAAATGTAATCACAAGAAATGAAATGTTCACTGAATCAAAAGTCAAGGAAATGTTAGAAAAATCCCAATTGGAAATCCACACACGTCGTAATAGATTCGTAGTAATAGTAAGCGTGTGTAGGATACACGGCACACCGCACTCACGTCGAGGTGTGGAGAGCGACTGAGCCGAGCACGGCGGTCGGTGGGCAGGAGGCGGCACCGGCCAATGGCGGTGCGGGCGAGCCTAGGGGCTGGGCGGCCAACCCAGCAGCGGGGCGTGCCGCTGCCATGTTGATAGCGCCACCACTAATGCTCTTTTTGCCGACTCGCCGCCGGGGAAAGCTCCGCGCGGATTTAAGCTTTTATACGTGGATAAAACGCTTTTATGGCAAAATAAAGCGTTCTCGCAGCGGGATATCGCACTTTATGACAGCGTTTTACTGAAAGTTGGCGACACTATACTCTAGTAATTGGTTCACGCCCGCCAAATTGAGACTAGCGTGTCGAGTTGCAAAACTTTAGAGACTGATATTCATGTAATAAGGTTATATTAATTTTATTAATGTTAACATAATTTTTGTGAATATAAGCATAGGGTCTGTTTTAAGTACCTAATTAGAACATTCTACAACATTAATATATAACTAGATGACCCGGCGAACTTCGTACCGCCTTTCTTAATATTTTTTTCCGTAAGAATGTACAGAGTACTAGAAAACTACAAAAAAAAAAATCAGCCAAATCTGTCAAGCCGTTTTTATGCTATGTCGTGACAACGGAAAACGGGTTTCATTTATATATATATAGATATTTAATCAATCTTATCTAAATTATCTTCAAAATAGTACCTAAGATGTTTATTTATTTGTTTAGTTTATAATTTAGTTTGTTTAATTTGTATTAATGTAATCAATAAATTATACTACCTAAGATAATATTTAAATCATAAATAGAAACTGTGCAATAATTATTAACTACCTAATATTTATAGATTTTGATTTGTTTAAAAAAAATTTTCCATCCACTTGGTGACCACCTAAGGTTGACTGGAAGAGATTGTATTAGCAATAAGTCCGCCTTTGTACCTCACCTAGTTTTTGAAAATTTGAATGTATACGTTTACTTGGTGCGATAAAGAGTTTCTCTTTTCTATTCTATATGCGATAAAGAGTTTTTCTTTTCTATTCTATAGCTAGTGTATTCTCTATAAACTGCTAAACACATTTTTGTAAAATAAAAGGTGGTTCTCGTAGCGGTCGTAGCAGCGTCTACGAAGCAAATTATTTTATATTTAAATTCTTTCACATATTCTGATCTTTATAAAATAATTGTTTTTCAATATTATCATGGAAAATATTGTTAATATAATTTGACACAAACTAAATAATATTAATTTATTTAAAAACCTATTATAGTATTTATTGAGTCATCTATATCTATACATCTACTTATACATATAATAGTAAAAATATTTTGTATATACATTTAGTAATTTTGACTTAAATGGATAGATAGGGACATTTAAAATGAATAATAGAATGCATAATTTTTTTTTTAAGTTTTGTCTGTCTGTCAGTCTGTAGGTATGTATGATCACGCTTATCTCCAAAAGTACTGAACCGATTTGCTTAAAACTTTCACCAATTGTTTTGTTTGAACACGGAAGAACATTAAAAGTTTGTTTGATGAAAATCGGTTATTTAAAAAGAGTTATCGTCATTTGAATGCACCAAATTGGATAATACTTTTTTTGTGTTTGTTATTGTCATGACAAATTTTGTATAAAAAGGGGGATTTCCGCAGGAATTTCAGGAGCAATTCTTCAAACTTCCACGATAACGGGAACGAAACAGCTAAGTAGTCTATATATATATAAAAGAAAGTCGTGTTAGTCAAACATTTTATAACTCAAGAACGGCTGAACGGATTTGTCTGAAAATTGGTGGGGAGGTAGCTTTAAACCAGGAGAAGGACATACCTTTCATCTCGGGAAATCTACTGTTCCCGAGGGAAGCCGCGGGCAAAAGCTAGTTAAATATAAAATTTATAATAATATTCGCATTTTAATTGGTTTTTTCTTTAAAACAGATAAATTGGTTTGACCTATTTTGAAATTATTGTAGGTATTAGGATTTTTTATGGAATTTCCTTAGGTCATGGAATTTCTTAGTTACTATCAGCCAGGGGCGCTTTGGCATTTAAAATTGCTAACCCAGTCGCTAGTGTCTTCATTTGAAATATTTCATTGTAGGGGGCTGAGCTCTCCATCGTTAACCTGCTCAGAGTGCCACCTCTTACCAGTTGGCTTTTTGAAGGGCACCGCTGGAATGATGAAGTTCGAGAGGGACCGAAACCCTTTCCAACTCACTTCAGCGATACCTAGAGTTGATAAGACTTAGACTGGTCGCTTTCCACTTTGTCGTTTTGTGTATTTTATCAATACCTACTGAAATGAAATTATATTTAGAATTATATGAGTTTTTTGCGTTTACTAAATCAATGCCATGCGTGACCAAAAGGCTGGTATTTTCCTGTGGGGAAAAATCAGCATTGCCACTTTGGGCACTTTGCCATCAACGGACAGCGATGCGAAGGTATTTTTCGACGGTTGGGATCGCATCAGTCATGAGATGTAGGTATTTTGTAACCAGATATTTATAGGTATTGTAGTTTTTTTATAGGTCTTAAAAATGGAACTGAAATTGCCATATATTTTTAATTTAGTACCTATAAAACCCCGAAGCCTATATGTTGATAGAGCTCACATCGCATCGGAGGTGGAAGATAAAAAGTTGTCATAAAGAACCAATTAAATAAAAAAGTGGGTGACATATCGCATCTGTATAAGAAAAGTTTGGTAGAGACTAACACGTCAGTACTTATCTATTCTATATGTGTATTCTGATGAAAAGAGCGCAATATCAGATTATTTCTAAATTGCAAATAAGTATCCTAACCATATCTTTATACGCTTAACACGTTCGCCGACTTTTTTGTAAACACAAAAGAAGTTTGTTATAACAGCTATAGCAGCACCCGTAGCCAAGTGACAATTTCAAAACGCTAACGAATATCGACAAGAACAAAATGTATGGGCTTGACATAAGCTGCGGTAAATCACGTGGTCAATCTTATGTCACTCCCATACATTGTGTTCTTGTCGTACTTCGTCAACGTTTTGCGATTGTGACTTTGGCTAAGCCCCCAGCACCCGTAGCCAAGTGACATTTTCAAAACGCCAACGAATGTCGACAAGAACAAAATGTATGGGATTGACATAAGCTGCGGCAAATCATGTGGTCAATCCCATACATTTTGTTATTGTCGTACCTCGTTAACGTTTTGAGATTGTGACTTTTGGCTAAGCCCCCAGTTTTGTATCCGGTAACGTGTTAAATTTACACACATTTATTGATATGTCACCTGCTTGCAGAATTCAAGCAAACAGGTGACATATCAATCAGTGGTCATCTTATTCACCTTACAATTTGGTAATAGGCATACCAATATTTACAATTGAAGTATCGTTAATTGAGTATCATTAAACACTAGTTTTATCTTACATCAATAAGAGCTACGCGGAACATCTTGGCCTCGGTCCGTTCCTCCACACATACGATTAAACTATGCAATTACGAACAATAGGATACGTTAATGTTTTAATGAGTTGTCATGCAATTCGTGCCTGAATGCCATTCTCAAACAGGGCTAATGGCTAGCAAAAACTGCTTAACTTCTGCAATTGCAATTACCAGTCGTCACACCACACTGACTCCGGTTGCTCTAAACAATTAAAACAACAAACTTGCTTGCATATTATTAGCTGTAATCGTACGATGAAACAATTATGATGCTTCCTTTAATTATTTTTTCTTATCAAAGGATGTTTCCTTAATTTTGAATGTTTTTTTTTGCTGATTGTATAACTAGGTACTATTAAAATATTATATAAATGGGTAGCATTTTTATATTCATCATATGATAAGATAAGATAAGATAGATAAGATAAAATTTATTTGCGTAAAACATGTGTGAGTTACAAACAACAAAGTATTTACATGTATTTGCAATGTGGTGTTACATTTAAATTGTATGTTTCGCGTTATTTAAGAATAATACAAAATAGTTTTATTATAATTTAAAAAAAAATGTAAAAATGTCATAAAGGTTCTCGTGTCGAGTTCCGTACCTAAAAATTGAAAACGGCACCCTGTAGGTACTGATGTATGTCCATCACATGCATCTATATATAAGAGGACTGTTTCTGATAAGCCGTAATAGAGAGGTAGAAGTGACATATTCACAATTTATGTAAGTCTATTGCCGCTATAAAAGAGGGGAGCAATAGTGCTTTATTTTACTAACAGAGACTAATAGTCTTTGGTGTTCACATGCTATTGGACAGTATCTATTTCATTTCATCCTACCAATATTTTATGAATACGAAGGTTTGGTTAAATAAAGGGTTAAATTTTTGTTATGGTTGGTACTCAATGAGCATCAACCGCTGAGCTGATTTCGATGAAATTTGATGGGACACAGATTACCATCACTGGGGTTTAAATACAGACTACTTTTGATCAAAGAATTTACGCGATAACAGTTGTAAGTGAGCGGAGCCGCGTGCTACATCTAGTTTTTTTCATAAAGCATTTCCACACAACTACGAATAGTAAAATAGAAACAACTCAAGAAAAAAAAAATATTATATTCAGTTCCGAACTCCCGGTGGCCCGGGTTCATAACCATCCTCAGTACCTCATTGTAGAGGACGGCCGGCCCTGCATTATGCATCAGTTACAGATTGCACAGCCACCTTCACAGATAATCAAACATTGTATTACCATAAAGAGATTTGTGCCTGCAGCCAAAGCAAAACCTAGAGATTTTTTTTAATTTAACAAGTAAACTAAGTCAGATGGAGATAATGGTGTAAATAAATAACACCATTCATAATTATTCAAGACCGGCTGAATAGAAACGGTTGAAATTTTGTACACGAAAGGGGATCACCGCGAATAGAAATAAATATGGGTACGAGAGAAAGCTTTGTTTATATAAAATACAATCCAATCCAACTAATATTATAAATGCGAAAGTGAGTGTATATTTGTTTATTTGTTACCTCTTTACGTTCTATCTACTGAACCAATGTACCTAAAATTTCGCATACACATAGTTACGAGCCTTGAGAAGGACATAAGGGTACCTTTCATCCAGGAAAAAATGCACTGTTCCCGAGGGCGAAAGCTAGTATTTTATAAATAGACAAATTATATTTAAACATTTTTGACCTAATTCTTATTAACGATGTGGTTAACTCTATGTTGTTTATTAAAACCTCAGCAGCTGTGGGTTCAACAGGAACGACGTCTAGAAAGGGTGAAGTGGAAACGAGTATTAAGAACCGCTCCGCAAGACGAGAGCCTCGATAGGAAGATGATTAAATGATATGGTTTAGAATGCAACCGAGAAAATGCTAGGATTAAGATGATATCAGAAAATTTCTGCGATTCTATGATGAAAAGCAAAGAAGTTCGAATCGCGCGCGGTCTCCCTACGCAAATTTTTAATCTATGATGAAAAACTACAAAGTCGAACTACAAAATATGTACTAAAAAATATTTTTTTGATGTTTTATATCAGACACACTCCAGGTTTTCATTAAAATGCCTTTGATGATCCATGTATACCCAGGTGTCAGTGTATCTAAACGCCCTTTGATCTCTTACGAGTTTTTTTTAACGTTCACCAGATGGCAGCCTGTTCCAAGCGAATTAAGAAATCACCTTCTTATTAAATAAGAATCAATACAAAGAATGCTTCCCGAAAAATCTATCTGCAGATCGTAAAGCCTTAGACCACTGCACCACGGAGGCCGATTTTCAATTAATTTAGTTAAAGAGCCTAGCATATTGCATAGCTTCAATTAATTAAGCCGTCCCATGCATGACCGACGCGGTCGGCTTGCCGCTGCATCTCGCCGGTATGAATATGCGTTACGCAGTCAAATGCCTGCCATAAATCTGTTAGCGACGTATTGATGAGCCGTAAGGAAATTATGGAGGCATAATTTGGCTATCTTTCTTTAAAAGAGCAAAAACTGCAGAAATATTGTTTTCTCAATTAGGTACTTCCTGTTCTTTACAGCTTTCTACGCTATTAACGCAAATTAAGCATTTTTCTGTGCGTAGAAATCTATACTCCCATACTTAATATTATAAATGCGAAAGTCTGTCTGTCTGTGATGTTTTCACGACTAAACCGCTAGACCGATTTTGATAAAATTTGGTATGGATGTAGTATGGACTAGACTAGACTTTGGGCGCGATATAACAAGCGGGCGCAAGGAAAAAGCTAGTATCTTATACATCGAGTAGTAAGAATACTAATTTTCTAAAACTTGAAGTGTTGCTGTCTTTTATCTTAGCTTTTTTTTAGGCAAAGTTAAATTATTCACTAAAGATTTTATAAATCAACTAGCTGTTCCCCGCGGCTTCGCCCCGCGTGGGACTCGGTTATATCGCGCCCAAAAGTAGCCTATGTTTGACCTCAGGTCATTAACTACATCCCTACCAAATTTCATCACAATAGGTCCAGCAGTTTAGCCGTGAAGAGGTGACAGACAGACAGACAGACAGACAGACAGACAGACAGACTTTCGCATTTATAATATTAGTATGGATAACACAAAGATTTACCTATTTTCAAACTACTATTCGAACCCGGAATCCGGAAAAATACTTTTCAAACTTAAATTAAACGAATCAATGAGTAGCCCAAAACGCAGACATTAAACTATACACCATACTAATATTATAAATGCGAAAGTCTGTCTGTCTGTCTGTCACCTCTTCACGGCTAAACTGCTGGACCGATTATGATTAAATTTGGTAGGGATGTAGTTAACGACCTGAGGTCAAACATAGAGGTGAGGCATAAATATTAGATTAGGTGCGTGGATTAGGTATTTTTCGATACCAGTGCGTACCTAATATTTGGCATCCCGGATTAGGTATTTTTCGATGCAAGCAATATTCATCCTTAAATCATACGACGTAAAGTTCAAAATCGACTGAGAAGATTTTTGAATATTCTCGTCGGCTCTTGTATTGGGTATGTACCTATCCAATACTTTCATCCATCAAAGAACACTGACCCTTAAACTAATTATTATAAGATAAAAAATCGGTTGCGAAAAATATTTGCTACTAGAATTAAACGTATGGATTAGGTACACTTTTATCAAATATTTTCATCTAAACAACAATGACCTTTACGCACTTTAAGAATAAGATCAAAAATCAGTTGCAAATAAAGTATTAACAATTACTGGGATTAGGTGTATTAGATTCGCTAGTGCAGCAGTGTTACTATTAGGAGCTTCGATCCAGAAATGTTATCTAATACACAGATTAAGGAACAATACTTTGAAGATCTAATACTATCGTGTTAGAAACAATATTGAACTTTACGATGTATGACATAAGGTTGGGAATTGGCTGCGAATGGCAGGGATTAGGAAGAGGTATTCGGATTAGGTATTTGGATTAGTTATTTTTTGGTATTAGTATTAGATAGAACAGGTACGGGTTTTACCTAATCCAACCCACCTCTAGTCAAACATAGGCTACTTTTCGGCGCGATATAACAGAGTCCCACGCGGAGCGAAGCCGCGGGGAATAGCTAGTACAATATAATGCCGCAATTACCACTCCATACTCCAATCAATTCCAATTTAATTTAATTTTATTTTATTATTTTATATTTAACAGGTGCCAAATCGTCTTAACACACAATGAAATCGTTAGAAAAGAAAAAAAAAATGTTTTATTTATTTGAAATCTCAATTACTACACATGATGATTAAATGCGAACGACAAACCATATCGACTTTTAAAATGTATGGTGGCGCCATCTATTGACACATTACTGAACTCATAATATTAACAAATAAATAAAACCTTTGCACTCTGTCTTCTATAATTTAGTTGTGTACATACAATACAATTCAATACAATACAAAATATTATACAAAGACATTTTTAATTTTAATTCCATGTATCTCACTTCAAAAATGACAAAGTTTCATACAAACTGGCAACCCCTATTTCACCCCTATAGGGATGTAATTTTCAAAATCAGATTGATGCATTATTATTTTTTACCAATTACAAATTCAAGTTAAAAATTCCATGTGTCTCACTTCAATAATGACAGTTTCATACAAAATGGCAACCCCTATTTCACCCCTTTAGGAATGTAATTTTCAAAATCTGATTAGTGCATTATTATTTCTTACCAACTTCAAATGTAAATTAATAATTTCATGTATCTCACTTCAAAAATGACGAAGTTTCATACAAACTGGCAACCCCTTTTTCACCCCTTTAGGGATAAAATTCCCAAAAGTCCTTTCTTAGCGGACGTCTCTTAGTCACAATCTACCTTCCTGCCAAATTTCATCTTCATCGGCTCAGCAGTTTTGGAGATTTCGTGATGAGTGAGTGAGTGTTTTTCGCTTTTATATATATATAGATTACAACATTACTATTTATCAAAAATTTAAGACGCTCTTAATTTTTTTGATTTTGTTCATAAAAAAGACATTTCAATATGAAAACAATGAGGTCAGTCATGCAAAAATTATAAGATAATTTACACAATTAAGTGCAAAGCGTATTTTTAAAGGAATTAAATAAAACAAAAATTAGAACATATTTTTAATTAAGTAATACTTCATACAGGAACTTTGCATAACACATTACAATACCTACCTACATCTAATGAGTTTATTTTCCGCTTACGCATAAATTTATGAGACTTCAGTATTGATAGCGATTCACAAGTGCTCGGGTAACAATGAAATCAGATTAAATGTAAAGATACACGCGATCGCTTAATTGTTACTTAAAGATTACACTAGTAGAATTCATTTTTGAGGAAGACGGTCTTAATAGCACAGTATTACCAAGAAATTTGAAGTCAGTCAGGCAGCCGTTAATATAGATCGTTTGAATGCCAGGAAAAAATGTATTATAATAAACCATTACTAAAATTACTATTTGTTTTATATGATTAAGTTGTAAGTCAATATACGATCCGCTTAATATAGGTTTTTAGCTTTTCCCCGCGATTTCAAAATTCATACAATAGTGAAGAGTTGACTTATATTTTAGATCGAGAATAAATTATCTAAGTATTTTAGTAAAAAAAAAGGCTGAATAGAATACAAATCAGATGTGAAGCAATATAGTCTGTCTGCGCATAATAATAATATGATTGACTTTTGACTGTGCAAAGAAGAAAAACTATATTAACAGTTTCAACATATAAAACTTATAGCTTTCCGTGTACAGTTTATTCACTATCACTATCACTACATAGTATAAAACAAAGTCGCTTTCTCTGCCCCTATGTCCCTTTAATAAGATACTCGTATTAGAGGTTTAATAGATAGAGTGATTCAAGAAGAAGGTTTTTATGCCCATGCGAAGCCGGGACGGGTCGCTAGTTTTATATAAAACCCTGTGCATGCATTTTTGGGTATGCATTTGAGTGTCAATTAATATAAATTAGTTAATAAATTCATATAGTTACAAAAAATAACTATATTTAAGATATCCTGAATGATTTAATCATTTATTTTGCAAAAAAATTCCTTTATTATACAATTGTATTTCTTTTATTCTTTATTTATTGTTATTTTTTTAATTGAGCGCGCTCTACATCTAATGGTCAACCATTTAACTTATTTTAATGGTTTCAAAACCATTGAAATAAGTTTAAGATTAAAATAAGTATTCGTTAACTTTCGCTAACTTAAAAAATATTAGCTAAATGAATATGTAATGCCAACTTCCTGATAATAACTAATTATTACAATTAGAGTACGGTCAGTCAGTATGCTAGCTGTCAGATATTTTATATGAGCATGCTTTGTTTAATTAATTATAATTACGGAATGTTAAGTTGGTGATGTTATGTTAATGGTGTGCTTTTATTGTTGGAACATTTTCTCAAACAATAATGAGTGGTCATGTTAAAAATATATACTGTAACATAAGAAATTTACTAATGAGAATTTAAAACCCCATTTAAATATTGAGATTAAGAGAGGGAAGTAAACTACAATTGTAATTCAAATTCGTAAGTTTAATTGCTTTTATACGAAAACGGCGTCGTTTATGCTACAACGGGATTTTTAATTTGAAGATTGTTTTCTGCTTGCGGATATTTGGGTAATTAACTTAGGTAATCTTTATCTATATAAACTCTTTACTAATGTTATAATGCTGGGAGTTTTTAGTTTTTTTAATATATTTTAAGCACGATAATGTCTGAAATTATTGGTTCGATTTCGAAAATGTTTTTTAACATTTCATAACCCAGTTTTAGAGAAATGTTTGAGGGAAGTTTTTAAATAGATAATCTAGAAATAGTTTGGAGTTACTCCATAACTTGGCAGACTAGACGTAATACTTTTTTTTTGTTACAAGGGTTAAATGTATTTGGGAGTTTGTTTTTTATTTGTACTTTGACTTTATCACTGGTATAGCTTTGTATTTTTTTTTAAATTACATTGTTCAGAGGATAAATCATGACTTTTACTCAAATATAAATCAACACATCTAAGCGTACGGTAGTGCACAGGCCAAGTTCTAGCAACAGACCGCGCGCATGCCGTGCACTATTTACACAAACAGTTTCGACATTTGAACTTATTCAAGGTTAATTTAATTATAAATAGGTTAATTTAAATATATAAGTAATAAATTTAATCATACAATTAATCAAGTGTCCGTAAGTACAGCACGAAAACCGGCCAAGTTCAAATTTAGAAGTATTATAATTTTAGATATTTTTAACCACGTACCTACGTATTCCACAACTATACCATATTTTAAGTTGGGTGTATGATAAAGTTAATTTCGGCCAGGTGGACCGTTGACATGAATAAGGTGGCGAGTAGTGGCTGGATGTGGAAGGCGGAGGACTGGGTGTGGTGGCGAGTCTTGGGAATGACAAATGTTTACCAGTGGATCCGGCTGTTGATGAAGATGATTATGATCGATTTTAAAGTGCATCTAAACTTGGCATTGGATTGGATTTCAACCCTATTTTAGGCGAACACTTAGCCGATAGAAACTTGGCCCCTTTTTAACAGGTATGTTTTTGGTGGGATATACCTATACAAATAAATAAACTTAAATCGCGTTTATATTAAATACTCTTCCAATACTTAAAATTTCTTATTATATTATTTGAAATGTTAATTTAGTAAACAATTTATTCTTTAATCTGAAATATTTAATAAGTTCAAATTATAAAAAATATTTCACGCAATTGTATATTCTTCTATTTTAACCAAAATTTTGTAAATTGTCATTTTTGGAGAAAACGCTGTTTGTGGCGCTGCTTCTCCACTTGTGTAATGAATGACGTCAATAAGTGATAAATGAATATCCTATATTGAGAACTACATACCTATAACCTTTCCCAAAAATCAGGGTTTCATATACAAAAAGAATTTAGCCAATCCGACCAGTAGTTTTCAAGTTATAAGAGTTCAAACAAACAAAGAAACTCTTCAGCTTTATTATTTTAAGTAACTTATATATAAGTATGAAATGAAGTTGTTTATCTATAGATATATAACTTCATTTCATTCGTATGCTGACTATACTGTCGGTGGAAAAGTTGTCGCATGTGTGATATAAGTGCAGTTCACAGCTCTAGCATGCTGAACTGCGCTACATGAAATTATGTCATCTCAAACGTGGGAATAAATTAAAGATCTTCCTTTGTCAATAAGCTTAGTAACAACTGCTTCATTACGAGCACCCATCACGCCATTTTTATCGTCTTTAGAACCACCAGGAATGTGTTATATGTCGTGTATGCGGCATTAAACATCAGCTGAAGCGTGCAGAGTTTGATGTACACATTACAGTTTCAATGGATAACGCTACATAATTATGTATATTAAAGAGTAGCCATTATGGAAATTTGAGCGCTCTCTGTTCTACAGGATTGCAGTCTAGATGGGAAATTAAAACTGATGAAAGCACTTCTTAATGTCGTACTTAATGCCATTCAATGGCTAGAATTATTGCTGATGTCATCATTTATCGTTATTTATTTTATCATAATGTAATATATCATTCCACTATCAAATGTTATTTATCTTGATTTTTTTTTGTTAATTCAAAATTATTGTGTACTCTTGTGCTTATTCGTGACATCAACACACCTTAACGGAATATCAGAGTTGACAATGACGTTTACCAACACATTGCTGAGTAAGTAAATATTGTTTTGCTGTCTAAGTTCTTGTTGTTTTATTGTGTTTCCAAATATTATAACCTAATGAACATAAACCTAGCCGATTCACATTTAAATTAACTTGTAATAAGACATTTCAGTTCTGTAATTATACCTACGAGTTATAGATAAATATGTTTAAGTAACAATCGAAAATAAACGTAGAATTTGTAATAATAATCAAGAACATAATATCAAAGGTTTCCACGTATTTCTTTGATATACTAAAATTGACATAATTTGCATAATAACTTCAAAGTGAACCGCATCGGATAACACCGGAGACCAAATAAGTACTATACCTAGTTAATTAAAATGTAAAATAACAGTTCCGCGAAAACTGATAACGAACCACAAAAAGTCCTAAAGTATGGCCGATAAACGTTCTAGTTTTAAATTTATTATCATTTTAGATTATCATACTTGTAATATAAATTGCAAGTGGTTGCCATAAAAGCGGTGTGGTTATAGTTTTTCAGCAGCGTGCGGCAGCCAGCGTGAAATTACCGCGGACACACGCAGTCCGAAGAGTTTTTACTGCGCGCGCACACTGGGAAAATGTTACCAGCTAAGTTGTTGATTTACTAATTTTATTCAAGTTTTTGTAAATTTGAATAATGTTAATAAAAGCCCCCTGTATTGTATAGGCCTAGCGATTTGCTACTTTACGTTGTTTCTTGAGAAGTTGTTTAAATGTAAAGCCTTCTGCTATCGACGCTGTAGCATACATCTTCTATTCATGATGAAAGGTGTATGCACCTAGGTTTGACCAAATTACGATTTTCTGTTTATTACTGTTCTCACATATGAAAGTACATACATTATACTTCTCGTAAGCAGTAGGGTAGCTTTTGCATTTCACAAAATTTAATATGCCAAGGAACTAATAAACACTTTATCTGGCAACACTCGAAGACCATTAAAGTATGGTTAAGCACACATCTACAATTTTTCAATAAACGCTTTGAAGAACTTATGTTGCAAAGAAACTAGTACAATTGTGAATGCATGTGAGCGTGAAATGGAAATTCAAATGCCATATTACAGACCACAATAGGAATTCTTAGAACGTTTCTTTGTAGATTCTTTTAATTTAATGTTTATCCTGACCCATTATTAAGACTTAATAAGTGATTAATGTGGTTCCATTTGTTTCTTTTTACTGCAATTATAAGAACTTCATGAGAATATGAACGTTTCTTTTGCAAGAAGTGAATGATTGTACTCTATTTTATACACATATTTATACAAATAACTGCTAAATACTAAAGTAATTTATAACAATTATTTGCGTATATATTTAATATACACATATTTAATTTTATATTTCCTGTTCATCCAATCTGTAACTCATCTCTTCCAATACAAAACAGATTAGTTTTACACCATTTCTTTGTTGAATTTCTTTCACACAAAAACATGAATTGTTTTGTTATATGCAGTTTTATGTTAAACTGATAATCTGGTAAATAATCAGTAGTTCAATTGTTTGCAATTTCCGCATGCAAGCATACTTGTATTACCTATCTGATACGACTGTGTTAAATAGCCTGTGTAAATCGTGTCTATGTGCACGCAATCAGCAGCTGTGAGCTAAAATGCTTTCATTGAGAGTTCTAATGGCATGTATGAGGCTGTAACCATTTTGAATTTGTGCTAAACGTGATTGTGCATTTGATATTAATTGCTTTAACAGATACATAACATATAACATTAAATATAACATTTAACACATACAGAAACTTGTTTGAAGCTTTTTGTTTTTATTAGTTTAGCTTTTTAGTACCACAATAGATTTAAAATAAATAAATTGTAGAGACCGGTATTTCGTAATTCTATGAGTGCCTATATAAATCCAATTATTTAGAAATGATTTTACAATATCCTCCATTGTTTGAAAGAGTAGCAAAATAATGATGTGGTGAGACAATTTTAAAATTTGACTATCCCCTAGACATTTAAATAATTTTGCTCTACATTAGTATCTAGTAGTAGACCTATTAAATATATTACAGATTGAGACAGGTCTCTAAAATGAAAGATATCTTATAGGACACCGCGGGCTCAAACATAATGGAAATCTCCATCTTGATGAAACACAAACTCAAAATTCTGAAATTATTTTTATTAATTCATATTTTACTTACATAGGATAGAACAAACTACCAACAAATGTAAACTTTAATAATTATCTGAAATAAATAAAAGTGTATTATGAGACTATGATATGAATGAATGCCATGCAATGATCACTTCTCACATATTAACTATCTATCTAAAATTAAGAGGTGTGCTCTTGTCGGTGGAGTCTCTTCCAGGTGTTTCTAACTTTCGCTAGCCTTTACACCTCCTGATACGACACGACTCCCACTTTTTATTTTATTTGTTCTATAAAACTCCTTGGTCTACCTCTTTTCCGTCTTCTTCCCTCTGTCGTCGTGTTGTATTAAATTTATCTACATTTTTCCTATTCTGTTATCATTTTCTTTTATTAAAGCTCTTTTCCATCCTATACTTTTAAAAACTTTTTCATTGGTTATTTTATTAACCCCGACGCAAAAAGAGGGGTGTTATAAGTTTTACGTGTCTGTCTGTCTTTCTCTTGCATCATAGATCCCGAACGGATGAAGCGTTTTCAATTTAGTTTTTTTCGTAAGTTCGAATCGGTCTCTCGAATCGGTCTCTCTGACGCAATTTTTTTTTATCTATGATATTAAGGGTGACTTACGGGCGAGTGTTCTTAGACATGTTTGTTGAAAATGTCGTAGGTAGTTTTTAAATTTAATGTTATCTTTCCAACTGATTCTCTCCATTCTTCGTCAGCACCACATTTCAAACGCTTCCAATTTCTTCCTTTCCTTCTGAGTTAAAGTCCATGTTTCATATATTAACTAAGACAATGAATTATAAATCTGTGAAATATAAATACAAATCCCCGATTTAGTTCAGATCTTGAGTAATGATCGTGTGTCACGCCCGGTGCGTAAGAGTATAATAGCGCATATTTCCGACTGCGCAGGCGCGGATAAATGCTTTAATTTAGAACACTTACGTTTGCCTTACATTTTAATGATTCTTTGTGACATTTCGTAATATTAGGTAACACCAAACTAGTTTCCCTCATATACAGACAAATGTTACGACAGCTGACATACATATAGTATTATAACATGCTTTGTATACTTAGATAAGGGACTAGAATATCATCTTCTAAGTCTTTTTGAAGTTTATATAATGGCATACTGCCAGCATTTTGGGCATTTATAGTAGTACCTACCTAGTAATTGTTTTATGTTTTATAATTTTATAAGATTACGATGGCCGTCTAGCTAGAGGGAAGCGCGCTCGTGTTGGTCTATTTATACTCGTAGATTGTCACTAGCGCGCTGCCTACTGTTAGGATACGCTCTTGCGTAAGTTTGTTTGCCATGACAATATAAGTCAATTTATACGAGAACAAAATATGTAACCGACCCAATTCTAAAATCAAACAGTCACACGTAAATTGATGTTTATGATGTTTAGAATGTACGAAGTAGCGCGACCGGAAACGGCATGGGCGCGTAGAGCGCGCAACAAAATAATGAACAAAAGTCATTATAAGTGGCGAGATGGGCGCGATAAGGCGGCGGTTAGAGTAAACGCGCTTTTTTACGTTAATTAAACTTACTTCTGTAAACGATGATGGTCTCATTATCTGCATTAAGCAGCAGTCGCTCGCGGCTTAGTGCTTTTTACGCAACGCTGCGCCCGCGACCGCCCGCGCCGCTCTCGGACCCTCGTTTAGCGGTAAATTGGTTTGCAATTCATTATTTGTAGAAATAATTTAGAAAACTAGTTATAAATTCTGATAATTCAACCTATAGATTGAATTATCCGAATTTGTAAAATCTGTAATACCCATTCCATAGTCAAGAAATGATTATAAAAAAATATAAAATATAGGTTCATGCAAAGCGAGTCAGCCAGCTGAAGATTTAAATAAAATAAACCTAAACAAACATAATAAATTTAGCTTGAAGCTGTTATTATTTTTTTGGTTTATACTTAGTGAGTAATTGGTTAGTAAATTACTCAAAGAGCTCGACAGCCAAGCGCGGCGCGCGTTTTCATACCGATAGCGCGCGTCAAACAACGGCGAGTTCGCGGCAATGTTTAGATTGGTCGCCATTAGTGGCATTTTCTATCTTGAGATCCTCCGTGCTTCGGAAGCCGTTGGTCCCGGCTGCTATCGGTAAATGGTAGTCGTTAGGCTATGTCAGATGCCTTTAGGCAGCCTGAAAAATCTGACAGTGTTGGCCACTAACACACCCAGATCATTTCCTGTTGGTCTGGTTTCCCTGTATAAAAGGGTTACGGAGGTCTGACGGCATCGCTCCATTGTAATAACCAGTACCACCAAATCAAGACCATGATGCGTACCCTGGGCTCTGAAGCGTACGCTGAAGATACAACCGGGAAACACGCTCGGACGAAGAAGGTTAGTAAATTATTTGTCCGCGGCTAAGCCCTCGCGATAGTCGCAGTCGTCCGTTACATACACAGATTACACAGGTTGTGACGTCAAAAAATAATTTTATTATTTTATTCCTGGAACTTAATTATCTCTATAAGAAATCATCAGCAGTTTTGAAGCACAGATTTTTAAAATAGAACCTAGATTTCAGACAATCAAGCAATAACCATAGGTATAAGGTTTCCTTCAATATCTATAATATACAATTACAATTGTATAAGGTAATTGTAAAATATAGATATTGTAGTGATAGGTAAGTGGATAATATGACCACATATCGTCTTATCGTCCCGAGCTTAGATGGCTGCAAATTCGTCAACGTAGGCTAACTTAGGCTTCTGTGTACACTTTTTTCGATTATTACGAATCCTCAGTCACCTGAATACTTAAAATGTAAGTTCAAATTTCTTGCAGACTCTCACGACCGTCAGCTTCGTTCTTCTAACTCTCATTTGCTGTTTATTCCTTTATTTCGCAGTAGTTTTATGGCAAATTCCTACACATTACAGTCCATCCGACTCTGGAATGCTTTGCCTGCCGATATATTTAAAGAAATTTCTTCTAAATTTACCTTCAAAAAAAGAGTTCATGCTCACTTCTGCGTGTGAAAGTTCTTTGTGAAAGTTTTCGTAAAAGTATTTATGTAGGCTTATATAATTTATATTTATATACTCGTATGTATGTGCATAGATATATATATATATACATATATATTTTAAATATATGTAGATATATAAGTAAGGGTATAAAGTATGTATATTTATGTATTGTGTATGTATGTTTACGTAGTTTAGTATGATATGCATTAAAATACCCATCGTGGTAAATTTGTTTATTTTTAAGTACCTATTTTCCCTTGTAACTTTTTTGCGCCCCACAGTTTTTCTGTTTCTCCCAATGGTTGACTGGTAGAGAATGCTTTTAGCATTAAGTCCGCCAATTGTATAAGTATTTTGTACTTATGGAACAATAAAGTTTTAATAAATAAATAGATACCATTATGTGCAGTGCATGCAACAAATGAGACTGAAGTAGGGATTATAATATTGATACATTAGCAATAAGTCCGCCTTTGTACACATTGTTTGTATTTGTATAAATATGTATAATTTGTATGTTGATAGTACAATAAAGAGTATATCTATATATATATATCTACATTACCATATACAGAACCTTGCTAGTCGTAATAATAAATAATCATAGTAATGACATACACAATCCTTTGTGAAACGATTATAAACTTATGATCTTGAGAACGCGTAAAATTCAATAGCACAGGAAACGTCCCCGCAGTGGTAACAAAATTAATTAAGTCGTAAAAATTAATTGGTATTGTTTACAAAACCTTTAATGGAATTAAACAGCGATATGTAAATGTTATGGGCTCATTTACTCTTTAATAACAAGTATATATATATGGGTAACTTATTCTTTTTTTTTTCAAACTGCTTTAACTATTCTACTAATCTAATCGGTATGTGGTTTTAAATTTTATTTGATACTACTCAATTTGACAGCACTATTAATTATACAAACAGCTATATGTATATATTATATACCTACTAATATTAAAAAGTATAAAAGTGTGTATGTTTGTATGTTGTCTGTCTTTCCGTCAAAACGGAGCGACGGATTTAAATAAGATTCGGCTTGGAGATACTTTAAACCATGAAGATTGACATGCTACTTTTGGTCGCAACGCGTTTATAGCGTAGTTTTATAATACATTTTAAAAAAGGGTGCAATAAAAACAAAAAGAGATGTAATTATTTTAATAAATAATGCAGAGAACACCTAATAAACACACTACAAAAACAGACACGCAAATTTTGAGAGAAATCAGCAAAATGACATACTTTAATAACCACGCTTTTTATTTTTCATCTGTTTTTTTTATGTTTTTGTATAATGATGGAGGATTATGATTCATAAGTATAAGCATAGATTTACTGTTTCTTCTATCACTTTACTATGTCTTCTATTTAGACTTAACTACTAACTTGACAACTTGAATCGACTTGTCTTAAGTAATTAATTAATTTAACTTTTACTGGCAATTGGGTAACTAACCCTCGTAAAAGCCATACAATAATAAAAAGACTCGCAATATCTAGTCGCCACGAACAAGCTGGCTTATTATTTTATAAACAACGTTATTACAATGATTAAAATAAACATCCCAATGAAATATTACTGAAATATTTATTTATTTATTTATTTATTTAAACTTTATTGTACATAATACAGTTGTATAGCACAATAGGCGAACTTAATGCTAAAAGCATTATCTAACAGTCAACCTTTAGGTCAAGCAGAGATCGTAATGTGGGTTTAATATAATAGTAATATAAATTTACATAAACTTACATACATATACTTACATATATACCTAGATATATAAATACATAAATAACAATATACATATATATATATATATATATATGACAAAAATATTTACGAGATAAAGCAGCAACTCAAAATGTACCCGTAATTATTACCTAATTTTGCTCCTTAAACTGTGGCGTTCTGTGATAGTAAGAACCTGTAGGCAAGCCATTTGAAGTTAGCGCGGCTAGAGGCTGTTCTGATGGATTCTGGAAGCTTATTCCAAAGTCTGACAGCCGTCACAGCGAAAGAATTAGAGAGAAAACCGGTACGGTGAGAAGGAGTAGCAAGGGTCATAGTATTGGAAGAACGCAGGATTCTTTCATGAGTCGAACTTAAAAGTTTGAAATCAATTTTGAGATAATCGGGAGCAAGTGGATTATATAGAATATTATAAAGTTGGCATAAAATATGCAAATTCCTGCGTTGACGGATGGGTAGCCATTTAAGCTGAGAACGATATTCTGAAATATGGTCATATTTCCGGAGACAAAAAATGAATCTGATGCAATTGTTTACAAGACGTTCTAATTTATTCAGCTGTTCTTCAGTTAAGTCCAAACAACACACATCACCATAATCAATTAGAGGAAGTATTAGCGCTTGAGCCAGCATAATTTTTGTTCTAATGGGCAAAAAGTTTTTAAGACGTTGCAGATAGTGAAGAGTACCATATACCTTTCTACTGATTTGGTTGATATGAGTGTCCCAACAGAGCGTGCTATCGATGTGTACACCGAGATCCTTTACCACTGGACTGAATGGAATCACGTTACCGTCAAATTTAAGTGATTTTGTAAGGTTCAAATCAATATTGTTAATTTGGTATGAGCTACCTACTATTATAGCTTGACATTTTAAAGGATTAACACGAATTCCAAAATTAATAGACCATTCTAAAATACTATTTAAATTTTGGTTTAATAGAGAAATGGCTTGGTCAATATCATCTATGTTTGTCTGTGTATAAAGCTGCAAGTCATCAGCGTAGAAATGGTAGGAACAAGACAAGTGATGTGAAAGAAGATTTATAAAAACAGAAAAAAGGATAGGGGACAGAATACCACCCTGTGGGACACCGGCTTTTAGATCACACCAATCGGAGGTGTCCATACCATTACGAACCTGTTGCCGGCGACCATGAAGATAGCTAGAGAACCAAGCAATCACTGAGGATGAGACGTTGCAACGGGAAAGGACAGCGAGCAAAATATCAATATCCACTGTGTTAAAAGCATTGCTGAAGTCAATTAGTGCAATAATTGTTACTTTTCTGCCTTCCATTCCCGCTCTTATATCGTCAGTAAGTCGGATTAGAGCTGTGGTTGTGCTATGACCAGGCCTAAAACCTAAATATTACATACACTAAACGCAAAAAATAACAAATGCTGTGTTTTAATGACAATATTATTTTTACATTAGAAACAGAGAAGCTGAACATATACGCGTTTAATATCATTAATCTCATTTATGTCCCATTGTTGAGGAGTTATTATTGCGCAAGCGCATTGAGTTACGTGACGGGTTCCGGTAGCTAATAGGTAAGTAATCTGCGACACTTTTAAACTCATTTTTGTTTGTTCATACCTATCTTAATGCAGTCTTATGAATAGGTAGAGCTTATGACATATAAAAATTCATACATAACATTTCACAAAATTCATAATTTCTTATTATGCGAAGATAACTATGTTTGTATGTGTTTTACCTTTTAAACTCACTTAACCGATTTTGATGAAATTTGGTAAAGAGGAAAAATAGGACCTTAGGAAAGGACATGGGCTAATTTTTAACCCGAAGTAATGGAATAGGTATAGCCTATGCTGTACCTCTTTTTATAATATACTATATATTATACTTAATATTTTACATCCATAAAATAAGTACCTAATAATATAACTTTTTTTAATTTGCACCGAGATACTTTGTAAAGTTTAGAAAGTTTTTCAGTGCAAATTAAAAAAAACATAATTATAAATAGAAACACGCTAGCAAAATGAAGGAATATAAAATGAAAGAAGATGGTGTAAGTATGTAGTAGGTATAGGAGATAAACATGAAATCAGGCTACTTATTATGCAGTGCGTTAGTATGCATGGGCTGGGAGCTCGGCGGGCCCTAGCGGTGCCCTGCTCCTGCATTATGAGGTACATCTGCACATAAACGACACTCCGATTTACAAATAGTTGCCACCTACTCAGACTTATTGTATCCAACAGTAATATTTTCCCCATAGTCCCCATCATCATTTCCCGTTTAAATCGAAACTTAATTTAAAATTAATGGCCGCCAATTTTAGCGATCGAAATTTGTCTCGCTACATTTCCATTTATCTGTATGGAATTGCTTTAAGTACCTATTTATTAATGATATATTAAAAATAGTCCATAATATCCCATTAATGAGCCAGTAAGAAACATTATATCCGATATTAAATACGAATCGTGTACGTAATCACTGTAATTCCGTTCCGAAAATGTCAAAATAGCCCATTTCATTTGTGATTAGAAAAAAGTCAAAGGAAAGGTTGACATTCCGACTTTTTCTCAGGGACATTTCGACAAATTAGACTATTATTAGTTGCCGATCACGTCGTAGGATGCTTTTAATATTGAATTAGGGGAACCTGTGGTTACTTCGCCCTTAATCGCCCCCGCGGCTGCGACGCCGTATTAACGTTATATCCACAGACGTGTAATGGCATAAGTAATAATAAAGAACAAATGACACAAAATATTGTCAAATTATAGGCTCTGAAAGCATGGGTAACCACTTACAATGTCTGCTGTTGATCCCAGGTACAGTCGGCAACCACATTGTGGTAATATTCGACTACAATAAATGCTAAGGGTCTGTGCTTCAGCTTTTCTGATTGAATTTATGTTTATATACTTCCATACACTTCCATTATTGTATTTTTTTTATATTTGAATAATGTTTTACATGCATATTTTCATTTGTGCGAACAAAGACTTTTGTCTTATTTCTAGGTATATGTGAACCGACAAAGTGAAAGGAAACGCAGCTCGTCTAAATCGAAGTAGAAAAGCAAGTTATTTTTTTAAATATTCGCACATACAATTTTTTTTAATTGTTTAGTATAATTAAATCCAGAGATTGATCTCTCTGTATGTATAAATATGGAACGGAATTTTCGAACGCATTTTTCACCTACTACAATCGTCAGATTGATTAAAAATTTTGCATACTTTATGAATACCTAACTGATGACAATAAAATAGTAAAATAAGTTTGTATCTTTATCCTCACCAAGATCATCAGTATCAATATTTTTGTCCGGAGAGGGAGAGCCTGAAAGACTGCTTACAAATTTAAGGAAGGAAGCGTATTTGTAGTTTTTTTAACTATATTTTATTATACTCACTTCTTCTTTTTTTATCATACATATAGCTTCTTTTATCCAGGTATGAATCAACACGGCTTTATCACTTATATGCATACAATTTTGATTTTAGTCACGTTGGCATTGTCTTATCAAAACTGTTAGTCTTTCGACAGGTGAGGGAGTGATAGATCACTCTAATCCTTCCACTACATATTATAATACAGCTATAAGTAGGTACCACCTTATTCATAAAAAATAAGAAATGTTTGTCAAGCCCTTTAAATAAAATGTGTTTGGCATCTTTCATTTTTCCGCAGTTAATTTTTTATGAATAAGGGAGATAAGGTATATCACTGGAAACGATATCAAAATCCCTTAATATTTCCATTATTATTATTCGATGTAATTTTTAACTTCGTTTAAATTTAGTATACCAGTTTGCCTTGCGGTCGTTACAATACTAGGTATACGTAAATTATATCGATAGTTCTTCTTTTTGGGCACGAAGGAGAACCAAAAATGGCTGTGTCATATTATTTTAGTGGATGACGCCGAGCGAGCATCTAACAGCTGCAACCGCTCCTTGATTGTAGTATTTATCCTCAATACGAATCGATTTCATACGATTTGGATCGAATGATCTGATCGTAAGTTAATAGGAGCTATCTCCGTATATTTTTCGGATCTCCGACCGATCATTTGGCTTGTACGTGACGTGCTTACACGGAAAACAAATCGTTTGAATAACATTATAACCATTCAGATTATTAAATGTTCGATTCTGTGAGAATTCGAAATTTCGCTGACGTGATGGAATGTTTTAGGATTTAACTATTCACACTGCGAGGCTAGAGTTGATGCTCCTTAGTTGTCTTTTATCGTTGCTTTTATTTTTTCTTTTGCTTTAAAATAAATTTTTTATTTAAGTGAAACTAAGAGAAGTTATTTGATTGTTAAATTTCCTGATGTAGGGATTTTTTAGTGATAAATGTTATCTCTCTCACACATCCACACTTTACAGTTTTCCTGGTTACTTATTTGGCTGCTTGTAATAAATAATAAGGATAAAAATGAAATCAATAAAAAAAAATCTTATTTTTAATACTATCTACAGAAAAAACGTTCAGCATAAAAAGTGTCAAATAAAACGACAGTGTTGTTTTTGAAGTAATCTTTAATCCGATTATTTACATAGCATTGCCTTAGATCACTTTATCGTAATTACATCGGGACATTCAAGAGTCTCGTATGCTAATTGCTTCATTAAAGGTTTATAAGGGTTATATAACAAATTAATCTGAGGAGATCGTGGGCAACTAATCAGTTTGGCGCCTCTCAACAAGTACCTGTTCCCGTATACATCAAACACTATCGGAACCAATTGAAAACATACCTTAGGAGAGGTTTAATAAGATGCCAAATACAAATGACTTAATTCTTAGTATAAACATATTTAATTGATATCATTTAATTTACAGGGCGATTGTATAAATGTTTTAAACTTAATTTTATATTAACTAGTTAAGAACTTTTTTTTTTTTTTTATTTCATATGTAAATGACTCTACTATTATAACCTAATAAAATATATGAATATTATACTATTGCACATAAGTGAAAGAAAGATTTTTTAGAAATAACTAGCTTTCGCCCGCGGCTTCGCCCGCATGAAGTTCCCTCGGGAACAGTGCTTTTTCCCGGGATGAAACGTACCCTATGTCCTTCTTAATACTTCTAGCTATGTGTTTGCGAAATTTCAGGAATATTGGTTTAGTAGATAGGTCGTGAAGAGGTAACAAACAAACAAATATACAAACTCACTTTCGCATTTATAATATTAGTACTGAAGAACTAATTTGAATATTAATATATAACTTAAATTTGTAATAATCGCTACAGTTATAATAAATTGGTATCAGTAGATATTTATTAATGGTTTCTCCCCTTTTGAGTCCACCTGGAATGTATTTCTATGGAAACAAAGGGTAATCACTTACTTTTACTACTTTTTCGTATTTCAGATTTAACCTCAGGTCTGCCTTATCATCGCAAACGTTTGTCATTCCATTAAACGTATCAAAATATACAGTTTATTCACAAATACTACGGGACAATGTTAAAAATTCGAGTGGGCCAATGCAAACAATATCAACCCTACCGATTTATCGTCAGCTTCGAGGAAAACAAAACTAACATAATATTTGTTTGGGATTGGCGGCTATTGGACGGTAAAAACCTTTGTTTCACAATACTTATGTATAATCGGTTTATTGATGCTTAGTCAGTGAACACGGTTCTAAATCAATTTCTTTTGTACTTAGGTACAAGTACATAATATGATAGATACATGGTCTTATTTCTTTCAGACAGCATAAAATACTTTTCACGGTTTTCCTTTTTTTTAAATAAAGAAATAAAAACAATCCACAAAGATAATGCTAGGTCAAAAATAAAAGTGAGAAACTTTGAGATAATTACTCAAAAAAAGGTACTATACTTTATCTGTATTTCTAAATCTTCCATACAAATAAATAATTTAGCCTTACACTTATATAGTTATAAATTAATTAGAGCAGCTACTAAGTTAAACAAATAGTTATTCTAGTCAATACATTGGATACTAAATACATATAGGTAGGACATTAAATTTATCTATATTAGGAACTTAGACTAGGTAGGCCTAAATCTACTTTGTAGTAGATAACATTTTTTATGCGTGTTTACACAAAATCTGGGGGTCTAAAAACGCCACTTTGAGCAATTCATCGAATCGATTCATATTACGAATTCTTTTAGCAATTCTGTAGCAATTCCTCTTTTTTTTTGTAAAATCGCCAACTAAACTATGCAATTCCTCTTAAAAAAATTGAAAGAAATAGGAATTGCTAAGGAATTCGTAATATGAATTCGATTCAATGAATTGCTCAAAGTGGCGCTTTTAGACCCCCAGGATCAATCTTCAATCGTTTCCTAAATATTGTTGAGCGCAACAATTTATGTTTAAATAAACTTCAACGCAACTACGATAAGGAGTATGTATGTATGCAATTTTCTATGGTCGATTTAATCCATAATAACCAATAATGAGTTGTAATATTGGTCGTGCAATCAAGCGAAATAGTTACAAACAGAGATTGCTTGATATTCACAGTGTGGCTGTCGTAATTACGGATAGATACAGGTAATAATATCTTACAATTACACTACAATAATAGTTAATGATGTATATTAAAATGATAAGCACAATTGTTGTACGCAGGGAAAATTTACACCTTGGAGATTTCTCGAAAAATTGAAAAAATATGGGTATCTATGTAAGTGGATAATCCATTGTAATAATTATGTATGCATTGGATGGCATATGTGCCAATAGCTCATACGTGCTCAAAGATATATAAAATACTAGCTGTTCCCCGCGGCTCCGCCCCGTGTGGGATTCGGTTATATCGCGCCCAAAAGTAGCCTATGTTTGACCTCAGGTCATTAACTACATCCCTACCAAATTTCATCACAATCGGTCCAGCCGTTTAGCCGTGAAGAGGTGACAGACAGACAGACAGACAGACAGACTCGCATTTATAATATTAGTATGGATACAAGTTTAATTTTAATCTCAATTCTTTTTTATACCGTTACGAAAAAAATCATAGTGTTCTCACCATTTACTAGCATTATCCCATGGGACGCTTAAAATTGTTATTCACCATGACAAAAAATCATGAATGAACGCTAAATGGTCACTTAGTACCGGAAATAGTCCCAAGATGGAATAAATCAAAATTGCACTATGGTCTGCAACTAGTTATTAGGCGACTGCGAAGGTCCAAACTGCCGGCGCCTGGCTATTCATTAGTTCCACCAGAACGCCAAAACTATGAGGCGGACACCAAACTAATTGAGCCTAATTTACCTCAATCGATTGACGTTAACTTCCCGAAAGTTGAGGTTTGCCAAACAACCTACGGGCACGGATATGAATGAAATAGTCGCATTCATTGTTTTTCATATTCGCGATGTACTTAATTCTCCATTGAGTAGCAGGCGACATAAAACGTTAACATTTGTATAAAGTTTTTTTGCAAAAAGGGTCTCTTTTTTATTAATATCAAAATTAGCTTCGCCTGCTTGCCCTTTACCCGCGTGGTAGATGCATAATTATTACTGTATCGAAAAGTAGCCCAAATCCTTGCCGCGGTTTCAAACTATCTCAATGCTAAACTTCATTAAAATCGCTTCAGCGATTTGAGCGTGGAACTATGAGATTATCAATTTTATATATTTAAACAGAAATTTAAATTTGTAATAATAATTTAGATTAGGTTGGTTTGGGAAATAAAGGGATTGTTTGAGCTTTTTGTAATTTTGGATACCTGACCACTAAATATGACGAACTTTCCTTTTAGAAATTGTGTAAAAAAATCACATAAGGGTGAATCGTTAACAGTGATGAGAACATGATGGCATGCATAGTAATAACATGTTCACAGCATAAATTTAGAGGCAATTAAATGTACCGTTGTGAAGACCTACTTTGATTGACAAGTTGATAAAGTTATTAAGTTCAAATAAAATCGCCACATAATTATTTTTATTTACGCATGATTAGCGATAACTAGCCCGTGACAAAGTTATCGGCAAAAATCAAATTTAATCAGCATTAGCCTGCATCACACAATAAGAAGAGAACAGAAGATAACCTTGTAAAATAACATATTATATTGCGTAATACAAACGTCAATATGTAGAGCAGATAATAATAAAAGACAATAATCCTCGTTTACTTGTAAAACTAATTTAATTTTAAAGTAAATAAGGATGTAAATTATAAGTTCTTGCGGCAACGATATGCTTATTACTGCATAATAGAAAGAGTCAGTTGATCCACACGATGTACCTTATAGCACATATTATAAAATAGTACTAATTGTCATTCAATCCCAATAATTTGCCGCGTTGTGTAGCAATATAGACCTGTTGGGTGATATAGTGACCGGAGCGAGGACCACAGCCCTATCTACTTACTTGTAGTTAAACATTTGTTCAACACTAGTGTTGTGACGTGGTTGTGACTAAGACAGTATACGTGGAGTGTGATAGTACGTGTCAACTCTGCAATCTCTATATTTCACACTTGTATTATCGATCAACACGACAACTTTCAAAAGCTCGTGTCATGCTTTTAGCTCATTCATAAAATGCTAATGAGACTAGTTCCGGATTGTTTCTGCTAATTTATCGCCCGGGGCGGCGAACTGCGACCCGTTACTCTTGTGCCATATATTTTATAATTAACACCTGGCAGGAACATTTAATGTGAACATTTATTTTAATGAGATGAGGTATTAGGCTTTATTTTAACGTCAAGTAAGATATAGGTTTTTAAAAATTTTTAAGCGGAATTTTATTTGCCTTTTCAAGATGTAGGTTTGCTTAATTACGTTAATAGTCTATTGCTTGTATTTATTAATTTTATTAATAACTAAGACAACTTTTGAACTTTTTTAATTTTAATATAAAGAAATATAATGAAATAAATTATATAATGTTCTGTGCGCCCTAAGAGAAACAGTTCTTAGTTAGGAAATGGGTTACAAAAAATTAAAGTCATTATAAAACTTTCAGATATTAATATTTTTTCAGTTATGTTATTCAACACAAAATTTCTCTAGTTTAGTTTTAGTTTGATCGCTAGTTTGACGAAATCAATACAAATAAGTACATTTTATGAATTAAGTTTCTAAAACACAAATTCTACCATAAGTCCCTTACCCAAAAAACCCTTTTACGTAGACTTAATTTGCATAATCTGTCCTCATTACCTTATTCACCATTGTCTGCATCCTGTATAGCAAATCCAAAGATGTAGTCTCATATCAGTTCTACAAATCAATATTGTCTAGGCCCGAATTTATTAAGTGCTAATGGAGATATGATAAGTCACGACCGTACCAAATAAATAACTCCAGCTCGTCTTCGAAGCAACACTTGGAAATCACGAATCAAATTCGAAACCAGAACGGATATCCAAAATTGGTACAATAAAACGCTTAGCCCCAATAGGTTTATCGGGTCCACTTCCTACAGGCGCGCTAATAACCAAAACAAACAATGACGGACAAAGGGAGGCAAATAAGTCCAAAAAGTGCTAATATAAAAAAGTGTGGCAGCGAGCAAGTGTGAGGTCGAAGCGAGGAATGTTGGCGCCTGTCTGAGTACGTATACCTGTCCGTTTATCAATGGATGGACAATAAGATGAAAAAAGAACAAGAAAAAGTATCAAAAAGGCGCTTCATCAAACCGACGCGTCCGGCAAGGGTTGTCGCTTAGCGGGACCCACTGTCACCTGCACATGTAACTTGTTGTATTGTTAAGTACCCATCATTAAAGTTTCTAATGAGTAAACACAAAAATTTAAATAAGGTATAACACATAAATCTAAACCGTCATATTGTACGGTAGTTTCGATTAAAAAAATGAATTTTGAAGCATTCGAACGAAGCTAGGGCAAGTTATTTGTCTGACAAAATATTGGCCTTCATTAATAAAGCCAAAAAGCCTGATATATAGTTTTGTATATGTCAGCAGTATATTTGATTATATAGCATTCCATGCTGGCACGTTGGCAATAAGTTTCTGACATTGTCGCGTATAGAGCGTAGGCTCGCCACCCCGGCGTCGGCCGACGTAAATATCCCGAAGTAAAGCCTAACACAACTCAAGATGAACATGACAAAACTGATAAGGGCGCGCCACGCCTCGCCAAGACATCCCAATTTAGTGCCGGGCCTGAGATAACGCTATTATACAGCTTTTAACTATACGGACGATACGCTAAATGTGTTAAAGTCACTAGTGGTATTTATACGGGTTGACAAAGAAAAGTGGATTTGCCACCTGCTTATGTACTTTTAATGCTATTGATACGTAATAATGAAGTATGTTTCTGGGTATTTAAGTTTAACAATACATTTTTTTTTTTTCGTTTCCATATTGCAATTATTTACAAATTCAATTTTAAAACAGTAGGTACCTTACTAGATTTTCTTATATAAGTACATAGTACCAATTTATTTTGATATCTAAAAAGGTATTAATGTTATTTTATCATAAAATAAATTATCTTCTACTCTTGCCAAACAAGTTAGATGCGACATTCTTAGTTAAAAAGTGATACGATGATAACGTGTTGTAAGAAGAAAGTGCAATAGCTGTTAAAATAGCATAAGTATTTAATTGAATATTTAGTTTGTTATTATGCATATATGGATGATAAGATAGAGCGCAGTGTGCGACTTGATGTGGCAAGGGCAATAGAGAAGCAAAAGTAACTGTAGGATGCTAGGCTATATGATTTATGGTCATTTCACCACTTTAACGCCTGAAAGCCACCATAGTTTTGCTGCATACGAGTCCAGCTTGGTGGTCGGAAAGGCTGCTAAGCCCAGACGGTTTTATTTTTTTACAATTTAGCACAATACATCAATTCAAGATACTCGTATATCATGTTCAGGGTGGTAGTCTGTATTTCTTTCCTCAAAAAGCTTCCGCTTGGTGGGACTTCCCTAATCGGCATATTATAACAATTTCAAATCATTTTTATCTCTAAGCATCTCATGAAAAGAAAACAAATAAGATATGATGTTTAAGCAGAATTTATGAGTGCAAGGATGACGATGATATGGAGGACCCACGAGTGGACCTTTTGATGCTAAAAAATAAAAAGCTGTGTTTAATAATACACGATCAACTTATTACAACTATATTAAATTTTGTAGGTATCTATCAGTCTGCTCTTCGTTAATGGGTTTGTATCCATTAAGTTTTATGGTCATCTATTGGCTGATTTCCATACATTTTAATTTTATGATCGTTTCATGTATTATCTGAATTTATTTTTATAAATAAGTGTATAGAGTAGTTTAAAATATTCACAAATACCTACAGTCTTCCAAAGTAATATAGATGTTTGCCTAATTATCTAATCGAGAGAACAATAAGATCAGTAAGGCAATAGTGAATTTTAAAAAACTTTTGTCTTTCTGGTGTGCAGGATCGATTAAGCTTGTAACCTACATTATTATACAATGTATGAATTCCAAGGGAAACAGACATCAAATAAACCACGACAGTGCCTGTTAGGCGGTTCAGTATTACCGATTACCAGGCATACAGGATCTATAGACCTTACAAACAACTAGAAATAGGGTAATAAACATGAAAATATTACACGTGCATTGAGAAATTCGTCCTTTTTGGAAGTCAGTTGAAAAACAAAGAAAAAAAAATAGAAAACCTTTAATATTTTTAAAGGACTTCACTTCCGTAATATATTCTATGTTTTATTTGTTAGTGCATTAAAAAGTGAATTTACAATTTCGTGTAAAATCAAATTGGTGTAAACAGTAAACGTGTTGAGTATATGCGGTTAATAATAAATATTTTTTTACATTATTACCCCTTATCAATTAGTAAGATTGGGCCGGGCCCAATCTTACTAATTGATTGGGCAACAAAATCAATCGACCCTGTCCACCTTATTTCTAGACTTTCTAAGTAACATCACGGGCCAACTTTCAACGGCTTATGTAACGTAAAATTATGAACACGGAATCATATCTCTTATCGATAAACAATCGGATGATTCAAGCGTGCTCTTAATGCTGCCTGTTGAAAAACATAATAAAGCATCCTTGCATGGGACGTGACCTCCAAGTAATAACATTTACACTCACATAAGTTTTATCATATTTGTGTAATAACACTCAAACTCACATAAGTTTTATAATTTACAAGTAATTGTATATCGTCAAAAATCTGTGGACGAAACTACAATACGATTAGTATTCGAAAAGTACTGAGTGCATCGGCTGAACTTATCCTCTTAAATTTCGGTCAGACAACAAGCGCCGTGTGTGATCAACTCGGTTCAAATTTCCATTTAACTAATTGAGCGAAAACGACACAAGCAACGCCATTCAGTGTGGAGTTAATGAATGGCTCTCGAAAAAGCCAATTTGTAGTTTTTTTTAAACTTCAATTTGTGCCGTAAACCTCAAAAAAGGCTCAACCAAAACCACAATCGAATTAGTGTCCCTTGTTCTGGAGATTAGAGGACTGTCGAGTTCTTATCTTGGTCGTTCGTTATTTTATTGGCTTGTATAGAGTAAGTCGATAAACACGACGCATAATGGCCCATAATGAATCGTCCTCGCGAGCGGTTTGACTAATCATAAAGGTTTTATGGGTGTCGTATCTGAATAGTGAATACTCGCTTTATGACATGGACTGGTCTCTTCCTGCATTATACAGATTTGTTGCACAAACAGCTATTAAAAAGCAATCAACAAATAAATCAACGCGACCAAATGCTCATATTGCAGATTACTAGGTAAATTCATTGTCTGCTATTAAATCTTTTTACTAAAATCATTAGTTGATAAGTTATCTTCATAATATTTATCAAATGATTGAAAATTGAGAACTTATTGTTATTTGTATAGGTATGCGCATGAAAGTGAAAACGCACTGTTGGCGCTGAGTTTCACAGCTTCGAAGGGTATGTCTGTCTGTACCCGTGTTTGAGTTCCTTCTCTCTCATCTTGACGCTTTCGGGTTGCGTCCTTAGCTGATTGTTTCGGAACCCAGAGGTTATTTTAAATTGCCAGAAATAAGTACACTACATATGGCGCGGTCTAATGATACACATTAAGAATGGTCCAATGGTTTCTAAATAATATTTAGGTATATTTCTGAAACTATATTTTTAGTCATAAAACCTCAAAATTTGGCCATTACGCGACCAAGTTAAATGTCATTAGATATTTGACAATGGAGAAATAACACTATTCGTCCCACTCACTGCCCACAAATAACGAGCTACATTAGTATTATATTAACGAACACAAAATGGTGCACACACCGAGTAAAAGCGCTATTCATAAGGCAAATTAAATATGAATTAAAATGTCTGAAATGTCAAATTGCGAGGCTTATTAGTGAATACTGGTGGTCGCACTACGGCAATCAGAACGTAACGTAACAAAGTAACGTTACAGCAACATTTATTAAAATTTATAAAAATATTTATAACAAAATGTAGCCTGCAGCTCTGATTATGTAGTCAGAGCTGCAGGTTATAATAAAATATCATGGTCTTTTCCATATCTAATCTCTTTCTTTACCAAAATTAATCATAACCAGTTGTTTAGACATGAAAAGATACTCTGGTATCTTTTCATTTATAAAAAATCTTTATTGAGAACAATGTAAATATTATAATCAACATCATTTGTATACCAACAATATTTGTTTATATGTGTTCCTGGTATCCACACAATTAAAGAAGGCGTACAGTGGGTTCGACCACGGCTCTACCATGAATTTGTTGAACCTTTGTATTTCTGGTTGTCTGTCTGAATTATTTCCTTGTTTCATCCTTTTTGTAACGTTAGTCGGGTAATAGTTTTCTAACCTTTTATTTCACAGGTTTATAAAAACATTCCTACCAAAACGAGTCACAGTAATATGCATTACCTTTTAAAATGAGCTCGATTTTTCAGATGAAACGCAATTTTCTTTTTTTAAATATGAATGTGAATTCATGCATAACTACCTATGTGCTATTTGCCATAGAGCACTCGAATACGATTTTTACCTGCTGCTACTTAAGTATCTATTACGCGTAAACTCCAGTTAGTCCTGTTTATGTTACACTTCGGTGTAAGGGACGCCATAGATGCCGCTCGTTTTGCCACTAATGACTTCCTGTATTTTTTCATACGCCAATTATTTCCCGTGGGTGAGCAAGGTGAAGACAACAATTTTTAATCCGAGCTTTAATTTTGTAGAAATATATCCCTATATAAATTGGGATAGAGGTGTTGTAGGCACATTTGATAGTTTAGCAAGCTAGACAGCTTATAAGATTTTTGGGAGTTTATTGGAGCCCATCAGGCCGTTGGTAATTATTTGAGCATACCTCTCCCTCCATCCCTCTCTCTCTCTCTCTTTTTGTGTAATCTTATATAATAGTTATGGTAGAATTATATAGGTGTTTATTAGTTAGTTACTTTTAAGTTCTTAGGTAGCATGTAAATAAAATACAATAATATACCCCTTATTAACCCTATCTGAAACCGTTTGTTTGCTAAAAGCGTAAGTACTTAAAATGATTGCATTGTCAATGACAGCCAGCCACCTCAAATCTCCTATGTAGTGAGTCAGTCTGTACCACAAGTCCGTACGCTTAAAAATTCCTATATACCGGTTGGTGCAGACAATGTCCTAAAAACACAATAAATGAATTAGGTATAATAAAGTCTTGCGTCGCGCCGGCCGTCATCGGAACAAATGTGTTGATCGTGTCGCTGCCGCCCACGCGGCCCTCACCTCCGACACTTCATAACTTACAAAATAGACACCTAACGATTAGTACCCGGCTTTTATAGATCACAAAGTTAAATGAATAACTAAATTACTTGTTTAATCATATAGGCACTTATTATATAATTTAAATGAATGAAGCTTAATGATTAAACTTTACATGTTGAATTTATATCCTAAGTATGCATACTAAACACAAGCCCATCAAAAATCTTTCTTCTTTTTTCTTCTACCTATAGGTATTTTTGCATTTGTATTGAGTATTTGTATAATTTATATTATGGAACTACTTCAGTTTACTTTCACTTATTCCTCTTTTGCGAACTCTACATTAATCATTATCTAGGAAAAATGATCTTTTATTACCTACTTATATAGAAATAGAAATGTTTGAAAGCTATCAAGCCGGGCTAGGGTATCAACTCTAGCGCGGCGCCCGTGTTTGTATAGATAGCGCGCGTCAAGCGACAGCGGGGCGCGGCAATGTTTGGATTGATCGCCAATAGTTGCATTTTCTATCTTGGGCTCTTCCATGCTTCGGAAGGCACGTTAAGGCGTTGGTCCCGGCTGCTATCGGTAGATGGCAGTAGTTAGGCTATGTCAGATACTTTTAAGCAGCCTAAAAAATCTGATAGTGTTGGCCACTAACACACCCGAATCATGTTCCTGTTGGTCTGGTTTTCCTGTAAAAAGCGTTACGGAAGTCAGACGGCAGTCGCTCTATTGTAATAATCAGTACTGCCAAAACAGGATCATGATTAGCGTATCCTAGGGTCTGAAGCGTAAGCTGAAGATGCAACCGAGAAACACGCTCAAACGAAAAAGAAGATAGACAGAGAAATGTTTGGAAGCTGCAAACGTTGCTTCGTGTGCTCTTATTGATGTCATTATAACTAAAGTTGATTAGGACTCAACTAACTAAAAAAAATCTTTACGAATTTACGATAATAAAAAATGTTTACCATCACTATTGGCATGACATGTTCATGGCTAGACCCCGCCGGCTAAGGAAGACCTCGTCGGAACTCAAAGAACTGTTAACGGCAAATATTATAATTATACAAATTGCCTGCACATTATAACTTGTTTGTGGAATTATTTGCAATGCATTGCCGATGTGGCCTCCGCACGTTCGCTTAAGCATTTAAGGGTGAGTGAAACCACAAACAATTACGTATTGTTATTCGGAAATGACATAAAACGCGGTCGGAATGGTCCTTGTTACAAACGTTCACCATTTGGTTCCCGACCACTTGATTACCCACTACCATTAAGTAGTATAGTGATGCCAATACTCTCATTATATATATATTTTTTATGATATAAAAATATACGGTTTATTTTGTTTATTTTAAGAGGAGATAATCTTGTGTTTGAGAGGATCCATTTTGATTTGTCGAACGCTCGCAGTATGTAGGTATAATTAATATTTATCTATAGTACTTATATTACTTTTTGAATAACAACAGAATGGTAAAATAAGGAAGTTATAGTTAAATAAAATCATATATTGATTACATACTTATTTAAAATAATACGATTTGAAATAATGACAGATTAAGCCTATTATCTATTAAAACTTACTCTTGCCCGATTTCTGATCCCTTCCTTGATAGTTTTTAAGATTTGGGCAAAATTAAAGCACCTAACTCATTTTTTTGGTTTCCAATAAAGGTTATTTAATATAACAATATCAATTTCAGGTACTTAAAAGCTACACAACCACAATTGACACGAATGTTGTATATAAGTACATAGTACAATGTAATATAATGGGTGGCTAAAGTATGATATAAAATAAAAAGAGTATAGAATCGCAGCTCCACATAAATGCACATCAAAAGAAAATAAAAAAAAAATCTAATCATCAAACCTAAACATAAAATATGGAAAATTGGAAAAATCCAACTAGTATTAATATAGATGAATGCGAAAATGAGTTTGTTTGTTAAGCTTTCACATCCTATCTACTAAACCAGTGTTCGTGAAATTTCATATGCATACACGTAGTTAGTAGCTTAGAAATATTAAGAAGGACTTAGGGTATAGAAAAAGCACTGTGCCCGAGAGAAATACTTTCGGGTGAAGCCGCGGGCGAAAGTTAGTTATTTTTATATTTATTTAAATATATATTATTTATTAAAGATGAAAAAAGAATTTTTCCTCTTAAATACATCCACATTACATTCAAATCGGTTGCTGCAGCAGTCTTTCTTAGGAGTTTTATACTGAAAAGAGAGTACAAAAACATGGTAGTAACAATTGATTGATAAGTATCAACATGTTTCACCATATTCTGGTATGCAAAATTTTTTACAGTTTTCATATCATAACAAACATCATAAATTTTTATTAAAGCATATTATGACTGTAGGCACAACGACTGTAAAAAGTTCTTCCATAATTTGTTTCTTTCCATAATTTGTGATACTGTTGTGGATGAAACACGTAGACAAAATGTGCAAGATTGAACCATGAATGTACGTGACCCATGTACAGTTGATGGGTAATGTTAGTCTAGATGCGGGTATCGGAGTTCTGCTAGATTTAAGAGGGTAGATTAGATGTAGAGGAGTACACCTATGCCTTGATCTTCATTTCTATTTTCTTATGAACTTATAAGTAAGTACCTACAAAGTATTTTTTTTTTCAAAGACACATTAATCTCAATTGCTCCCTAAGTTTAACTATAATTATTTCTTGACTAAGTTAAATTAAGAAAAACTTTAAGCATCAATCACCCCTGAATTGATATATGAGTTCCTATTTAAAACAGAACATGATAAGGTTTTTTAAAGAATTTTATCAACTCAAAGCCAAAATTTGTCATAACCTACAAAAGCAGAGCTTCGGGCGGCCTCTAGTAAATATAATAGGTAATGATAACCAATATTGTTATGCTTTTATTATATCTACCAATCCATACTTCCATACTAATATTATAAATGCGAAAGTCTGTCTGTCTGTCTGTCTGTCTGTCACACTCTTCACGGCTAAACTGCTGGACCGATTGTGATGAAATTTGGTAGGGATGTAGTTAAAGACCTGAGGTCAAACATAGGCTACTTTTGGGCGCGATATAACCGAGTCCCACGCGGGGCGAAGCCGCGGGGAACAGCTAGTATATCATATATTGGTGTAATAACATAAGGAAAGATGTAGGCTATGAATACATAAACAAATGTATTTCCAAAACAAATTGGTTTATTTTTAATAACTGTCTAAGTCCCACATCCATTATATACCGTGAGTACAAAAAACGAGGATGGCTTCAAAATACGTATAAGTAGATAACACTTATATTCACAATTTTATAATCACTATCACTACATAGTATAAAACAAAGTCGCTTTCTCTGTCCCTATGTCCCTTTGTATTTTATCTTTAAAACTACGCAACGGATTTTGATGCGATTTTTTTTAATAGATAGAGTGATTCAAGAGGAAGGTTTTTATGCCCATGCTAAGCCGGGGCGGGTTGCTAGTTACAAATAAATGAAACAATGAGAGGTACATCGGTCGGTGGTAGTCCAGTAAGCAAATAATTAACTTAATTACAAGTAATATCTCCGATCAGTTGGATATTTCATCCAATTGATCAATCAATCAATTTTTAAAGTTTAACGTCTGAAAAATAGGGACTATGAAATAACAGACATCCGCCGTAGTTGTGTAATTAGCTTATCGTTCGTGGATCGGTTAACTACGATCGTGCGCAAGCGCATTGGTGAGTGCTGCACCAATGGCCGTCGATCGTTACTTATAGCATCGATTCTTTTCAGTTATTACAATAATTCCGACACGATTGATTGCATCTGATTGCGAGGGTTTCCAGCGATCGTGGACTGAACACGAGCTATTACTGAACGTGGTGGTAGTTCATTTGTCCCTTCAGGGCTGCTTTAACAGAACAATACAAAAGTTTTTCTTGCACACACCTACATTTCTATAAATAACAAAGTGCACGCAGGTACACTGAATGTGCGCAAAATAACCTAGCTCTACCAAATAAAATACGTAACTCCATTAAAATGTGATCGCACGCGTAGGATACATTATTGTACCATTACTTTACACGGTCTTCGTAATGATTGATTGGGAATTCTTTAAATAAATAAAGTTATAAGAAAACAGTAAGACAATAGCTTACACTCTGGTAGACGATCAACCGCTAGCGCGCGGCCTGCATTCGCTCGCTTGGGTTGGATTGATCTGTTTTCTTTAAACAATTTGTTTACGTAATATGTTATTTATATTGATCTTAAGAGCACACCCCTAATTAGAACTGCAATTCGTCAGGGATCAGTTAAATAAGAATCAGTTTTTGTTGTAAGTATCGTCCTATCGTTCCCAGAATTGTATTGCTAAAACCACCAATAAAACGTGCAGCAGCATATTAACAATAAATAAATAATTTCTAGTTAATATAAGCAACAAGATACTCGAGGAGCTCCTACTTTGATAGTGTAATTACAGGAACTAAGATTGCAAAGCTTCCGTGTTAGAGGTGTCAAAGGAGCCTAATTGTCAACTAAGAACTAACTACCTGCTTCCACCTCAGACAAATAATAACCACACTGCTGTAAACGATATAGTCCTAAGAAAATAATGCTTCGTATTATGTCAAACCGCAAAATTTCATAAACTGCTACTTTCCTGATTAAAAACAAAACCAACACGACTCTACATTTAAGTTTTCAAATTTCAACCTACTTTTGACTTCATAAAAAGTAAGCAATTACCAGTACATATATAAGCTGTAAAAATAACTCTTAATATCAACGTCAATTTAGCAACGGAAGCTTAAAAACTACCGTCGGCTAAGGTTTAAGTAATGTTTTTACCAGCATTTTATAGCCTCACCGCTAGATGGAATCGAACCATCCTCGTACATAATCAAACCACATGCGGGGCAGTAATTGCCTCTGCATTCAAAGACCCGCTCACATCACGCCGTATAATGACAAAAATAGTCCAAAAAATGCCTCCGCATATGAGATATTTTTTTCAGAGTTCGCGCGCTCGCACGAAGCTAAATTACGAAATAAAAGATTAAGTTAAAAGATCAATAAACTTAATAAATGATCTCAATAATTGTTGTATTACGGACACAATGGAGCGGCGTCGTGAAACGTCATTAAGGAGCGAACATCATTAATTTTATTCGCGGCTTTCTGACGTAAAGGCAATGGCGTCTGTCAGATTTGAAAGGAAGCGCTGCTGCCACCTGTTGGTAGCGCGGTGAATTAGACATTAGACCCCGCGGCGTTCCACTTGATACTGCCACTGGAATGACTTGCCAATAAAAATCCTTTCAATTGTCAATATTAATTCGTAAAATAATATAATTTATATAAAGTTTAAAAAAAAATCATTGTAATAGTGCTGTGAAGTTCAACAGTTTGTCTCTGTAACTGTTCGGCGTTTGTTCCATATTACAAAATATTTATACACTTAGTGCTAAGAGCATTCTCTACCAGTCAACCTTTGATATTACCATACCAAATCCAACCGATACATCTATGACATTTTTCAAGCAATAGACTCTTGCAATTAAAGAAATTATTAACTGAAATGTGGATAATTTCTTATTAAGTATAAATGAGAAACCTATTTCTATAATAGGAAATCGCGCGCGGTCTCTATTTTTCTTAATCTATGTCAGAAATGAAAACTGACAGTCTTCTAACTACAGCTAAATTACTGAATCAAAATATTATATAGGATGTAGATTAATTTCAGCTCAGAGTAGCATACATAAGTTGCTAACTAAAAACACCTCCCTAACGAAGTTACAAAACTAGTAAATAAAATATTTGTATCTTTCCTCTGGTACCAAGCGGAACGCATTCAGAACAAAAAAGGTGGCTGCCAAAAAAGCTAAAGCCGCCTCTTCAGATTAGATTTCTTTTGGTAGCTAATTGCGTTTTATCAAATTAAAGCAATTCAGCCGGCGGGCAGCTTGAATGATTGATAATGTTTGAGTGAGTGTTCCCACTAGTTTTACTGAATAAACTGTTGTGATTCTAACTAAGCATCGCCATTTGTCACGTGCATCATCCCTACTTTAACTTTGGTCAGCGTATCCCTCAAATTAATCGAGGCCGTTGTTGTAACCCTCTTAATTTGTGACTAATAAATTAGCATTTGACACTTTGGGTGCCCATCGGCCCACCGGTGACCGACAAACAATTAAAAACGATTGTGTCTGAGATTGCGGCGTTTAAACTGTTTATAGTAATTTTATTTTGACGTACGTACCTAGGTAAAGTAAATCACAGGGATATAGACATGGACATATTATATCATTATTGAAGTTAAACGTAACGAAACCTATATAGGATCAAAAGTAGTCTTTAATCTTTGTTTGTATGGCGTTTTCCGAATTTGATGTTCTGATAAAAAGATGCACTTTTTTGAAAATAATTATGTTTCAATTTTCTCATCTGCTTTAATATTTCAGTTATATCGACTTCATATCGTGTTTCCATACTTAAGAGAATATAGGTACTTACGTGGGCACAACATCATTACAATTTCATTTTCATTCATTGTATAGGTATTTGCTATATATACCTACTTCTAATGAAATGAGACAGGCGAAAAGCTACAACCTTTGCCTCAATTTGTAAGGCAAGCATACCTAATGGCAGGCACTCAAGAGTTTTAACATCTTTAATTCTAATGTATGTTCTACAATGGAATATCAATTGAATCGGTTTTCCATATTTTAGATTAACTGACTAGGTATGTATAATCGCACCTGCCAACGAACGTTAGCAGATCCATATTTCATTAGGAATCATTAGTTCAAAATCCAAGACTATTCTTGTGGCAGACATCCCGGCGTGGTTTTAAACTTTTAATTACTGACGGCTGAGTGCGTTAATGTAATCAAAGCTCGATACATCATACTCGCTATCGCTCCGCCTCGGTTTGATTAATAATTCTAATGAGCGGCGGTGCCAAACGAGTTAATTAAGTGTTTTTTACCCGGCGTGCCACTGCGCCGGTAAACGGGCACATCAATCACTGCTTTGAGCCCGCCGCCGAATCCTTAATGATTGAAATGACGGTTCACCCCGTGCTGCACTCTGACCGAGATAATGCTGGCAGCAAGCACGCCCACCACACCTTCTATTTAATTGTATACAAGTAATTGCCAATCGTACATTACGCGACAGATTTATCCATCTGGAAGTACTCGTTGGATCGAGATTTCAGATCATAAGGAACAGATACCAAAGTATTTTCGACCACCTCCGTGGCGTATTGGTTAACATGACTGTCCGCAGCTCAGGAAGTCACGGGTTCGATCCCCCGTCAAGTCAAGATGAAAAAGAATATTTTTCTGATGGGCCTGGGTCTTGGATGTTATCTATATATGTATTTGTTATAAAATATAGTATCGTTGAGTTTGATCTCATAACACCAGTCTTAAACTTACTTTGGGGTAACTCAATCTGTCAAAAATAATTTTGTCCCTATATATTTATATACACAGAGGCTACTTAGCATAACATAAACATTCAGATTTTCCAATACAAACGAGGTACAATGATAAGCATTAAGTAACACGCTCGCACCACCGCCGCCGGCGCGATCAAGAGTCACTTGACTTGACCAATAAAAGTAGAAAAGATCTCAAATGTGGTAACTTCACTTTTAAATAAAACAACCAGACCATACAATAAAATGTAAATAACCAGCACTGAACATGATCATTACTTCATTCATATTCCCGGTACAGAGCGGGCCAGGCACGCCGGTGGGCGGCAGTTGCAAAATATGGCGCATTCTAATCTGCACAGATAAAACAGACGCATAAACAAGAGATGCAGGGACCTGACGAATTTCTTGCAACCTATGTTATTGTACTCGAGGTCTTGATTTTATAGAAATCAGTAGAAATTAGCAAAACTATCCTATATCCTTATTTATCAACATTATCTAAAACTTTGTAATTTTTTCTTATTAAAATTTAATATCTTGGGTAGAGCCACTAGAGAGTCACGTTGTCATTTTGAAATATATCTGTTGTTATTTATTAATTTAATATCCAATTCATTAATAGTTATTGTAGTTTGTCTAAATACTGCTAATTAAAATATGAAGTCTTGGGAGGAAAATTTTTAAATGGAAAAGCAAAAAATACGCGTTAGTATGAGATGCGTGCTATGAGTGGTGACGAACTTAGCTGTTAATTTGGTCACAAAATAGAAATACTCAAAACTAAATAAAATAAATAATTGATAGTGACTAGCAGGCTCTTGATTAAAATAATTATATTTAAGCCAGACGGCTCTAAGGACGGCTCAGTCCTGCATACAAAAATTTATTTAACACTAGCTGTTGCCCGCGGCTCCGCCCGCGTGTAGTTCGCTTTTCGCTTAACCTGTGGAAACTACAACTATCCAGACCTATAGTTAAATCTATAAGTAGTATCCTATTCCCGTGCCAATTTTATAAGCCATTAGCCATTGCTACGATATCAAACTAAAAATATTAACATTCATACTATCACATCTTTTTCTCTAAAAGAGTAGAAGCAGCCTATTACAGGGTCATTAGAACCTAACTCAATAAATAGTGTTATGTTGGTTAAATTAGACCTTACGACACGACCGTATGTTCCGTCGAACAACAACTGAACTGACTTGCTGGTTTGATTATTTTTTAAACCAAAGCCAAACCAACCAACTAATCAATTCAAATAGCTTACAATACAATACAACAAACAACCGATAAACAAACCAACCAATAGAACTAAATAAACAACCAAAATTTTTTTGAAATAATTAGAATTAATTGCTGGAAAAATTTCAATCTGCTATAATACCATATGAGAAAAAAATAATTAAATTAACTTCAGCGCCATCTATTGATATTTTATGTAACTAAATTATACGCCTACACACATTCAATGTGTTAATTTTTTAAAATTTAATAGAGACTGCAGTGTGTTTTTGTCTTCATTGATATCGATAAAACAAAGTAGAAATTGTAGCTTTATCTATATTAAATACGTTTATGTAAACCGGATTCAACTCTGTAAAAGTTTTGAAACAGTGCTAGAAGTAAACTTCAATTGACCATAACTTCTTTTTCCCTTAACCGATTTTGACGAAACAAAGTTTTGACAAAACTGTTGAACGTATATGTAATCCACCTGTGAAAACCGCGTTCGAATCTGTTGAGTAGTTTTGAAGTTATAACGTACCAGACATACAGAAAGACAGACAGACAAAAATTCCAAAAATTGTTTTTTTTGGTTTCTGTTACACGTCTTTCTTTAATCGCCCCGTATCAGTTTTATAGAAAAATATTTAATGTACAGACATTCAATTTTTACTGTCCGATTATATGTAAAGATAGATAGATAAGTACAAAATCCATATCCATACTAATACTATAAATGCGAAAGTCTGTCTGTCTGTAACCTCTTCACGGCTAAACTGCTGGACCGATTGTGATGAAATTTGGTAGGGATGTAGTTAACGACCTGAGATCAAACATAAACTTTTGGGCGCGATATAACCGATTCCCACGCGGGGCGGAGCCGCGGGGAACAGCTAGTACTTATATATTAACGGACTTAACGCTAAGAGCGTTCTCTACCAGTCAACCATTTGATTAATCTTCTTTTTCAATGTCGTCAATGACAAACTATTAGATATGATTTGTAAGGGGTTGCGATATCGTTTATCCTGAAATAAATTTGCAAATAAATTTATTTGTTTCTTTTCAAAATTATAAAAAAAAGTAAGAAAATAATTCTAGAAAACAAATAAAACACGAAATCATAAAATTATTGTTTGTGACAGGATTCGATCCAGGTACTTTCTTGAAACATTTCTTTACTAAAGTATTAAAAAATTCTTAAAAATTAATACAAAACGAAAAAAAAGTAAGTAAAAAAAGCAAGTAAAAGTAAGTAAGTAAAAAAAAAGTAAGTAAAAAAATAAGTCATCTATAGCAGGATTTGAACCCTCGACTTAAAAATATGATCTACGACCTCTACCGATAGGCCAATATACGTTGCTAGAGATTGGCGAAATTTCAAATGGGATTTGTCTATAGGTACGCAAATTCGCGCCATCTATTGAGTTTTTATGTTACTAAATTTACGATCAAATTCAATGTGTTATTTTATTAAAATTAATAGGTGCAGTGCGTGTTTTCGTCTTTATTGATATGGATAATAAAAAGTAGAAATCCTAGCCTTATCTAAATTAAATTAAACGTAAGTAAACGCATTAAAAGTTTAGAAGCAGTGTTTGAAGTAAATTTTCAATCGACCATAACTTCTTTTTCCCTTAACCGATTTTGACGAAACAAAGTTTTGACAACGCTCCTAATCATATGTAATCCAACTGTGAAAACCGCGTTTAAATCCGTTGAGTATTTTCGAAGTTATAACGTACCAGACAGACATACATACATACATACAGACAGACAAAAATTCCAAAAACTGTATTTTTGGTTTCTGTTACTCCTTTTTAATCGCACTCAATCAGTTTTTTTGAAAAATATTAAATGTACAGACACTCGCATTTTAGTGTCTTATTATATGTATTGATATTTTTCATATGTGCGCATGGGGATTTTTTGTTATTCCCAATACAGTGTCTGTTCAGTCTTTAAAATTTTTTAAACCGCATGTGATATTTTCAAGACGCGGTTGCTAAGGCCGCCATCGGTTGTCCTAGCGACGACATGCGTTGCTAGGTCTCTTCCACTGCAGCGTCCAATTGCAAGACCATCGTGTGATGCACCTACGTAACGACGCATGCGTCTTGTTACCAAAGCAGCCTTCATATTTTGACATTGTCTTTTTTATGTTTTCAGTGTAATTTTTAAGTTAATTTATTGTGTTTTTTAATTTGTTTTGTTATTCTTTTTGTGAATGTAGTTAAGTGTTGTGAATGCAGTCCGTGACCCAATCTTGTGATGGCACGTCGAGTGCGACCCATACATGTACACAGTGCAACAAGTCTTTCAAATCTTTGAAAGGCCTCAACATACATATTACGAAAACACACAGGAAATGTATTAGCCAAAACAGTTCACCTTTAGACATCCATCCCATTATTTCGAGTGCGCCTACTCATGCAGCCAATGATCAAACTCCTTTCCACAAATATCTTAGCAATTTGAAAAATAGTGTACCCATAGTTAAAAGAATCCCTCGAGGTGCCCGAATAACCGTTGCTACTCATTTATCACAAATAATCCAGAAATGTTACATTAGCAATTGTACTCAAGACTGGCTGAACCTATTTTTATTTTCATACAGCACACTACATATATTAAAAACTGATGAACCTTTATCCTTGACACAAAAGATTAAAAATAACTGTGCTGTAAGCTCCTCGCCTTCTCCCGCACCTCTAATCACACATAATGCCACTCGTAATCGTAATAAACTCATAGAAAACAAAATCTGTGACGGTGATCTCAAAGGTGCCGCTCGCCTTTTGTTTTCCAACGACATGCTATCACCAGATACCCCTGACACCCTTCAGGCCTTACGGACAAAACATCCCCCAGCCCCAGTAATTCCATATTTCTTTGACCCACCAACAGCAGGGCAAGCATGCCTTCAAATTAAAAAAAAAGATGTTACGGATGCCATTTTATCTTTTAAACCAGGTTCGGCTGCAGGTTTGGATGGAATCTCACCCCAACATTTGAAAGACTTAACATCGCATTCTGTGGGTGTTGCAGGCGAGCAACTTGTAAATTCAATAACTAAATTGATCAACTTTATGTTTTCTGGTAATGTCAATCCTGAAATCGTTCCCATTCTTTTCGGCGCGAACCTCATTGCCCTAACCAAAAAGGACGGAGGGGTGAGACCAATTGCTGTTGGATCAACACTACGACGTCTGGCCTCAAAAATTGCTGTTCGACATATTTTACCAAAGTTAAATTCGGAATTTGAACCCGTACAGTTAGGCTTCGGTGTAAAAGGAGGATGTGAGGCAGCCGTCCATGCCCTACGCTCTTTCCTAACTTACGGACAGCCTGACGTGTTGCTCAAAATTGATGTCAAAAATGCATTCAATTCGGTAAATAGGGATACCCTGCTGACGGAAATAAAACAACACATTCCTGAAATATACAATTATCTTCTTCTCAGTTACGCTGACCCAACAAAATTGTTATGTCGTTCTAATGAACTGTCCTCGGAAGTAGGTTGTCAACAGGGTGATCCCCTTGGGCCTGCAATATTTAGTTTAGCTATAAATCCGATAATCAAAAATTTAAATTCTAAATTCAACGTTTGGTATTTGGACGACGGAACCCTAGGAGGTGACGTGGATACTGTGTTTTCAGATCTTGTTTTGATCAAAGATAAATTTGAAGCCATTGGATTGGAGCTTAATTTTAGCAAATGCGAACTTTTTATAAATAACTGCAACTTAAATTTAAATGATGTAAAAAAAAATATAATAGTTTGGCTCCAAATATTAAAATAGTTAACAGTAATTCCCTTTACCTTTTAGGTTCTCCTATTTTTGATGAATCAGTTTCTGAATATATTAATAATTCAATTACTAAATTTCAAAATTCTGCTAACCGTCTCCTTGAAATTAGTCCACATTATGCACTCTGCATCTTAAAATTCTGTCTTTTCGTCCCAAAATTTACGTATGCGCTCCGTTGCTGCTCCTTTTGGAATCACCCAGATCTCTTGACTCAAGTCGATGACTTAATTAAAACTAGCTTAGAATCGATTATTAATATGCAGCTTAACGAGCAATCTTGGACCCAAGCATCCCTTCCCATCCGTTATGGTGGTTTAGGGATTCGCAAAATTTCTAGTGTCGCTTTACCAGCCTTCCTATCTTCTGTCCATAGTTCAGCAAATCTCATAAGTAAAATTTTAAACCCTTCAAACTTTGAGATTGTTGGCTTGGAAGAAGCTAGAAACGCTTTCTTAATTGCATGCCCAGGTCAAAATTTTCCAGTTTCTACAAATTCACAGAGGAGCTGGGACGACATAATCTGCAAATTAACATATGACAATATTTTGAGCTGTAGTACAGGTTCGGAGCGTGCTAGGCTTTTGGCCGTGGGTGCACATGAGGCCGGCTACTGGCTTCATGCGTACCCGTCATCCAAAACAGGAACTTTTCTTGAGGCTGACACGCTTCGAATCGCAACCTGTCTACGGCTTGGGGTTCCGGTCTGCACTCCTCATAAATGTCCCTGTGGCAGTGATGACGACAAGCTAGGACATCACGGACTGTCTTGCCAAAAAAGTGCAGGCCGCTTCTCTAGACATGCCGCACTTAACGATATCATACGCCGGTCCCTTGCCACCGTCAACGTGCCAAGTCTTCTTGAGCCGACTGGTGTTGCAAGAGACGATGGCAAGAGACCGGACGGTGTGAGTTTGATTCCATGGAAGATGGGCCGGGTGCTGGTATGGGATGCAACCTGTTCAGACACGCTGGCCCCTTCCCATCTACATGGAACCAACAACAGAGTTGGTGCGGCTTGTGAAGCGGCTGAAAAACTTAAGGCTTGCAAATACAGGGGTCTAGGCTCCGAATATGATTTTGTCCCTTTCGGAGTCGAGACCCTTGGTCCGTGGGGTCCTAGTGCTATAAGATTTTTTAAAGAAATTGCCAAAAGGTTAGTCGACATCACTGGAGACCGAAGAGCTGGCAGCTTCCTCGGACAAAGAATTAGTTTAGCCATTCAAAGGGGGAATGCTGCCAGTATCTTCGGAACCTTGCCTACAGGGACTCCTTTTAATAATATATTTTAGTCATTTATATATAAATATATATTTTTTTTAGCATAAAATTTAATTTAGGTTAGTTTTTAATTATTATTTTTTATTACTTAATTAAATCTCAAATGTGTTATATTTAAAAATGTTAAAATTAAAATTCATTAATTTTTAAATAAATAAAGTAAAAAATATTTTTTTTTTAATTTAAATATAACTAGCTGTTGCCCGTGGCTCAAGCCGCGTGGGACTCCGTTATATTGCACCCAAAAGTAGCCTGGCCCCTGTTTGACCCCTGGCCCATAACTATATCCATACCAAAATTCAGAGGATTAACCGTGAACGCGTTACAGACAGACATACTTTCGCATTTAAAATATTAGTAGGTATGGATTTTTATCTTACTTTAGCGAAATATGAGCTTTAAAACAATGATTTAGAATTATATAAGTACTTATAAAATATTAGCAACAACAGGTGTACGACAGCAACAAAAGAGCTCAGCTATCATAAGTACTTAAGTATCATCTACTTACAAAAAGCTCGTGCGCTCCTAACCACAACCCCTGAATAATTTGATGCAATAGAAAATTCAGATAGGACTTTAAACTTTATTATATACGACATAAAGTTTATCTCAGTTCTTTAAATTTAAACGAATACAATTTGTGTTTATATTTCGTACCCTTAAGTAAAAAGTAAAACAAAGCACTAGGAGATGTCAAAAACCACACAGGATGTCACATTGTCACAGAACTTCGCGTATAGTGTATATTTTCTTTGCTATAACTACGTATTATACAGTTATTCTCATCAATTAGTAAATTAAAAAAAGTACCTACATAAATGTACAATGTTTTTTTTTTTGATGACTGTTAAATATGTCCACTGAAATTTTGAGAAATGTTATCAATACAAGAATTTTTTCGGCAGTCTTTAAACTTAACCATGACTTAGATAAGTGTGTTCCTAGATTATTTATGCATTTGTAATATGTTTTGTTTGAAATAATTGACAAATAGAAAAAAACAATCTTTCTATTCAATCTAGCGCAACAATTATTTATTCATACGAGCACGAGCAGTCTATTCTCAACTTAGGACTCAACGTAGACTTCCGAATTTCAGCTTACACATAATAACTAACTTAATATTATTAACTCTCTGCATAAAAATAAAAATCCAATAAACATCTCAATTTCAATTTCAAACCCTTTACAGCTGAAATCAGCGTGTCCTTATGACACATATGCCTTCCTCCATAAACATCTATTTTATTATTAGTTAGGAATGATTTGTTTTAATTTCCGCTTTCGTGCGTGTTTTTCTATTGCGATTCATAATCGCATTGTTTGAATTAACTCCAATTTGCTGGGGACTGAGGACTAAGTGACGGGAAGACACTGCTTATTCTGTTTACCGTACATTCGCTACCGTCGTTGACACACCAACGCATCGCACATTCAACGACTAAACATAGATGTGCCTATGAGCGTTATGTCCTATTGCCCTGTTTACTTCACCGCTGTGTTTGCATCCAATCAATATAGATATATGTATTAGTGTTTAGTTTTATAAAAACACTGATAAAGTTCACTTCTATGTTATCTCATCACTACATAGTATAAAACAAAGTCGCTTTTTCTGTCCCTATGTATGCTTAAATCTTTAAAACTACGTAACGGATTTTGATGCGGTTTTTTTTAATAGATAGAGTGATTCAAGAGGAAGGTTTTTATGCCCATGCAAAGCCGGGCGGATCGCTAGTTTATAATATAAAGAAAAACTGGTAATATTAATTATTTATATGAGACTTCCGGGTTTGATTGAATATCCATTTACTATGTATTAAGTATATAACTTTATCTAAATTAACATAAACAAACATAAAATTACAAACTAAAATTTATACTACTAAACTTTTAAATAAAACTTTAATATCTAAAAAGTGGTGCTCTTGCGGCGTGGTGCCAAGAACCACAGCTGCATTCCTGCGCTGAACTATGTTATATAATATCTAAATATGAGTATATTAGAATACCTATATTTTATTTATTTCAATTTAATAAATCTAAAACAGTTTTTTTTAGTTAGAAATGGACTTATTTTAAAACATGTTTATTATCATATATGCATTAAGAAAACTATATAGAGTGGTAAATATAGAAAAATACTTAGGTATGTACGTAGTATCATCCGATTATCCATCCCCATTACTTTATATCCAGTATTTTCTCTACATCGTCTCAGCGCTTTCCTAATTGCTAACTACTTAACATTCTCCTAATAACATAAATATAACAATACCTTACAATATTTTTATAAACGCCTGCCTGATGTTGACACCCGCAAAATATAAGTATTTATACGTATTAATACATATTATGTATTAACATTGGCACAATATTTATAACCGAAGGCCTGTCTGGCATTGACCCTTCTTGTGAAAAATTGTTTATATGTAAAGCAAAAAATCCCTTACCACATCTAGCCTTTTCCCTGCGAAGTCTCGTGGTTACTGGTCATTGTATGACTCAATCAGTGGGACATTCAGTTCATTACCACAGTTCGCAGCTCATCCAGAGACATGTCGCCACTTTTCCAACTTTTAGCAGGTAATATTTCTCACTCCTTTTTACTGTTTCCCCGCAAACCCTCATCATCAACACTCGCATGCTGCTATAAAAAGTTTGAGCTGCTTTTTCGATCAAGATATGAGCCAGACAATATTTTTACATGTCAAATACATAAAAACACTATTACAACACCAGGGGTATCACCTTTTAATTAGTTTAATTGTTATGGATTTATTTCAGCTTTAGCTTTAGTGACGATAACCCGGGCGGTGAAACACCACGGCAAGAACAACACCTGTCAAGAATTCACCCATGGCCAGGTCTTTGACGAGACTTTGGCCATGGGAACATGGCACCTACTCCACTACAGCACTGAGAAGATGAACGGTTCAGGAGATTCATATTCTCACTGCATCCAGATAATACCGGTCAACGAAAAGGTGGGTATCTAGAATATCATAGATTAAAAATAAAATTGCGTCGCGTCCATCCGCGCGCGATTCTAAATTCTTTGTAGAATATTCATCTTTACCTATGTTCAATCTTCGTCGTTTTTTAACAAATAAAACCCACTGATGGAAATCGAACTCTTCTATTAGTATATCCTTGCTAATTGCAGTTTTAATAACTATTTAACCGATCTCACATGACACATTAAAAGGATATGAAACTAAAAATAAAACCATTTCCTTAATTGAGTTCTTACTTCAAAATTTTACTATACCTACACAGCAAACAAACATATAAATATGTATTTGACAATTAATATTTTTTTTAAATAAATGCCAATTTTATAAGTTAATAAGCCTTGTTATGAGAATCACATTATTTTCTTCCAGGACCGGAAGGATCTCTCAGATCTCGTGGGCAAGTTCGTAGAGAACTTGAAATGGGATAGTCTGACTCTCAGAATGCAGATACCATGTGGTGCAGTACCCTCGAACCGCACTCGGAACTACTACTTGGAGAAACTGGAAGGCGACGGCTCCTACAGGACTCTACAGATGCCACCTTCGACTGGTATAACTTGGTGTAGATAGCTTAAGAATTTTATAAAGTACTCTTGAAATATCAAATGCGTATTCTATGCTCCGTATTCTGTTACTAATCTCTTCACTAAGGTCTCATAACCAAAGATACCGGGAGAAGTAGAGTATAAAAAACAGGAATGCGGACCCTGGACCGGAGTCCAGGAAAACCGTAAGTTAAGAGAGAAATATTTTATCCTACTAAGATGTATATTCACCTGTTGAAAATCATTTACAGTGCGGTGAACAGCGTCAAATCATTTTTTTAATGTCTATCGGAAGCCAGACTCCGCTGTGTTTCAGTGTTTGTACCTTTGTAGGCTATTGTAAATATTGTAATAAGTTATCCACTTTAATGAATATAGTGTTAAGTCTAGAGGAACAAAATAAATAAATATTTTTAGCATGTCTAGGCGTCACATAGGCATCATTGTAGCACTCGTAACATTGTATGCATCTAAAAAAAAATTTAGATGTCTGTCGTAAAATTCGCGATGATGCTGTTCATCATAGAATCAGGAAATCGCGGATCTCTACCAGGCTATTTTTTTTACTATGTATTTCACATACTAAAACAGCAGGCGTATTAGAGTTTCACTTGGTTTTGGTGTCCTTACTTAACTGATTTTAAGTTTAAAATACTGCTCCCGTTTTAAATCACTTTCGAATTGATCTTACTAATAAAAAAAATCATAGAAAACTTAGTTCTGTACATGGGCGATATTTTCAAAAAAGTATTTTGTTTGGCACCCATATCGATAACAGAAGCCAAATATAGCTATTTATACTATGAAAAGTAATTTAATTTTGAACAAAATGACTTCGTCATCTCCGAGTAGCATCGCATGAAATCAAAACAATAGGCTTGTGTCCATTAAGAATAAATATAATGGATAGGGGTTTATAATGATTAATTATATTATGGAGAAAATAACAAACAATTTTAATTATTAAAAGCGTTAAAGATCAATAATATTTTTTACAAATAAATTTCGTAAAATGAAACATTTAGTCACGTGACAGTGAACACCAATCAGAAAGCGTTACGTCACGCCGTGCGAAACTCCAATCTTGTCTTTGACGTTTCGAGTATCACTACCGGTTCTTGATAAAATTTTGGTTTTTAACAACTAATATCAAGTTGATACAGTTTTTGCTAATTATAATTTGAAAGAATTAACCATGGAATCTGGATTCAGCAAAGCAGACAGTAATAATTTGCCCAGAATCGATGCCGTTATGCTTGGAAATTTTTTCGCGTCGAACAGTAACTTTTGCTCATCTGAATTTCGCAATGTTAAAACTTCCTTGTAAGTATAAAATATTTATTATAAGCTTAAATGCTATGTGATATTTCAGTTCGGTACACAAGAACTTAATGTTGTGACGTACATTTTGCAAGATACTGTTTACTATTTTACTGTTCCCTTCATATGATACTCCATATAATTAGTCGTATCATTTGGCAACTAGAATAATAAAAAGAGTATGTTTGTAACATTAATTAGAAAACTAAAATGAAACGTTCACTCCTAAAAGTGAAACAACTTAACCTGAACTCATGTATTTATTATTTAGAAAATAGGGATTCTACAAAACACATCTAGTTTGCTCGAATTAAGTAATAGATTGTATTGTGTGAAATACTTAATCAAAATGATCTTCACAAAAATACATTCTTGAACCTGTTGATAAAGTTTGTTTGTTTGTAATATCTTTATTGCTTTAAAATACATAGTAAATAGAACATTATTAAAATCAGAAGACAATGGCGGACTTATCCCAGGAAGGGATCTCTTAGCATAAAGTATGATCTCTAAAGTATGAGCATCATCTCTTCTTGCAAGTTTTAGCCACTTTTTCCGTATTTCTTCATTGTTTGGAACATATATAAATAACTTGTTTGGCGTTTTTATAGTCGTGCTATCACACTGGGGCACTATACAGTACTTATAATATGAGAAATTTATTTTTAAACGATTAAAACTAGCTATAACGTACGAAGACACGATCGCTCTTTGGTTTGTTTCGCACGGCGTGACGTCATTCAAGACGCCATGACAGTCTTGTGCGTTTTGGAACCAAATTGAAAAATGGTTTTTTAAAACACGAAATTTATAATGTAAACGCTCGATTAAAAATAAATAAACCTTTTTTTTCGATAAAATGCCTAATAAGCTAAAATATTAAGCAGTTATTGAAATTTTGTCAACTAGCCTATTCCCTTCGTATGCATGACTATGACAATCCATTCCATTTGTATTCCACAGCTAAATTGGACCTGGCTGAATTCCACCGCTACCCGATGCGACTTAAGATCATTGAGAATCAGTATTTGGGCATGATGGACTGCCACGAGAAGTTTTTGTTCCTGTTGGGTAAACAGCCGCCAGAGGGCAAGCCAGTCGATGACCGCCTCCGCAAGATGATTGAGATGTACTGGCCTGAAGATCATTAGACAGTAGCATTTCGGCCATTCTCAATTTTGGCATTCTTAGTCTAATTACCATAACCCTTTTAATTTCTTGAACTTATTCATGAAATATGACTGTAGAGAGAATGAATATGAATCAATTGTGAATTTAATCGTATTGGCATTTATTTAGCTTATGTAGTATCCAAGTTATCGGTATCTAAAATATTTGATGGTTGTGACAATTAGAAATTATAATTTAACCTCGTCCCGGTAATTAGAAACTTGAATTTTACCATAAAAGTATATTGAATAATGACTGCTTATGTATTTAAAGAAGATATTTACATATTATATATTAATTTTGTTAAGAAACTATCATATAACACGCAACAATTCAACATTATAATCAGTTTATTATTGTTTGAGTTTGCTTAAATCTAACGGAAATAACAGCTGTTTTGGGTTTTAATTGACGGTGGCGCTAGTGTTCACCGAGGTATCACCTTAAATAACAGCTGTTATATACTTATTTTTCAACAACAGCAGCGATGGCAATTAGAAAAGTTGTGGCAATTAGCGTCGTGGCTCTTAGAGAGAAACATAATTTTCTAAAAAAAAAGCTACTTAATAAACAGAATTCTCATAAAGACACATCATAATCCATAGAGCCCAGAAATCTGCTTTATTTTTAATAAACGAGAATAAGTTAACAATAACTCATAAGTTTTTAATCAAGGCTACATGAATTAGAAAAATCGAAAACCAAAGTCATGGCAATTAGATACTTAGGTGTCTAATTGGCGATTATTGGACACAGCGCACAACCACACTCGACGAGTACCTCGACAACACTAACGGCTCGTGACCTGTGCTATAATGATGTGCCAGAGATTCTTATTTAGGGAGGTACGCCCTCGATTGCAAGTGGTTTTGGCAATTATTGTCCAAGGTCGGACACGTCTTCATTTGATAATTTTGACAAAGAAAGTACTAGTAACTTGTTGTATTTTTGATATGTTGTTGAATATATATTCCTTAATATAAAAAACCATCTAAAATAACTAAAACTCTTTCTCTGAATTAGTATTAGACAATTTTCCAAACTGGGAGAGCGCGTGGACGCGTCGTGGTAATTTAAGAACAATGTTTTGAAAAAATAATTCTCTTATACTATGCAATATAGAGATATTTTTTAAAGTGCAACACATAGAAATAGTTGTTAGCTACTTTACAAAAAAAAACAGCACATAATATTATTTTGTTTACATAAAAATTTTGCACTGGACGCTCTAAATTAAGCCTTCTGAGAATGGCCGATTTCTAGATTTGTGTAGTAGGTTTTGTATTATTTGCACTTGATTATCAAGTAATAGCTAAAACTTATCCTTTGAAATTTACATCGTCTTTTTATTTTTTCGTCTAGCTAGTTGCCCATGCCTTCTACTGAAACTGTGCGATTTACAGTTTTGAGCGTTGTTGGCAAGACAGGAAAAAAGTTAAAACAAATTTTTTGTTGGTATTTTCGATAGCGTTATAGTTATACATAGCAACGAATCGTAGCAAACAATAATGCAAGTTTCTAACAATAATCGCTTCAATTAAATATTCTACAAAGTCAAATGACGTAAATGGACAATTAAAGTGTAATTTTGGTGTAGTGGTGTATCGCTGAGTACTGGGGCGCGCCGCGCGCGACTCGACACAGCACCACGAAAGTTTCGCCCTCTAAATTAATCTGAGGTCATTAAGTATTTTTTATTACAGTTTGTTTTAATTTTTTAAATGAATTCGAGTATCGTTACTTGATGATAGCTGTAGCCAGCCATTTCACCTATGTTGTGTGGTGTTACACTTATAGCGTATCTAACATTCATAAAGGTTGCCTAGAAGAAAAAGCTTTTTGTTGCATGGCCGCTTTTAGAAATTATTTTTCTTTGTGATCATGATTTCATTATCTATATCATATATAATAAAATCGTAGAGAACTCATTTCTGTACATGGAACATATTTTCAAAAAACTGATTTATTTTTCATCAAGTCACGATTTCATGATTATATGTTTAAATGCATAAGCTATCGACATTTATATACATTTTTTTTTTTACTTTATACGTACTTGTATGGATTTTTTTAAATACAATATGCCAAGGGAAGGTGGTTATAAACTACCTGGTTCTCATGACCTTAAACTAACATTAACTTTCCTCTAACTTGGGTAGCAAGAGCAAAATGCAGATTTTTTATTTAAGTACTTTATAAGAAGAATCTTCAAGGATTTCATGTACCTATACCCTTACTTAAGTACATGTTTCAGCTGAAGTGAATTACCTCATGTAAGTAAATATGTAAAGTATTATTATACTTTTTATTTACTGGAACATCATTAGTAAGTAAGTATCTATATAATTTGAGACATATTATCGCCAGTACGTTATATCTTTAATGTCTAAAGAAAAACAACATTAACGAATTTGATGTAACCAAACGGCCCGACTTACTCGCCATCCTCGCCCCACAACGCAACCCCTGTAAAGTACAAACAACTAAAGCACCACTCAAATTAAGTGTGCCTCGATCAACAGTCATTTTCGGTTACAATTAACCACACATTTGAGTGAAAAGTCAACCACCCACTCCAATTGATTTATTGTGTTTTACGAGTTCCGCCATTTTGTGTATGTCTATTGTTTGAGCGAAGAATTAGATAGGACGACTAGAAGTGATTTTTTTTATGCGAATTGTACTAAATTGAATAGAGCAATGTATAATAGAGCTAATTGTACTAAATCAAAAAGATGCATTTTATATTATTGATTTTATTGGTTTTTACTGAGTTGGTAAGATAGTTCATTACAATGTTTTTAAACCACTGATTTAGATAAAAATTACCTAGAGATGTTGATTTTTTTATTTGATTTAAGTTTATTTAAAATACTAGCTCACAAATGTATTTATTTATTCAAGCAACGTTATTGGCCAATTAAATGTAGGATTGCGTGATCTCTTAATAATAATTGAGGTCTGACTCTACATTGGGTATATGTAGTATACAGTCAACAAACAAAGCTGATATATCCAGAGTCCAGGTGGCCTGGACTGTTGCTACTTATCTCTTAGTAGATAGTAATGTTGGTCTGGTGGTGTAAACCATAGTTCAATTTCTGTATTGTAAGCAGTCTTAAATTATCCTCATTAAACTATCATCATTTTTATATTTCCACTGCATTCGTGTTTCCACATCTAGTAGAAACTTAAATATAGAGCCATGGGACATGGCGTGTGCCAGCGAGGGTGCAACGCTGTTCATTTGTCTAAACGCAGTAGCGTTTTGAAGGGCACTCGGCTGAGGGCTGGGAAAGTGTTGCACTTTACAAAAAGTTAAAATGCTCCGCTGCCATTGTTCTCCTACTTGGTCTTTTTGCTTGATTATTTAATACTAATTCTTAAAGTATTTTTTATTGCTGGTATTATACCAGTGATGTGACAAGCGCCGTAACTCTACATATGAGAGCTCTATCAGTCCTTGAATAAAGATTTGTATAAGCAAACAAAAATAGTTAAGTAAGAAGGTACCTACAATTACACTGTAGTCACTTTGTAAGTTTTTTAATCATACTTTCATAGATTATTATATCGAATTACGGTTGGCTCTACACGATATTATAAAGGAATAATGCCGAACACTCATTATTAAAAGTTCAAATAATAATAACCGCTAAATAAAGCCGATACAAATCTTAGATTGTCGTAATCTGTGAGAAAGTGTAATTTTCGACTGTTTGCCCACTATATCGATGGAAAACTTTTTCAATTATAGCAGAGGACCAGTAATTACCGAGCCATCGAATAAAATGTAATTATGGCTACAACGACCACAAGCACACAGACCATAACAAAGTACTTACTTATAAGGAAAATTATAGTGTCATTTTAGTTTTCAGCGTTGTTTTCTGAAAAGCAAGCATAAACCGCTCAATTATGACTATTAGAGAAGAGTGCATGGTCTTAGTTGACTACGTAGGAAGCATAGCGTAAGACATCCGCCTATTTTCCCAAATCTGTGTAAGTACCTAATTAATCTTAAAGAAATATGATGTAATGCTATGAAAATATAGTCGTCTCTATGTGGTTTCAAAAAATATGGGTTATGGAACTTATGGAATCAAAATCATGGTTTGGTATTCGGCAGGTGTAGGAATCAAATTAAAAATAAAACGTACTTAGTTGGGTACAAAGTAAAAATAATAACAAAGTACAAAACTATAACCTGCGTGGAAAAATTAGGAACATAGGTACTTACATACATTAACATATTTTTATTACTTTTACTAATAGAATCGACTCTGTCAAATTATATTTTGGGAGGGCTAATAAGTAGGTACTTACTCTACCACCAAAAAAGCAGAGGTATTCATGCATTATCTTTATTCCTTTGATATTATATGTCCGTTGTAACAGAGAGTCAGCCTTTGAACCCTGGTTGTTCAAAGAAATGGATAACATTCAAAGTAGGTATAATAATAATACTTGAGCAGAGAATTAAGAAGTTGAGAACAAATTTCCTAATTCTATGCCTACCTAGTTGGGCAACAATAAAACAATTTGAGTATTCACTTAAAATATGTAGCCTCTCGCCATAATGTAGGTATTCAAGTGAGTGAGCAACTGAATACTTATAGTAATAGGTAAAAGTGTTCAGTGTGTCACATGCTTACATACAGTAGAGTAGGTAGAGCACAGCTGTTACCGCTATCGTGATTGCGTCACCGTTTACATAGTGCTCCGCACCGGCAATTACCTATCACGCATGTTAATTGTTGAGAAAATTCGACCGCCATAACGAGCGGGGGTGACTTTTTGACTTGTGGGAAACAGCCGATTGCCAATTAAATTAGACAACTGTTCCATTGTACACAACAAATTCCTGCCACCGCTAATTCGAGGTTCTTGTACCTGTCACTCGAACCAACTTCTAATTAGGGACATTTATTAAAATTATAACGCTTTTTTACATTCCCGCTTCGAGGGGAAAGATTTAATAAATCAAATTATTACTTGAAATGATCTAATTTTGTGTAATTAAATTTATTATGCGAAGGAAAATATCTTATGTAATTGACGTTAATTTATTTCCTGTATTCTTATTATCTGGTTAGTATAAGGTTGTATTTCTTCAAAATATAGCCCAATACTGTTAGAATACTCATAAACTGGTCGTGCGGGCTTGCGCACTAAGGGTTCTGTACCATTATTTTTACAAAACGGCAATAAAAATCGCGTTGGTTTTATGAGAGCCCCACTGTTTATTTTATTCTGTTTTTAGTATTATTTGGTATTGCGGCAACAGAAAAACATCATCTGTGAAAATTTAAACAGCAGATGAAAGACCGACGTGAGGACGGACCGAAGTTATAGTAATAAGGTCCCATTTCTACCCTTTAGGTACGGAAACTTAAAAACGTTTGGTGATACGAAAACATTCAACAAGGTTACAGTAGCTGCATATAGGAATAGATAGAGTAACGTAGTCCGCCCGTAGTGCCGGCGTTTAGCACGGAGGTAAATTCCTCGGATTTGCATACCTAATCGACTAGTTACACGCGCTCGATAAGGGAAATATGCTGTTCGCTGATTTATTCCTAACTATACCTACGTTTATTAACCCTAAACGAGCAAATTTATGGTGATTGTGGAATTTATGGCGGTAAACGGCATAAATCGCCGAGTAATGAATAGAGCTCCTTATTGTTTTGACGTCAGATTAGATTTACACACTATTTTATTTTTAAATAGTATAGTAGTACCTAGTAGTGTTCCGCGGTTTGACCCACCCATCAGTAATTTGTCTCACTCTTTTCAATTATCAAGCTTACAATATCTTTAAGCTTAACTGATAGGTTTAGGAACCTACTTACATGCAAAGTTGAAGAGTTTGTTGTTGTTGCAATATGAAAACGTTACTTACAAGGTATATTATGTAGTAGGAACACACAATCTTATACGGGTTCCGTGCTGTTTTTCCGAGGGTTCTATCTTAGGAATAGTACTTTTCTTGAGATGAAAGTTACCCTATGTCCTTTTCAATACGTCTAACTGTGTTTGCAAATTTTCAGGAAGATTGGTTCAGTTGTGTGAAAGTAACAAACATACAAACAGATAAATAAACAAACTCACTTTTACACGTTGGGATCTAAGTAAATACAGAAGTAATATATAGGTAAATATACCTATATATTTACCACAAAATTCATTACACATAACTGTCTAACCAGTTTAATATTTTTGAAAAAATCTATTTTGATTCATGGTGGTAACTACAATCTCATAACCGCTAACTTGGTATACTATAACGGTAAAAGCCAAATAAACCGCTTCTATATATATATATATATAAGACATGTAGCCAACAAAATCGTTAATACGACAATTTTCTCTAATTTCGTTAGTATAATAATAGCATATGAATTACAATCCATCAGTTAACAAACCGAGACTAAGTGCGGCCGAATGTTTCCGTTCCCTCTCCGCCATTACAGAAGAGAGGAAAGCGATAGAATTACCGTCGACTGAATAATTTGATAGGGGAAATGATTGATACAACAATCACATGTGAATCAGAATCGTGTAAGTGCGATTAGACCCCTCTAGCCGCGACAGAGGCGCCGCCGAGCTCCTCGACAATTGCTCACCGACGATTTAATCAAGTCCTCCTAATGGCTTCTCTCTTCATTAAATTGTAATAATGGATTTAGTTTTTGTCTTGCGGTGTGCGGTAGGCGTGTCTGATGAATAATCCAGCTAATGTTCCATATTATGCTATCTTTAATTCATCATCGGTGTGAATGTACCTAATCTTACAATAAAAGAAGAAAAGACATGTTTTATTTATATATCCATTGATTGATAGTCGAATATTATATGTAGGTACTATCACTTTCTCTCAATCGCTGGTTGACTGTAAGAGATCCCATTCTGGGATAAGTCCGCCATTCATTGTACTTCTGTTTTATTGTATGCTTTTGTATTTACTTTTTTTGGTACTTACTTTTGTAAGTTGTAAGTTATTACAAACAAACAAACAAACTTTTGGGGCTGGGTCCCCCCCCCCACCTTCCAAAGTTTGTTTTTTTGTATAAAACTGTCAAAATTCACGTATTTAGGATGTACTTTCACTGATACTAAAAATGCGAGGATGAAATATCAACCCGCATCCAGAGTGCTCTTAGATGTAGTTCGGCTTTGCACAAGTTTTTGATGTCCAGGCTATCCATACTAATATTATAAATGCGAAAGTCTGTCTGTCTGTCTGTCAACTCTTCACGGCTAAACTGCTGGACCGATTGTGATGAAAGAGTCATGGCGAAACTCCATACATCGTTTGTACGAATAAAAAATTGAAATACAGATAACATAAAATAAATTGAATTAGTAAGAATACATAACTAGTAACATGTTTACCACCATAAAAAATTTTAAACCCCGGGGTTTTTTTAATATTTAATTTTTTTAAAGTCGACCTTTAGCTTCGTTTTCATTCGCCATTATTGTCACAACTGAAACATTATGTCATCCTGACAGTTGTTAGCATTGTCAAAATGGTATTGATAGTTCATTATGGTAGGTTAGGGTGATAGATTAAGTAGTTGTACCTGTGATTAAGCAATTAATTTTTACTTGGTGAAAAAGTGAGACGGCGAAATAGGGAAGTCCATGAGTAAGAAAAGGACCAACGATATTTTTTATATTTTTGTCTCTGTCATCGTGGCAATTTTTTCTTTGTTTGGCCAATTCGACGCCAAGCAAAATCTTACACCAAACTAACAGTGAAATTAGTAAACCATTTGATAGTGAGCCTGCTACTTAAAAAAAAGATGGTAAACCCCCCCCCCCCCCCCCCCGTTGGCTTACTTACCATCTCTTAAAAACACGCAAGATCCAGTGAGAAAGCGGGACAGCGCAATACATCATGTAAGGCGACATCTCATTCACTCACTGGATCTTGCATGGTTTTAAGAGATGGTATACCCCCCAGGTACTAAATCGATGAATCTAACCTACCATAATGAACTGTCAATATCGCTTTGACAATGCTAACAACTGTCAAGGTGACATATTGTTTCAGTTGCGTTAAAAATGGCGAATGAAAACGAAACTAAAGGTCGACTTTTATAAAATGGAATATTAAAATAACCCCGGGGTTTAAATTTTTTTTGAGGTGGTAAACATGTTACTAGTGAAGTATTCTTACTAATGCGATTTATTTTAAGTTATCTATATTTAATTTTTTATTCGTACAAATTCCGCCATCATTCTTTGGTAGGGATGTAGTTAACGACCTGAGGTCAAACAAAGGCTACTTTTGGGCGCGATATAACCGAGTCCCACGCGGGACGAAGCCGCGGGGAACAGCTAGTAATATATATATAGGCAGGGATAAGAGGACAAAGATACTGATTTACAAGATTGTCATACGACCGATACTATACTATAGTTGCGAGGCCTGGACGCTGACGCTTAGAGATGACTACCTTCTCATAGCGGAGCTTAAAATCTTCCGGAAAATCCTCGGTCCGATCAAGAACCCTTATGGTAGCTGGAGTTCAAAAAAACTCGGAGGGAGAAGATCTGGTCAAGGAGCCAAACATATGGAGCTTGTTTAAATCGGAGTGCGCTGGCTTGGACACCTGGAAAGAATGGGATAGGATCAATGCGTCAAAGCAGCTTATCTGTATATATCTGTGTCTCTGCTTATCTGTGTATATAAAGATATCAGGAAGACAGCCACTCAGCCGCCCAGATATCGCTGGAGCTATGCTCTGCAGGCTGGCCTGCGTGAGATGGGCGCTGTAAACTAGCGAGCCATCACGCATAATAGAAAACTGTAGCCCTCTCTCGTTTCGAAAAACGTTCGCTGAGCCAGCGAAGTATGACCCTTTTTTATACATACGATTATACGGCAGAATTTCAAGATAAATTTTCAGTAAACACTTAAATTATTTTCCTGGAAAAATGTTAAGTACATACGGCAACCCCAAATTTTGAAATGATTACAAGGGTAAAAGTCAATACATAAACATAACTGATTGCTGAGAAAGTTTAACTAAATTATGACGAAATTGTGCCCGTCAGTCATGCAATTTAGCAATTACAGACTATGGGGCGTCAACAGCGGCAATCTAAGCCATGGTGAATTCAAGGAGTGATTTACCCTATCCTACACAAGTGCATAGGGGTAGTATGGCAAAAGGAAGAAGGAAACTGTGCAAAAGCCGATGAAATGTTGACAAACAGAATTTCTATTTAGATACTTACTAACCATAGATTTAAAAAAAAATGCCTGTATAGACCACCCGCGATTTTTAACCCTAGTCATAAAAAATAAGAAACACTAGCTTTTGCCCGCGGCTTCGCCCCGGTGAACTTTCCTCGGGAACAGTGCTTTTTCCCATGAAAAGTATTTCGTCCCCGGAAAAGTGGTGGGGAGGTAGCTTAGGACAAAGAGAAGGACAGGGTACTCCCTATTTCCCCACCAATTTTCAGCCAAATCAGTTAGCCGTTCTTGAGTTATAAATAGTGTAACTAACACGACTTTCATTTATATTATAGATTTGCTAAACCCATTTTAACTGAAATATGTTTAGTCCTTTCATAAGTTATATTAATTTCTTTGCTATAAATCTATTTTATAAACAAAACATCTAAGTATCTATTTAAAAACTTTGCTCTTATCGGTAGAGTCCCTTCCAAGTGCATCTACATAATATAAAATACATTTAAATAAAACAAATATAGAAGAAGTATATATACACATTTATTACAGTTGCATACAACAGTACACTATTATAAACAAGTCCATATTACATTGTTTTTACATCTATATACATTATAATTCCTGACGCGTGAACAGAAGCAAGGGAATGTATAAAATAAAAATCCTAAGAGATTTTATAAGCCAGGTACATAAAATGAAATATTGAAAATAATATTTTTATATCATATCAATAAAAAAATTACATTATTTAAAGCTTTAAGAAACTTGAATCTGTACTGTAAAATTTTCATAAAATATTGTAGTAAATGAGAGATAGATCATTTTAGTAATGCAATAATCTGTTTGTGCGATATACCTTTCTATTCATTATTGATATTTTTCTATGACTGTCGACTCAAAATACTTAAGACCGTTTAATAGAACCCAAGAAGTATTACAGATTTTTAAAATTACGATATATAAATTAATAATTTAAACATAATACATGTACATTTCAATGGCTAAGCACTGTTTTATTCTTAACAGAATGTCTGTAAACAGTTACAGAACGTATAAAAGCGATCATCAAAATCTCTTTTTTATAGCCGAAATGCATTAGATTTGACGCTGGTCTTTGGTAATCATCATTCATCAATCTTTCCATCAGACAGATCAATGACACATACTAATATTTATTGCAGCGTAGACTGAAATAATTTCAAATGTTTATATAAAAATATTGAGTCTCTACCGCATCCATATTCACACGCCAGGTTGTTATACTAAATGCCATAATAACATGATTAAACATTACAATCTCTAATCGAAGGCGCAAATCACATATCGTAAAAAGTCCCCCTTCTATCACAAGCATCCAATATCCTGGTACAATATCAGTCGAACATCTAATAGACAGACTCACTACGTTAACTCTCTTCACTGAGGTAAAAAAAATGTGATTAAATGTAAAATATAAATAACTAAGTTGATTCTACAAAATTATCAAATTTATCAATATTTTACAAATTTTGTTAGCTATTGTCACGTTAATAAATAAATATTGTCATTGAATTTTAATTAACATCGTAAACATCGATTAACTACGTTTAATAAATTCAAATTACCTACTTTTATTTACTAGTCGTTGCGGAAATTGCGTTTCGTTCAGTACTTTTATATATAAATAATAAAGGTATGACTGTGAAATACATAGACCGTATGAAAATATATTTTAGGTTATCGCTCAAGAACGGAGCGGCAGCGAAATACGGGCTTTCACGAGGGCGCTTTAAGCGTTTCAGTCAGTAAACCTTACTAATTAAGTTAAACTTAATAAGCCGGGCTATCCGTGATGTTCCTTTAAGTAAGAAAATTCTATATTTTATCACAAATACACTAGGATTTTTTGAATAAAAAAATCACAATTTTTCGTAGGTATGCTTACAGGCAAGTATAAACTTGCCTGGGAGGATAAAAATAAAAAGACGATCGGATTGAACTAAATCAATTGAGCCGTCGTCAATTCGTTACATAAACTGAATAATTTCGCAATAGGTATCTTCTCCAAATAGCGCTCGAGTCGCCTTTACAATTCGACAAATTCAAGACTGTGCAAATCATGGAACTCCTAATCAATATTTCCTAAATACTAAGCATTTGATACCTAGACATATAGCAAAATACACGTTTTTAGGAGAGATATTTACACTAGTAAGGTTAAAAGGGCGGGGCGGTTCGAGCGCGTTCAAAACGGCCGTCCGTTCTGCGGTCGTTCAGGCAGCTTCGGCGGCACGTTCGGCATCGGTCGGCTATTAAAAAAAAAATAGAACATTAATTTATATGTCTAAAATTTTTCACAATACTGAATTGTATATACAATCTACAATGGCAAGACATTTATAATTTGTCAAAATCATAGAAATTATAGAGTGATATGGATTAAAATGTTAACATAAAGCATAAACACATAGCTACACAAGCCCCATGTGATATAACAATATTTTACTATATGTTCCACTTCGCATAACCTAGCTAGCCATGCAATAAAATTAATTTGCGATTTTAATCAAATAATTGTGAGTATTAAAATATTTATAAAAAAATGTGTCTATTTTCTCGATTTACTTTTCGCAGTTAACTACTTATCATGCTCTATTTTTCATAATGAACGCAATATTCTAGTCTAATGCATACTATACATTCAAGCAATAAATCATTGCAATAGGCATGATGACATGGTCTTATCCCTGTAAAATGGATATTTTATGACAAAATAATATGATAAATAAGTCGTATATAAAGCAAATTTTTAATTTTCAGACTGAAACAGTCAAAGTCAGTTTTGTAAACCTATTCTAACACCAAATTTCATTAAAACATAATCCAAGAAGACAATGTATAAGTTGAAAACGCATAAACATACAATTTGTCAAACTTCTCGCAACGAACAAATTACTTTTTTAATTGATTTATTAAATCATGAACGATACTAAAATACTGTGCACTAACTAAGGACCGTTAAATTAAAAATCCGTTGCCATTGACAAAACCACTGAAATTAACGATGTAATGTTTTTGGAAGATTTACTAAGACAAAACTAGTCATCATACCTATTATAATTTTATTACAGTAGCAACGGCATGCCGAACGCATGCACCATCCTAAAAAATCCAGTACAATAATCTAAATATTTGTATATACATACTTATATTTCAATAAGAATAAAAGGATGTTTTGATATTTATATCTGTGAAAAAGCCTATATGCTTATTGAAATATCAATCTATTGTAATATAATTAGAGCTTACCTAATATTAATGTCCTTTATGGAATACAATCCAAATACATGTTAATATGAAGCCAATTAATATGCGATAAACTACTGGAATAAATCAAACATCTTGAGTACACATATAGCATTTAATTACTCTATTTATACAGCATAAGATTAACAATATTCATAAACTATATCAAATCCAACAATCACTGCCTATACCGTTTCGATGGTACTAAGTATTAACAAGAGAGCAAAACGTTAGGTGATTTGATATTTTCATATAATATTCTGCTAATATCGATAGAGCAATGAGATAGCTACAGCGTTAACATTTCAATGTGAGTAGGAACTCGGTTTTTCCTTCGTCGCTGCTTGCCGTTCAGCGGCAACACTGTAGCGAGCTACTTTTGGTCCGCGGGTCCGCTCACTGCCAACCTTAACTCGAACAGTAGGTATTTGAGGCCGTAAACAGGCTTAGACAGACTACTATACAGCAGGGCCCTGGACATTTCATTGGTTACAATCTTTCTGTCACGAAAGTCCGCTAATACGTCTTTGTCTATCACATTCTTGTCCTCACACACTAATCTCAAGTTTTGAATTCAATTACTAATTCATAGAGGTTCAAAATGCCTAATCTTTGGACATGAACGATCGAAATCGCAATCAATAAACATTAATGAAGTTTGCCATGAATACGACGATGATAATTTTAGAGATAAAAACGTCCGTTATTATTATTATATTTAATAACGAATAAGTATCACCATTAATAAAACATTCTAATAATTGACCAAAGGTATTGCTAACAGCAACAATAAAAGGGACAATTGCTTTGGTCTTAGCCTTTATAAGTACAATATTAAATACATTTTTTATTTTTATAACTCTCGGAATGTTTGAGTGTGTTGCCTTCAATAATCCGTCATATACAATAACAAACAAGCTGGGGTATATGTTTCGAGTAAATGCATAGTTTTTAACATTAGATACGTTTGGGCACTACTATAGACGGTAGAGGCGTCATGGCTACAGGAACAGCTACCTACAGACAGACGTGACAACTCGTGGCAGTACTACGCTAGCTCTACGCAAAAGGTGTCGAGTGCTCAAACACAAACAAATAAACCGCTGTTTACATCATCTAGCACATTTACAAAACAATGATATGCTTGTTTAGATCCCCGAGGCCCTGACCTCTAAATCAGAACTTATATCTTTTGAATACTAAATAAACTACATAATTCGATATACATTTATCTTAAGCCACTGAATATAACATTTACAATTAATTACATAACATAAATTTAATTAGATAACTGTATTAATAATTAAGCTAAATATAACCCGTGTACATGGGATATAGCTTAATATATCATAGCACTATCAACAATCATTTCATTTGAAGGTAATACTGAACATACCTTGTATTTTGTCTACATTATGGAATGTAACTGAGACGATTAACGACAAAAGATCGTTTTGTCTCTTGTGATCTTCAGAACTTCGAACTTTCGTTTCAGTTTGAGCAAAAATATTGCAAAATCGATATCTCCTGTATTAAAATTCATTTACTACATTTGATATATATAGCAGTAACATGTGCATTACAATACGCATAGGGAAACATTTTATATCACGTGCAATACAGTTTTTAATTTATAGAGCTCCTTGTCACGCTGGTACATAATACAAATATAATATACATCGTGTGCAGAGCACTGATGGATCGCCGCACTACCAATGTATCTGTTTCAAAGGTTCATTAACTCAGTCAATATACACAGTCAACAATCTTAAAAAGAAAATATATTATGAAACATCAATTAATTTCTCTCTTTTTTCTTCATAACATTTACAAGTAATTTACAATTTATGTAAAGATTTACACATGCAGAACACAAGCTAGATAATATACGATAGTTTCATTTATTTTAAAATGGAAATAATGTTTATCTGTGTACCTATATTTTTATGATTAATGTATTTAATAATTTCAGAGTCTACGAACCTTTATAATAACAATTAAAGCTGTACAATTGTGCTCCTATATTCTTTCGAACAAATTGTTAAAGTTCAGCAAGTTGGAACATTACAGAAAGCATAAATGGTTAACACACATAACGACAAAATCATTGTGCGGAAAGCACACCCACATAAGCATCTGCAAAAAATATTACAAATAAGTCTTTTGTTGGTTAATATTCGAATACCAAATTAGAGTAATACTTCCATAATTATACTTCAACAAATCAAAAAAACTAATTATTAATTGGATACTATCTTATGTAGCAAACATTGTATAAAGTCCACAAGTAACAAATATTGTTAATCCACCCGTAGGTTACACTAGTAATGTTAGTGTAAAACAGAGGTGGTCTGTTAGACGGTTAGCGTACGAGTGCGTGTAAACAGTCTGCGATTTACTTGAATCTGGCGAATGCCGAGCTGAGCTCGTTGATGGCGGCGTTGGTGACTGCCTGGCCGACGGCCTGGTTGACTTGCTGGCGCATGTGCGGCGGCAGCTGGTTCATCGCGCCCATCGCCGCGCTGGCTGCGCTCGCGCCGCCCGGTCGCCTGATGTGCGTTACAATTACATACTCTTATATCAAGCCATGTTTACACATTGCGACCGTGTATGATTGATACGATTACATACAACAACAGTATAGCCGCTCTTGCTTCAGTTTGTGAATACAAACGAACCGCTTTTGTCTCTATATTTTTACGAATGTTTATGTATCCTTGGAAACTTTTCCTGCATTTAGGTTTCAAAACCAGTATAAAAATATTAAAATTCTATCGAAAAACCACAGAACATGCCTCGCATTTGTGAAAACACGGTTTTATTTTATGTCTAGGTAGCTGATTAGAATATAATATCGATCTTCCGGTTGTGACGTTTATATTATGCAAGGTAACAAATCTAACAATCAATATTGCTAACAACTCCAAATCACGTGCAATTTCAATCCATCCCACAGCTTCTCTGTAAGACATTTCATAGTAATGTAACTGCCATAATATGTACATCAAAACAAAGTAAATACAAAGGATATAATAAAATATATTCTTACAGGGTAACTGTGAATATGATTTTTTTATATTCACATACATTCAATATAATAAATAATCACAAATAAATGATAATGTGAGCAATTAATTGTTATTGACAATTTTACACATACAGACTATTTTTATTGTCTTATGTATCAGTCACAAATGGTTAAACAAGAAATACTTTTAATGAAAGTCGTGAACGATAATAAAACGAAGTTATGAAGATCACACACTCAAAGTGAAAACAAGTATACATGCAGCTAGTGGTCTTATGTTATAAATTTAGCAATAAAATAATAATATAATACTTAACAGAAATAGCAATGTATGTTTGTGTTTGTAAATTAAAATATTTCCATGTTCGTACTAGTAAAGTTAACAATATAGTTAGAAATAAAGCTTTACGTTGTGGATCAATCACCTGTGTATATTCACAGTCCCCGTCATGTCAACTGTCACACCAGTAAGAGAAAAAGTTTATACATTTTTAACGGACATCTATTTGGACTTAAATGCTATCTCTCCGCAGTCAGCCCCTATTTCGATGATTCCACAACCTTTTTTAATATAAAAGAAAACAAATAGGTATATCAAACAGATGTTCTGTCACATTTACTGATGATTTTTGCGAGGGGCTACCTGCAGGAGATAAAAAATACTTTATACTAAATAGATATATTGTATTTTTTACTATTTATTCAATAATTTCATGGAAGCAATTTGTTTTAGACATTTCATAAGTATTGATCATTTACATGTCTAATAATATTGTATATAACATATGTATAAATTATTTATAAACTTCACGATTCATTTGTTAACTTACTACAGGTAGTGGGGTTGATGCTAATCCCGGAATTTGTAAGATGTTATGGAAGCAAGCTGTTGCATTGCACTACTTGTCAGACCGCTAGTACAACGTGACATATGTACCAAGTTAACAATTTGATCAGTGTTAGTACCTTAGTTCGTACGTAACTTATGTTAGTTAGTTAGTGAGCACGCGCCGGAGCCACACGTTTAGCGCCGCCTGCGAAAACAACCACACAGCTCAACTTGCACCGTTTGTGCTACTTCTTAATAATATGAATTAGATAAGTATTTATTTATAAGTATAGCATTTGGTATCATTCTAATCATAAAAGCTAATAAAACTAAACAGAACTAACAAAATGATAAAAAGAAATAAATAATAAAAAAACATGTAATGACATCAAAGTTATTTTTTTAATTTGTCACGCGACCTTGTTTTACTACAATTTAATTTACAATATGCCGGTCATATTAGCACAAACGAGGACAGATTTATACCCAAAGTTGATTATTTCATGGATACATAATAAACTACATAATAAAATTTATATACATAAAAATAGATTATCTAAATATAAATAGAAGCTGTTATTTTAAAATGCATTATTATGGCTGTTACATCACCCAAAACAAATGCCTCATAAAATATATCAAGCAAAGCTTCACATTTGTATGATCAAATCCTCAAAACTATGATTATTATCATATTTAATAGAGCATGCATTATTTAGAAACGTGAATTGGTATTAACTTCCTGGCCACGTAAAACCGACAAGATTTTCAGTAAAATATAAACCACAGGGTATCCTGGATATCATAATAGTCGAGACAAACAATAAGCGTAAATAACACAGAAGAACAATAAATAAGACAGATCTGTTAAAACGAGAACAAATAATTCCTTGCTGGGATTCGAACCCAAGACATTCAGAGTAGCAGAACAGAGTGGTAAAGGTTGCGTCATGTAAGATGAACGCTGGCGGTTAAGCTGCGCAGTAGGCGATTTATCGATGTATGCGGTAAGCACGGTGCGGGCGGGTGTTGAGTAAGTTTACTCCCTCCGCTCTCCTCCAGCGTTATTTTTATATGACGCGACCTATAACTGTTAGGCCAAAGAGGTCGTCGATTATTTCATCGTTTGGACTTTAACCCAGACGAACAAACGGGCCTTAAGAACCTAGTGATACCTGGAAGCTGTGGGCGGAGTTTAGTCGGGACTGCAGTGGCATCAACATAAACTGGTTTATTTAAAAACTACCAACCCACAACATAGTTTTCTTTAGACCATGATGGATGACGGAATGCGCAGAGTTGTAGAAATATCTGCCATAAACGGCATCGCGCGACACTTCAGTTTATTGCCAACTTACATGCCGCGAACTATATTCACTAGGCGGTTCCCTGGGCAAGCATATGACAGTAGCTTGCTACACTCCGCTCGTACGTAGTTACATTAAATATCCGGGATATGCACCCCAGCGCTCTTGTGCCCAACGAAATATGAACGCCCGTGTGTCGTCAGATTTCACTTGAAACTGATGTCACTATCAGAGTGGATGAACCGAATTCAACTTATAATCTATAAAACATAGGATGATGACTTTGACAGCAAGACAGAAATATAGATAACATTGAAGTGCGACAGAGACTAACAAGAAAATGTATGCGATTTGACAGCTGTCATTTTAATCAAAGTCATGTGTGTTACTCACGTGGGTATGAGGGGCGCGGGCAGCCCGCCGGCGGGTTGCGGGCGTCCGGCGGGGGGCGGGGGCGCGGCGCCGCCCGGCCGCGACGGCAGCGGCGGCGCGGGCCGGCCCGTGCCCGCGCTCGGCGGCGGCGGCGCGCCGCGCTGGCCCATTGAACCTGATGGGAAAATTATATAGGCAACTGTAAAAATCTTATTAGTGAGTCGTAAAGTTAAAATAAATTGTTAGTTTCTCGGTTTCGAAAAACTGTGGACACCTAGACGTGCAGATACAAGGTCGCGTCATATAAAAAGAACGCTGGAGGAGAGAGGAGAGAGTAAACTTGCGCAACACGAGAAGCCAACGGAACAATCGTGCGCCAGACAACACCCGCCCGTACCGCGCTTACCTATACATCGATAAATCGCCTACTGCGCAACTTAACCGCCTGCGTTCATTTTACATGACGCGACCTATACAATTGTAACATGAACCGTTAATATTAAATGAAAAGTAAGTCAATCATTTTAGATATCATTCATCACTTCCGTCTAGTGAGATCGTAGTCAATCGCTGGACATGGTAATAAACAAAATTTAGGTAAATAAGATACTTGAATTTGGCAAACGCAGCGGGGATCAATCTTTCACTCACCAGATGGCACGACGCTGGCTGCAGAGACCTCTGAATCGGTTGAAAAGAAGATATACGCGGGATATCTACGAACGGCAATGGAATGTTGATATACGAGTAACGAGGGATAGCCACATTTACACTCAGCCTTGTAGGGCAGGAAAGTTAGCAGGGAAGTGGGCAGCGCGTGAATGTAAATAGGTTGCTCGCGCTGCCACTGCCCAGCGATCCCTCGATTGTCGGTTTTTCGCGTACGACCGACAATGGAATGTTGATATACGAGTACGAGACATTTAAATCAAGTGGGCAGTATCTCACTTTGTTGCTGTGGTGCAGCGCGGCGTGGTCCGCCGGGCGAAGGCGGAGACAGTCGCGGGTTGGAGTCGAGCCGGCTCTCGAGCCAGTCGTTCTTGACGGGCGGCGGCACGGGCGTACTGACCGTCGCCATTGACACGTCGCCGATTATGTGTAGAGCTTCCTTGCACGCGTGGTACATGCGCAGCATTTCCTCGCGTTTCTGTGCTTCCTCCGGAGATTCTTCCATCATTTGTGACTGCAAATCAAAATGTTATATAAGTACTTTATGCAATTTTTTCTCTTATTAAAATATCTTAAGTTTTTCATAAATACTAAGTTTTGTTTATTCCCGGTATATGTGCACACTAGTGCTGATTTCATGTAGCCCAAAATCAACAAAATTCCTTTAGACATAAAACCCACCTGATCACCAGAAGCATACAGATGTGCTAACAGCTCCCCATTAATAAAGTCTTTGGCGTTATTAATAATCAGCATCATAATAGTCTTGGGCACAAGATCTCGTGTGGTCTTGGTGACGATGCGCATGTACGAGTCCACTAGATTCCGGATTGTTTCCACCTGCCTTTCGAGCTGAGGATCCATGCTACTTGTGCCGGCGCTATCTGAACTCTGCAAAAAAAAAATCTCTTAGTTTTTTTTTTATTGGTGCCAATTATTTTGTCGATAAGCTGAAGCTGGCACGAATTTTATATATGTAACTGAATTAACAATCAAGAATACGGAGAACGGGCGTCATCAGGCGAGGCGAGCGGCCTATAGACGCTCGTAACACTAAGGATCTCACTCGCACACTGCTAACTTGGTTCCTAGAATGTTTTTCTACAAAACCCATTAACTTAATCAATGCATCTCGCTAACATTGCAATCTTTGTTGTCTGCAAACACTGATTTAAAGATATCAGTCATTGACCTTAAATCGTATCTGCATAAGAGAGATAGCAGTGTATTTTTAGCGCCAGCTTTAGTTTCTCGAGTTCTACTGTGTATACTGCGTGTCAATTCTATAAATCGTATGTACAATATGTATGCAGTTTTCTCGAACAAATGTTCACCAATTGTAATGAAAAAATGGATATGCAGCGTTAATTAAGCTTTTAAGCAGGCTGCCTTTGCCTTGCCGGCGATCGATTGTTTGTATTTTACAAATACAAAAGGCACATGAATACAGAAAGTTATATTTAAGGCCCTATCGGCGTTCTGGGTACCTAATAATAACCTTGTGAACTTGTCTCTAAGTAAAAACATGAATGTGTAAAACGAATAACAATTGACAATGATACAAAACAAAAATATATATGTTTTGTGCCCTAACTCCTAGCACGCCTTAGGAAACTGAAGTACTTTAATTTTCTTTTAATAAAAAAATATAATGCCGAATCTGAAAATGTATTTAATATTCGTACAAAACATAAAATTTTACAATGATGATTCAAAAATGCCAGAGCATTAGCAGCATAGCAGAATTCCCCTTTTGAATTGCAATGCATGGATATCTTTTGAACCAGGTTCCATCCGGAGCGGCCGTCATAACCGCGTTCCCTCAAGCGACGTCCTATCTCACTTACAAATTAACTGCCGAATTAACAATAACAATTTCAAGTCTCTAAGTTGTATAGTTTTTTTTTTTGTATAGAAGCAGCTGTGTTTTAGTGTGTATAGAAGCAGCTTTCATTTAAATACAACTTAACATGCAAATCATTTTTATATTTTACCTGTATTACTACTATTAATAAAATTAAATAAAGTCAAACCTTTGTCAAAATCTTTATCAAATTCAAATACAAAAATGACACTCTTTAGTCACATACTCACAAAGTACGATACAGTTGACCTGAAGCTAAAAATATTCAACAGAAAACCGTGCTGTGATAAATTAGTATGATGATGAAACCTAACACAAAACGAACTCGCAATTTAATGCATGCAATTCCTGCAGCCAAAAACTGTATCATGCTCAAAGAAACCACATCACAGTCGCTCTGTAGAAATCCCAATCCAGCGACTAAGGCTCAAAATACGAGTGACTTACACTTTTCCTATTTTCAGCCCACCCCCGGAAAGGCAGAAATAACTAAAATAAAAACAAAAAACATGCTAAAACAAAAAACTTAAAAAGAAAATATGTTGGGAAAAGTCCTCAAAATAAATGTAAAAGAAATACCTTTCCAAAATTTTATTTGTCATATTGGAAAATAAAAAGTAATAAAGTTCACCCTGCAAAGTAAGGCATGGTACCGCGCTATACTAATTAAACTTGGTGCAACTTTCCAAAATAATAAAAACATATTTATTTTAAAAACTAAAGAGTAACATTTTAATTGGAAAATAAATTCTAACTGACGTCAGTGTCAGTTTAAGATTTTGGTTCGTTCAGGACTTCAAAATGGTCGGCTGAATCAAATTTGTATTTTGTCCCTTATACCCCCGTTCGAGAATATCCTCGTGGTCATAAAGCAGATCTTTTTATTGTCAATCTGTCAAAATCAATCGAATAAACTAAAACCTAAAATGTAGTTTCATATTATTATATAAACGGCCCCATTAGTATTAAAATCAATCACACCAATCTTCTTTGTAACATTAAAAATATATTTCAATTCTATAATTTGTAGGAACAATATTGAAACAATAACACTAAGTTAATCTATACATATAGCACAAAACTGTAAACCATGAATTGATGAAATATAAAATCTTCCGAAACAAACAAAACACTACGTACACAGAAGCAATGTAAATTGTTAGGTATATATTGTGCCGGATATTAATTAATGATGCATTTTAAGAAAACAATACACGAGGATTGGCCAAATATTATACTCATATTATAAACAAATAAATCAATCAAATTGAGTTATGAAAACAATTTTGCAATTCACTCATCAGGATGGAGTCGGGTGAGTGTGATGTGTGTTCAAGGTATATCTCAACATGGACAAACCTCAGATCCTTCACTCTGTATAGCATGGCAAAACAACAGATCTCATAACATAAAACTGACATATACACTGTAATATTAGGTATATCGAAACATATTTAATATAATAAAGGGACTTTTATAAACATGATTATAAAGCAATAAATGTAAGTATTAAGCTAAAAATTATTAGATAAATCAAGAAACGGAGGGTAAAGTATAACGAAAAAAGGTTTATTATAAAAAAGATATAAAAGAGACAGGCTAGACAAAATATAAGATGAAAGTGATAATAACCTCATCCCCGTTGGCCGCTTCCGAAGTCTTCTCTGGGTACACGCCGGCTCGCAAGAAAGACGCTTTCCACGAGTCCACGTCGTCTTGGGTTTCACACGACAGCTCCAATTGTTTGTAGTCCTGCAAAAACAATAGTACGTTACTGGTAGATAGGCGACACTATAGAGAACTTGTAGGGAGATCAAGCAGGTGCGACTGGAAAGAGATGCGAAATGCTAGTACAGCGCACTCTCCCGAGATTCGGCTCGTATAACCGAGAGGTTGGTAGAGCTATGGGAGGTGGAGGGAAATGGGAAGTACGTTACTGGTAATAAACAATTTACGGCCGAGTAATATTGCAATCCGTCTCTTGCCAATTCCATTTAAAAGGATGAGGCGAAGCAGAGGCCTTTTAAAAATACGAGGACGTAAATTGTAATTAGGGCCGAGGGTTGTACAGTAGTACAGTACTTTCTACATAGTGTTAATTTACATTGGCGCCAAAAAAGCCTGAGCTCGCTTTGTTCTTTTTTAATTTTGTTTAAATACAACCAACGCTGTTGGTTGTATTTACCAACGTAACAAAAGTGTCCAGTAATTACTACCGAACGCTAGAATAGGTTTTTTGATAGCGTGGCCATGACCAGGGTAAAACGTAGCCTAGTGAATGAAAATATGTACATTAAAACACCTCCATTAGCGGCCGATAATGTTTTTTATTTTATTTTTAAATTGTTGGCCGAGGCCAGCTCCCTTTTAGACGTAATCTAAACTTGAGTACTTACCTTGTATACATTTCTGCCTTCAGGGTTGAACAGCGCGAACATGTGTCGCCGCGACATGAACCCTTGTTCGAGATCACGCAACTTTAACCCGTCCAGCGGCAGCATGTACTTCTTTTCCCGTTCTTCCTCGTCTTTGAACCATGAGATGCTTTCGGATGTCAACACGAACCAGTAATCACGAGAACCACCTAAGGGCGTAAAAATTTATTTAAAAATGAGGAAGAAAATTATTTATGATATTGACATTATAGGACACAATCATGATGTTACTATACTCATTATGTTTATTTAATATTAAAATTATGATATTTTCCACCTTTCATAATGCCCAAATTGTGTATGCACATGTATCCTTTCCTGATGACCTGGTTTCCGAGAGCCCGATGTCCTGATTTCGCTGCACTCTCCGACTGATTTTGAGCACTGCAATAGAAATCAATAGTTAGAACTACATCACGTACTTAAAGCATGTGGCATTAATTGATATCAATAGGTACTGGCCATGTTGATCGTGCGGGCTCGAGTTGGGGTCTTGATTATTTTTGTACCAGATGGGCGCGCATCGGAATGAAATAAAAACACATAATTAATAATAATTCTACGTGCTCTCATGCATATTAAACAATCAATGGAAGGTTGAAATGTATTTACTTGGCAAATCCGATGAAGTCCTCGTGGTTTGTATTCATATAGGCAAGTTCGCAGTCGATGAGTAGTACCAATTGGTCCTTGCACGTTTGCTCGCGGGAGCGCACGTGGGACATTATAATACGCTCCGTTTCCTCACGCAACCGGGGGTAGCGAGACATCTGTAACGAAAATAAGTTGAAATTTTTAAAACTACACATAAATAAGTTCCTATTATTTTCATTAGAATAGTTCAAGTATTCAGCATGTCAATCACATCCAGCTGATAAAGACGCTTCTGGCAATAGGTCATTAATACAGAGACTGTCTATTCAAACACTGTGTTTGCCGATAAAAATTGTTAAATTCCATTTTCAGGCTGCCAGTATTAAGCCAAATCGTTAAAAGAAGGTAAATAAAAATAATTCATAGCTTTATCCTTTGAAACTTACCCTTTCAGTGCAAATGCGGACAACGTTGGACAACTCTTGCACGACTAAATCGACGCACTTGAGACAAGGCTCCTTAAGTCGGCCAATCTGCTTCTTAACAATAGCCTCGAACGCCATGTCGGGGGTGAACAACCCAACCTGTAAATACCCGCATTCAATGTCATTACATGTTAAATATTATTTATATTAAGTGCTACTGTAAAGAAACTCATTCAAGCACACTGGCCGGACAAAAAATCGCTCACCAAGCAAGAATATTTACAACCTTATACATTTACGCACCCTAATACCATGAATGTTTCGGATAGCAAAAGCGATCTCCCTACGCAGTTCCTTCTCGTCGAACTCCATCTTGACGATTTCGAAGGGGAACCTTTCATGGAACAGCCGGTTGATTTTAGCACCGCCCGACAGCTCGTTCGTGTTGATCTGCGCAGAGCCAGATCCCTCAATGGTACGTTCGAAGTCTGTTTGCAGTTGCTGGATCATTCTGTTGACGAAAGCAAATATCTGTTATTACCTGTATAAGTCAGATTGTGTCAGTGTTAGATCGTTAACCAATCACAGGAGACCCGACATTCAGTGCTGAAATGAAGGGAAATGATTTTCAATAGAATGGAATGAAAACTTTAAAGAAAACGCGAACTTCTTTATATAAATTATACATATAAAAAAATAGATTACTGGAAAGTACTTACTGCAACATAGCTTTTGTTTTGATAGACGGGTCATCGGGCCGGAAGTGTTTATATTGGTCGACATCTTTCTCCAAAGTCAACAGTTGTTTCTGTAGCTTGTCTCGCAGACCGGGCAATGTATCTCGGATATGGTTGGTGAGCTGTTGATTCAACACCCGCTGCAAGTAAGGAGTTCCGAGACGGTCGGCGAGGTGTCGGTATGAGGGATGGCTGAAAAAGAAAAATATTTTTTGATATTTTTTATACTCATATGTAATTATTTTTAGTTAGAAAAAGTTTTTATCACGTTGGCAGTGAGGTATACAGCCCACGAAAATGCGTATTTTAAGGGTGTCACTAGTGCGCTCACACCTCGTGGCTTAAGAATTTTCTCTCACCTTAAACCGGCACTTAATACATAGTTCAAATTCTGATTAAATATCTTGTCATAACAAGTGTAAGTAAATATAAAAAAACAGGCAATTAACATTCACCTAAGGAAGAATTTCCTTTCAGCAGCAAGCGCAGCAGAAATGTCCTTCCTACCATCGATGTCCTTCTGCGACCGGTTGACGACGCCGATGTAGCCGCGCCGCAGCGGCAGTAATTTGTTCTCCAAGACATCGCGAGCGTCGGTTCCCTCGTCCATGAGATCCAACTTGGTGATCACACCGATGGTACGCAGACCTGTCACAGCCACACTTTAAAGTGTAACACTGATACTAAAACGGGAAAAGTAGCATATAACACCCAAAACAAGGGAGCCTGAACCGGTACTTATATGGTTCATTTCAATGGTTATGATTGTACTGTTCTGTGTGCTATAATAGAAATACATTTCATTAAAACTATTAGATTCACGAGCAAAGATCTCTACCGTTCACATCTATTGCTTTCAAGCGAAATTATATATTTTTAAAATAAGTGCATGTGAGTACATAATAATATTCACAATCCAAAAACACCTACCTAATGAACTTTGTTCTTTCATATAACGAATTAACATGTAACAACGCCACTGACCTTGTGGGTCGACTTCTTTAGCAAGTTTCAAGGCGTCACTGTTAGCCAAGTCTGTGTTGGCTGGGGTGACGGCGAGGATGAGGCAGGACTCGCGGCGGATGAACTGGAAGATCATGGCTTTGATCTGTTGCTCGATGTCTGGTGGCTGGTCCCCGATCGGCACTTTAGTCAACCCCGGCAAGTCGATCAGCGTCAGGTTAAGAACTGTTTGAAAGGAGAACAACTTGTAAATAGTAAATAAATTAGAAGCCAAGGTTAATATCGTTCATATATTAGTAAAATAATTGATGCAAAAGGAAATCTTCGGACTTCCTGACACTATTATGCTAAGCAAAATTTTGTTGAAAGATATGAACGCAGTTTATAAAACCAAATATTTTAAGACTTGTACGATATAAAGTATAGCCAATTTAACAATAAATATATTTGAGAATTCGTTGCAAGGTAGGTCGACCTTGTGGCACATGGTGGAAGAACGCATATAAAGTTTATGTACAGTTGGCTTGGTTGGCCACAGAGAAAAGTATACCACCTACCCTAACCCTTACTCGTAAAGTGTAACCCCCGTATTAAGAAACGTTTGTTAAGCCCATTCTAACTAAAATATGATTTGTCTCTTTTTCTCTTACCTGACACTTCACGTGAAAGAAAGAGACGCAACACATTTTAGCTAACATGGGCTTAACAAACGTTTCTTAATACGGGGGTAAGTGTCATCAGGCAAACACGTGAACCACTTAATCATGTGTGTGTAAGTAGAGTAGGAACTCTATCACAGTATATACTTATATCAAATTTGTAGATCTTATGGAAATACCATCCTTGAATCGGAGAACTGAATCCGCATAACTATAAAGATAACGGAGTAAAATAAATAGGGCAATGACGTTACACGTCATTTCATTCTCGAAGCAAAACAAGAATGTTATTGTTATTTATTAGCTACGGTAAAAAGTTTATTTCTGATCATGTACCAATCATTTGTCTATAATATGTGAATACATTGGGCAGAAACATAGAATTCTTCAGCTCCAGTGAGGACAATAGGACCCATAGCTTCACGCGGTTTTATGAGACCCCGAGAAGTCTTGAGGGTTTTTACTGTATGTGACCTTTTTCCGACAGGTGACAAATAAACTAGCAACAGCATTCTCGTTCAAATAGGTTCAAGTATCTTATTCATTCATTCATTTCGTGTAGGTGTCATGGTTAATCGACCATGCACACCCTGGTGTCAGAGTTCTTCGGAACCGCCTCTCGGCCTCTGACATGGTTCCTTTAACGACTACCAGATGGCAGCCGGGACCAACGGCTAAACGTGCCTTCCGAAGCACGGAATCATCTTTTTTGTCAGACAATCAGGTTGATTCAAGCTGCAATGTCCTAACCAAACTGGAAACAAGTAAACAAAGTATGCTTCCCGTGGGAATTGAACCCTCGACCCCCGGGTCTACAGGCCTTAACCACTGGACCACGGAGGCAGTTGAATTGAAGGAAAAGATTAGGACTTATTAATGATTTTGAAACAAAACAGCTTAGTCAAAAACAAAACAAAAAGAACGCTAGTACGACAGGTAGTACTATTACTAATTCTGTGATGACGGAGTAACCCAAACACTCAGCCACTTCGTTGTCCGGGGAACGGAGTTGTTGCAACTTATCGGAAGTATAACACCATATCTATCAACCTAATATAGAGAAAATGATTGATAGCTTATCAAATGTGTGACTCCTATTGTATATAAGATACTGAAAACAAGAGATAGCTGATTCACATTTTTATCTATAATGTTCATTTGATAGAACTAATGAGTAATGAAAATTTTATAGTCATTGATTATTTATGTACGACGAAACACAGGCCTTTCCAAAATATTAATGACATTATGACCCTAGCTTGGGCCTCTGATTTTGGAGATCGGATTTCTGTACCCAATTGGGGTTACTTTCAGAAATTTTGGATATATAAATGCAATGAAGGTGTCGATTTATCTTCACATCAGAGCAATCAACAATGACAGCTCCATATTATTTTATCATTATAAATATTATTATATTTGTACATATTTATTTATACTTCATCAGATAGACTTAAACAACAATGACTAGTTTTTTCAACTTACACAATGTCTTTATTATGTAGTGTGGTGAAAATGGAGTTATATGAAAATTTATAATCAAAATCAATTGATGTTCGTTAGTCTGGCTAAAACTCGAAAATGGCTGGGCTGATTTGGCTAGTTTCGAAAAGAAGAAGATCATATCAGCTGCGGGCAATTCACTGCTGGACAAAGGTCTCCCCCAAACATTTTCAGAATGACCGGTTGGAAGCCTTCTTCAGGTCATCCTGTCCTGAAGAAGGCTATATTTTACCCTTTATCGACTTTCTACAACCTTTTTATGACTAACGATGATATGCTGCGATATGCATTAAGCGGGGCAGCTGGAACATTTATTCAATAGGCAAACGATTATTATTAAAACTAGCTACGCCTCGTCTGCAACTTTAGTAATAATACAGTAGTTTTGTCGGGATTAGTAGTAGTCCATCAGTAGTTAATGATGGACGTACATTCGCATTTATAATATAAGTATGAATTAATATAGGCCAATAATACGCCAAAGGTGAACTCGGTCAAGCAAGACACTGTACGTTAATAGCGCCTAAATAGACTTATTGATTGTCGCTTAAGAAATTGGAACGTGGGTATTTTTAGTCAAAATGAACATTTCTTATATCCGTGATCTTTTTATTTTTTTATTGATTTGATTGGCAGATTTTTTTTTATTTTTGTTATATATTCTCTGTGATCATTATACTGTATTTTCGTTCTATCGCCTATAATATAATTTTTCATTCCCGCTTCTAAGTATATATATTTAGCTCATTATGATGCAACAATCAACATCAACGGCAGAATCAGAGGCCACACATATCATGTATACCTAGCAGCACCCATGATGATACCGATCTAACCTTGGCTGGATTGGATAATCTCACATCTTGCCTTCGGTAATCCAGTGAAGTCATTTTAATGCACAGTGGGTGATTTATCGTTATAATATTTAAAACCAGCATGTGATACCACAAATATGTATTGCAAAATTGCTTAGTTTAGTGATTTGGTAAACGCCTTAAATCTGTGCCTTAAGCACTGGACTGCATACATTTAGTGGTACTTAAATATCCAATTTTGTAATCAACTACTAATTCCGGAGTTTGTTAGAAACTAGAGATTAGTGACGTCGAAGCGCGTCACTCACCCGTAAAAATAAAATTAATTAAATTCTTACCATTTGGAGAGTACACGCGCAGATTAATGGGGACGGGGGATATGCCCTTGTTGCCGCCGGTGATGCGGTCGGTCTCGGCCTCGATCTCCGAGCGAACTTCGTTGAAATCTACGAACTTCTTGCCCTTGCAGTGCAGGAACTCCGCATATTCTGATGAAAATCATTTCTTTTAAACTTCTTCTAATAAAAGATTTCTAATTTTGATAAATATTGTATTTATAAACTGCATTTATTTATAAGCACTATAAAACATCTTGGCCACATATATGTGTTTCCAGAGTGCGCGTTCGGCAGTACTACAGACCGCATAAATAATAGAATGGCATAGCATTCGATTATTTATTCCTAATTCCTTATATAAATAATATTGTGATCAAAATGCTAGCTAAAAAATGTTGCAATGAAGGCTTCATCAGTCTTGATTTTCAAAATTGGTTTAGTCAACTCTGAATTAATAAAAATGTTTCTCTTCTTTTCATATGGGCACTGCTTTCTATGGATGTAGACATAATATGGAATGATTCAGTAATCTAAGCGTAATGGAACCTCTCCTCACCATGACAACATACATACCTTGCTACTGATAACATAAACATAATGTAATTTCAGTCAGTTCTATGTCTATATTATTCATAGATATGGACGACGATGCGTAAAATAGAATGCATGAATCGATATTTTTATTACATGGTAAGTGTTTATGGATTTATTTTATAACTTTATATAAAGAACTACCTAAGTATATTATTTGTTTTTTTTTTCTTACATTAGCGTTAAAAGCATACCCATATATTATGTAAGTAGACCTTTGTAATATTTCATATTTATGGTATGAATGTATGATAACATCCATTCATCATGTAATTACGCGAAATAACACTTGCGTTTTGTTATAATGGTGGCAAACTGCTAATTAGTCATTTTACCATTCAAGAGCAGTGAAGGTTAATGACTGATGTTCATACGCGAACTAAAATAATCTGTATAATAATAAAACTTAACAAACAATTAGTAAACATATTATGTACTTTTAAGATAAATAGTCAACATCATGCGCATCCTTTCCTTCATTTTTTCACTCAAAAACTCCTAGTTCAATCTGTGTGAATTGCTAGGGAGAAATCTGAGTGATTTGTCAGAGACAGATTGAGTTAGCCCCAAAGTAAGTTGGAGATAAGTGTTATGGAATACTAACTAAACGATACTCTTAATAGTAGCATACTCTTTAATAAGTCCTTAAAACTTTGAACGCCGCAATCGCAGACACAATAGTTTATCAATTGTTGGTAGGTCACCGGTGGACCGCTGGGCGTTCAAACTGTTAAACAAACAGACAAGACGAACAGTGGGATAGCCACAAGACAAACGACGTCTACCACCGCCGAAAGCATTAATGCCGAGTGTGACGAGTAGGACGTAAGTTTGCATATTAAATAAAATAAAAATATGTTGACAATGAATAGTGCGACATCGCCATCTTGCAATGTTTTCATTTCATTTTTTTCTATTAACTAACCTGCATTTGCATTTATGAGTTGCAAAATCAAAGGACGACGTGTCACTATTCCAGACCCTCGAGGTAGAAAATCTCTGGAAAAAAAAATATCATCAATTAAGTATTTATTAAGAACACCTATAAAATGATACAGAACATTCATAAATCTCCTGTGTCCTTTTTGTAACCAAATGAAAGTACACAAAAAAAGGCCGCGTCAATACATGTAAGGGTAGTATTACTCTATTGATTGTTTAGCTTAGCCAACTGTTGCAGGAAGGACTCACCAACACACAATTGTCACTGACTTCTCTATGTAATTTAGTGAACAAGAAAAGAGATTTAGTGCGCAAAGAAAGATGTATAATATGAAATAAATGTTATTATTATTTCTCAACAACTTCAGTATTTACTAATCTTGTAAAACTTTGTAATACTTCAGACGAATGTCAACTCAGTCTGCCTGCGACCATGAGCTCTGTAAAGTGCTTGAAACGTTAGGTATAAATAAGTAAGCAATAAACGCGCTAGAAAACCGTATAAAATAGTTTAATTTAATTTGTAATACTTGTGAAAATGCATACAAATTCTAGCAATGTGATTTTATGTATAATATTATTCAAACAAAGAAACATGTCTTTAAACATTAATTTATTGATTTACCAAGATAAGTAAAAGTATTGTATAATAGTACGAAGTATTGTCAAAATAACCTTTAAAACAATGTTTTACTATTACTTTATAATTGTTATTGCTTAAAAATTTTAAGAAAACTTGAAAAACTAAATCAGTCTAGCTTATTCTTGTAGCATGCACAGTTTATTTTTAAAGAAGTATCATAAAAAACCTATAGCAAAACACCTCAATTTAATAAAACCTTGATCTCAAGCCTGTTGATGTCAGATAAATTACACAGACAGAAACCATGACGGTAACTAGAATGAGTCATATTAATGATGCTGTTTAAGGCATAAAATTTTCTGATAAACCAGTGTATCAATTAAAACTAGTATAGTACATTAAAGGAAGTAGAGATCAATGTGCATTATTATGCACCAACAGCAGTTTTTTTTAATTAAGTATCTTTTAAACATTGACATATTTAATATTTTTGTTTTTGCAATAATAATTGAATAGTATCTAATTTAGAATAAAATAAAAAAATAATTTAAATTAAAAAAAAAAAATTTTTTTATTATTGGTTAGCGCTTAAGACTCAAATAACAATAGTTTTTCTATTGTACCTATCTGGAAACTGCGAGCCAACAGTAAATTAAAGACTTCACAAAACCCAGTCTTATTTCTTGTACTTACAAATATAATGTAATTTCATAATATTACATACAAGTAAGCAAAAAATAATTAAACAAATTATGCAAAACCTGCTGAAGAAACAATGTTGTTATAACAAAGATGTTATCATTCATAATTGACAATTGTTGTAGGTTATCATATCAACATGCATCAAAATTATTACTTGATATAATCCTTTAGTGATAAAAAAAGGGTGTGAATATGCCACACATTTTTATTTTAAATTTTAGTTTTATATAAAAGTACACTTACTTGGTTGTAAATGAAAAAATTAAGTAAGTAGTAAGTCATATGACCTCAGGACTAAATTGTTTTTGACTGATTTTATTCTGATTTTATATTTATGTATTGGATGTAAGTAGGTTATCTATTTTTGGCATGTAATTTATGGTGGTTATTTTAGAGTTGGTTGTGGGAACATCATAGCTACACTTTTCAGTTAGATATTTCAACATCTTTAGGACTTTAAATCCTACACTATAACTTGTGCTATATATATCACATTGTGGTATTTAGGCAGGAAATGAGAGTCCAGATGAAGTGAATACCGTTATTCTCTTGATGAAAAAATAATATTAACAAAATAAAATAACTTAAACAGGTATTAGCCAGACATGAGGCGATGAATTTGCAATTGACATATGCTTACAATTTTTAAAAATTTCTTTGATCACAGCATGTCTGCTAAATAGGGACGCAATACTATACTTAAACATCTTCCACAACTACAAATAATGTTTCAAAGGGTTATCGTAAACTTGCCACATAGTTAATTCGTCACGTTTTTAAAACTCCATACATTCAAAGTTAATTCGTCACATGCATAAAAAAGTATTAGTTAACTCGTCACAGGTAGGTATGCGTTATAGTTAATTTGCCACAATTAGCAAAGTACCGACAGCAAGCAAAGTGATTTATTTATTTAGTGGTTTAAATCTACGCTAATATGAAAAATGCCGAAGAGTTTGTTTATTTGGTTTTATGACATGACGACAGGTTAGATTTACAAAAAAAAACCACTCTTGTAAAGATGAAGGTATGTACCATGGGCGGAACTGAAGCGGACAACAAGTTAAATACATTTATTTACTACAAATGTCTAAAGTATTCAACTACATACAGGGGTTTATTTATTTGAATTTAATGATGGCCAAATTATATAATTTAATTTTCTATATTACTCAATTTTATTTTTCTATTGTCATGTGATCTATGTATTGGAATGCAATGTATGAATTATTATTGAATAAATTAATGATCACTTGATCAATTCAAATAGGACATCATTTTTTTTTTAGCTGCAAAATGTTGATAGTTATCTTGAGTTCATTCATACCCTAGGAGGCTGTTGGTGCTTTTTAAATAATCCTTTATATGAGGATGAGAAAATTTACAATCAGACAGCTAGGTAGCACTCCTGCACATGCTTTTATCTCTCTCGCTCGCTGCAACTATCTCTTTCTAAATGTAACAACTAACCCTTTCGGTCAATGCATTCTTGTTATCAGTCCAGTGACTCACATGACCTTGCGAGAGGGTGGTGACGTGTTTTGCAAAATTACTGTGCAATTTTAAATGTTGTAATTTGTGCATCTTTGAAAAAATGGATAATCAGCCGGGAACAAGTACGGGAGGACATGGTGTAAGTATTTTTAAATTTAATTCTATACAAAAAAAATATGTGCTATTTGTTTATTATTTTATCTCTCAAATGCTCTTATATAAAAGGAGTTCGATTTTAATAACAGTTATTAAACAATGATTTTATTTAATTTAACTTTAGATAGCCTATGGTTTTAAAACAAAATTAATACTTAACTGACCCCTCATTATTTTCACAGCAATGTCAATTTAATCAAGTGTTTATTTAATTGATTCTAGTAATTATAATCTGCAAGTTAAACTGCACTAGATCTAATACGAACTATTAATTATAATTAAATAAATATTTGAATAAAAGAGTCACATTTCTTATTTTATTTATTAGCAAAGGTACAGTTTAAAACTTTAGATATAATTTTAAATCATACCGTTTTATGCTGCTTGTCTTAACTAGACATGACGCATGACAAACTTTAAACAAAATGGCCGACGGCTCAGACGCCAGCGGTGGTGTGATTAATCATACATTGTGAAATTTGACATGTATTATGCTTATTGTTTTCTGTAGACAAACACAGTTACAAATTTCTATACTATACCCGTTTAGTTTTAAAGCATGTAGTAATTTTTATGGTGATTTTATAAAATGCTGACTATTTCCCGTGACTTCAATTGCGGCATTTATTTCCGTTGTTGTTAAGAGTAAAGAGTATTCTTATATTGAAAGAGTTATCAAATTCCGTCCAGTAGCTTTTTTTCCTCTTTATAGTATTAAGTATAGATAAATTTATGATACTATTTCAACACCTTTTCAGGTCACATTTACGAAAACTGAAAGGGGACGGAGAATGCTTGTGAGAGGTGGTTATATGTACACCTTTCATCGGGAAACTAAGCTTGGAACTGTTTGGAGATGTACGAATCGTGCATGCAGTGCAAGTATAAAAATTTCGGAGAATCATAGCGTTCGAGTTTTGCATGAAGCGGCTCATAAGTGTAAACCAAATGTAGTGAAAACAGAGATTATCAAGACAAAGAATCTTTGTAAAGAAGCAGCAGCAAACACCAGCACACCTATGCCTCAACTATTTGAAGAAGTTTTTCAACCAAAAAAAGACGCGGGTTACGATTTATTAAGTGCCTTACCGAAATTTAAACACTTTTCAAGATCACTTTATATCGTAAGGAATCGTGAATTAAACGTACCCAAAACACATTTTGCTAAATGTGAAGATGTAATAATCCCGTTCAAATATACAGATTGTTTTTTATTATTTGACGACGACAGTGATCCTGAGAACAGAATAATAGCTTTCTGTACTGAGACAGCTCGTGAAGCTGTAAGAAATATTCGAACATATTTTTCGGATGGAACTTTTTCAAGCTGCTGTAAACCATTTTATCAGCTTTACTGCATACATGGTGATGTGAGAAGTGACGAAAACTTTACAAACGTAGTTCCTCTCATATACGTTCTAATGCCTAATAAGCAAGAACGGTCTTATGAGCGACTTTTTATTGCTCTCAAGAAAAATTTGCCATATTGGAACCCGGTGACAATGATTGTCGATTTTGAAATTGCAGTTATCAACGTCATAAAAAAAATGTTTCCACATATTAAACTACAAGGATGTAACTTCCACTTCAAACAAGCATTGGCTAAAAAAGCTCACGCCTTAAATATGAACAGCATCAACGAAAAGAGACACTTGGCTTTGTGTGCTGCATTGGCGCATGTAAAGCTAGAAGACATTGAAGACGGTTGGTTGTGGATTATGGAAGATGCGCCACAGAGTGAAACAGTAACAACATTTAATGATTATTTCGTATCCCAGTGGTTAGAAAATAAAAATATACAATTTATTTGGAATATACATGGTTCTCGTCATAGGACAATAAATCTCGCAGAAGCATGGCATAAGCGTTTGAACAATATGATGCCTCAAAAAAAACCTAGAATGCTTCAGTTTCTGGAAACACTCAAAAAGGAAGCTGATTATGTAGATACTAAAATAAAAAAATTGAATCTAGCCATACCATCAAACTTAAGAACGCGCAGGTCAATTGCATATGACAGGGAGTTAAAAACTCTTTTAGAAAATTATAATAACATGCCCCTGTCTGAATTTATATTGAAAATTTCTTATATGCAGCATTTTAAAGAAATGTAACATGGATGTAGTTAATTCTACATTTAAGATTTAAATTAATAATTTTAATGTATGATTTCAAAGGAAAACTAATGTTATAAACAAAAAGCAATATCTTTACTTTATATAATAAAAGTTCTTTTTACTATTGTTTTATTGTAGGTTGTTCTAATTTGTTACATAGATGTAGTTAATCCTATACTTAAGTTTTAAATTACGACTTTAATCTTTGATTTTAGGGGAAGGCAAGTGATGAATTATGACAAAAAATACTGTGATTTTATCTGTGATTCATTAAGTAGATATATTTTGTTTTTTTTTTTTATGTTATACACGTAAGGTATATCAATAAGGTAGGTAGGTAGTAGGTAGGTTGTGCATGTTACCTAGGCAAATCAGCCGCTTTCTATTTATAAAGAGAACTGTGATTTTAACAAATTGTTACATAATATTTTAAATAAAACAGCTGTAAATTTTGAGAACCTTCCTAGAAATTAACAGCAAATTTATTTTTGTTTGCTTCTTCTTTGGTTATATTTGTACGTAATATTTAAGTAAATCATTCAGATAGAACTGTGATTTTTGTAATAGATGTAGGTAAGGTTAATATCCCAAAACTGTGATGAAAGAAATAAATGTTGTTATTTAAATTTTTGTTTAATTTTCTTGCTGTCTGTACAAAAATAATCAGTGTGACGAATTTACTATACTAAATATTAGACTGTGACGAATTAACTATAAAAAAATAAAAGTGTGGCAAGTTTACGCATACTTTTTTTCGTGACGAATTAACTTTGTGGCAAGTTTACGATAACCCGTTTCAAAAATATGTCAACAACACTCAGATAATGATTCACTGTAGCTGTGATAATACTGTCCATGCTGATAATATTTCCTGATAAATGATGAACACATGAATGACATACATAGGCTATGGTGATTGCTTTACATCCGGAGTGCAATTACTTCTAGAGAAGAAAAAAAATTTAAGCAAAGGGTAATCATTTCATGAAGCATTCATGAAATGATTACCCATGTATTAAATACCATAAATTAAAAATTTGGTCATCCATATTTTTTTTAAAATGTACAGGGACTTAATTAGTAAAGCTAAAAATATTGGTATCATATGAACTTATAAAATTATAGACAACCATTGCATTTAGCAGTGGAAATATATGGAGAAATTTTTGTCAAAAGTAGATTTTTTTCTTAAGCTCAAAATTAAAAACTAAAGGGTTTCCTGGCAATTTCATTATAAACAAAATCTCCTGTATGTTGACGGAAATATTAGAAATCATTATTTGCATCTAAGTTTTAGTGCCAAAAATTATACTATCATTTATTAGTCTGCCCAAGAATATTACTAAAAACAGACCCTATAATATAGGACAAAGAATGTAGGTATTTCATATCATCATTTATAATAAATACTAATTTTCAATCACATCTCAATGCACAGAGGTTTTGGGTGAAGACTATTGCAATGTAATATCATTATAATACCTCACCTGCCCACAAAATTTTCTAAAACAGAACTCTTTCCAGCGGACTGACCACCCACAACAGCAATTTGTGGAAGATCTAATGACATGTGCACGCCCATCTGCACAAATGCATCTTGCAATTTGTTTACAATAGGGATCAATTGCTGCATTCCAAAATTTCCTGCCATTTTTTCTAATAAACATCAAGTTTCTACACTTAAAATTCACTAAAACACTGGCTCATCATCAATTCATCATCGATAAACTATTTTTTTTTCAATATGGTGGTGGCTGGTTACGTCGTTATGTCAAAAAATCTGACATTTCACATGCTGACAATAAACGAATACTCTGAACTATCTCTACCTCTGTCGATATTAACGTAATTGCAACGATAGAAAGAGATAACCGACAGATATCAAGGCATAGAGAAAAGAATACACAGTAGTTACACATGTGTAGAATGGAATGGTAAAAACATAAACCTGCAATGAATGAGTAAACCCACAAGATTAACCCTTACGAATCGATTACATGTAAAATTATAACAAGTACCTATCCTAAAATAATATGTAGAGCCGTAATGTATATTTTAATGTTTTTTTTAATAATATTTGAAAGTAAGCAATGTCATTTTGGACTAAATCAATAATGTTTGACATGCGCACTAAATCTAGGCCAAGAAAATAATACTTAATGTCATTTTTCGAAGCATGAAGGAATACAATTGATAACAGTTAATTTCGACTTAATTTATAAAGCTAAAAGAAAAACTTTAAAAAAAATATAGACTGAAATTTTTTTGTTAATCTTTCTTAATAAACGTATTTATCATTAAAAAACTTTTTTATTAAATAAAAAATTCTGTCTGGGACAGCATCAATACAAATTTAAAGAAATCCTTTTATAACCGCCGTTTTCCTAACAATTGAAAGTATTGAACATACCTTTCAGCCAAAATTCGTATTTAAATGATACATGGAAAGATAGCTCAAATATTATTCTGGTAGATAATATAGTAGATTAAGCTAGCTAGCTCATGTATTTCTAGTATTATGTATTATTAGTATTAATCTGAAGCATATGTAACTGTACGTAATCAATAGTACAATACAATTTTAGTTACTAAATACGTACCTGCCCACAAAATTTTCTAACACGGAACTTTTGCCAGCAGATTGACCACCTACAACAGCAATTTGTGGTAAATCCAATTGCATATGCACGCCCAATTGTGTAAAAGCATCTTGAAGCTTATTCACAATTGGAATCAACTGTTCCATTCCTATATTCCCCGACATGGCTGCCGGTTATATCAGACACTCCTCGTTTTATGGACTTCTCCGCAGAACTTCGCCTACTGATTTTTCGTTCATCAATATGCTAGATTCGTAATGCGCAAGCGTAAATGAAAAGGATAGTAACAGACTAAAGGTCATCTCTATATTGACTTAGTATTATATTGTATATCTATCTAAAATTAAAAAGCTGCGCTCTTGTCGGTTGATGAAGTCCCCAACAAGTTCTTCTGCCAGCCTTCTCATATTCTAATAAAACACAATGACATGACTTTCACTATTTCTAGATTTAGGACTATACTATAGTTTTTAACATTGTCTAAGAAATCTACATGTAGCCTCTTTCTGCCACTAGGTATATAACTAGGTCATGAGTCACGAGTGATAAAAAATTAAATTAAATAGTATCGAAAAAATGATTCCAGTATTTATTTGTGATAAAAAAACAGGTCATGTGTGATTTTGAGTCGAATCTAGAGGGTTAAGTACATTGAATATACAAACAGAATCCATCACTCCAAACTAATATTATAAATACAAAAGTGTGTTTTCACGGCTAAACCGATGGACCCATTTTGACTGGTATGAATATAGTTAAAGACCGAGGACATATAATATAACATAGGCTACATTTTGACGTCTATAACGAGTACCACGCGGAAGAAGCCGCGGGAAACCTCTAGTAGATAATAGTACTAACGTACAGAAGAGAGGACTCATTCCGAAAAAATCGTTCAAATAAAAAAATTAAGTTAATAAACTATAACCCGACTACGTGGTGACTAAAAAGGATAAAACAAGGAAATAATTGAGATAGAAATCCAGAAATGCATAGGTACAAAATGGTCATGGTAAAGCCGTGGTCGCACCCACTATAGAGTATGTATATCAACAATGTTTGTTTAAAGGTGTTCCTATCATTCATTTATAAATGGGTGCGACCACGGCTTTATAATGACCATTTTGTACCTATGCATTTCTGGATTTCTATCTCAATTATTTCCTTGTTTCATCCTTTTTAGTCACCACGTAGTCGGGTTATAGTTTTTTAACTTAATTTTTATTTAATACCTTTCAGTTTCCTGAACGGAAATGACTGAGCCGCGTGAAATATACCTACCACTTTACGAATGCATTTTAAACATTTCTACCTATATTGTAACTTTTACAATATGAATTATATACATATTTGTAATGTGCTCGCCAAGACCTTTCTTTTGATACCAAACACGTGATGCCTATCTCAGTTTATTTTTTTTTGAGGTTAGAATCTGAGGTTTATATTACGTCGGTTAAAATTTTGATACAATTTATATAGCCTATGTTACCCGCGCTATTTTACAAATCTTTTGAAACCTCATTCATTAAAATCGGTCCAGTAGTTTAGGCGCTACAATGGAACATACATACATACTTACATACATACATACATAGAAGGCCAAAATCATTACCCTTCCTTTTGGCTTCGCCGTAGTCGGGTAAAAAGCGACTCTTTGAGTAACTAGATAGTTCAATTCAGGGTGGCTACCACCATCTCTTAAAACCATGCAAGAACAATTAAGGGAGATGTCGCCTTACATCATGGCATAAGGCCACATCTCCCTTACTCAATCGTTCTTGCATGGTTTTAAGAGATGGTGGTACCTGTGCACGAATACTAATCATACTATTTTAGATTTTAATGATTTGTCATTTGGTGCGAAATTGAGATGACGAAATAGAAAATTTTTTCTTGTTTGGCCAATAACCCTCCGCGCCCGCGCCGCCATACGAAACTTTGACAAAACAATCAGTAAGAGTCTTCTCTTTATGCTATCACCACACTTGGCTATTCGCTTATTTGCTAAAATATTTGACGAATAGGTGGCTTACTACCATCTCTTAAAACCATGCAAAATCCAGTGAGTAAGAGGGACAGCGCAATACATGATGTAAGGCGACATCTCCCTTACTCACTGGATCTTGCATGGTTTTAAGAGATGGTAGTAGCCACCTAGGTAAAGTAGGGAAATAACGCAAAAGTTTTGGCAAATATACCGTCCACACAGTCAATTAGGCAAATATTCGTATACAAATAGCCAAATTTGGTGGTAGCATTACGTTTTTGCCTTTAGAGCCACGAAACCTAATGCTACCACCAAACTTGGCTATTCACGTTGCCAAAATATTTCACGAATAGGCAAAGTAGGCAAATAACGCAAAAGTTTTGGCAAATAATATTATACCGTCCACACATGGTCAAATAGGCACTTATCATTAGGCCACCAGGGGGGTTACTACCGTTTCTTAAAACCTCACCACTCAATCGTTCTTGCATGGTTTTAGGAGATGGTAGTAAGCCACCAGGTGGCCTACTATTATCTCTAAAAACAATGCAAGTTCCAGTGAGTAAGCGAGACAGCGTAAATACATGATGTAAAGCGACATCACCCTAAAGCGCACCCTAGACGCTCATGCGAGCATGATGGAAAACCATCAAACAAAGGGATGGTACTCGAAAGGTGAATTGAATTGACTGATTTCCAAACAAATAATGTAAAGTGTGCCTTAGGCACACATTACATTATTTTACATGATTTACGATGGAACAATTAAATCAACTGATTTCCAAACAAATCATCGCAAAATTCTTGATATAAATTAAAAAAAATAAATTGATTTGTTTAGAAATCAGTCGATTCAATTCACCTTTCGAGTACTATCCCTTTGTTTAATGGTTTTCCATCATGCACGCATGAGCGTCTAGGGTGCGCCTAAGCTATAAGTTTCAATGCCATATTGTGAATTATTGCCACATCAAAAAAAAAAGACAAAAGTTTTTGTCTATGGATTAAGTAGCCTTTGTGACGTCACACTATTGATTGTGAAAAGAAAGATCGTCTTTTGGTGGAGACGCCATCTTAAAATAAAGTGATATAAGTTTTTGGTAGAGTAGATAATAAAAATCTAAAGTAATCTTTATTGTAATATAAGCATTCGAGCTTAGTCAATTTATATTGCGTAATACCAAGTATAGCGGACCAAGGTAGATATTTATTTCGCTGTTGTAATTTCCTAGAACGACAAAAATTTGTGTTATTTACCGTTCTTCTACTTCTATCTTGTTAGTACCGTTATTAAGAGCTAAAATAATTTACCTAGTTATGTTTCTGTAGGATATTAAGTGTAACGTATAAGTCATGAGAAAAATTGGTTGCCATCGATCCAGTGCTCAACGTACGGATGTTACACGTCAATAAACTTGTAAGGGTTGGGCTACTGTGTCTGTGCTGTGAAAGTGATTCGTGTTTCAGTGTGTAAAGCGTTAATTTGGGGACCTAACGGTATATGCTTTGCCAATTGAATAGTAAAAAATGAATTTACTAGTGCAAAAGTGAAATATGTACCTAGTGTTTATAGGCTGTCAAGTTCTACGTGAATGTAACCTTTTGTGAAGTGTTGGTTACGCTGGTTACAGTTGGTGGTCAGAGCGAGCGTGTTCTCCTGATGGTGTGTACATCGCAGCATGTCTGCACTCTCGACGCCGGGCGGTGGAGGCACTACGGCGCAGACGAAGCCGACGTCCGGCAAGCAAAAATACCAGAAGTTGGACATCAATAGCTTGTACTGCACTAACAGGGTTTGTAACCTTTATTACTTTATTGCATTTAGGAAGAGAGACAAAACTCAATTGCTATTTCACATTAATAGCAAACAAATATTGCTAAGTCACTAACTCACTAACATTATTTACATTCATTGTGAATAAGTTAGATTTGTTAATGAAATAAGAATTTCCAATATGTTACACAATTTTAAAACAATTTCACTTATGAAAGTATAAATTGAATAAATTTAGTCAAATATTTAGAGAAATTTAGAGAATAAAAAATTTAAAAACTACTAGTAAGATCAGATATCTTGAAACCTACTAGGCCGAGCCGCAGACAACTGGTAGCTGATATAATAGATACCTGTAAGGGTTTGTGTTATCTATCACCACTAAAGATGCTTGAAAACAACAAAACAAAAACATACCTATTCTTTGTTTTAATTTTTGTATAGGTATGTTTACAAAAAGAAAAATTAATTATTATTGCATTCCTAGACATTCCTAGATAACTTTGATGAATTATAAAATAAACAGTTCAATTTACTGATATGGTTTCAGTTGAATGGACTGACCTTGAAGGTCTTGTAGAGAGAACAAACTGGCAATACAATGGTTGTTAAGTGTTGACCTTGCTTCCTTGTAAAGTGAAGTAGCTAGGAATCAGAATGGTTTTCTTTATATAACACTGTTGCCTGCGGCCCCACTCTTGTGGTACTTAGTTATATCGCGTCTAAAAGTAATCTATCTTTAAAATCTAGGTTTTAACTATATCCGTATAACGTTTGTATGAAAAAAAACAAAAAATATAGATAACTTGAAACAAATCGCATTAGCAAGAACACTTAACTAATTACACGTTTACCACCACTAAATAATTATAAACCCCGGGGTTTTTTAATTATTCCGTTTTTTAAAAGTCGTCCTTTTGTTTCATTTTCCATCGCCATATTTAAAACAAAACCCACCCAACCACAACTGAACTGAAACATCATGTCACTCTGACAGTTGCTAGCATTGTCAAATCGACATTGACAGTTGATTTAATTGATTATAGTAGAGTACTAGGTTAGGATATTAGGAAAGTCAATATATTTATTGCTTTGCACTTTCTTTATGTAGACCGCAATCTACAGAGTTCAAGTCAGTTTGAATGACAGTGACATTGGCAGTTGTAAGTCGTGGCTCTATGCGAATGTTTCACTTTCTACATTGCCATATTTAAGTTCTGGTAACATAATTTATAATAAAAATCTAGTTTTTTTTCCCGGGGGTTTAAAAATATTTTATTTACAGAAATGTATTTCTGGGACTCTTATGATGTTGTAAAAAAAAAATCAACTCATCCGTATTTTTTTTTTATTCGTAAAAATTCCGCCATCATTCTTTAATCTTAATCGATCCAGTGGTTTAGGCATGAAAGGGTAACAAACAGAAAGACACTTTCACATTTATAATATTAAAGTAAGTACGGTAGGTCGACCGCCTATCTCGATTCTCTCCTCGCGTAATGGCTACTTGTATCGCTTTCGCCACATTTCGCTCCGTCTAACGCACAAAACGCTTTAAAAAAAATTTTTTTTAAAGCTTTTTGTGCGTAAAACGGCGACCTACGGGTATGGAAGTATGGATTAGTCTATGATTATCTCATGAATTTATGTTAAGAGATATTTACTCATGTAAAAAGACCTGAAGAAGAAGATAGGTATGCATTATGATCTGTGCAGTTATATATAAAATACCTTTAAGCACCCTATTATTAGCATAATAAGCTAAAGTGACCATGCATCCATCTCACATGGTTGGTATGCTTGACAGCCCACTTAATCATAAAGAAATATAGGTTTAATTTGTTTGTGCAATTATCATTGTTTATTTATTTTGAGTCAAATAAATTTCAGAACGAAAACTCTGAGCCGTCCCTAGTAAAATCTCAATTAAGCCGCAAACATGGAATGCAAAGTCTTGGAAAAGTACCTTCGGCAAGGCGCCCACCAGCCAATTTGCCCTCTTTGAAAACTGAAACTGGCCAAGACCCTAACGCCAAGTAAGTAATTTGCACAGTAATTTATGTTTGATGATAAGAACAATGGAAGAGATTTCTTAAGAAATATGCAGCACCCTTGGACTATTAGTTCTATATTCTATGTATTTTTCTTTTGTATATTTTTCTGTGTACATGAATTTGAAATAAATCACTATAATTTTATAAAAATAGGGAAAAACATTATGATGAGAACTCATTACTGTTTATATGCTTCAGCTACTTAGATAAGAATTTGGGAAGAGTTCAATCTAGCCTATGTTACATAAGATGTATTGTGGAAATCAGGTAGCCTGATGAGATGTTGGGTTCTACAAAATAAAAGGAATTTTGTAGGTGTTCTTATCTTAAGTTGTAGAATCTGTCTGAACCTCCTTTCTTAATTCAAATACCATTGCATAAATTATTACACATTGTTAAAAAGATGCAATAGTGACATAAGTACTATTTGTTTTTTAATTTCAGCTCTGTTTCTGCCGTAACTACTACTGTGTCTACACCAGCAACATGCACCTCTCAGACTATTGTAAGCATTTTTATGAGTTTTTTATAAGAAAACAATCTTAATATTGAAATATCTTTGTGTGTTTGTAATATAAGATTAACATTTCACGTGAAGATTTGACTCTCATAGCACATTTCTGATTGCATTTTGAAAATATTTTGACAAAATATTGACCTATATGGGACTTGTCTATTGAAAGTACTTTGAGGAGTTTAAAAAAATGTCTTACTATCAAGTAAGAAATTTTAAACTCAGTCTGACATGAATAAATTTTGTAAATTTTTAGTTTTTGTATAATTATATGCACATAATTATTTATTTGTTTCAGCCTACGACAGCCACCAGCAATGTGGCTGCGTCTACTTGTCCGAGCGGCTGGGTGCCACTGCCACCTCCTTCATCACCTCACTTCCGCACAGAGTTCCCCTCATTGGAGGCAGCTGCCCAACCTTCACATCGTTCTTCAGATCATTCAACATCTCAGCCACAACTCAGACCACAAAGTAAGAATTGTAACCTTTTTCGTACCCTATTTAATTTTTTTTGTATCACTCAAGTTGGATGCATTAATTAGTTACAATATACACAATCAATCTGGACAAAAAAATCAGGTATTGCTACAACCCAAAATGGCGAGACCAATTTTGATAATTTCAATTAGAAGGTTCAGAAGGATGAAAATTAAAAGAAATTGTAAGGAAAATAGTAAAAACAGCAATTTTATTTTCCCACACGAACTTGTAATACCTGTCAATCAGTATTTGGAAGTATGAAATTTTCAATTCAACTAGTAAATAAATAACCATTCAGCAGTATGTAAAGCTGTGTGTGTGATTGTGCAGCGGAAGGCAGCTGGACGTGCGGTGGCGGCGCCAGCGTGCGCGCAGACTCAGCGTCGCCCGCGCCCGTCGCACAGCAGACGCCCGCCTTCAGAGCCATTCTACCCTCGTTTGTAAGTACCATACAATACTTCATACAAATGCCCTGATAGTAAATCATTAAAAGATCATGTCAATTGAAGGGATAATGAAAGATTCACTAAAACCTTTGGAGGGAGTCTATAGCTCCAAAGGGAATATCTTCCCACCAGGCCGGTTATCATGCCTGGAGAACCGCAGCTTCGATGATGTCTAGTCAGAGCATATCCTCCAGCCATAGTAGAAACTGTGCAAGCGTGATTTAGACTTTCAAAGTTATTTGCTGTTTTGTATGCAATTTCGGTTTTTATTATTTATTATTAGTGCTATCTGTTGTGCGTCTTGGTAGATAGTTGTGGTGCTAGTGTCGCAACAATCTTGATAGATTTGATTGCACATTAACTTCACATTCACTGGGCAATAATTACATCAAGGTAATGAGTACGTACAAAAAATAACTCAGACATTAGTAAATAATCATTTAAATAATAATAAAAAAGAATAAGTATTTTATCAGTCACAACGTTGTCTCCACATTATAAGTCTAATTAATGTATGTATTTAGTTCTTAACTATTGTAGGTACGATAAGAAAGATGACAAAAATGCATTTCCAGCTGGTGAAAGGTAGCAGTGGCGGCGCGCTCGGGCTGGGCGCGCTGAGCTCGCTGGGCCGCGGCGGCGGGGGTGGGGGCGCGGCGGGAGGTCCCGCGGCGGGTGGTCCCGCGGCGGGGGCGGGGGCGGGGCAGTCCCGCGGGGGCCAGCGGGGAGCGCCGCCCGCGCCCGCCGCGCGCGCGCAGGACATCCTCACGGCGCGCCCCATCCTGCGCCCCGACCAGATCTCCTCGCTTGACGACATCTCGCGCGACGCCGGCTGGGCGCAGCACGACGACATCGACTATGAGTCAGTACTTTACACTACGTCAATACATATTTATTATAAGCGTTTATTTATTCATATCGTGTAGGCGTGTAATAATGGGGTGCTAAAACGCATGTCAGGAAAAGGGGCCGCCCTTATGAAATACTATTTTATATTTATGTATAATAGTTCAGAATGTATATCAAATTTTCTTTTTTCAGCCAAAAATTGGACTTTTCTGATGGAGAATCATCAGCGCCAAGTAAAGGTAATAAGAATAATAACCGGGCCAGTATTGAATCGGAGCGCGTTGACAATAAAATCCAAGAGCTCACCGATGAGGAGCAAATTTGGGCGGAACGGCGACAGAAGCAAAATAATGAAATGGCGCAGGTGATAGCCAGAGCACGCCAGAGGAAGGAGGAGGAACAACGGCGGCAAATGCGGGATGGTGCGCCCAAGGATTCTCGCGACAGAATAGACAGAGATCGGGACCGGACAGACAACCGCGACAGAGAACCCGATAACAGGGAAAAGGAGAGAATCGACAACAGAGACAGGGAACGACCTGATAACAGAGAAAGAGATCGCAACGATAACAGGGAAAAAGAACGTAGCGATCATCGTGATGCCAGAGAAAAGGAACGTGTAGATAACCGAGATAGAGATAGAATTGAAAGCAGAGACAGGTTTGACAATAGAGATCGTGATAGAGATATTAGAGACAGGGACCGCGAAAGAGATAGAGGTCGTAATGATAACAGAGATCGCCAAGATAGCGATAAAGATAGAATGGATGTTCGCGATAGGGACCGTAACGAGAGAGATCGCGGCGATAGAATGGATCGAGAAAGATTTGATAGAGGCTCTGACAGGGGAGAGCGCGATCGCGACAATAGAGACCGCGACCGAGACCGCATGGACCGCGATCGAAATGACAGAGATCGCGACCGCGACTTTAGAGACAGAGATCGTGATTATGGTCGTGATCGGGATCAACCTGGTTCTGCCTTTTCCAAAACGTTCCAAAACAATATTCCACCACGATTTTTAAAACAACAACAGAATCGTCAACAAGATGACCAGCACAAGGGGTGGGCGTTTTCAGGAAAACCAGCGCCCAGACGCCAGGAGCCGCCGTCATACAATGCACCACGGCATAACGGACGCCGCTCATATTCAAGGTTTGTTTATTTTTTTTTTCATATAATTCTACTATTTGGTGCATTATCACAAATAAATCTCTCTTTTTTAGGATATATAATCATGTTTTAATTTTATTTCAGAGATTTCTCTGATCGTGAAGATGAATTTAGAAGAGACAAAGATGGACCTGGGCCGCAGTGGCGGTCTGAAATGCAGGATTACGATAGAAGTGGAAGAGAATTGGATAGATCTAATTCAAAAGATTCTTATAAAGAATATGATTATAAAGAGAGAAGAAGTGAATCTGACAGAAAATCAATAGACAATTCTAGTGGTATTGAGCAGAGCAGCAGAACAGCTGCTGACAAATTGACGGAAGTATTCGAGAGGAAGAGTATAGGAGTTGCAGATTCTTTTACATCCTCAGAATCAGTGGCTCAATCGCAAACCACAGAAAGGCGCAACTCTCCGCCTTCCGCTACTGTGCAGCGGGAATCTTCTGAAAGAGATTTTGGTAAAACTTCATGGGCTGAAATCACCCAAGATGAGTTATCGACTCATCCAAAAGCCCCTGCAGAAAAACATACTTCATCTAAGGAAATTGAGCAGCTATCAAAAGAGTCTGTGGAAGATAAATCTAACTTAAGCCAGCAGCCTATGGCGGGACCTCAGCAAACCATTTCAAATCATTCAGCCATATCACCGGCTCCTCAAGTACATAAATTTAACAATCATGCTCCTAGTGGGAAAAACTTTGCTCAGAATCAACAAGTACCTCAAATACACCCATATTCTAATACTCAACAAACACAACCTTCTGTTCTTATTAACCAATCTCAATCTTTTCCTGATACTAACCAAACTATTTCTAAACCTATTACCCAACCTCTTTCTAAATCTTCAAATGACTCTATAGTACAATCTGATACACTAGCAGCCCAAAATTTAAGTAAACCAGTGTTCATATCCCAGAAATCTGAAAAAGAGCTATCGGAATCTGAGTCTGTAGTTTCTAAACCTGATCCGTCAGGATTAGTCAAGGTCGCCGAGACGCTCGCAACCGAATCTCTTCAAAGTAATGTCGACGCGCAGAAGAGGCCCGTCGACGACAAGAGGGGTGAAAGATTTAGTAACGAGCAGCTCAATAAGATTCCTATCAAAGAGCCCGCGGAGCGAAAGTCCAGCGGATCCGGGTCCGAGAAGAAAGGTAGGGGATTCGGGGGAGGAGGCGGCGGAGGAGGAGGAGGAGGAGGTGGTGGTGGTGGCGGCGGAGGCGGGTACGCGGTGTACGGGCGCGGCTGGGCCGGCCGCCGCTCGGCGCGCAGCTCGCGCTCCAACAACCGCGCCAGCGAGTCGGACGCGTCCGACGGCGCGCCGCACGCCGACCGCAAGGAGCGCCGCCGCGCGCCGCGCAGCCCCCGCGGGCCCAAGAAGGCCGAGCACGCGCCGCACGCCGCCGACCAGCTCGCCGAGAACAGAGAGCCGTTCGCGCCGCGCGGGCAGCCCTCGCGCCGGGGCCGCGGCGGGTTCCAGGGCGCCGCGCGGCCCCCGGCGCCCGCCAAGAGGGTCGCCGGATACGGACCGCCCAACACGAAGAGTCCCTTCGGCCAAGCCAACAGGGCCGTCAAGGACGACGACGTTAAGGATGGCCAGGTCGAGGATAAAAACAAATCTCATTCCAAACCGCGCACCGGTTCGTCCACCGGGCGAGGTCGTGACCGGCGACCGAAAGTCGCCGGCGGTCCGCCCAGCGGAGAAGACGAGAACTGGGAGACCACGTCCGAACATTCCGAGGGCGGCACCAACGCCCGCCGCGGCCGAGCCGGCGCGCAGCAAAAGGGCTCGCGCAACCAGGGTAACCGGCAAGGCAACGCTCGCCATTCGCAAGGAGCGAAAAAAGACGCGCCCGGAGATAACAAGACGACTGAAGTTACAGAGGCTATGACCGATCTAAAGATATCTGGCAAGAAAGACGATGAAGTTGTCGATGATGGGTTCCAGGAAGTTCGAAATAAGAAAAACTCGAAAGACACCCGGGGCTCTGTGAAAGAAGAAACTGTGAAACAACCCAGATCTCATTCGAACCAAGGTGGTGGAAGGAATGGATCATCTACTAGAAATTCTAATGATAAATCGAACTCACGAGGTTCGGCTCCGGTCGGAGGGAAACCTGTGTCTCAGTATGATAGGCCCCGTCAAATGTTGAATTTGGCGCCACGTTTCGTCAAACAAAGACAAAAACAACAAATGGGATTAGCGACTGCCTTCGGTCCCGATACTGGTGCCGCACCGCCGCCGCCGCCAGTCAACGCATGGGACAAACCTATATCGCAAACACTACGCGGCAATGTCGAGGAACCTGTAGAGGCTGTAGAAAATAAATCTAGCCAGTCGAGTCAACGCAGCACACCTGGTGATGCGCAAAACGTCGTCGAAATTAAGCCAGTTCCGATCCCGCCGACTTGTGCTGTGGCTGCGGACAAAACAGGAGTATTGGATGGAACTACACCACCAGTAGAGACCATTATTTTTGAGAATACGAATTATAAGACTGCACCGCCTGCAGAGGCTTTAAAACAAAAATATCAGCCTTGTGCTAACACTGCCAAGCCTCAAGGTGAAGAAATTGCGGAAATGGATGCACGACCTGTTACATTCAATGGTGAGGTCAGACCGCGGCCAAGATCTATCCAAGAACTCATGGCCGATAGTAGTAGACCGGTGTCAGATGCCGAAGGATCACTAGGCCTGCCAATGCCATTTGATACATCTCAAAAAGCTGAAGACTCTTCAGATATGAAACTAGATTTTACATTTGATACTGATTCCCTTGGGCAGCTTACTGAGGATAAAACTGCAAAGACTCTTGGTTTACCACGAAATGTGCATATGAGTACGTCGAACACTATTTCTCCACTGGCTGCCGATCTCAATTTAAAAATTGCCAGTGTGAAAAAAGTGTGGGAGATGCCTGCAGTGGCTGAAGGCAGTGAAGAACTACAGTTTACTGGGTTCGAGGAGACCAACACGGAGACAGGCGCGCCTCCGAACGTGTGCAAAGTGAAGCCAACGCAACAGTTGCAGTCACCGCCGCCGCAACACTACAACCATGTTGGCTACCAGGTAATTACTAATGGTATTATTTTTCCTTTTACAATACCACGGGAAGAGAAGGTCGGGAGGTCTTTTCATAAGCCATGTACCACAAGGCTAAGCACTTCACTTCTTAGCAGTAACTTTTTTTACCAGTCTATGACTCATATAACAAGGGAATGATTTTTATTCAATTTTATCATAAGGGTTTTTGACGTGACAACGTCTTAAATTAGGTTGCGGCTGGGAGTCACTTATGAAAAAGTGTAACGCTCGGTAACGTTACGATGCGCTCACAATGAGAGCGAGTGAGAGGCACGCGTCCCCTAAGAGCGAGAGAGACAGACTCAAAGTCGTTGTCACGTAAAACTTTCGCCCGTATACCGACTTTACAGGCAACCAATTTTAAACAACTATTTTTATTTACTAGGGTGGCTATGGCGGGCTATCAGTGCCATCGCCCCCAGCAGTTCTATTCAACTCGTCGCAGCAGCTACTTGGTTCCTCGCAACAACTTCAACAACAGGGAGGCCTATACGGGGCCTTCCTGGACCAGAGTCGAGGCCAATTCGGGACGTTCCCGGGAACGCCCTACGGCGCGGGCTCCGCTGCGGCATACAATTACCATCAGCAGCCACCACCAGATGGCATGGCCACTATGTTCCAGAGCCTTCCCAATCAGTATCGGATGGTAAGTGGAAATTTGAAAGTTATCATACTTCAAATTAATATTATAAATGCAAAGTAAGTTTGTTAGTTACGCTTTTACGCTTTATCTACTGAACCAATCTTCCCGTAGTTTCGCTTTCGATTGGTTCAGTAGATAGGCTGTGAAGAGGTAACAAACAAACAAATAAATATACAAACTCACTTTCGCATTTGTAATATTAGTTGGATGAGTCATTAGACCAGATTTATTTTGGTTTTCTCTCAGTCTTACGTGGTTAAATAATAAATATTAAAAAGTTCTGTCTGACAAAGATTTTTTATCTTGCATTTCTTATATTCTTTTATATTATTTTTTACAGGCTGCTGCTGGAGGTGGGGCAGCTTTCGGCCAATCGGGACAACTCGGCAATAATCCCAGTACGGTTCTGATCTCCAGTACTTCTAATTCCTTGATGTCTGCGACTGTGAAGCCTTCCAGTCAACAAATTGGTGCTATAGGTAAATATTTTTTTACATCCCTACTTGTCTTTATGCATTAAAAATAGAGGTACTAATAAGTAGAGGTAGCTCTAAATGGATGCCTGAATAAATATTTTTATTTACATAATACATATACACTCGAGGGCTAAATGGAATCTGCTGTTTTTTTTTAGCCTCACAGAAGTGAAGTGTCACAAATAATGAGAAGGTATTATAAGTTTTTGATAAGGCCTTCTAATTAGTAGTCACAAATAAATGGGGAGGATAGCTTCCAAAGTACAGGTCGCGTCATGTAAGATAAACGCTGGCTGTTAAGCTACGCAGTAGGCGATTTATCGATGTATGCGGAGAGCGCGGTGCGGGTGGGTGTCGTTCGGCGCACGCGATTGGTTCGTTGGGTTCCCGTGTTGCGCAAGTTTACTGTCTCCGCTCTCCTCCAGCGTTCCGACCTGTAATAAGGTAATCATTTACGGGGGTTTTTAAAGGGAAAGAAAACCGACACTTTGACCTCGCCGTACTTGATTTCCGAAACTTAGGTTTTTACGAGTATTTGTGCATAATATTGGTGGATTATTATACGCAAAGTGTTCGTGAACAAGCGTGAGTATTGGGGAGTGGTACATTGTCGAATACATGACTTACTGACTGACTGACTACTGACTAGGCCTTAAAGGACTAGTTTCCATGGCAAGTAATCGTTTGTTATTGTTCGGCAGGCAGTAAAGGCGGCGGCGTGGGCGGCGTCGGCGGCGTCGGCGGCGTGGGCGGTGTGGGCGGCGTGGGCAGCGTGAGCACGTACCAGCAGCAGTACCTGGGCTACTCGGGCCCGGTGGGCGAGGCGCCCTACTCCCTGCCCGGCCTGCTGCCCCGCCCCGCGCCCCCCGCCAACTCCTACTACTCGCCCTACCAGCCGCCGGCCGCGCCCGCCCCCACCTACCCGCTGCAGTTCACGCAGCCCGCGCAGTCCGGCGCGTTTGGGTCGCAGTTTATATCCTCGCAGCTGCAAGTCGCTGCCGCAGTTCAGCAGATGCAGGTTGGTGCTTTTTGTTTTAATAATAAAATTCACTTTTTATACATTTTACTGATGACATTTCAAGATGTGTGGTTTCGGAATACACGGTCCTTTAAATGCGATGTTCTAGTGGCTCTTTCCCTCTGTACGGTTCTTTTTATGACATATGATTCGGCATTATTTTTATAGCCTGCTGCCTGTCTCACATTACCGCCCGAGAGTACTGGTAAAATCAGCCACCAGTCGGAAAGAGGTTTAGGAATATTAAGACTGTTTGTCCTTCAGTCCATACAATAAGACATGGAGTCGTCTATTATAAACATCTAGGTTTGCAATCAAACCTAAGGCCCACGGTAGTTACAAATGCCACGCGCTTGCGCCTACATACCCGTTGCAATTCACACAGCCCGCGCAGTCTGGACTGATTGGATCGCAGTTTATGTCCTCGCAGTTGCAAGTCGCTGCCGCCGTTCAGCACATGCAGGTTGGATAATTCAAAGATATTGTAGTCTTATTTGCACTAATACAAATACATAAATTGCATTCCAATATCTTCTTTGTAAATACAGTACGTATTTTAGTGTCGTGTCACCCATTGAGTTTCAAAATTACAAGAAACATGATTCCTTGCTTTAAAATGCGGATATAATTCAGTGTAATTCCCGACGAGACGTCAATGCCATGTAAGAAATGCGACAAAAGCATGACCTTTGTTGGTAATTTACTTTGAAACTTACTTTTTAAGTAGGAAAGTGTAAGATTCGTTGATTGAGACTAAATTTCTTAATTCCTTTTTTGTGGATGCTAAATACACAGAAAAGGTGTTTGACTAATATTTGAAACAGTGAATTTACATATATTTTGGAAACCCCAAAGGGTAAAAATGGTACGAAATTCTTCGTGCGCAAGTCCGGTTGTACTACTACTACTATTACTTACTACTATTGTAAAGCGGTTACATTCTATTTATGCTTTCGACAGCTACATCAAGATAAACTCAGAACTTAAATTATGTGACAATGCTATAGTTAAATTTCACAAGCCTCAAGACCTAAAGGCGACCGTTCAATGTTTGTTGCAGCAACAATACCGCGCGCCGATGCAACAGCAGTACGCGGCGCCGCCTCAGCCGCGTCCGCCGCCGCAGCAGCTGAAGTCTCCTCTCCACGAGCACGCCAACGGGTTCGCGCCGCTGTGCGATTCCGCCTCGCCTACGCCAAAAGGCAACAAGCCTCAGAAGCCGCCGCACTCGCCGCCGCAGCACAAGTACCACGCGCCGCCGCCGCTCGTGCCGCAGAATATAACGCCGATGCAGCACCATCCACAGCATCAGCAGCAGGTAGTTATAACAATCATTGATATTGCCGAGGTCGACTAAAGATCTAAGTGGCATTAAGACTCGCGATTTGATTTTTCTTTAAATTTTCACTTATTAAACGATTTTCATTTAACGGAAAGGACTTTTTTATATTTAAAACGATATATCTTCCATGAACTAGGGTTTTGAACTATAATACTGAGCTGCATATATCGACCTAAAATCATTTGCTTATTTTATCTTAAAAGTTTGGTTGACAGACATTTTTAATTTATTAGAAAATGTAATTGCTTTGCAATAACGTTGGCTTAATATAATGTATACATATGAACCTTTCAAAAATTAAAAAAAAAGGACAATGCGAGCACTGTTTTGTTGGCACCATTGTAAAATTTGATACGATGTTGTTTCGTCTCAAGAAATCAGAGGAAGAAAAGTACTGTACATGTCTCGGCCGTCATTGCAATTTGCGCCCTCATATTTTTTAAAGGATAGGGCGAAGCTTCAACTGCGCTTAGAGGCCTTGCAATATAACTCTGCTGTAAATTGCTTCATTTCTGGCCTCGATAATGTACTATTTATTCATTATGAAGAGTAATATGTATTAAAAGGATAATTATTACATGTACCCTAAAAATTTTTTTTTCAAATTCATATTCACTTATTACTTGTAAACATGTGTGTGACAGTTATTCCTAGAGATGGCTATACAAGCTTATTTTTATATGAATAGGTAGTAAAATTAAAACAGCAAAAAAAACACCTTATCAAGGCGAACAGGCGGACTAAATTCATAAAAAAACGAGTTCGTACACCCATCCCTAGTAGTCGCCGTAGTCTGTCGCCGAGTGCACTATTGGCAGACTAGCCGACATAATACACGTAGTATTTCCGGACGTAGCAAATGATGGGCGGCAACAACGGGCGGTGCGGCGGCCCCGGCGGGGGCGGCGGCGGCGGCGGGGGCGGGGTGGGCGGCGGCGGGGGCGGCATGCCGCGCGGGCTGGCGCCGCGCTACCCCGCGCCCATCCAGCGCCCGCCCGTGCCGCTGTACCGCGCGCCCGCCCGCCACCACGCGCCACGGCCCAACCTCTACTACCACCACCATCAGCGCAGTGAGTCACCATATTTTATCTCCTCAGACTATTTATTAGCAGAGTTCACCACGCATAGAAAACATTAAAACGGCAGTTTCATCCTAACTAATATTCACCATCATTTCGAGTGGGCGTCACGGTCGATCGACCATGCACGCCCTGGTGTCAGAGTTCTTCGGAACCGCCTCTCGGCCTCTGGCGTGGTTCCTTTAACGACTAGATGGCAGCCGGGACCAACGGCTTAACGTGCCTTTCGAAGCACGGAATCATCTTTATTATCAAACAATCAGGTGATTCAAGTCTGCAATGGCCTTACCAACCTGGAAACAACTAAACAAAGTATGCTTCTCGTGGGAATCGAACCCAAGACCGGAATGGTACCACTGGACCACGGAGGCAGTTAAGTTACCTAATATTAAAAATGCGAAAGTGAGTTTATTCGTTTGTTACGCTTTCATGAGCGTAAAGAGGTAACAAACAATCAAACAAATATACAAACTCACTTTCGCATTTATAATATTAGTTGGGATTGATGTTCGTTAGTCTGACTAAAACTGATAATGTTAATTTGAATTAAGGAGTAAGTCTTACATTATAGAAACAACATTAATTACTGCTTCTTATAGTGTTAATTTGGTAATGGCCCTGCTATAGATTGCATCTGGGTACACAGTGCTTTTCTTAATGACCTTAAGGTTAATTGGCAGATAGCATTAAATTATTCATTATACCTTTTGTTCATTTTCTGTCTTTTGTGAAAAGATTTCTCAGACGGCGTTAGGCGTCCATGGGCTACGGTGCCTCATAAAAAATAAGTGGAAAGTAAAATATAGTCAGTACCACTAGCGTCATATTTTTATGCTGCCTGAAAGCATTTGACAACCTTATGACTGTCATAGCAATAACACCAATTTGTTTCAACATTTCTTCTACGTGCCTTCCAAAGCCCGGTCTCTTGGTCCTGTTATGTATTCTCCTATCACACAATGAGGGTTTTCAATATTTTAGTTAACAGTATCTACACTGGGCAGTCTGGACGCCACTAAACAGACATCGGGCGGATGTTGGAAGGTGCTAAGAAAACCGTGTCAGATGGGGCTTTTCTAGCAACAAACTGTGTTACTGCGGTGAGGTAATATCAATGACCTCCTATCATGCCCCAACTGCCTCGTTTCTTGCACTAAGGATGATTTGAATGTTACCAGGCAAAAGAAAAGATCATGTACTAGTCAAATTAAATAGTGTTGTCCAAAACAATTTCGACTGTTTTAGTTATAAAGGTGTCAATCCATGACTTATCCTGGAAAGTTATAGTTTTCTTATAATAATATCAATATCTTATATTGACTACTATATGTATTGGTTGTTTGCTATTGGATGTTGCTGATAATTCAGTGATGGGTTATTTTATTTTTCATTTTTTTTATTTTTCTTGTTTAATTTATATTGCAAAGTAACTATTTGACGGGCCATTCCATTCATTAGTGGTACCCTATTGGTGACAATGATTTCTGGTTCTGTTGATACCGTTTGTAAATTGAAGTTGTATGTGTTTCGTCAGACGGAGCTGGCAGCGGCGAGCGCGCGGCGTCTGCGGGCGAGAGCGCGGGCGCCGCGGAGGAGGCGGGCGAGCCGGCCGCGCCGCCCGACGCGCCGCCGCCCGCCGAGGTCAAGGCCGACTGAACGCCGCGACCGCACACACGCTGTCTACTGCCCACGCGCACGCTCGCCACACGCGCGTCGCACTTAGATGCCACCTCTCAAACACGCGATGCGACAACACGGTGCTGATTCGCAACATTCCCTGTCCCTGCGCCGTTGTACGATCCAGACTGGAATGGGCGGCGCGAATCACATCACGAATTTGACAAGGCGTCGCACGAGCACGCCGTCTTTGGCTACGTCGCATCGCGTATTTAAGTATGAGCCCGTAGGTTTTCGGTATTTTAATTAAGTCGTAAATTATGGAAGTGATTTTAAGATTATTTAAGATGTGTACGGATCGATGCGCCCCGCGAACCTGTCGATCGAAGTCCACCGTTCGGGCCGGCTCCGAACGACGACGCCGTGCGAGATGCGCTCTGTTTGTATGTAAATATATTGATCGGACGGACGTCCGGCTATTTGACTGTTACTTTAAGTATATATAAATGCGAACGGTCGGTGACCGCACCGCGACCGATGCACCGAGGACCCGCGTCCGGCTGACCGATGCTGCCTCGACCTCTCACTAGTGAATATGTAGCGACGGTTTTGCAAAACGCATGTCGATGCAATATAAATGAATAATAAATGTAATTTGGAACTAAGACGGTCAAATGTCACTCGGCATGCGCCGAAAGACATGCGTTTCAACTTCATGTATCATAACCAATTATTATATGCGAATAAAATTATTATGACCGAACTTATTTGTTTCATTCTCTTCTCAAAATCAAATTTTGGGCCTTATTTTGATAAAATTTGTCTGTTTTCGAATAAGTCAAACTAAATAGTAGATTGTTATACAAGGAAAGAAAAGAATTATTCCCGTGTGAGCCATTAGACGCCTGAGCGTAGAATAGTAATTGTTATACAAGGGAAGAAAGGAAAAATTCCCGTGCGAGGTATTTAGACAGGAATTATTCCTTTTACCCGTGTTAAACACTATACTTTTCATTTCGAATATAAGGGAAGTAAAAAAAAGAAGTCTCTAAAATTAATAACAGTAAAATCATGAGTTAGTAGGTGTTGATAATTCAATAAGTTTTAAATTTTGAATATGGAACAGGGGGGGGTCTCTCCGTTCCGCTTAAGATCAGCACACACCAAGAGCATTGCAGAGGGGTTACCATCAACTGTTTTAGCGAGTTTAGTTTTATCAAAAAAATTAAAATGTAAAATAACTTCTTAAGGTGATGTTCAGGACCATCGCGTTTGTATATTTGTTTATTTTACACTGTATGTCCATATATTTAAGAAGTTAATATTTTAGTGTTACCAGAAAATGCATTGCTCTTGGTGGGTGCTGACCCTATTAATTATTTTTTTAAATTCACACTGGCTGTTTATACTTTCACGTTTTTTAAGAAATTTTTCGTTGTCAATTTACTTCCAAAGTCACAGACCAGACAAAATATTGTTCTATATTTTGAAATTTCATTCCTGCCTTAGGGAAGAAAGTGATTACTATGGGTTTTTTCGGCCCGTGGGAGGGCATGAAGCGTTTTCCACCCTATACTCAGATCAGGAAAATACTACTTTCCGAGTATGAGAAATATTTTTTGTTGTTGTTTTAAACACTACTTTATTGTGCCTATCTGTTGGGAATTCAGTTTTAAATATGGAACATACATCGCGCGTCAGGGATCGCTTAAGATCCCGCCGGACCATCTGTACCATCACCAAGAGCATTGTAGAGGGGTTACCATCAACTGTTTTAGTGACATAAACTATGAAGTATACTACTATTTTCATAAAAATTAGAATGCAAAATTAAATAAAACTACGTAGTGGTTATTTTTCACTGTATGTCCATATTTATAAAGCTGATATTTTAGTGTTATCAAAAAATGCTTTGTTCTTGGTGTGCTGACTACGAAGCAAACTGTGTATTTGCTTCGTGGTGCTGACGTGATTATATTCTCTTTGGTGCTGACCACCTCTGTTCTGTGGTGCTGACCCTGATAAGTATTTTTTTTAATTCACACTGGCTGTTTTTTATACTTCCACTTTTTTTGATGAAGGGTCACCTGTCATGTCAGTGCCCAGCCCACTCCGGTTGGTTCATGGTTAACACTTTAGCTGATTTTACTGTCCACGAAATTGTTAAATGCTATTTAAATGCCCATCAAGGGTTTCATTACAATAATAAATGATGAATATCATTGCTTTGAAAAAAAAATTTCATTAAATATACTTGTTTGGCTTTATACGTCTCGTTTAAGGTATAATCAATATCTGATGAAAATCGCATTATACGGCTCGTAATTACTCATCGCAGTCGCTTAATGCAACTCAAAAAAGTTCTACTTTTTTAATTTCTCATACTCGGAAAATAGTACTTGTCTGATCTGAGTATAGGGTGACAACGCTTCGACCCTCCCTGGGTGGGAAAGAAATTTAATAAAAATAGAACTTAATTATGTCTTTATTTGGGTCAGCACTCACCAAGAACAAAGCATTTTTTGATAACTAATTCGCTGACAGTAAAGAGATAACAATAACAGTTAATTGTTATCTAGGTACGTTAAGAGACGTTACTGTCAGCGAAAGTGTTAATGAATATTTCATATCTGTAGGGCGTACAGTGCAAAATAAAACAATATGTTTTTATTTTAACAACGCGAGTATCACGTTTGAGCGGGACAGAAAGGCCTCTGTGAAGTTTATATTTTATTTGTGTATATTTTCTTTTCCATATTTAAAAATTTAAACTGTATACATCATAGATAAAAAAAAAAGTATGTACCATGTTTTTATTATAAATAAATTAAAAAAATACTACTTTTTTTTTTACTTATATCCATACTAATATTATAAATGCGAAAGTCTGTCTGTCTGTCACCTCTTCACGGCTAAACTGCTGGACCGATTGTGATGAAATTTGGTAGGGATGTAGTTAACGACCTGAGGTCAAACATAGGCTTCTTTTGGGCGCGATATAACCGAGTCCCACGCGAGGCGGAGCCGCGGGGAACAGCTAGTTTTAAATATTTTTAACACTTAAAAGTACCTGATACTTCCTACTCGGACAACAATCTACTATTGAACCATTGGATTACTGCAGATTATGAACGAATAGGTATGACCAGGAAATCATGCTAGAGGTTGTCATTAAAATCTGATTTTGTAATGTATAAGTAATCAAACTGCTTAGCAGAGTGAGTACAAATTTCAAAATAAATTTCCAACGAGGGTCAACAGCCAGACGGGATTCGCTTTGTTCGAGTCCTGCCGACAGCTTGGGACGTTTACCTCGCTCATTCGCTATGAACTAACATTTTCCTTGTTATTTAGGTACTTCTTAGTCGTGGTGAAAACATTTTGTTTTCAACTATTCCTACGAATCCCTATTATATTTTTACTTTTGATTATTGTAAATACGAACGTACCTAAATGTCTGATTATGTCGTCGTCGTTGGTATGTCTGTTATGTCGTAATGGTCAATGGAACCGATTGAGATGAAACTTGGCATGGCAAATTTAATTACCATTATTTTCTTAATATTAATGAAATACAAAAAGGGACTTATTTTTATATATTGAATATGTTGCAGTTACTTAAAATGAAGTAAGTACCTAACTATAGTTAATGAAAAAGTCCACCTGAAAATTTCTCTACGATAATACCCATACTTCCATCTTTCTTCTATACTTCTATTACTAATCTTATAAAGAGGAAAGATTCGTATTTTTGTATGTATGTTTGTAATGAATAAACTCAAAAACTACTGTGCAGATTTCAAAAATTCTTTCAGCATTGGAAAGATTAATTCATCCCGAGTGACATAGGCTTTGTATGTACCACGGGCGAAGCCGGGGTGGACTACTAGTACTTAATATTATAAATGCAATATTCTGTCTGTCACGCTTTCAATACAAAACTAAACCGCTGGGAAGATTTTGATAAAATTTGGTATAGGTATAGTTAAAGACCGCGTGTAAAACATAACTAAGCTACTTTGGACGCGATATAACCGAGTCCCACGCGGGCAGAGCTAGCTATATGCAAAAGTGCAATATTGCATGTGTGTGCTAAGTGCTGGATTAGCAAAGTGGTTCAAGGATTTTCTTTGTGTACGAGCATTTTTTGATATTTTAAAATGTACGCACCAGATAAAATCATTCTTACTAACTTTATTTTAAGAGATGTTTGTTAAAATTAAAATGACTACCAACATTACCTGACGTGACAGATCTCCCTCAAGCCCAGTATGTAGTTACACCTCTCTTGCGAGTGGGTAACTCATGGTCTATCAAATCACTAACAGATAAAGTGAGATGTTTTTGTTTTTATTGTTGAATTTTCAGCTCAATGACCACGGTCAATGACTAATAGTCCGGTCAAATTAGACATTTGACCCACGACAAATTCAGGGGAAGCTGAAAATTCTTACAATTGTTTAAATCATAATTATAAACATTGTCTTAAAAGTCCCAATCGATCCCATGTAAGGAAAAAAATTTTGCGGGGTAAAAAGGTCCAAAAAATGGGTTTTTCGCGATGTTCTTGAAAACGGTAAGTTTTATCGCAAATTTACCTCGACATAATTTGTAGATTAGGAAATTTCCTATAAAAAAGGTATTAATAATTTTTTTCTTAAAAGCCACCGCTTCTGAGATATAACGATGCAAAAAATTGCAACTTGTAAGCGCGCGCCCATATACTTGCGCTAAGTACACTACCTCAGAGGTGGCGTGGAAACGTGTGCGTTTATGACGCTTGCAATTTTTTGCATCGTTATATCTCAGAAGCGGTGGCTTTTAAGAAAAAAATTATTAATACCTTTTTTATAGGAAATTTCCTGATCTACAAATTATGTCTGAGGTAATTTTGCGATAAAACTCGCCGTTTTCAAGAAAATCGCGAAAAACCCATTTTTTGGACCTTTTTACCTCGCTAAAATTTTTTCCTTACATGGGATCGATTGGGACTTTTAAGACAATGTTTATAATTATGATTTAAACAATTGTAAGAATTTTCAGCTTCCCCTGAATTTGTCGTGGGTTTACTAATTTTTTGGTCTAATTTGACCGGACTATAACCTTGTATGTATAACAACAGGTGAGTAATCACAACAAATTGTTGTCGATATTCCATTCAGCCGATAGACAAAGGATTCCCTCGAGTATCTATTGGTTTCCATTTATAGCTAAAAAAGTCTTTTTGTTATAGTTATTATTGCTCGAGAAAAAATAAACCATTAGACTAAGTATATAGCACACTCTACACTTTAAAATATTAAACTTAGCATTAGGTATATAAATAAAAAGGGCCATGAAATGGAGTCTGGTCTGGACGATTCACATCACTAAGGATTTTTTTTTCTGGTAAATAAAAATATATGGTGCTATAAGTAGGTAAAGTATTTGAAACGTGTCTCGTTAATGCTAATTACACTGACCGGTCAATTTGTTTTAACGATTCATTAGTAAGAGCATAACTGCATTGCATCGACATACTTAGTTATAGGCATAGCGCGCGGTTCTTTAATTTTTTTTGTAAGTAAGTACTTATTTCATTATCTAATTCTACTAACATGCTGCTGTATAGATAAAACAAGCAATAAAACTAATCGATGATTTTGTCTTTGGCGGTTACAACTCTGTTAAGTTACGGACAAGAGCATCGGGCAATTTGATAAATTTATTTAACCCCGCAAGCCTCTCGAAATTGACTCCCGGTTTATGAAAAGCTTGCGCGGTATACGACAATATTTGTTAGAGTGCCCTGAGTTACATGGCGTTTACTTTTAAAATGTCTTGAAAAATCTCATTAGAAATTTTGATAACAGTGTTTGATGTAGATTTTGTTTCCTACCGTAAACTCTGTTAGCTTGTGGAAATATTATATTATTTTTCGTTTATTATATTGTCCAACTTATCAGAGCTGGGTTTAATCACATTAATCAAACAGCGGAAATTAGTACTTAGATAAGGAGACGACGTAATTTACAGAAGATTAAGGGCGCTTAAGAAATAATGATTCACCCCACCAGGTCCCGTGCACAAAAGTAGATTCAAGTATATTATTCTCTACAAGCGCCTTATTTTTTAATTTTGAACCGAACTTTAACCATTAGCTAAAAAGTATCCTATGTTTATCCCAGGTTTTTTCCAAAGATCACTATCATCATACCCATAGTTAGCATAAAGAGGTAATTGACAGACAGTGTTACTTTCGCATTGTTGTTGGGTATGGTTAAATAAAATTGTTCTGTTTTGCTATTTAAATAGGTTATGTACTACAGGATCTGTAACTTTCCGGCAACTTATTAGAAATTTTAGGGAGTGGTATGCATTCCAGTGATAGGAGCGGGGTTGGTGCTCCTATGTTTACCGTGATCAGTGCCAAAAGCTTAAGACGCGAAGCGGGTTAATCGGTCCGAGCTGATATTATTGTGGTGTAACAGGTTTTGTCCTACATTGTGTGAAAATAAATAATCAAAGCATTGTGTACAATACAATATATATATATATATATATATTGTGTACAATAGTTTGTAGTGTACGTAAGTACTATAATATAGATATACTGATACGTAACCTAAGCACATAAGCACCTTATCAGTAAGTAATTTATTTTCATATAAGTATAAAAAATAAAATAGGTGTATATACATATTAACAACGTCTGATAATATGGTTTTGTAGGTATTTCGTGTTAGATTCTACGTATAAACTAAATATTTAACATTTTGTGTTGGAACTTCAGATTGTAGAGTATAAGTCCCCGTACATATATGCATTTCTTCGTTATAAGTATTTCCTGAAGGAAGTAAAGCGGCGGCCTAGCAAAAACATAATTTTTAAAAGGTGAGGCCGTTGGTGCAAGCAAAGATTTCCCACTGACAAAATTGAAAAACAATGCTGTTCCTCCACACCACACATTCTGATATACAGCTCCTTTGAGTACTTATTAGGTTATGTATCTTCTCTGCAGTTATCCATCGGTCTTTTACAAACGTTTTATCGGATATGAAAAATTCAATGGAAATTGATTGAATATAAGTTAGGTATACTACATTAGTTTATAAAAACTGGTCAGATACATACGTGTTTCTTTTCGTCCCAGCAATATTTATGTTATAACTAGCTGTTGCCCGCGGCTCCGCCCGCGTGGGACTCGGTTATATCGCGCCCAAAAGTAGCCTATGTTTGACCTCAGGTCGTTAACTACATCCCTACCAAATTTCATCACAATCGGTCCAGCAGTTTAGCCGTGAAGAGGTGACAGACAGACAGACAGACAGACAGACTTTCGCATTTATAATATTAGTATGGAAGTATGGATATTCAAATAGTAAAATCTTATTTGTTCCACCAAGGTCACATCTGCCCATTAATTTTGCCTTAACAGGTTAAACTATCGGAGAACAACCCAATTTATCCACCTCGCTGAAATGCATTCGTATGTAAATCAGATAACAATTCTATATCATTAAAATGAAAGCCTGAAATCATTGTGTATGGTTGGGCAAAAGGTTATCTGCCCCCAACTGCACATCTAGGAAATATGTAGCTGATTAAATAAGAACAAAAACGTAAATAGCGATGTATATATTATTTTAGGCCGAAATTATGTGTCTGATGACTCATATATGTCACCTACCCTTCCTATCTATCATAATAATGTAGATTCAGATAAGCTTTTTATATTTCTGAGAACTAATATGTCGGCGATAGTACCAACCAATTCAACAAAACTTAGCTAAGTACTTTTCTATTTGTTCATTGTTATATTTTGTTCTGAGTGGGAGTTAGTCATTGCATTTGCTTCGTGCTCTGCTCAGTCGCCCGCCAGTCACAAACGAGACCGTCTGACCGGTCGTCGCCCACCGTCAAGGCGCATGCATGTAGTTCACAAACTTTCTCTTCGTCTAAATATAAATAAACAGTACAAAAATAAATATGCCTATTTGCTAGCACTTGATTAACGTTCCGGTTAGATATTAATGTGGTGACATTTAAAGTGAAGGAAATTGTGATATTTCTTAATTGCAATTAGTTCCGAAGTACAAAGAAGGCAAAGTGAGATTGAGTGATATGTTAAAAATGTAACAATGGAATTTACAATGACATGAGCAAATCTACCATTTGATAAAGCAAGTTTTTATACACAAAATATTTAATTCCATTCCATTAGTACCTACATAAACAAAAAGACAGCTGCTGGCGAAATGGGAAAAGAAGGGAAAGATTACGGTAAGTTGTAAAACTAGGTAACTACCTGACTCTATTGTGATTCAATGTAGTGTAGAAAAAAAAGTAGATTTTGTTATTTTTCCCCACAAAGGATGGATCGACGCTACCTGAGTGAGACTTAAAGGTAGGTAGGTACATACAAGATAGGGGAATTTCAAGTAAAACAATATGACAGGTAAGTATTAAGTAGGCACCTACCAACACAATTGCAATACGTAGGTACTTGAATAAGTAAATACCTACAACATACATCGATTTGAAGATTTTAAACGAATAAAATCATTTATGTATCAGATACAAACACTCATCATTTGTTTAGCCGTGGTTTAGCCCAAATTCGCCAGTGTGGAATTTATTATGATCTTTTGAAAAATGTGATCCTATCACAGGGTTCCGGTTCCTAAGTGGAAAATCCGTTCTAAACGAATGCTTATGTTACGGTTATGAAAAATATGTCATTTACGAATACGATATGGTGGTTTACGTACTGATTAAAAAATATTATTGGGTTTAGTCTCTTTTTGTTCATATAGGCATTTAAGTCATAATCATAACGTACATTTAGCTGCTTTCTACTCGTTATTTATAATTATAATTATTTTTCTAAAGTAGTAGGTAGTAGGTAGGTATTCAACACATGGTTTACATTTAAGTACTTACTTTAATTTGTCCATCAATCTAAAACATTTGTATAACTGTATCATTACAGCTAGTACGAATTTTTAATGATAAACGTCATAATGGCGGTCATTACATATATACCTACTATAACTCGTAGAAAAAATGTTAACTATATACCTATTGGGTTTCTTTTTTCTTCAAAAACCTAACACGGGGGTCTTCGGCGAAGCAATAGAAGACGAAAAGTAGGTATATTATCTAAAAAAATATTTAAAATTATAGTATTTTATTGTATGTAAAGCTCTATTTTACCACAATAAAACGATATTCAGCTAAATTTCACGGGTGTTTCCGTCCAAGGCAAAAAAAACATGTAACATCAACGTATCTAGTCCGTACGTGTATATTCGTGGAATTTTATAATTTTATATCAATCTGCGCTTCATTACCTATACACACAAAAGAAAAAGCTAACCAAACATGTTTAGCTAGCCAATGTAAAAAAAGATTCGTTAGGCAGAATAGTTATTTGCATTGTAATAATTTCGATTTTCAAAGTTCAGAACCGTTTATAACAAAAATAGTAAACAAATCTGAGTTAATTGTTAGTTATCTAAAATCGGCATCTATTTTAGGTTCAGAAATATATAATAATGTCATTCCTAATACCTCGTAATATCATTCTTTTGAGTGTAACACATTAATATGTAAAAATTCGGTCCTTACCGATACGACGATATAAAAATCATTTCAAAATAATATGGACATCACTAGCGCCACGTGTCATCGCGGATGTTGTCGACGAGCGCGCCAGTCAGCCACCGAACGTAGGGTCAGACGGACGGGTTGTTTGTTTTGGGAGTGCCACGCGTTCCGCGACACGAAGCCTAAAATTGTCCTTACCATACTGAAGCGTCATAATCGGGTAAGTAACGGTTCATTTTTTATAATTCATACGTAGATATATACATAAGAATGACGTTATATATTACGAAATGTTTATACACTTAAAAATGTACTAAAATGGGTGTTTTTGAATTAAATGTTTGAAATGTCCTTACCAGTGCTGTCCTTACCAGCCCAAGGGTGAGGCTACGGTAAAGACAGAGTGGATACGGTAATGACTATTTGTAAAAAAAGTTATAAATGCTTTGAAATGATTATAAGAACTACAAAAGGTGTTCTGCTTGTGCCAGTGGGGTGTTATTTTAGCCGACTGTGCTAATTTGAGTCACGGTTAACAAAGTTAGAACTAAATCCTTGTTATTATTTCAGGACACAATGCCGAAGAATAAGGAATCAGAGATTAAAGAGCGAAAGAGAATTAATAAGAAAAATCGGTACGAATATATAAAATTGAATGATCCCGAAAAATATGCTGCACTACTAGAAAAGGAAAGAGAACGCTACAAAAAGAGAAGACAACAAAAAAAACTCAAAAGTGTATCGGATATGACTGACAGAGAAATCAGAATGAAGCGGAAAAAATGGAAGATAAACAAAAGAAATGAGAGAAATAGGAAGAAGATAGAATCTGCACCTCATGAAGTAAATGTGATTGAAACATCTGATGTCATAAATGAAGAATTCATTGACTTAAGAGAGGATCCTCTCACAGAATCAAACATTGATAAAAATCTTAAGCATAGTCCAGATTACACTAATAAGGTTATAGCTCAACTAAGAAAAAAAGTAAAGAATTACAAACAAGTCATTGAAAAACTCAAGAGGAAAAATAATAAATACAGAGTAATGATACATAGAATTAAAAAAGAAAAAACTAAGAAGGAATGTCCGAAAAGAAAGAACGTAGTAACACTTAAAGAAATTATAAAGGAAGTACAAGCTTTTTATCAAGAAGATACTAATAGCAGACTAGGCGCAGGGAAAAGGAATTTATTACACGTAAGAAAATAAGAAAACAGAAAAGGTACTTGCTCATGACTCTTAAAAATCTATATAACAAATTTATCACTACTCGCGGTTTTAAAATTAGTTATTCTACTTTTTGTAAATACAGACCATTTTGGGTAGTTTTTCAAAAATATCGGGATACTTGCTCTTGCCAAATTCACGTTAATATGAATCTAATAATTGAAGCATTACACAAAGAAAAAATTATTAAGGAATTGAATGACTACGATGTAATTAATTCGGTTTGCTGTTTTCCTAAGACTGATAATTGCTTGTTAAGGACTTGCGAGACATGTAAGGAAAAGGGGATTATTTATAATGAATTAAGCAATGAAAATTTAATAGCTTATAGTTACTGGTGCAAAATCAAACAGGATATAGGAGAAAATGAGAAAATTAAAGTCATAACAACTAAAAAGAGAGAATTAATCAAACCTGTTGAATTAATAAAAAAATTTGAAAGTAATCTCACAGGATTCTTAAAGCATTGTTTTACTATTGAAAAACAATACAAAGAAATGAAAAACTTAAAAAGATTCACTAAATATGAACGAAGCAGTTATACACATGGATTGGTCAGAAAATTACGATCTAAAGTATCATGAAGAAGTCCAATCAATGCATTTTGGTAGTTCTCGACGCCAAGTGTCTTTGCATACTTCTGTATTGTATTTATATGATGAATCAATCGGAGAAAAAATTACGCAAGCGTTTTGCACGATCAGTAAAAGCACACGTCATGATGCTGTTGCCGTTTGGGCACATTTAAAGCCCGTTTTAGATTTCATTTATCGAACTAATTCCTCAATAGATACACTTCACTTATTGACTGACTCGCCGAGCAGCCAATATAGAAATAAAAAAATGTTCTGGATTATGACTCAAATCCACAAAGATTACCTCGGATTTTTAAATACACTGACATGGAATTATAGCGAATCTGGCCACGGAAAAGGAGCTCCAGACGGCGTTGGAGCTGTCATAAAAAGAACCGCCGATAATCTGGTCAATTTAGGTCAGGACATAGGCACATTTGAAGATTTTCATCACTACTTAAACACAAATATAAAAAATATAAAAATAGAAGTTGTGAATGAAACAATGATTATTGAGAAATCCAATCGCCTACCTCAAAATTTACCGTCATTTAAAGGCACCCTTAGTGTACATCAAATTCTCTGGGATATTTTTTGTAGTTCGTGTCTAACTGCCAGAAAGGTTTCCTGCTTTAGTTGTAAAGCAGGAACCCCATGTGAACATGGAGCACATTTAGATTTCTTTACTGTACCTGATGAGTCGGAGCCTGTGCACATAACTGTTTTGGCTGCAGCAAGAAATATGACCGATAATATTGAATTTTCTAAATCAGTTAGTATTTATGACAGACCCGCAAGTTCAACAATGATTGAAATAAATGAAAATTCATTTTGTAACTCTTACGTAGCCGGTGCTGAAATATCTACTGACACTGATTTTGAACAAATAGTTCCTGTTAGTAAAACTAATATTGATACAGATCTCATTATAGATAAAGAAAATGTTTTACCACCAGTTAGTCCTAATTCTGAAAATGAATATACATTGCATGTCGCTGACTGGGTTTTGATTAAAAAGTCTCATAGGTGCAAAAAACATAAGATTGCGCGAATTATAGGTATTCATGGTAATAATGTTTCGATCTCTATTCTAAATAAGACGCCAAAGGGGTTTAAATGGCCAAAATCAAGAAATAGAGATGTTATTTCTCCTACTTGCATTATAAGTGTGTTACCTGAACCAATAATCGATAAAGACCTTAATTTCCATTTTGATAATATTGAAAATATATATTTTTAGAAAAGCTTTTTAAATGCTTTGTTTTTAATAATTATTTAAAAATAATGTTATATTCCTACCTCATTAAGTACATCAAAACATTTTGTTGAACATTTATACTAAGAAGAGCTGAAAAGTAAATCAATATAGGATTGAGGCTAGCTCATTATGATAAATGAGGCTAATAAATATTAATAGTTTATATATATTTATTTTTATTGGTGTTATATGCGGCAAGTAATAAACCTTTAAAAATCAGGGTGATTTTGTTGAAATAATTTACTAATTTAATTTGAATTTGACTATTGTTGAACATTAATTATAAATAATAATTGTTTTTGCTATAAATAACTGTTTTTCTTATATGATTGTTATATTTCATTATAATCTGATTTTCCAAGTTGTATTATTTTAGTTAAGACTGATTGTTTTATTTTGGTTATTTGAGACTGATTTACGTAGTAGTAATTTTAGGACTGGTAAAGTAATACCAAAGTTCCAGTTTTGAATTTTATGAGCATATCTGTTTTTGATGTTATAAGTGATTAAATAATAAAAATAGAGTCATTCGTTTCATTTCGTCATGTTCTTTGCGTTTTCGTAAGTGTAATCCTAATCCTGGTCATTACCGTAGTCTTATGTCCTTACCGTCATTTGCAATTGCAAAGCGTCTTATTTTTTTTTTTTAAAGAGTCGGATATTTAAGTATTTTAGTAATACATTGAATAAATATAACAATTTAAATGGATTTTTTAATAATTTGTAAATAAATTGTCTTTACCGTAGTTTTAATGTCTTTACCGTTTTTTTAAGATAATTTATCTAATTAAGAAAAAAAGATCCATAATGTAAAGATAGATAAAAGTGGATACTATGGTTGTGGAATTCTGTTAAATTTATTTATATACACATTTCTCAGCTTTTTTGACAATCCGTCATAAAATGTAAAACGGCGGAAACACCCTCACTCATACTAAGTCAATAGTTAATTAGGCAAAAATTAAGGTACACTGGTACCACCACCATAGTCAGAAAACTGTTTTGGGCACGGGTTCTGGATGATTCTGTCAACTGCAATTAAAATTTTGCAAGTACAGATTACTTTGCTATTGCCGAAACTGTCGCAATCGGACCAAAAGACCTTGCTCGGTACAACAAAAATCATGTTGATGACGAGACGCGCAGCAGCTTCCTTTGTTTGTTGATAAACTTCACATCACGTGTACAGTTAAAAAAATATATAATTTTTATACGTCTGACCAAAGCAATAATTCCGGTTGTCCCCCACTTAAATTACCCCGTTGTCCAAAGATGTAATAAGTTTATAAATACTCGTAAATAATATAATTGTTAAGTATGGTTTAAAATTAATGTTATTTAAATAGAAGCACAAAAATTGAATGCTGCTCACTCAGCTCACTCATTCATTTAGCCGACAGCAAAGCACAGCCTCGAGTATAATAGGCGGATTTGCTTAAAGTTTAAATTTACTAAACAAATATTTTTTACAAGTTCCCCGATATCAACTTTAACTAGGTACAATCCGTTAATTAAAATTTGATTGCTTGCACTGTAATTTACATAGACACAAGTTAAGTTACTTATCATCCTATTCTAGAAAAAAAGTACAATAATTTGCTCTATACAAAGTCTATTGAATACCACTCGTGATGTAAGACGTTTTGACGCGTCTAATTAAAACAGAGTTTCTAATCAAAACGAACTGTTGTGTTCGCAGTTGCAAGTGACCGTATATCAACTTGTATTCATGTTATCCGTCCAAAATTTACACAACAAAAAAAACAAGCTGACAAATAAACTTTTGGTCAAAATAAAAAATAAATAAATATATATATACACCCATAGTAAGTTCAAGACTTGTGTTATGCGATACTAACTCAACGATACTATATTTTATAACAAGTACATATATAGATAAACATCCAAGACCCAGGCCAATCAGAAAAAGAAATACTACTTATTTCTAGATTTGCCATTAAACAGTTCAAGCAAATATTTTTAGAATGTTTAAGTTAGTATTTATGGAATAAAAAAGGAAGAATAGAATCGTTACGACACAACTTGAAAATGAATGATCATTGATAAGAATATCGCCACGTAAAAATTTAGATTTTCACTCAAATGTCATTTTAATGTAGAAGATGTAGTAAGATGACACTGACCACAGAATTTAGAAATATTAACAAGTGGCATAGCGCACGAAAAACGTGTCACTAGTTTGGCTTGCAAGCCAACGTTTCACACAGAAAAAATATTTTTTTTAGAATTTAATTACGTCAATTATTGCCACTGTTATTGGTCGATAATATTAGGTGGCTTTGTTGTAAACTACGTAATATATTTCCAATAAGGTGTGGTGTGGTTTACATGTATTAATTAAAGATAAGAAGATAATACGCTGCCACACTGATCGTGGAACTAAATCCGCGTCAAAACATTTCTATTCGGATAATTTATCTGTTCTGTGATACTGACCAATTTAGTTGATTAATGTTTTGTTTTTAATTATTTTCCTTTGCTGAACATACATGATATAACCACTTAATATGCGTTGGGACTAGTTATCATCATATCACAGCCATCACAGTAGGTACCTATTACCTCAAGCCGAAAACCTATATTCAAAATTACTACCAAAAGCCATAAATATATTTAACTACATCACCGACTGGTCTGGCAACCTGCCAAGGTTTGCTGTTTGCTGGGTAACTATCAAGTCATAGGTACAGCAGAATTACGTCGCTATCCTTATTTCCCATAATATTGATGATCTTACTAACACCATACAGCTATTTTCTAATATGTTGCTTTTTAGGGTTCATTTCATCATTCATCAATTTGTTGTCAGTCTGTCTGTCAATTTTTTTTTTCTGAAATACGCATGAACGTATTACGTTGAAATTCATAACATATATTCAAGCTTACGATCCCCTTTGCCTGTAAAATAATCAAAATTATACTTCTCTATCTATCCGCAATCAAAAGATATGACCGTAAATGTTGCAAATTTTCGTAAATGCGATTTCAGGCGGATATTAAAACCGTGTTAAAACCTAAAGGGTACTTTTCGTTGAACTAGAACCTTGAAATTTGGTATGATTTTATATCATACAGCACTTATTTAGGAATATATCTTATATCAAAAAACTGAGGTTGTAAAATTTTAAGAAAATAAATGAATAGAAAGAATTATATTTCTACAAGTAAAATAAATAAAAGTTAAATCTTAAAATACCTGTTGTCTTTTATAGTATTGTGTGTTGTCTTTGATAGTGTACTAGCTGTTCCCCGCGGCTTCGCCCCGCGTGGGACTCGGTTATATCGCGCCCAAAAGTAGCCTATGTTTGACCTCAGGTCTTTAACTACATCCCTACCAAATTTCATCACAATCGGTCCAGCAGTTTAGCCGTGAAGAGGTGACAGACAGACAGACAGACAGAAAGACAGACAGACAGACAGACAGACAGACTTTCGCATTTATAATATTAGTATGGATATGGATAGTATGGATGGATATGGATTTTATAACTGACTAGCACTTGACCGATTATTTTAATCGGGGTAATCGCTATTTTTATCCTGGAATAACCAGAGTGTCACTCCAGCTTAAACTAATGTTTTATTACATCAACAAATAGACGGGTCATGTTATTTGTGGAAAGAAGACGTAACTTTGTAAATTGAAACTGAAACGTTTGGTGCGATGTTTAATTTATACACCAACGCTAATAGTGTTGCATAATAAGGTCGGATTTATTAGCAAACTAGCTGTTGCCCGCGGCTCCGCCCGCGTGGGACTCGGTTATATCGCGCCCAAAAGTAGCCTATGTTTGACCTCAGGTCGTTAACTATATCCCTACCAAATTTCATCACAATCGGTCCAGCAGTTTAGCCGTGAAGAGGTGACAGACAGACAGACAGACAGACAGAAAGACAGACAGACAGATAGACTTTCGCATTTATAATATTAGTATGGAAGTATGGATAATACGTTCGTGTATTCCCGTTGACCGCATGATTTTCGTCCCATTATGGGACCAAAGGGTAAGTAAAAAAAAATTTCCATTATTCACATAGGCAATGGAGCCAACGGTAAGTTAAAATTTCACGTGTCGTTGTCCACTTTATTTTATTTTATTACACGGAAGTGATATTAGCGCTGATTGTCTAAGACTAAAATGATATTTAATAGATTTTAATTCAAATACAGAAACAAATATGATTTTTAAACACAACTCGACTCAACTTTAAATCAACAGTAGGTATCACTATCCTCGACACTTTCGGCCGACGCATCCTTTTCAAAGTAAAGTGTATTCACACGAAATTTATTTTTGTTTATATATATATATATATTTGTAAGGTTTAATGTGTTTTATGTTGAACCTGTATAAACTGTTTTATTAAAGTAGGTACCTACCGTTTTTCTTACCTAATATTTCCTCTTATAGAAAGAAAAAAGTAGAAATCATATTTTCGACTTCTAACTAAATAATTAATATCACAATATAAGTGTTAATACCAAAATTACTCTAATGAAATCTTCTTATAAAGTAAATCATTTGAAATTTCAACTTATAGGGCCAACGGGAACTAGAGGTATATTTCATTATTTTATTAAATTTCCGTTGGCCCTATTGACTAGTTATGTGGATGGGACCAAAGGGAACAATTTTTATTTTTTATTAATTTCCCGCTGGCCCCAATACTGGGACGACGGGCAATGGGGCCAACGGGAATACATGACCAAACATTTCTTGCACTAATATGAAACACCTTTAGCTAGTTGATATCATCAATCTTACTTGATTACTATGTTAAATCATAAAAACTAAATTAAATTAAATTATCAAGAAATAAAATTACTTAAATTTTCGTAGATTAGAATAGAGTATTACAAAACCAAGATGGCTGTAATATATATAATAAAACTTATTTTAGCTAAATAGGTAGTAGGTGATGCTATGAGTATTACGAAATGCGAAGTATTTTACTGTAGTGTAGTTTACGTTGATGAAGATTTTTAGGGCATTATTCTTTGAAAATTTGTAGTACCTACGATAGTAGGTAGGATACTTATCAAAGAGATTAAAAAATAAATTTGCCTCGTTCGCGATTCCAAATTCTATGCTTATCAAAGACATCTTAACTACCTATAATGTTCACAGTTATTGTTGTTTTACTCCGGGTGACTCCGCGATATTCGCAAAGCAATAATTTTTGATTTATATAAGGTGGACACAAATCAACTGCAAATATTTTAAGGGCAGATTCAGACCTCTATTCAGAACAACTTTTCCAAATAAACTTATATCGAAATACGAAAAAAAATTTTTGACCTCCCATACCAATTGAGAATCATCTGATCTACTTTAGTATGGAGAGTGAAAAAATAAAATTCGTATTTCGATATAAGTTTATTTGGAAAAGTTGTTCATTATATTGGTCTGAATCTGCCATTAAAATATTTGCAGTTGATTTGTGTCCACCTTATATATAGGACCTAAAACTTATTAAACTAATGATAACTAATGGGCATGTATCTATGCAATGGAGTACCAAGGTAATAGAATAACACAACTTATGTATTTGTACGGTAAATTCATGTCTTATTAGGCTAGCGACGAGTCAATACTTATGGCTCACAGTTTATGTACCACAGTTATGCGCCACAGAATATGCCCCGAAATTACTAGTAGACGTCTGTATAAGTTAATTTGGTCAATAAAAGTTTTATTTTGCGGCATGGTGACCACGAATGGCGCGCGCGCACCATGACGGTCACTGTCCCTCAGCGCAGACGTAAATAATGCTACAGTCACCGTTCATTATTGACATGACATAAAGCAGAGATCACGTTAGTATTCTAATAATCACGTTTATCTATCAAAAAATGACGAGAATGCTTCTGCATTCTTGTTACGCAATATACTGTTTACTCAATATATTATCTTTGTCTAGATAAGCAATTAGCTAGAACCAGGCTAATTACTTATCTAGACAAAGAGAATATATTGAGTTCATCACTTCCCTCTAATGGCTAGAAGTAATGACTTCATGTCTGAGAGGCTGATCATCGCAATAACGAAAAAACCTTCTGGTCTTTTCGCTCCTGATGAAGTAATGGCTGGTTGTAGATTGCAGATACTAAGTAGGTAGGTATTACTTTTACGCGAGGCTTCGCTCCCGTGGGAATAACTAAGAACTTTTTCTGAAATTCAAGGATTGTTTAAAAAGTCTACTCTGGCATTATCGCTAAGACTGCCTCCGTGTGTTAAGTGGTTAAGGCGTTTGCCTGTAGACCCGGGGGCCGAGGGTTCAATTCCCACGGGAAGCATACTTTTTTTAGTTGTTTCCAGTTTGGTTAGGACATTGCAGGCTTGAACCATCGGATTGTCTGACAAAAAAGATGATTCCGTGCTTCCGGAAGGCACGTTAAGCCGTTGGTCCCGATTGTCATCTGGTAGTCGTTAAAGGAACCATGTCAGAGGCCAAGAGGCGGTTCCGAATAACTCTGGAACCAGGGTGTGCATGGTCGATTGACCGTGTCACCTACATTAAATAATGATGATGACTATGCTGAAGAAATTTTTTTTGTTTTTTATTTCGCATTCATAAATTTATCAAGCATACTCGTACGTAGTATAAGAAATGTTTGTGAACGGCACTTTATCTCACACTACCATGCCAGTGGGCTCCGTTGTATATACAAGCAAAAGTAAGCATCAGTGATCTCAGTGGCGCGGTGACGTTACCTCGTAGATTATGTGGATTGTGTTACTCCGACCGTCCTAGTGTTTTATGTGTAAAAGTCTCTTACAAGTAACGTTGCAATAGAGTGTTAACACGCTAAGCCTATGTCAACCAGAGTATAGATATCGCTACTTACCTAATTAACATACAATCTGTTATCATATCTACTACTTAAGCATATCTAAATATTAAATATTACGTCAACCACGACGACGTCACTAACAATTTACTAACCACGAATGCTATTTCATCGACCATTTTCCAGTAATGTTTACCTTCCTGATAATGAGACCACTGCAACATAACAATATGGTAAAAAGTAAATTTATGAATTTAGTCCAGAGGGAAATTACACAGTATATGATAGTATATAGGTACCTATGTAGGTACCTATGCTCCGTCATTTAATAACGAGGAAAATCAGACTGGTTATATTTTTAACATTATGTTGTAGAACAAGTCTCTAAAATTAAAAACTACATAATTATTCCTTACATATTGTCTGTTCAGCAATGATTTGATAATATCTGTACATAGTATAAATTGAAGTTGCCGCACTGTGTCTGTCAGTGCGCGCAAAACTTCAAAACTAACAAACAGATTTTCATGCGGTTTTCACTAATAGTTAGGATTCTCAGGGAAGGTTTTAGTTATTTAATACATATAGGGTTTTATATAAATCCTATATAATAAGTACTATTAAACGAGCAATATCCATACTAATATTATAAATGCGAAAGTCTGTCTGTCTGTCACCTCTTCACGGCTAAACTTCTGGACCGATTGTGATGAAATTTGGTAGGGATGTAGTTAACGACCTGAGGTCAAACATAGGCTACTTTTGGGCGCGATATAACCGAGTCCCATGCGGGGCGAAGCCGCGGGGAACAGCTAGTTTGTAGTAGTAATATATAAATCCACTAGCTGTTGCCCGCGGCTCCGCCCGCGTGGGACTCGGTTATATCGCGCCCAAAAGAAGCCTATGTTTGACCTCAGGTCGTTATCTACATCCCTACCAAATTTCATCACAATCAGTCCAGCAGTTTAGCCATGAAGAGGTGACAGACCGACAGACAGACAGACTTTCGCATTTATAATATTAGTATGGATTTGTACTCGCGTTTTCGAAAACGGCTCCAACGATTTCTTTGAAATACTAAACATAACTTCTTACATAGTCAAAAAGATAATCTAGCTAGATTACATGTCTGGTAAAATTCATTTTACCCATATTTTCACGCAAAAAAATATTTATTTATTTATTTTTTATTTATTTATTTAACTTTATTACACAAATGTAAACGGCGGACTTAAAGCCTGAGGCTTTATCTACCAGTCAACCAAATGAGTGATGCAGAGAAAGGTAGGGGGTAGTGCAAAATTTTGAATTAATATTCAGCATAAAACGAACGAAGCTCGGTCGCCCAGGTAATAAATAATATAAGGCGGTACGAGGGTAAGTTCGCCGGGTCCGCTCGTTAAAAATATAGTTCAGATAAAAAATGTAACCTAATCAGGAATTTCGATGGAAATCAAATAGTCAGGCAGGACAATTTTTGAAGTATTCTTGGGATTCATCAGGAAAACGCTGAGAGAGCACATAACAAAACAAAGCATGTAATATCATATCAACATTTTTCATAAGCATAAAATAAGCAATCCATGGCTTATGCCTTGATCGCACGTACCGAGTAAACGGGCGAGACAGTAAAATGTTACTCGGCCTAGACAGTGATTTCCTCGGTCACTCGCTAGACTGAGCACTCGGCGCAATGTTTATACGCACAGAGTATTCGGCCGAGGGCACTGTCTCGCCCGTCTACTCGGTACGTGCGATCAAGGCATTAGGGCGAGATTCACGCACTAGTAAAGTTGATACGCTTCATTGCTTTTAAAAAAAAAGATACGTCCACACATTCATTACATTGTTGTATTGCAACAAGTGCAACAAAACACAACTGGTATGGCTAATCAAGGGAGCCGTGGACTTCATTTTATTTTAATTTCTCACATTTCGATTACAAACACGCTCTTATCTGAGAACTGATAACTGAAGTACTATTCATGATAGTACCGTGCCGTACCGTAATTTGTATGTTATGAAGGATATTTTGTGACACAAAATTGTGAATTTTAAACCCGTTTAAAAATGTGATACTGGGTGTTCTCCACTTCATATGTAGAACTGTTTAGGTAATCTCGTGAGATGGGTTGCTGTGGGGACATGTGCATACCACCAAAGGAATCTAGTAAGTATTTATCTTACTGCGGTCAGATGAAATGCCTACTAAGGCACGGCTTGACTGTGCGAGAAGAACTTTCGTCACGTTTGTTGTAGATTCCAAAAAAATTCAGAAAATTTACTCCCCTGAAAATTATTTCACTTCTAATTTCTTGTTTAGTTATCCAAATCTGACGTCACAGTAAACAATTTCTTACCAGTATCAAGGCAAGAACTTGTTTACTGTGACTTCAGGTTTTGACTTCAGAATACTAAAAAAATGTTTATTTCAGGAGAACCGATCCGGTATGATCCAGACTTCAACGGACCCATCCACAATCGATCATGCACGGACATCTTTTGGCTTATTTTGTTTATCCTCTATCTGGGTGTTTGGGGCTTCATCGGATTTTATGGTAAATATAAAAAAAAACTACACTAAACTTTCAATCCATTAGTAGTAGGTAAACTGCACACATAAATAAATAGAATATGCGAAAGTAACCAACCCAATTTGTTACACTATTAAATTATCATATTTCGGGCGGAGCCCAGCCAAAGCTAGCAATATATTTTAAAAGTACATAGGTATTTACATATTTTATTTTATAGGGCTGTTTGAAGGATACAGGACAAAATATTGTTAAACACAAAGGAATCAAATAAATTATTTTTTTATTTTGTTTTAAACAAGGCAAAAGATGGGAAGCTATTACTAATGGACCTCGAGCCAGCAACCGATTTCGATGACTAATTTCCATCCAAACGATAATTTGTAGAATCGTTAAGGAAAGTCTGTCATATAGCTTCGTTACCGTCAGCTGCCACAACTTTAATAGGTTCCGCAGCAGTAGCCTAATAAAATATTATTGCCTCCCTTACGAAAAATTTTCTTAATATCAGTTACTAAGTTAGTACTATTATCCATTCTGTGGTCAACCTGTGGGTCACACCCAATACGATTAAGAAAATAATAAATCAGCGAATGCAAAGTGGTGCGATATTGGAACCCACCAACACTGTGGCAGTTGACGTCTACCGGAACCTGGACCAGAACTCGTTTATCAAATGAATTTTTCTAAGGGCGGTAAGGAAACCTTGCTTCGCGAATTTGACTGGCACTTTACTGGTTTGATTTATATTTTTTCAGCTATGAGCCATGGAAATATACAGAAGCTACTAGCGCCTATAGATTCGAACGGAAACAGATGCGGTCTAAATTCAGGGTTGCAAGATAAAAAGTACTTGGTATTTTTTGACATTTCACGTTGTCTTCAGCCGGATACCCCAATCACTGGTTGCCCCACACCACAGGTGCATAAATATATTAAAATTTTAATATTGTTATGAAAAAAATATGTTTAGGATGGCCACAAACTGGTAGTTTGATTTTGTAAATTTCATAAATATCATCCTCACCACACGCCTAAATGACTACTTACTGCAAATATCAAATTAATTTCATTTTTATGAGGGATGAGGGGCGCGAGTTTTTGAAGTATCATTATTCATGAGTGTTCTTAATTTTCAGGTCTGTGTGAATAAATGTCCTGAAAAAACTATAGATTTCGAAGCAGAGATGAGCACTGCTAACTTTAATGAATTGAAAGGCAGCATGGTATGCAAAAATAATGCAGATATTAGTACCTATCAGAATGCAATGCAGAGCATACGAGAAGAAAAATGTGCCAAGAGAGTTTTAAAAAGTGAAGCAGGTAATTTTCAAAATAATTGTATATTATTCATGACTGAATTTTACGAGTATTTTGAGTGGCTTTTTTGATGCTTGGCATTCATTTAAGTGAGTTACTGTTGCCTTACGTATTATGTGTAGACAAAAGCTAGAGTCAACAAAAAAAGTTTGCAAATAAACAATATGGACACTAAACATACTAATTTGAACTCTTGATTTCATTAATTAATTGATATTGAGTCAATTCTAAAAAAAGGAAAATACTAAACTTAATAGCATAAGGGCTAATGGTAGGTTTGCTGACCTCTAGTGCTATTTCGCTGCATCGGCGACCTTTCTACCATGCCGCGGTGCCCTGAGGTGACCAAGCCCGTCACTGGATGGACGAGCAGTGGGACAGACGGCTCGTGCCTTAGAAACCCGAAGGAGGCGCAAGAATCGCTGCTGACTAGGGCTACGGCCCTTGACACCTACGTAGGCTGGATCGCCGCGAGCTGGGTCACCTACTTTAAGGGGACCGAGCGTGATACCCACATTGTAGGTACCTTGGGTATAGGTAGCGGTCGTCACCTTTTTGCATGACAATCTAACGAGCACGTGTAATCGTAGAATTTTAATTATAAAATTAACTAAACTTGCACCGTAGGTTAACACCATTGAATGCGTATCACTGTAGGTACTTTTATAACCATAGCATGTATAAAATGTGGTAACAACAAAATAAGGTTTAAATTTGTAATCAAAGTGGCGTAGTAGGTACTACCGCCAGTACTGCTTATTAAAAGCTTTTGACACAGGAATACACACAATATGATTTCTGGTCTGATTTAGGTTACCGTTACGTCGTCGTTAACGTTAATGTCGTCAAACACTACCTATCTATTGAAGAAAAGACATTGATAGTGATTCGTTTTATTTTATTTTTCGATTTCTTTTTTCATTTTCTTATGTTTCACAATTATATCGTTGTATCCACATATTATATCAAAGCAACCATTCTAATCGAACTTAATTCGATGGCATGTACCTAAACCTAACTCTATTGTAAAAAAGTATAAGTACCTACTATATCTCCTTGGTCTCTAACGCAACCTTGTGCATGTTTGGGTTCTGGTGACGGAGCAGTACTGGGCCGCTGCATATCCATCGACTTGGACAGCTTGGTACCAGGAGGCACCCAGCAACAAATCACAAGCTCAGTAAATGAGGTAGATATACACATCAAAATTTGCATGTATTTACTGTAAATCTATGAAAAGACAGTGAAATGTAAGCGAGATGGTGAAAAACTATTATTTTCTTCAATTTACTTGAAAATAGCTTTATCATATAAAAAAGCAATAAGTAATATATAAGGACAAATCACACAGATTGAGTTAGACATGAACAAGGTATTTATTCGACAAAGTATTTGCTAACGCTGTGCAGTGTGTAGGTATTTTGGTCAGATATTAAACTAAATATTATTTCCATTATCCTCTCTAATTCAATCATACTAGTTTATATATTTTTTTATTTTTAATTTGTTGTTGTTTTTATTTTAATCATTATCTTAAATAAGTTTGTATTTAATTATTGCATGTAAGTAAATTGTTTAGGTACTGCTTTATATGATATGATTATAAATATCAAACTTCAGTGATAAATATCAAAATTTTATTTAGACGATTTTGGTATTGTAAGTTTCATATAAGTAGTCAATTTATTAAAGATCATTTTTGGTGTAGTTAGAAAGCGTGCAATAACCCTTAATAGTAATTTTAAAAAAAAGTTAATTCCCTGCAGAAAGTACTGCAGATTTCTATGAGAAATTTTAAGAAATGAAAATAGTTTTTATATTAATTTTTCAAATACAGCGTCTCAAAAAAACTTTAGGACTCGCGTTACCTTAATGTTATGTTATATAATGAAGAAACAAGAGCATAAACTACAAGGTATTCTGTAGCATGCAGTATTTTAATAAATGTAAATAATAATGATAATCACTCTGAAGCCTGTCACCGGCAGCATATTTGTATATTTTTAAATGATGTTTTTTATCTATCTATATTATTATAATAAAGTCGTGTTAGTTACAACACTTAACTCAAAATCTACTGAACCAATTTCTCTAAAATTTTGCAAACACATATTGAGAAGGTTTGTGAAGAACATTCGTCCCGGGATATAGCGTTGTTCCCAAAGGAAGGGCGAAACCTAGGGCAAAAGCTACTTATATATAAATTCTAATATAATATATATAAAAATCTAATATAATATTTAAAAATCTTAAAAGAGTAAAAATAAATAAAGGATAATAACAAGGAAACCCAATCCTGACTAATAATTTTATTATTATAAATGCTAAAGGGAGTTTGTTTCGCTTCTTCTTAGCGAATCGACTCTATCAAATTATATTTGTATACTCGTAATGATCAGAACTCCGCCACTGTAAAAATCTGTAAAGCATTATCAGTGGCCTCGTACAGTAGTTAGCGTTCGTAGTTTATTACGCTTTCACGTCCTATCTTATAAACTAATCTACCTGAAATTTCGCATACACATAGTTAGAAGTACCTATTGAGAAGGACATAGGATACCTTTCATCCCGGGAAAATGCACCGATCTCGAGGGAAATTCACGCGGGCGAAACCGCGGGCATAAGCTAGTAAAAAATAAATATTTAACCATTTTATAAAATAATATTTGTTTATATTAACTAACTTCAAAAATGGAGGCTTCTCAATTCGACCGTATATATAAATATATTTTTATGTGTTCGGGGATAACTTCGTAGTTTTAATATCCCTTTATTCTCTTGGCAAGTTCGTTTGTTGCGTTTATATGACAATAGCGATCCGCCCCAGCTTCGCATGGGCATAAAAATCACCCTCTTGAACCACTCTATCTATAAAAAAAAAACTAGTTTTAAAGATTTAAGCAACCTAGTGATAGAATCATTAATTTTCTTATAAAACATTGTGATTTGCAGGTCTTACGGCCAAGAGCCGTCAATCCGACAGTGATAAAACCACCAATACGTTTTCACATGTATTTCTGTGTCGCAGTTATCAGCTCAAATCGCTCAAGACATGGTGCAAGCGCGCTGGTACATCGTCGGGGCAATAGTGGCCGTAATCCTCATCTGCTTCCTGTACATACTTGTGCTGCGATGGGTGGTCGGGCCGGTTGTGTGGGCATCCATCATCGGTTTCCTCGTATTACTCGGATTCTGTATGTTCCTAAATAATCTCTAACTAGTAGTTCTCAAATTATAAGCATACAAACAAACAAACAAACAAACAAACAAACAGACAAACAAACTTTATTATATTTATATGGACATTGAATTTGTTTTACCCGATCTAAGAGCATGCGGCATGCCATGAAATCTGCAGCCTGTTGTATCACAGGCTGTTTTACGAGTAGGTACTATAATAATATCAAAGAATAATATAGATTAGGTACTATCACGAAGAAGAAGAATATAGACAATATTAAAAGTTGTTCAATGTCTTATTTAACACTAGCTGTTCCCCGCGGCTTCGCCCCGCATGGGACTCGGTTATATCGCGCCCAAAAGTAGCCTATGTTTGACCTCAGGTCGTTAACTACATCCCTACCAAATTTCATCACAATCGGTCCAGCAGTTTAGCCGTGAAGAGGTGACAGACAGACAGACAGAAAGACAGACAGACAGACTTTCGCATTTATAATATTAGTATGGATGCAAAAGATCGTCAAAGTAAAATATTATACAAACTAGTAGGGCGGACTCAATGTTTTTTATTTAGGATAGTAATGAGTACCATTAATTTTTTGACTTTTTACTATCACCTAATCTGTATCTATAAGGGGAGGAATTAATGTGCCGTCATTATATGAATACATGGAAGCGAATTGAGTTTGATAAATATTGTTCAATTTTGTTTTCAGCTTGTTACTTATGTTACAAAGAATACAAGTATTACCTCGAGAACCCTGTGCAGCAGATAGCTACGACAAACTTCAAGGGTTATGCGGAGTCCATAATAAAGACGCACAAGTTTTGGCTTGCCGTACTCATCATCGCAGCCATTGTATTGGTCATATTACTACTTATTGTCATTTTTTTGAGAAACCGGATTGTGATTGCTATAGCGCTTATACGCGAGGGAAGCAAGTGAGTTGTTTTATTTTTCCTATAAAAACACACTTACGGTCCTTAGGGATAAATACCTCTAGGGCTTTAGGTTGTCTAACCTTAATGCCACATTCAGTATGAAGACCTTCAGAACCAATCCAAACACATAATTAGGTGTATTGAAAAGGACATACGGTACCTTTCACCTCGGGAAAAGTACTGTTTCCACAGAACTTGCCATATAAGACTCGGCAAAAACTACTGTTTAAATTAACTTTAATTACACTCAAACGAAGCCAAGGGTTAAAGCTATTTATCTATAGATTGCAGTCTCTCATTTTATTTTTATTATTAAATAGATAAATAATTTAATTTTTAAACTCTTTCTCCAGAGCCGTGTCGGCTGTCAAGTCTACGGTATTCTTCCCAGTGTTGCCATGGGCAGTGCAGTGCTTTGTGATAGCATACGGGGTGTTCGTCATCATGTACATCACCTCCATGGGAGAGAGTGTCTTTAGTGTCGTCAATAAGAAAATTGACACCGACTGCGTTTGTACAGGGAATTACACGGTAAGAATAATTTTGTTCATACTTATACAATTCGAGGTCAATAGTCAATTTATTTCTGGTTTTGTTTGCAGGCGTAATTTTATATCATACAATTATATTTTGACTCAGATATAAATATTTTTCTTTTTGTTTCATGTTTTTCTTACAATAACTCGAATAATGTATCAGTAACTTTGTACTTTGTCGGCGGCAATTCAAATCAATCTCAGATGTTACTTATTGATGTTACGCATGTCATCACTACATAGTATAAAACAAAGTCGCTTTCTCTGTCCCTGCTTGTGTATGCTTGCTGTATGTATGCTTAAATCTTTAAAACTACGCAACGGATTTTAATGCAGTTTTTTTAATAGATAGTGATTCAAGAGGAAGGTTTTTATGCCCATGCGAAGCAGGGGCGGGTCGCTAGTATCAGATAAAGCAGATTCTTATTAACCGGAGACTTCGTTATAATGCGGATGTCCATGTCTTTCTATGTAATAAACTATAACTTAATAATTTCAGGATTATGGAAGTTGCGACCCGGTCCAATTTCAAATAGACTGTCACGATTCCGGTACCTATCTGCCGTGCAAGAAAGCGATCTGCCACTTCACAGGACTCGATTCGACGTATAGTGTCGTCTTTTTGCACGGTATGTAAACAAATATAGTTTCTTTTTTCTCTCATCTGATTGCTGCTTCTTTTCTATTTTAAGATATTTTTGCTTGCGTTGCAAGTTTATTTATTAACAATAGCTTCTTTATTTGGACAGTTGGGAACTTACTCGGCTTCTTTTGGACAATGTTCTTCATAAGCGGCTGTTCGGACATGATGCTTGCGAGTACTTTCGCCACCTGGTACTGGACTTTCAGGAAAAGGAGCCTCCCCTTCTTTACCCTCACGGCCGGGATCTCGAGGACAGTGCGGTAGGCCTCATAATTATCCCTGAATTTTTAAACGTGAAAATATTCCGGCTTCTTTATTTGTGATGGTGTTTTAACACTTGAATGAGTTGAAATTCGGTAATAAGCTCGTTTAGGATAATAATCATACACATCAATTGAAATGGTTCAACCGTGTTACAACGGCAAAACTTTGGATGTATGAAGATATTATACGCGCTGACCCTGTTTTTTAATACTTATATTATGCAGAGCGGGAGCTTTAAAGGTAAAAGATTCATCGGGCCGCAAATATATATACCTTATTAATTTTAATTTGAAATATTTAAGCTGGTTTTAATTTTTCAGTTACCATATGGGTACGGTTGCCCTGGGAGCTCTTATCATCGCTATTGTCCGGATAATACGAGTGATACTAGAGTACATAGATCAGAAGTTGAAGAAGTTTGACAATCCTTTTACTAGAGCGATACTGTGCTGCTGCAAATGCTTCTTCTGGTGCCTGGAGAACTTCCTCAAATTCATTAATAAGAATGCGTACATAATGTGCGCTGTGCACGGGACTAACTTCTGTACCAGTGCGCGGGATGCCTTCTCATTGCTCATGAGAAATATCGTTAGAGTGGTTGTATTGGACAAGGTAATTATTTTCTTATTATTTTTAATACTCCATATTCTGAGGTATAGACGCAGTGCGGGGCAATGTTTCGATATATAATTCGATAGATTAATAATACAAATCTTGTAATTAGCAAGATAGTTCGGTTACGTATGGTTACGTCTTACGTACAAATACCTCTCCTATATAAGCAACGAAAAATTCCAACAAAGTCACGTTGTTGCTCGAAGCCTTACCCGCACGACTTTTACTGTGTTCGGTGTGGTTCGGTGTAATAATAATTTGTGGTTTTTTTTAGATCAAAATGGAGATCTTTAGTATCGGAGGCTTACTCACGTTGGGTAGCGACCTAACTACTAATCCCAGCTACGTAATCTTAGTTAGTTCAATTTTTGGGAAAGTTGCCGATGTTTCATGTGCAATTCTGTTTACTAGTTTAAATTTATATGGATTGATTTAATAAAATATATGCGCTGTTACCTAGGTTTAGTACCAAATGCCGACCCTGTGCAAAGCCATACTTGCGCTTACTTATTTTTATGTCTGTTTGAATAAAGTTGTAGGAATTAAAAAGTGTTTTCCCTTTTCAGGTTGCGGACTTTATCTTTTTCTTGTCCAAGCTCCTGCTGTCAATCGGAGTTGGCTTTGCAGTGTTCTATTTCTTAGACGGAGACGTGGTCTCGAAGATCTCGGGAGGCAAGCACTCATTGTACCTCCACAACAACTACATTCCAGCAATCTTTCTCGGAATCATCACATATATCATCAGTAGTATATTTTTCCAAGTGTACAGTATGGCTGTTGACACGCTATTCCTATGTTTCCGTAAGTTATTGGTAAATTATAAATTTTAAAATTTTATCGATAAAAGTATAGGCATTTCAGTAAAAAAAATAGTATTCATAATCCGTAAGCTGACCAAGAGCTCCGAAGTGGGATGCTAAAGGTGCTCCTAGGAAAATTCTAAACAAAATAAAAATTACGAGCCTATTTCATCATTGCGATAAATAAATAGGTACTACATTATACAATTACAATTTCAAAACAAGTAAAAATGCAGATTTTGTCATGATTCTCAATTTCCGATTTCGGTTTCAATTGTGAACTTATTGCTACATTTTAATTGCAGTGGAAGATTGCGAACGGAACGACGGGTCGCCCGAGAAGCCATACTTCATGTCGAAAAATCTTATGAAAATTTTAGGAAAAAGGAACATGAAAATTAAATATGAAGATTAAGTGCCAAATATTATAACACTATGGTTGTGTCAATATAATTATTTATATTTTTCTAAGGTCCCAAGACGGTATTATGAGGCTAATAAAGTTGCACGAGTTCAACTAGTACTCAAATCATAGATATAAAAAACATATGGAAGAATCAAGGTCCAATAAATCAAAATATTTGTGACTGTCTACAAATATTTTGAGTTATTAGACTTATTATAAAAACTTTAATCAAAACAATAAATATGAAGTAAGCTTAGCATATTCGAGACTAAATTAATATGTTCAAACATTTCATTACAATGTTTATGTAAAAAATATCTACATTTGATGTACCTAGTTTACAAACAATTCAATTTTATAACAATTTACAGTATTTTATAGATATCTTCGTTATATTAAAAACGAATTGCCAAATATTAGTATTACTTATGTGATTTGTAAGCAGGTTTAGAGATTACCTTAGAATGATTTATGGTTAATTAAGATTTTATAATAATGTTCGAATTGTAATTATTGAAAATACAAAAACAGAGATGTTACTTTTGATATGAATCTTTCACCGATTTCATGTGATAATTCTACTAGTTATTAATGAATAACAACTTTCTTACCATTTAACAAGCTTTTCATTACAACCATCCGATATTTTTAACATAGGCCAACTTCGTGATCGCATATAAGAGTTTGTTCTACTGTCAAAATTTATAATGTACTAGCTTTCGCCACGTGAATTTCCCACGGGCACAGTGCTTTTTCCCAAAATAAAAAGTATCGTAAGCGTCAGGTATGAAATAGTAGCATAAAGGTAGTGTATTTTGGTATTTTTCAAACATCAAATATCGCTTTTGGTCCAGGGGTCCTGACACTTACAAAGTATCCTATGTCCTTCTCAATACATCTAACTATGTGTATACGAAATTTCAGGAAGATTAGTGCAGTACATAGGGCGTGAAATCGTAACAAACAAACAAACTCACTTTCGCATTTATTATATTAGTTAGGATGTTATTAATAATAGGGAATGAGTGAAAAATTTTAAAACGCTTGAATTTTTTTCTGTCGGTAGGAATAAGGTTCTCTAATACTTACCAGAAAAAAATATCAGATTTTTAGAATCAGACAATTAGGTAAGGACATTGTTTAAAAAATATGTGTGTACGTAGCTGCCCGATTCCGACCCTGACAATTTAAAAACCATTCATAAATGCCTTATTTTACATTTGCTCCTCGAACCTGTCTCTTTTGACAGCATCCGCCAGCGCCATTATGATAAAATATTAGTGCACACATGGTGCACACGAACACCCACTCTGGGTGTAAGATTCTATTTGACACTGCAATACCGACCTAAAGTAAGATTCACACTAGCTGAGCCATGTCGCTGACGCACGTCCGCCAGCCGAACGGAGCCGCCCGCCTGACGGCTATTGCATATGCACGCACGCATCCGACTTCACAATCTTATATACGCTTACGACCCGCGAACGCGACAATAACCGAATGGAGCCGATCGGACGCTGACCGCACTCACTGACTCGATGCCGCAAGCAAGTGCAAAACTAACTAAGCTAAGAATAAAAAAGGCTTGTTGTTAGTACAAAATTAAGATTATTAAAAAAAAAATAACTCACTTTTACTCTTCCATTATATTATTTATTCTGTGCTGTGTTAAGAAAGCGACGTCTAACATCGCTTCTGGGTCCAAAAGGTCTTTCACTGCATCATACTTGAGACTTTCTTCAAATGCAAACATGATGCTAGTATCGTCGAGCATCATTTTGGACGCCACTAACGCTGCTATACAATTCTTCACTCTAGCCATAGCCTCTCTGCATGATCTGCTCACAGGCTGAAAGACAACCATAAGGATTACTTACACGTGACTTGCCATGCTATGTGAATCGGCTAGATCTAGAGGCTATTTCTAAACATTTTCCTGTGACCTAGAATTTCGGAGTACACTATCTCATCAACACTGCAGATCCTAGTTTGCCTTTTATGACACTTCAAAACATCTACTTACCCTTGGCATATTGGTGCCAAACAATAGGCTAGTTGACTTGTATTTTGTTTTTGTTTAAAATAATCACCTCTATTTTGTTTAGATTGAAACCATGTTTTCCATATTTTTTCGAGCACAAGTTTTTTCTAATGCGGTAAAATTTAATTTCAAAAGTTTACTTTTAAAATCCAATCGAAAACACCGTCGCCCATTTTTGCAGTTTTGTGACATAACTATTTACCTGTACTTCACAGCTGGCAACATCTTCCTTATGTTCCTCCAACATCATGTCCTGTTTCTGGGGACTAATCCACACATATCCATTGTTTCCAATAATAACTGACACTCCACATGGCAAATTATGGAAATGATTCTTTCTTCTTTTTATTAGTGAAGGAAACACTTTGACTAGAGTGCCTTGTGAAAGCTGAAATAAAAGAATCATTATTTAATTATCTGACACCATCAATCTTAAGAAAAACAAAATTAATAATAAGCAATAAGTTAAGTATTTTTTATTTCAATAATAACTACTATACACTAGCTGTTCTCTGCGGTTTCACCCGCCCATGATGTCCCACAAGATTTAGGTTCTCAATCCATACTAATCCATACTAATATTATAAATGCGAAAGTCTGTCTGTCTGTCTGTCTGTCTGTCTGTCTGTCTGTCTGTCTGTCACCTCTTCACGGCTAAACGGATGGACCGACTGGGATGAAATTTGGTAGGGATGTAGTTAACGACCTGAGGTCAAACATAGGCTACTTTTGGGCGCGATATAACCGAGTCCCACGCGGGCGGAGCCGCGGGAAACAGCTAGTAGGTCATATGCAGAAAAAAAAATTCTTTGTACAGACAAATTTTAATGCTTCTGCTTTCTAATGTTTATTGAAAGTATTCATTAATATTTTGATAGCATAAGAATTGCCCAACAATGTAATGTTTTTTTCGCAAATTCCAAAAATTAGATTGACAAATTTTTATGTATGCTACAAAACAATGACCAAAAGGTATTTTACAGTCTTGATCAGATTCAATCATACTAATCATATTATACTAATATTATAAATGCGAAAGTGAGTTTATTTGTTTGTTTGTTACGCCTTCAAGGCCTATCTACTGAACCAACTCTTCTGAAATTTTGCACTAATATTATAAATGGGAAAGTGAGTTTGTTTGTTTGTTTGTTACGCCCTCATGGCCTATCTACTGAACCAATTCTTCTGAAATTTTGCATACACATAGCTACAGTCTGTTCCAATCAGGAAAAAAAACTTTGTAAACAATGAAACGTCAATGACCTTTTAGTATTTAGTGTTGTACCCCATACTATCTGAACGAAAGAGTGAATGATCGAATGAAAGAACCACAATGGGTACAATATTTTTTTATCACAAATTAAGGCTAGTCTTTAATTCTACGCGGGTGGAATCTACAGAATGTAAACAAATATATAATAAAATTTTATAATAAACTTAAATGACCAGCGGATTAACTTAGATAAAATGTTGCTGTTTGTTCGTGCAGGAATAGGTATTTATTTATTGAACAGTACATTCGTCTGCTAAACTGTGAAATAGTTTGCCCTCAAACTATTATATTAAATTTTAACAAAAATCTCGACACAGAAAAATTAAAATAACAAAACAAATTTTAAAATAAAAATATAATTTATTTCGTTTATAATATATTGTTAATGATATTCATTATCATCATCATCCTAGCGTGTAATCCTAGTTCCGTCGTCAGCTTACGCCTCCGAGCCTAGGGTACGCTGTAAGTCATGGTCCTAGATTTGGCGGAACTGGTAATTACAATGGAGCGACTGCCGTCTGACCAGCGTAACCCTTTTTACAGCAAAACCAGACCAACATGACATGACCTGAGGTGTGTTAGTGGCCAACACTGTCAGAATTTTTGAAGGCTGCTCTAAGGCATCTGACACAGCCTCACGACTGCTATCTATCGATAACAACCTGGACCAACGGATTAACGTGCCTTCCGAAGCACGGAGGAGCTAAAGATAGAAAATGCCACTAAATGGCGACCAATCCAACAGTGGTCGCGTCACGTCGTTCCTTGAAATCTATAGTTGCATATTGCATTTTCACGCATGATATGGCATCTCCCCTTAGTAAACTAAGTACTCCATGGTATATACTTATGAATATAAAAACAAAGAAACAAAATATTTTAAAATGAATATGTTCTCGCAGATAGGACTCAAATTACGAATTTATGTATTTTGTGCATCAATAAATACATTATTTTGTTCAAAATACTACAGTATTCGGTTTAATAACATTAATCAGGGCGATTTTGTTATTTCGGATCTTGTTGTATCGATTCCTCAATCGATAATCGATAACTGTCATTCGTTCATTATATTCGATCATTATCATTCAATGCCGATACCCATCCCTAATATTTGCATTAGAAAAAAGAAACAAATAACCTTAAAGTTTTTCATATCATCATATTTTAATAGTTTTGCAAGTTTTATCTCCAATTACAACTTAAATGATATTTGATAAGTTGGCGACGGCGTTTTCTAAGTGACGGATGTGAAATTTTTGTGTCTTGGAAGAAAGATTCTTGATGAAATCGATAATTTTATGGTTTGTTTACAAAGTTTTTTTTCCTGATTGGAACAGACTGTATAGAAGTATTGAGAAGGACATAGGGTACCTTTCATCCCGGGAAAAAGCACTGTTCCCAAGGAAACGCGGGCGAATCCACGGGCAAAAGCTAGTTGGTAATTATAATACTGTTTTACCTTTCCATATTTCATGCTTCTTGTATGTAAAGAGAGAGAACCATCAGAGAACACACTCTGGACCTCAGCACTGATAAGGTCTCCTTCCTGCAGATGCTTCCTCATCATTTGCTCATCTTCAGCTGAACGTCGACGCTGTAATGTAAAATGCCGTAAAGTAAACATATCAAATTGATTCTTGTTAGTAAAAAGTTTGAGTGTAAACTACTTACCAGCTCTCCTCCTGGAAGGTTAACTGATGATAACTGAAGTATGGAATCGAGACGAAAATTTGTTTCTACCTTCCATCGTCTCTGTTGCACTTCTAAAACTCTGCCAACAACAACGTCACCGATTTCACCCACATACCGACTCTTCAATGGTCTGATGCATATAAGTTTATTTACTTTTTGCATAACACCAGCCACAGATGATTTTAAACAGTCGTCTTCAGCGTAAGTTCCATGGCCACTAAAACCAAAACGATCTACATTATATCTTAACATCTTACACCTTATAATAAGACTTCAGAAAATCAATACAGTGCTTACCGCATAAAATCTTGCATACCAGTAATAACCTCCCCAGGAGTATAAAAACGGGGTAATTCATTTGAAGAAGCCACGCAATGATTTACTCGTTCAGATGCTAGTTTTATAGAAACGTGACCGGTCATTTTTAATATTATAAGATTATTTCAGCACTCCTAACAATTGCATGCAACAACGGCAATTGGTGGATTTATTCTTGTTTGTTGCAAGTTTGTTGTCTTCCTACACAGCACGCACGCACAGGGCACGGTTGTCTTGTATAAACTTGTATTTATGTATCAAATCAAAATAATTTTATAGGTTACGTTCTATGTTTTGTTGATATGGTTTTTTTTTAAGAATAGTTTTTACGGCAATGGAAACTAGTCCTTTAAGGCCTTTTTTGATTTTATTAATCTTCTGCAGTCCTACTCCTACCTAAGTAAAGTCAAAAAGTCAAGTCAGCAGTCTAGTTCAGTCAAGTAAGTAAGTCCAGTCAGAGTCAGATGGCTAAGTGAAGCGGTGGAAAAATTGCACAAATACTCGAAAAAACCTAAGCTTTGGAAATTAAACACATACAAGGACATAGAATCTTTCCCTCCAAAAACTCCTAACACATGAAAAGGTTTTGTTTGATTGTCATTGACATGACATAGTAAAAGCTCATTGATTGACATCTTTATTTATTATTCGCAAAGTGTTCGTGAACAAGCGTGACTAGTGTGTGTTGAAAAGTAGTACAGTGTAGATTACGTGACTTTTATCTTTGTCACCAAAATCTCCAAGTTATAGCTAAGTGTTTTTCCACCGCTTCACATAGCCATTTGACTCTGACTAGACTTCCTTACTTGACTGGTGGTTTACCACCATCTCTAAAAACCATGCAAAAACAAGTGAGTAAGCGAAACAGCGCAATACATGATGTAAGGCGACATCTCCTTTACTCAATTGTTCTTGCATGGTTATAAGAGAAAGTGGTAAGCTGCACCCTGGACTGACTTAACTTTTTAACTTGGCTGACTAAAGTATAAATTCAAGAAAGGCCTTATTGGACTAGTTTCCATGGCTGTAAAAATTATTAAAAAAAAATATTTCATTTAGGGAAAATAAAATAGTACGTACATAAAGAGTGTCAAATTATCGTAATGATTCTTTGTCAAATTAAAATTAAATTTGAATACTATTTCACTATTTATTATTCCCTATTATTCCATTCCTGCGAGCGAAATCTGTTTGTTTCTATTTAATTAGGTACTGTGTGATTAGTAGTCTTAATTTATAAGATGTCCGGTGCCAACGTAGCACCAATTACTGCGACCGACAGTTTATCTCAAGCTTTGAAAGCTAATATAATCCCTAATCAAGAATATTTGCTTCAGGTATGTGTAAAGGTATTTTTTGTTGAACTTTTTCATTTTGATATTTACTAGGTCTTCTGTCATTTGATGTTGTTGCTCCCCCTTTCCAGCATTTTTCTTCATCCTCACTGTATTTGGCATTGTTTACCACACATGGAAGTGCAACTTGTACGGCGTACGATGCGCTGTCTTCCACTTAACAATATGATATGAGTATATTTTGACATTTGATTAATCCATTTGTTTATGTTTTAGGGCTCTGTATTGGACTCTGCTGTAGAGGTATTACTGCATAGACTTCGTGGCCTTTGTGATAATGTTGATGCTGGACCTGAGACGTTTAATGACCAAGAAGTTTGTTTTAGTTTACGTGATCCTAATCAACAGGTATCTACGAAAAAAAAAAACATTATAAATACCATTACATTTTAAGAGGGCGCCTAACGCCGACAAAAATTCCGATTTCACCCGCACGTCTTGCATACCCTCCGCTCTAGTTCTAAAAACCAACACGGCGCGCTGCGATCGCTAGCGGCTGGCCGCGCCGTGGCTAGTCGTGAACTCGTGAGTTAGAGTATAGTATATGCGATAAAGTCAGAAAAATCAAATACTTATTTATTATGAATGAAATATTAATGTAGTTTTTTTAGAGGAGTGTGTGTATGGTAGATAGATACAGTCAACCAAATATTAATTGGAAGTTGGTAAAGTGGCAGCATATTCACAAGTAATAGGAAAGTAGTAGTAAAGTGAATTGATAGAAAATTAGGAAGTAGAAATAGTGATTTTCAGCAATTACAATTATGATTTTTTATTTAATTATTGAACATGCCCGCGACATCGTACGCTTACGCGTACGATGTCGCGGGCTTCGCTTGAAATCCCCGTTTTCTTTCGTTTGTCATGACATGACAATAACCAACACAAAAAAAGTATTATTAAATTTGGAGCATTCGTTCAAAAGCGATATATATTTGCAGACAAACACATTGAATTCAGTCAAATGACGATCACTTTTTGTCCTCTATTCCATTTCGAGACTGGAAAATTTTGCTTTTGTCCGGATGTGTGTCTGTCTGTCTGTTTGTTTGTTCCGGGCTGGAGGTCGCATTTATGAACGGATCCTAATGAAACTTGGCACACGTGTTCCTTGATTTTTTTGCAATTGCATGTCAAGAGATTATTTTGATTGGAGGGGAAATGGGGAAGAAAAGGGGGAAAGTTTTCTGTGACGTTGTTTACGAACGGATCCTAATGAAACTTGACACACGTGTTCCTTGATTTTTTTTTACAATTTTATGTCGAGAGATTTTTTTGATTGGAGGGAAAATGGGGGAAAAAAGAGGGAAAGTTTTCTGTGACGTTCTTTGAACGGATCCTAATGAAACTTGGCACACGTGTTTATTTTTATTTTTATACCTAGACATATAGTTATGAAAAAATGGGAAGGGAGGGAAGTCAAGGCAGGAGGGTCGCGAGGTCTACTGTTCACAGAACCACTAGTTTCGTACTGAAACGATTTTGATGAAACACACTTTGAATGTTTTGCTGAGTTAAAACAAAGCAATTGGTGAAAGTTTTTAGTAAATCAGTTCAGTACTTTCGGAGATAAGCGTGATACATACATACAGACAGACATACATACAAACAAAAATAAAAAGTTTTAAAACAAACATTTTGTTTTTAAGTTTTATTATTCCTTTTAAGTGTCCCTATACAAGTATACATTTATGACAAAAATAATAAATGTACAGACAAAATATTTTTACTGTTTTATTATCTATATCCATATATAAAAAAGAAAGTCGTGTTAATTACACTATTTATAACTCAAAAAGGGCTGAACTGATGTGGCTGAAATTTAGTGAAGAGGTAGCTTAGAACAAGGAGAAGGACATATGGTACCTTTCATCCCGGGAAAAAGCACTATTCCCTAGGGAAGTTCACCGAAGCTGGTTATTCATACTAATATTATAAATGCGAAAGTCTGTCTGTTTGTCTGTCTGTCACCTCTTCACGGCTAAACTGCTGGACCGATTGTGATGAAAATTGGTAGGGATGTAGTTAACGACCTGAGGTCAAACATAGGCTGCTTTTGGGCGCGATATCGAGTCCCACGCGGGGCGAAGCCGCGGGGAACAGCTAGTGTAGTTATATATTAACACGAAACTTTAATCATGATGTAAGTACGCTAGCACTCTGTGAGAAAAAAAAACTATATTGCCAATGTAAAACAAAGCGTTTAATTACAGAAATAAATTTATATAAAGTAATATTTGCGAAAAATATTTTTTATAGCAATAAAAATTCTTCTTCTTCATCGGTCCCTCACTGCTGAGGATCGTGACCACATATGTTGTGACGTCGCGCATTCTCCTACGGCGGTCCTTCCTCGCTGCCCCGCACCGCATCACCCCCGACGGCCATATATAAGGCTGCGCGCGTCCACTAGAAGACCTCTTTCGGCTGATCTCACCATCTCAAGTTAAGTGGCTGGCTATTTCATAGCGGCTGCCTGACTGGATTTCGTGCCTACTTTGATCTCACGACCCCTATAATCTCTCATTAACGGTTATCTTTAAGAGTCTAACCTTTTGTAAAGTACAAATAATAAATATTGTGCGATTCGCTGAAACCTGGATTTATCTTCTCTCCTCACACATACCTTAAGTAATTAGTAAATTCTACCTACGTTATAATGTGCTTTCAAGTTATGCGATCACTAGTGCTATGGACCGCTCTGTAGATGCTGCGCCCAGCTGCGGAGCTTAGCTGCTGGAGCAGTGTCCTCAGCGCTAAAGATCTAAAACAGAGTAAAATATAGGTAAAGATCAAAATTTATATTGAGCCATTTGTAACATTACAACTTATACTCATGATAATACATATCTCTTATAACGAACACGAGTTTTAAAAAAAAGAACTCGAGTCTTATGTCTTGAGCGTATCAAGGTTTAATTATGTTTAAATACATTGTTACATTGTGACTCGACTAGAGTTCTTTACATCTTTAGTTTTAAATTGTACAACATCCTGTATTATCATTATCAAAAATATAATAAAAAATACGTTTTTTGTAATGAAAATCACTAATTAATCAATCTGTAAAAAAAACACAGTTACTTTTAAAGACCTTTTATATATAGGTACTCGTATATTTTGTTGTCGTCTATCAATGGTTGTTTTACATATACTGTAAGCTGACATTTGTGACGTTTGCCCGTGCGCGCTTACTCTGTATAGGTACCTACGGAGCTCAGTTAGATAAGGGTTAGTTATGACTTTTTTAAATATATAAGTACCTACTATCTATTTATTTTGCTACTAGCTGTTCCCCGCGGCTCCGCCCCTCGTGGGACTCTGTTATATCGCGTCCAAAAGTAGCCTATGTTTGACCTCAGGTCGTTAACTACATCCCTACCAAATTTCATCACAATCGGTCCAGCAGTTTAGCAGTGAAGAGGTGACAGACAGACAGACAGACTTTCGCATTTATAATATTAGTATAGTATAGTATAGTATTCGTACAAGTAGGTTTTAGTTTGTAAATAAAGCGTGTACTTACTGTTGTACTAAATCCATTATTTTGTAGAAATAAAAACAACTTACCCAAACATTCCGTCATGTTTTTTAGTTCTTCTTTTTCTCAAAAACGTTATTTCTCTTTTTTTATCTTTTCGTCCCATTGTCAAAACTATTTATACACTATTATTTACACGTCCACACACCACACTGTTTACAATTATGATAATACTAAAAACCACTATATACAATTATGTACCCTATAATAAACGTCATACGGTCTAATTTACAATATTTATTCACACTAGAAACAAAATCCGCTCCAAATAAATTACGCGTTCGATTGTCAGTACCGAGAAGGTACAGAGCGTCCGGGAACAACCTTCCGCGTCGAGCGCTGCCCGACAAGTAACCATTAGCCCGTGCACAATTGTTCTATCTACTACGCTTTGTTTAGAGTTGAAAATCGCATGATTCAGTTGACGACGAGTTGGCTTTGAGCTCCAGGTTATAATTTTAGTTGAGATTTTATTTAATTATTAAAAATATAGACATAAAATAAAAAATGTAATCGATTACTCTACTAAAACATTAGTCTGGCTATGTTATTTGTAAAAAATAATTTGGGGTTGTCGCTGATAATTCAGAGCATTTGAGTTAATACTGTTTTTTTTTTCGTTCTGAAGTTTGTATTTTTTAAAAAAAAACCTGTTTATTTTTCAAAATTCTATTCGATTACTCGGCTTCTACAGGTTTTTTGCCTACCTACAGTATTTTTTAAATCTGAATTATAAGGTTTTTTCGCGCTAAACTATGGATTGAAAAATAGGTCTGTTTTTCAAATTTTGGCGTTGGGCGCACTCTTAAAAGTGTTAGCTTTTGCCCGCGTGAGTTTCCCACTGGAATAGTGCTTTTTCCCGGGATGAAAAATAAAGTATCCTCAATACTCCTTCTCAATACTTCTATCTATGTGTAAGCAATATTTTAGGAACATTGGTGCTTTGCAAACAAACTCACTTTCGCATTTATAATATTAGTTAGGATAGGATTAGGACATGAAAAATTATTTTTAAATTGAAAAATGTTATATATTGTGATTTGTTTTTCAGGCTGCACCATTAATGTTGCGAGTTCGTAAAGCTCTGGATGCACGCGATATGCCATATCAACTGAGGTACATTGGACAACCAGACCTCGGTGACAAGAACAGACCCACGGTGGTGAGATCCAGCCTTGACATTGCCTGTAGTGGCATGCTGTTAGATTTCCTCAGTGAACTGGGCTGTAGGATTGAATTTGAATACAGTGTAAAAGGTAAAAAATCTTAAATCACATGATATTATAAAAAAAATTGATATTGTTACCCAAAGATTAACCCCAAATGAAGTTAGAGACAATATATGTAATTAAAAAAGAAAATATATATCTATATACTTAGGTTGAGAGTGTAAATGGTCACTATATTAGTACATACATACATATAATCACGTCTTTATCCCATACGGGGTAGACAGAGCCTAGAGCCATAAGACCTTAGGCCATGTTTAGCATATAATGGTAGTTGAAACAGGAAATCAATAGTGATGGGTTGCTAGCCGCATCGCCTATGTCATGATTTCCCCATTCGGCGATTCCCTCAGACGACTTTTACGGCTTGAGCGGGAAGAGAAGCAGCTGGTACATTCTATGTTTTTCTTTTTCTCCCAGACCAGCATGGAAGAGATTATATATATTAGTAAAGTTGATGAATAAATAATGGGTATGTTAGGTAACTCTTACATCTGGATGATTTCAGGCTACATGTTCAGAAAAGGACGAATGAAGATAACTGTGGCCAAAGTATTCAAAATATCTCAGAGCTCTATGACACCAGAGCCAATTTCTCAGAGCTACTTAGTAGAATTGTCGGTAAGTATCCTTTCATTATATTGTTTCATGTTCTGATTGGTTCTAACAACTACCACCAAAAATTGTTAAGAGTAAAACAATTTTCCATATTTTTTTGAGCCCTAGAAAACAGAAAAAATAATTTATGTTTTCTAGGGCTCAAAAAAAAGTTAAAAAAAAGCATTGATAACTGTGTCAGCCATTTCACAATATTTGGTGATGTCAGGTTATTCAGAGTGGCTATAAATTTTTACTGTTTCTTTTACTTCAACTTAGTTATTGGCATTGGTACTCCAGAGGAGGAAAACCGAAAAGAGAAAGGCTAATTAACAGGAACAGCTTGGACCAAAAAAGCACAGGATAGATCAAAGTGGAAAGACTTTAAGGAGGCCTATGTCGGTGGATAATCTATGGTTAAGAAGTCTTAGTGTAAATAAATAATAATATGTAAATATAATTATTGTAACCTAAAAATAAAGAATATCCTTTATCTTTATCTGGTGAAGCATAGCAAGCTTTATAATTTTTTATAAACAAGCAGCTGTTACAGCTGATCAATTTATATAAGGCAGTGTTATTTGATGATCAATTGTAGGTAAGTTTTAGTACATTTATTTAATTTCAGGTATTGGCACCACAAGGGCAGGACGCGATAGCAGAGGATATGCGCGCCTTTGCTGACCAATTGAGGCCACTGGTGCAGCTCGACAAGATTGACTACAAACGGTTAGGCCATATGGCAGTTACATAGCCCATGTTTCTCACTTAGGCTGTCTTTCCGTTAACTTCAATTTGTCGGTATAATAGGGTTTGTGGAAAGACAGCCTATTGTGAAAACTCATTTGAATAAGAATACATACAGCGGTAAAATAGTAAAGTTTTAAATAACTCTTTGTCGTTATTAAATAGGTATTGAATAAATTTCTTTGTGCAAAAAATGCTCATTTATTGTGATGATATAGGTACTTGTGTACTACTAGAACTGGGCTATCCGATTACCCATTACGACCATAGTCAAGAGAAAACCACTACAAACACAACCGTGATCTTCAACTCAGATTTTATATCTTTATACAGCAAATTACAGAAATAAAAAAGACATTTAGCTCTATGAGATAGAGAGAAGTTTTTAAGTGGTTTGAAATATTTGGATGACTCGAATGAAATGACAATGGTGTAGCTTGATTAAGTATGGGTAAGCCTCAGTCTAGTATATACTAGAACTTATATGCATATATATGCAATAGTATAAATAAAATGTTCTGCACAAGCAACCGCATTATGAAATTTCATTATGAAATTCCAAATAGAACCATTTGGGAAACTAAATATATTACAAGCATTAACAATCTAAAGTATAAATAACCTTCCGCCACCGCCGCGCCGTAGTGTTATGGATCAGGGGTGATATTGGACCCCCGTTCCCCACTATACCAGGGGAATGGAAAGTTTGATAAGGTTTGTTTCTTTTTATTGTAATGTACCTATATTGATACTTGATTAATATTTTGTGCATTTCATATATTCTACTCATTATTATATTTACAATTTTTGTATACCATACCAACAAAATATTTAATAATCTTTATCAATACAAATCTCATAATAATGTATGTTATTACCAGCCTATTTTAATGTCTTAACAGTTTAAAGTTTAAAATATATATATATTTATACAACAAATGCTTTCTGCATATTAGCTCTGAATTTAATTTTCTATGTAAGTACTCTCTTAGTCTTAACTGGATAATAAATATTTTCAAACATGAGTTATTGTTATTTTTGATATTTCTTACTTGGGTCGTCGCTACAGCCCTTTTTGGCCTTTGGTCTGTCTTTTCCAAAATGTTTTCTACTTAACTTGGCATGATTATGAGTCTCGTCTTCGCCATTTGATGAACTTTTTCGTTGCGGCGTCCATCTGGTTTTATTCTGGTTTTGGTTGGTTGCATTATTTCCTGATGACTCGCCTATTTTTAACGCAGTGCGTTACAGAACCTTACTATTGTTTTGCCTACTAAGAACATCATGGTTCTTTCTGATTTGGTATGTGTTATATGCTTTCAAAGGTCCAAAGATCTCTAAAGAGAACCTTACGTTAAAAATAGTTGTTCGTCTTTTTAATTTTTTATTTTATTTGAAGAGGCAGTAGTATTTACTTGACCACATAAACAACTTATTCCTAGCCTTGTATCATGTCAAGTTGTAAGAATAAATAAAACACAAGAAAAATAAAGAATCAGAACTACTTTTTCAATTAAACTATTTTGACTGAAAGTGTATTTATGTTCGAACGAAATATATTTGACTAAGTATGTACCTACTGAATTATTACGAGTAAAATAAAAATATGATCCATTCTAGATTCCAACGTAATAAGTAAGGTATTCTTATGAATATGGTTTATCCCCGAAACTATGGTTCTTCAAGGGTTCTTCTTAGAGTTTATAATAAAATAGTGATCTTCGCCGTAATCCAGGTCTTCGCGTTTGAACCCGTGCACGTAAGCAAAGTTGCCAAAGTATAAGCAGCGATCGTAATTCAGTGGCACAAATTCTGAAAATAAAGATCTTACATAGTAACTAATAATTAATCCCCACCGGACCATCTGTACAATTGGACAGTACCATCAATCAGTGCCTAGCTTACCGTATATTCGAATGAAATATGTTAAGTATATTAAGAATGAAATAAACGGAAATAATAAGTCAGATATTTATTCGTAGTGCACGCGCATCTCACCGAATGTCATGTTGATGTTAATGTTAATATTATTATGTTAATGTTCGTCGGACCTGCATTGACTGGAACTCTAATGTACCCATAGATCTTCAAAAGCACGTGTTATTTCGAAGTCAAAGCGAGCTTATCCGCTGGGCTTTATGCCTATATTTTTAGGCTCTTGCTAAATACATTATTTTATCTTAAAACGCACCTGAGCCTTCAATGCAGTTGTAGATATCCATTATGCAATGGTTGTCAAATATAAACGTTGAGTTACTGACTAGGTCAAACGCGCAGATTTTCTGGAAGTATGTCGGGCACACGCCGCATCTACGGAAGAGGTTACTTTATATAAGCACAGATTAAATAATACTATACTAGTACAGACGTTCAATCCCATACAAAGAATACGCCCTGATTTGTAGAGTCATTTACATACAGAATCTTTCAACGCCATCGATCGATCACTTGAGATATTATCTCTCTAAATTCTATAACTTCACTACATAGTATAAAACAAAGTCGCTTTCTCTGTTCCCATGTCCCTTTGTATGCTTTAATCTTTAAAACTACGCAACGGATGTTGATGCGGTTTTTTTTAATAGATAGAGTGATTCAAGAGGAAGGTTTTTATGCCCATGCGAAGCCGGGGCGGGTTGCTAGAATTAAATAAAACACTAGTTAAATCAGTTTGTGATGGGCTGATATATAAAAATAAACGTGATCATTACTTAATTGAAGTAGGTAGGTAATTATAAAAGTTTATTGTAAAATTATAGTTTAAATTAATTGATTTTGTGATTACAATAAAATAAACCTACTTACATTCGTACAAATAAAACCAAGACTGAGCTTGTAAAGATAGTTAGTAACTAATAAGTACCTACTAGATAGAATAGAAGCTGGTCTTAGTTGTCTTTCTACTAAATTAATTATACTTAATTGCAAAATAATGAAGTACATAATTGTTGTATTTACGCACGGACCACAATTAATTATACCTGCTATATTTATTTGATTTGATGTCATTATTTCCGGTCATTAGGTGTACATTAAATACACTTCCGAAATTACTAACCGACATTAGTTAGATATAAAAATGAAGTTGTTCCTTTACTTATCGAGGGTCATCATCATCCTATTGTTTTACCGGTTGCGTCCGATACCAAGCCAAGCAGGATCCAGAGCCCGTATTTTACATATCCTTTAGTTTCAAACAAAATCATTGTTTCATAAATTTTGTATACGAGACGAGAAACTTCCTTATAAAATGTTGTATCTTATCCGCGTTTTTTCGTTCAATATGAGCTTTTTTAAAACTGCTTGTCTATTCGTCATGAACTGGTAAAATATTTTTCAATAAATTGTAGTATATCAGGTACCTTAGAGGCAATAGTTATTGCACTAACACTACCGTCAAATCCGTTCAAAAGTCACAGAGAAATCTAGAATTATGTTTTAGATTCTATTTATATCGATTAAGATGTTAAATCAAACATTCACTGATATTTAACTTTCCTTGTAACGCTCCGACGACGTGTGGAGAAGAGATAATCTTCTTCTTCCACCAATAAGCAATCTTACATTTACATGAAATGAAAAAGTTAGATTAACGGGTCCCGGGATGCGAAACAAATGCAGTTTGGGATGTAACCAGAAAACGCTGAGATCATGATGATGTCTTTACCTATGTCCGTCGGGTGCAGGATTCCTTTTGTAATTCAGCTCTGAAATTATTTTGTCGCAAAAACCTGCAAAGTGAAAAAAAAAATTAAATACATCTATTTACAGACAGCATATCATATCATATATTTGTATTTGTTATAAATAAAATATAAGTAGTATCGTTAAGTTAGCATCTCATAGCCATAATACAAGTCTAAACTTTGGGGCTCACTGAGTCTGTGTGATTTGTCCCTATATATTTATTTATTGATAAACAAACATTGTAGAAATCATAGATTTATTATATACTTAGGTACTGTGTTATGTAGAAACATGCTAGTTTTTTTAAGTCGTGTCTATCGCTTTTTCGTCTCTGATCCACGCAATTATAGTTACACATTAAGTAGGAAATGTAGGTTTTTTTGCATAATAACGATCCCTTACAAATCCCATGTAAAACAATCACAATTTCTTAAACTCAAATCGTGTTTTTCTAGTGAGATATCTTTGCCGTCTCTTATTTCAAATAAAAATATTGCTTATTTGAAATTTCGTAGGTCTTCTACGAAGTCGAAGTGCTACGAAAATATACATTCTTACGCTACGAAGCTACGTTTGCGTTCTATGCATACTTAATTTAATACTTATTTTACAGTAAAAATCAAACTATCTATATTACGTGAAAGTTTTTTTCCTACATAAAAGGTTATGGTCCATCTGAGAGACGTCCGCAAAATTAGATATGCTTTTCGGGTTCTCAAGAAATACACAATAACAACAATTAAATTGATCAATTGAAGCTGTTTGGTGGTAATAAAACATTCAATAAAATTGCCAGTTACCATTTTTTTCGAAAACAAATACACTTAATTAAAATATTGTTAGTAAACTTACAAAGAATAAGGAAAGTTGTCCATACTTGGCTTACATACATGACAGGTTCAGTTACAGCAACGAATAAATGACGTCTGACATCCTTATCATTTAATTAAATGGTTTGTTGCAAAACATAATAAAAATTGCAATATCTAATGGAAATGTCGATATTTTGTGGTTAGTTATTGTTGTTTCGGTTCTATGTTAATACTTCAAATGAGTAAAAAACTTCAAAGCTAATATCTAACTCCCTCTAGTATGCAATATCCTGTGGTAATATCTCAGCATTTACGCAGTTGCATCCAAAGCTTCGCTAGGGCCAGGGTCCGCTAAATTAATTAGATCGTCATTATTTTTATGTCATCTAAGGAAATAAACTTACATATAATTAGTGTCTATATTTAAGCCTATACCCACACCGCAAAAGTTATTAAGTAGTATATGGGTTTACTAGCGGTTGCCTGGGGCTCCGCTCCCGTGGGAATTCCGGGATAAAATATAGCCCATGTGTTGTTTTAGGGTCTGAGATGGAGATCAGGGTGTCGATTCTGCTAACGTTAAATCACAATCGTGTCAAAATAGTGTTTCAATTGTAGTGCTTTTTTACACACTAGTTACAAGAAATGTATATATTTTTTTATATCACTTCTGATAATCACACCACACACTACATTCACATCACATCATACTGTCATAACTCTTGTAAATAGTGTGTAAAAAGCACTACTATTGAAACACTATTTTGATACGATTTTGACTTAACGTTAGCAGAATCGACGCCCTGGTCTGGAGATTGCTTTTCCATTCCAAATGTATGTTTTTTATTGCATTGTTAGTGTAGGCCAGTAATGAGCCTATTGACATTTTTTTTTTTAAATAATGAGGCTATTTCCGAGCAAGAGGAAGTGAAATGCGTTACCTAAGTTATTAGTTAGAATACTTACTTACATATAGTATAGAAGTAACTGCTGTGTTAATTAAAATGTAGGGTTTAAAAAATATAATCTATTAGTATCTAAAACATAAGTTAGATCACGCACCAACACGAGTGTCACGAGTTCACGACTAACTTAGCAGTGACTCACTTTATTTTCACTGGTACAGGGAGGTACAGAGAAAAAGCTTCATGAAAAGGAATAGGCTGGCGATTGCATATATTGATTAAGTAGGTATTCGAATAACTGGTATCAGTTTGTCTTATTAATTTCTAAATAAAAGGGCTAAATGTTGCATCGTCTCAACTTGGCTGCTTTAGCAGTTGACGCTTGCAAGTCTATAAAACGTATTTAAGACTGTATTATAGGTGTAAACTTGGTATACACCTCTCTCTCTCTCATCTTAGCGCTTTCCCGGTTGCTTCCTCAGCCGATTGCTTTGGAGCCCAGGGTCCGCGCTTTCCTACTTTTTCTCCTCTACTTCGCCCGGTCTTCGGCATCCTTAGTTGTTAGACTATTTGCACGCATATCTTTTACTGCGACGTCGAGCCAGCTCTTTTTAGGCTTGCCCCTTCTACCCGGCCCTGGCGGAGGCGGCATGGCTAGACAGTTGTTCCCAACTTAACTAGTCGGTTTTCGTAAAACCTGGCCGTACCATCGTAGCCGATTCTCCTGGAGATTATCCGCTATGTCACGAACATGAAGGCTGCCCCGAATGTAGGAGTTTTTAATGCGGTCTTTCCGAGACACCCCACACATCCAACGCAGCATCTTCATCTTCAAACTTGGTATACACCTACAAGCTTAATACCCAAGTTTATTTTCTATACTCCAACTGTTTTGTGCCCGCGGTGTTATTATCTTAAAGAGATGGACACCCCCTGACCTCTAAGTGCCGATAACCCTATGCTAGTCCTTTAATAACCGTTTTAGTTGCTTACCTACTCAAACTGATCTCTTTATGTATAACGTCATGGCTATATTTAGATGTTACTAATTGACATATAAATGCGATAACGTTAGGTTTGATTCGTGTTACATCAGGGTAAATAATATTATCAAACTTGTATCGATCTTGTTATTTTTATAATTTAAAATTAGCTATAGCATCTACAATAAAACATTTATAGCACCTACTTCATAACACACACACCTGACCTAATGCATCCTTTGTTTGTAGAATTATCAATTCACTTCATTCAAGGCTTTCCATATTGGGAGTCTATTTTGAAGATGACATGAAGGTGTCAAGTACGACTCGACGACATGAATTACGTACGAGGCTGTGCGATAGCACCACAGAACATCCATACTTAATATTATATATATTCGAAAGTTTGTCTGTCTGTCACTCTTCACGGCTAAACTGCTGGACCGATTGTGATGAAATTTGGTATGGATATAGTTATGCACTAGGAGTCAAACATAGCCTACTTTCGGGCGCGATATAACTGTGGCGCACGCGGACGGAGCCGCGGGCAACAGCTAGTATATAATAAAGAGAAGTGGTACAAAGGTTCTAAAAATTTGACAAGTTGCGAGTCTGACTCAAGCCCTGAGAATTCCGAATAGAAGTGCATTTTCCCTACAAAAATTTGATTTTCCAACCACATTTCAAGAACGAAAAGGTTCTCAATTCAGTTGTGTTTTTAATGTTTGCTGCTGCATAACGCCGGCATTTCTCAACCGATTTTTAAAATACACCTCAAATTAGTGGACATTTAATAAAATCAGTATAGAAGTTTAAAACTTAAATTTTACATTTTAACTGAAACTTTTGTTGGTCTTTCGTTAAGCAAAATTTCAAGGTTAACTAAAACTAATCTATAAGTTTGATTATACTAGAATAAAAAAATATTTTATAGCGTCAAGCCTTCGACTCAGACGCTTGTTATTTAAATAGCACCAAGACCAAGAGTAATATTTAGTGAAAATTTTAACTTTACGTTTAAGTATACTGTATGGTATATAGCAACGATTTTGTGAGGAAAGGGGCCCATAATTAAGCTATAGGGGACAGGTTCCATTCTTCCTTTTGAGTGACGGAACCCTAAAATAGGTCACGAATTGTTTGGTATGCGTTTGACGTATGTGGTACTTGAATTGTGAGCCGAATGAATAGGTATAGGCACGTTGACGTAGACTTGCGTTGACAAGTGGCTCACGAATGGAGAACACAACAAAAATTTACTTATTTGTGGTAGGCATACAATATAATAATAAGTATTGCCGACTGCCGAAATGATTAGGGCGAAGATGAAATAACGGAACTCTCACTCATTCATAAAGTCTGAAATCTGAATACATTACACTTTATTTGAACAGTCGTTAAAAAGTTACAGGCATACTCAACCTTTTTACAGCAAAACTGTAAATTGTTTTCATAACATACTTATCTAGAATCAACCAAATCTGACTATGGAAAACAACCGATACTATTGAATTAATTTTCCACTGAATAAATGGATTTGTTTGTTATGTATACAAACACACTATAGGTACTTACGAGTACCTACTAAAGAACAGATTATAGTATAAGATAAGCTTTATTTAAGTAAACATTTAATTCTATAAATATAGATTATCCTTTATCTCCTATAGAAAATAACTTTCGAAAAAACTAGAGAATGGTTCGAGTTCGACTCATTTTATTAATTATTTAAACTTTCCCCAAAATGTGTAAATGTTGGACTTAAAGCCGTGGGCTTTTTCTTCAACAGGTGAGGTGAGTTTGTCTGCTAAGAAGTTCAAAAATACAACACACATTTTTGTTAAGTTTTGAAGATTTTGTTAAGTTTTTTGGATCACCGGCAGACCAACTAAGAAACAGTTCTTGGTCTCCCGATGATCCAATCGCTGATCAATTCCGCCACTCGATCGATTCAAACTATTCAGATATAAATAGAAATCTATATCTAGGCGGAACTGTAGATTATATTGATCACTGTTATCGTTAGCATGTTATATTATTGAAAGTGATCAGATTATACAAATTATCCCGTTTTTTATTAATTTTCAGTTCCGTACCCACATTTTAATAAATTTTTAGGTATTTTATATTCCTCTCCCGTCCTGTCTGTCAGTGGGTTTGTGGTTTTTGATGAACCATTGTAGGTAAGTTCGTGAAATTTTAATTTAATCATAAACAAAACATTAATAAAAATGTGAACTGTTCATGCATGCAAACAATGCATTATAAGAGGCTTAATGCACGAAAATCTATATAAGTGCGCGATTCCGACTCTTACTTGATCAGTTTAATTCGTTGTTAAGAAAAATTCGATCCCACCAAAAACATTGTCATGTAAATTGTTGCCAGTGACTCGCACTATAAAAGCGTTATCAAATCTAACGTAGAGCCAATCTTCTTATTACTTTAAACGGCCTAACTCTCCAAGGCCTCCAACTTCACAAACTCTACCTAACATTTTTGTCAAAATATGTGGTTTGGCAATTTTGTGCTCTTTAATAAAATCTTTGACTCGTTAATAAAATCTCAGCTTATAAGGTTTTGTTTCGGTAATGAGCGTGGTGTTGTTTTGTTTCGTAGTGTGTCCGACTTGACTAGACTCCGCGGCGCTCGTGCTTGCGGTTCGCCTTGACGTCTACGTTCTCCGAGCCTAAGGCCCTTACAGCGCTATGTGAATACCAATAGCCTGATTATTCGAGAATACAATACCTATCTGATTTAATATTTTGACGATAAAGTAATAACGAAATTCTATACTTACTATTAATACTACCTCTATAAACGTGACAGTGAGGATGGACGTAGCACGTAGCGACGGAAACTAACTCAAACGGTATCAGTTGTTGGGTACATCACCTTACACCACAGATAGCGGCAGATAGGGATACGTACAAATATCCTGGAATACACAAGCTATACCCCAAAATTCTGAAGCTCGATCGTGTTACTGAATTAAGCCTGATTTTTACATATCAATAAAGACATTTTTAAATACCTACCTTTATAAGTTACTCGTGTTAAATAGAAATCATATTCAATAAAATCGGTTTTAGCATAAGAAATATATTTTATCATTTATTTATAGGTTTACATTATTCAAGTAAATAAAATATTACTATGGAACTGAATTCTGTGCAAAAAGCTCTATGATTTCAAAAATCAATGCAGGCTTAATAATGTACGAATAAATATCGTAGTCCAACGATATCTGTTCTACTTCACCGTCACGGCACAAGCATGCTGTAATCACTCGTGATTAATAGCCGAGCGTCATTCAAGTGTGTGACAATGCGGTGGTAACCTGAGTGCTCGACCTTCAACGGTTCGCTGGCTGCGTGTCTGTGAACTTAATAGGCCTTCAATAATGCCCTTATTATTACGGACAGTGGTGGATTTATTGCATGCCGTTTATATGGAATTCGTTGTTAGTTGAACAGCGATTGTAACTTTAAACCTTTTAAACTTTTCAGTAAATTGTAGAGCCGTTCTGCCGTTGATGTGAGATTTCCTTCCTTCCTAGGGAGTTGTTTATATATTTTTCCAATTGATTTGTTTGTTTGTTACAACTTTATTGCACAATTTAATCAAAAGTAAGTGAATTTAATTGTGTATACACGTTTACGTCTCTTTCGGCTGTAAAATAATCAAAATTATAAGTCAACGCGATCAAAAGATAAGACCGTAATGTTGCTTATTTTCATAAAATTTGTGAAAAGATTGAAAATAAAATCACATGACATTTAATAACATTAATGCACAACAGTAACAATTGCGATTTCTATATTCGATGCTCCTGCATTTATTATAGAAACATAAAATATGCCCACTATAAAGCCTGGAAATAGGTATAAGTAGAATACCTTAAAATATACTTTCGAGATTTTATTTATTGTGATTAAGAAAATTTTTGTCATTATGCTACCAAAACGATACTACCATTAAAAAAATAGCACAACTACCGCTGATCATGCCAAACAGTACTAGTACCACATGTATATGAGGTGGAAACTGACGACACTCACCTCACCGTACAACAGCTGCACTACAAATTACCTATTTAGAATACAGAAGCAAAATTTCACTCCGGTATGTTATTTCGCGTTTCATTAAAAACCTGATAATATAGATAATTTGCATTTGCATGCATTTTTTTATGTATTGACGATGTACAAATGAATTACATATTTCTTATTAGACTTAAACTATATTTACATATACCAATAATGTATAATAATATTTATCTGGGGGCCTATCTGGGGGCTTAGCCAACGCCGCAATTTCAAAACGTTAACGAAGTATGACAAGAACAAAATGTATGGGATTGACCACGTGATTTACCGCAGCTTACCTTATTGTTCTTGTCGACATTCGTCAAAGTTTTAAAATTGTGACTGAATGCTGACGTGGTTTTTACTGTGAAACTTTCGACGCGATTTTATAAAACGTTTAAATATTTGGGTTCACCGTAGTTTATACTGGATTTCTATGTGGCTCTTGTCACATTTGAATTTCTTTAATTTGTGACCGGAGGCGCAGGCGCGGCTTGAACAGGCGCCACTTTCTTTACTCGCCCTGACCCGACCGGTTGTTGCCAATGCAACCTGCTCGTTGCCTTCATATGTTAATTCTGTGTAAAGTGCAATTTATGGAATTTATCATGTATTGCATTACAATTGTGTGTAATCGTACTTACTCTTATGAACTCAATCGCTTTTGATTAATTAAGCATCAAGAGGTGATCTGAATAAATATAATTTGAATTCCGTCACCTGGTAGTAATGGCCCTCAGAATAAATAATGTCATGGAAAAAATTGGTAAAGTAGATTTTTTTTGGTAGAGAATTGAGTTCCTACTTGTGCTCTGCTGCTCAGTGAGCAGTATTTCCATCTACTAGAAAGTGTATGGGCATCGCGTTGAGCTGATTCTTATATGTCCATTAGTCATTCAGGCAGGAGAAACCTAAGCCCATTGGTAATGTATACAGTGGATTAGACAACTCTCCATATAAAGTGCGACCCACCTCACCAGTCACAACGGCCGAGCAGCGCTCGCCGATAAATTATCCACGCACACTAGCCAACACTCGTCATCCGTACCATATCAAGCAATCGTCGATGTGTGTAGTAATACAAACACGGGTTTAGATGTCTGTGTGAGGTGTCCACAGCGCCAGTGTACAAATTATAGAGTCATAGATAGGATCCTACCTACTGTAAGTGATGTGTACAATAAAAATAAATTATGTGTTTGTAAAAATTCGTATTCTTCATTGTTTGTTTATAATTTAACAACAAATTTAAGGTGTTTAGATTTATTTCTAAGTAAGTGCTGTATTATATTACTTATTACCCAATTTCATGATTCTAGTTCAACGGGAACACCCCATAGGAGATTCCTAAAATTGCGAAATTTACGAAAATTTGCAACATTTACGGTCATATTTTTGATCGCATTGACGTATAATTTTGATTATTTTAGAGCTGAAAGAAACCGCATCTTATGAATTTCAACTCGATACGTTCATGCATTCTTTAGAAAAAAAAAGGTTTGACAAACAAACAAACAGACGGACAACAGTGAGATTGTCTAAGATTCTAGAAGCTACTGCTTTTAACCAACTGTCTAAACATCTACTTGAAAACAATCTGCTCAATACACATCAGTCTGGTTTTAGACCGGGGCATAGTACAACCACTGCTTTGATTCGAGTAACTGATGACATTAGAGCAGGGATGGAAAATAAGAAGGTCACTATTATTGTATTGATCGATTTCAGCAATGCATTTAATACTGTAGATATCGACATACTGCTTGCTATTCTTTCGCGCTGTAACATCTCGTCTTCAGTGATTGCTTGGTTTAGTAGCTATCTTCATGGACGCCGGCAGCAGATCCGCAACGGTTCGGATACTTCCGACTGGTGTGATCTAAAAGCTGGTGTACCACAAGGCGGTATTCTATCTCCGATTCTCTTTTCTGTTTTTATAAACCTTCTCTCGCATCAACTTTCTTGTTCTTATCACTTCTATGCAGACGACTTGCAGCTTTATACAAGGGCCAATGCTGATGATATCGACCAGTCCATCTGTTTGCTGAACCGTAACTTGAGCAGTATATTGGAATGGTCCAACAATTTCGGAATCCGTGTCAACCCCAAAAAATGTCAAGCAATAGTGGTGGGCAGCACATATCAACTTAACAGCATTGACCTACATTCTCTACAACCACTATTATTCGACGGTGCTGAGATTCCATATAGTCCAGTAGTGAAAGATCTTGGTCTTCATATTGATGAAAAGCTCTCCTGGAATTCTCACATCGTTGAAGTAAGTCGTAAGGTGTATGGTACTCTCCATTATTTACATCGCCTAAAAAACTTTCTTCCTATTAAAACTAAAATTATGCTGGCTCAAGCACTGGTACTTCCTCTTATTGATTACGGTGATGTGTGTTATCTGGATGTAACTGAACAACAACTGAACAAATTGGAACGCCTTGTCAACAATTGTATCAGGTTCATTTTTTGTCTCCGGAAATATGACCATATTTCCGAATACCGTTCTGAGCTGAAATGGCTGCCTATCCGTCAACGCAGGAATTTACATATATTATGTCAACTCTATAATATTCTTAGTAATCCACTCACTCCCAATTACCTTAAATGTGATTTCAAACTTTTAAGTTCCAATCATGATAGAAACCTGCGTTCTTCTAATAATATGTCTCTTGCAACGCCTTCTCATCATACTGAATTTTTCTCCAAATCTTTCGCCGTGACCGCAGTAAGACTTTGGAATCGGCTTCCAGAATCGATTAGGCAGGCCTCCAGTCGTGCTACTTTCAAAAAGCTTGTCTACAAGTTCCTACTCTCAAAATTATAGGAAGCGGAAAGGGAGGGGAAATTGAGAATTGCTGCTATTGTTTATTTTGCTTTTAATATATTTTTTTTTTTTTACTATGGCTAATATATTTTATGATAGGTATATATGTATTAATATGTATGTATGTATGTATATATATATGTATATATTAACTATTTATTATGTATGTTATGTAAGTTTATTATATTTGTTATTTAAGTAAATGTTATTTTTGCACCCACAAACTGTTCTCTGCTTGACCCAAAGGTTGACTGTTAGATAATGCTTTTAGCATTAAGTCCGCCTATTGTATTTTTACAATAAAGTTAAATAAATAAATAAAATAAATAAATAACAGTGATCTTATAAGGGTTCCGATTTTGCCTGGTGCGGAAGGCCTAGTAAATAAATATTGCCGCTAATGGGGGTTTTTTGATGTACATACACGCTATCATAAGTTCTTTAGGTTCAAAAACAATTATATTTTAGAATAGTTTTTTTTAAATGTAAAACTGAAGATATGGTCTCTATGAAAACTGATTGCGGAATAAACTTCCAAAAGTCTTTAAAAAAAATTATGGGGTATATTCTGTACCTTGTGTAATTTTTAACGATCCACCGGCGCTCATTTCCTTTGTGTTGATGATCATTACACACACGATACGAACGTATCAGTTCGATTGAATCACGGACGCGAGGATGCGAGCCGACGTGAATAAAATGTATTTTGCCTCGGATCAGATGGCTTCGAAGAACCTGTCGGTCCACGCCAGCAATAATACATTTTACCTTCGCTTGTTTATTTTTTATTGTTGACTATTCAAACAGACCTTGAACCTTTCGTCGATTTACTTAAATCGGTTTTGTCTAGATTTATTTGTTGAAATTAAATCCGTCTCATGTCTTAATTGATCAGCATCAGCTAGTGATCATGTAATTCTTCAAAAGCAATTGTAGCATCTAACAATTCCGTTTTAGTTTGAATGGTCTATGGGTAGAGCAGTTACTTGTATGTTCGCTCTTCATTCTATGTGCTCTTGCGTGTTTTCCTGGTTGCATCTTCAGCTTACGCTTCAGATATTTTTTGTGCTATAATTTATTTATATATATACCTAACCTAACCTCACCTTTTTTTTGTTAACGGAGGGGAAATGCATTTACGCACAGAGTGTGGGACTCCCAGGCCTATTGCCCGGACTACCCACTAAAACCCCTCCGACGTTTCCGCACATGGCCGTTGAGGGCGCCACTTGTTTGCTAAATCAATCTTCCTGAAATTTCGTAAACACACTGAGTAGGACATACGGTTCCTTTTATCATCCCGGGCAAAAGCACTGTTTCCGAGGGAAATTCACGCGGCCAAAGCTGCGTGCAAAAGCTAGAACGTTATAAGCGTAGTTTTTTTGGATATACATATATGGGGAACAAATAAGTTTATTTATATATGGCTATAGAGTACATACACATATAGTAGGTACATTAGAAAACATTTTTCAAATATACACCTCGTCATTCCGACTAAAATAATAACCATCCTATTGGCTTCGCAGTAGTCAGGCAAAAAGTAACTAAGTTACCTTTTTTACATCCACAATGTCTTTCTGGGACTCCCTTTTGTGAATATAATTTATATAGTATAATAATAAAAACTTAAAACTATATTTAAAAATAATAATAAAAAAATATATTACCTTAAATAGTCCGGTTAAAGCATAGATTTAAAAAAAAATGCCGCGCGCGTTACCTAGTTCCACAGAATTAGTAATAGTACTACGTACTAGTTCTATGCGTTAAAGGCTCTACTTGTGAATAAACAAAAAACTTTGTTATGAAGGTAGATTGGAAGTGCCTAGTCCTCAGTGACTTGCTGTATTTAACTGATATTAAAAATGATCTTCTTTTATCTTTTCCTTGAGTTATGCCACAGAATTAGTAATAGTACTACGTAGTTATGCTTTAATTCCTAGTTGTTCTGCCGTTTCAGTTACATACATAATAAATTAAATTCTGTCAAATATAGTGAGATAATAATGTTGAATGTTGCGAGTGTTAACTGCCCAACGTCAGTGTGTGCGTCAGAAATCGGTGGTATTGGTATCATTTTCCAAGAAGCGGTGGCGCGGCGCAGGCGCAGCGCTACGGTGAGGTGCGGTGCAGCGGAGCGGAGGGGCCAGGGCGCAAGTCAGCGCGGCATCAAGCCCACAAATGCCCACAATAATCTCAAAGGGGGAGAAGAGAAGTGGGGGTGGGGGGCAGGAGGCGCGGGCGCCGCCGACGGCCCTGCCAGACAACTTGTCGCTTAAGCCTCAGGCTGGGCCTCGCAGTGTGGCCTCCCCTGCCCCTCAACTCCGCGGCTCCGCGCAGTAGATTGCTTGGCGCACCCAACTAAATAACCAGTTCAACAATTCCGATGTAAAATATGTCTTCACAACTTTGCTATTTCAAACGTAGATACTTACCTATCTACCTACTTAGGTATATTCTAGATCAACTCAACATTAGGGCTCTATGAAGAATACATAACCACAGAAAATTATTCTGTATATCCTCTGTGGTAGAAACCTATTTCCTCTACAATCAACCTAGGGCTATTAACAATCCTAGTTAGTTCCAGTCATAGTGACTTGCTAAAGAAAAATGCTTGTGCTTACATCACAAGAGAACAACAAATAGGTATTTTTGCGAAAACAGTTATACCTTTATCTATCTTGCTTAAATGCAATATACATAGGTACCTAATTATTTTCTAGCAATAATGGTCTCGCATATTTCCACAATGACAAAGACTGAGTCATTCTTTGTTTCGAAAACTGGGTCATCTACTTCATATGGACATGTAGCAATTGATAAGAAATAAACCATGTTGTAACAAATAATAATATTGACCGCACTAATTTAAATCAAATTCATCGACATATATACTGCTTCTCTAAGAAACGATTACAGTATAATAGACCATTTTTGATATAGTCGAGTATCTTCTTATGTGATATTTGTGGCTTATCAAAGACTTAAGCGTGTCGAGAAGGATAATCCCGTTGCGCCACTATTATTTACGACATCGATTAGGCTCACGCCTGTCTCTCGGGTGGTCCACATAACTCCAATACGCAATGCGCTATCCTATCAGCGGAGTTTATCAAGAGGGCAACAAACAAAACATGACGCTGATGTTACGCCGTCGACCTAACGATTTAAAAATGCCGGTGTAACATTCCGTCAACCAGTCTGACCATTGACCAGCATATAATTATAACACTAAAATTACGCGTTGTCATGTACAGCCAACTAAATATTTTTATCTTGGCTCGTAATTACATGAGTGGTTGCTAACTCTTTATGTAACAATATCTAAAACTTATTTCTTTGGACCACTGTGATTTGGCAACGGACGCATTGGCGTCAGTCAGATGACGTCCCTAAAGAAAATGAATAAGTCTCTCGGCACTTCAATCCCCTTCAATGACCTGCGTAACTAAGGTGTTCGATTCGCAAACTAAGTATTTTACTTACTTTACAGTTCTTACTGTTTAATTACGCATGCGAATAATGAACTCCACAACATGCACTGCATGCAATTCTTCAGTGACTTACAACTATACATACATACTATTTTTTTTTGTTTCCGTAGTGTAAGTTATCGCAGTTGTCTCAATTACAAATGAGTTAAGTACCACAGTTAGTGATAGGATATGAAAGGACGGTATGCTGTAAGTGATACGACAATGGCTTGTTATGATAACATTGAGACAGCTTCTTGCTAATTATATTTTTATGTCAACGCTAAACATCAGCTAAGGAATGTATAAGTTCATTCAATAACTGAACGGAACTAATATTTGAAAAGTTTCAGTGTGTTGAATACCGCTTTCGTTGGCAGTAAATTATTTTAAAAGAATGTCACGGTCGGTCATCGTTCATGAAAATAGTTAAAAAGTATCTTCACACACTGTAGATACTTACCTTGTTACGAAGGTGGAAAGTCGCCAAGGTTAATGACTAAGTGGTTTGTGAATAGGTACGCTCTATTTTACAATGTCAAGTCTGACCATCTAGCGAAAGTGGTTTGTATCACTTAAAATAGTATCTGAGTATTTGATTGATTATAAAAAGTGAATTCTATAAAAACTGTTGGAATTTCTTTCTCTAGCTAGACCATAAACAGCCACAAAGAAAAATAAGCCTAGTAGACAAATTAGTGCGCAACAAATAAAATAGATCATCATCATGATGAAAATGATGATAATAATGAACAAAATAGAAAAAGAAAGAAACCAAAATATCAGTCAAAAGAAACCTCAGAGAATACCACCAGGACGAAAAAGCCAACAACTCAAGCATATTTGCTGCTGAAAGAAAATTGTGTTCTACATAAGCGATACAGTTCACAGCTTCTGCTATAATATCTTATACCTATGTACTCTAAACAATAATGTATAATGTTATTTATTCTACATAATATTGTTTTACATGCACACATTA